>OZ038515.1:61420741-61480741 GCA_964036315.1 Acanthosepion esculentum | reverse complement strand
AATTTAGGAATAACCAATCTTGAGATTTACGCATCTTTATAAGCATGTTCATTCGCAAAATTCATTATTATAGAAAAGGCTGAATAAGAGTTAATTTGTATCCACATATCAGTTACCTTCGGAAAGAGGTCAAAAGAAAGAGTGCTAAATAATGGAAAATTATTAAACCATATGACATGAGTTAACGGGGTTTTTGCGGACATCAACAAATTTTCGCATTAAATAATTAGCATAAAAATATTAAATATCTAATAAAAGGTTTAAAAGCTTAACCTAATTATAAGATAGAAAAAACCCTTTATGAAGTCATTAAAAAAAACAAATTGTAGTTCAGTGCGACGCGTTTATGTACGAAACTGCCCTTTAGAAAAATAAATAAATAAATAAAATAAAATTCTTTAGACACTTAACGACGTATTATGGTGTCAACAGCTATCTGTCGCTGTGACTGACCAGACGATGTGCGTACATGAATGTCATCATTTGTTTTGAAATGGACACCCTGCCCTCTTTCTTTCTTTCTTTTTTTTTATATCCTTAAATGCCTATAATTAGTAACCGAAGCCATTGGTTCATACCAATGGCTTTCCATACTCAATACTCATCGGATTCACTCTCTCGTGGTCATGTGTGACGTCATGAGCTGGTGTGCGATTTTCGCTTTCAGCGTCTTATATGCACGTGTTTATCGTTGCTTGGAAATCATCCATGTCAACAAAAACAGACTATCATCAATTTCTTGTTCGTGTATTGCTTAATATATTGTGTAATTGTCATCTTTGATAATGGCTTATGTAAGCCGAAAGCTTAGATTGGATTAAAAAATATGTATCAATATTGTGATTTTCTTTCATTGTTTAATGATAATGTTATTAAGATAATCAGACAATATGAAAAGAACTTACATAAAATAAATAGACAACACTTGTCTATATTATTTAATGAAACATGTATGAATATATATATATATATATATGAAGAAATATAAAGAAATATAGTCTTAAGGTGTGCTATATTTATGGGATAAAGTGCTCAATATCAGAGATAGAGCGTGTGTAAATACAGGGTGACCCCAAAAAACGGGATTTTTTGAAGTGCGTATTGCCAGACATGAGCAAGTGGCAACACTGCGAGACTGTGACCTTGAGCAAGTAAACATTTCGCCATTTTAGTAACGAGAATGAAATTCACAGTATCCCAGCTGAGATGTTGCAGCACTCAATGAGGAATCTCAACAGCAGATTTCAAGAATGCATTCGTACAGGAGGACGCCATCTACAGGACGTAATTTAAAAAAAAATGAAAATTCCATCCTTGTTTTTTAAATGGCATGTTTTAAGGTTTCAATTACTATGAATTAAATATTTTTCTTCCATCACTCTTGGTTTTATTGGATTGTTAAAAAGTTCCCACTTTTTGGGGGTCACCCTATATAAAAGTGAATATAGAAGTCAACACATCTTCAGTGGTATGGATATGAGTTTGAGTTTAGAAGGTCTATGAATTTTTTTTTAATTTAGAGTTGTCCTTCTCCTGCTATTTACCCATAGCTGGTGGGGTGAAGATGATTTATACCTTTCCCAAAAGTATTAGCACGTAATTGAATGTAATGGATTCAACTACGACGGGAGATTCCATTTTCTATAATCTCGAATCTAGATAGACGTGTGACGTTGAGTTGCGCCTACCGGGGACCCAAATTCATTGCTTTTTTTTCACCGCGACACATCACCCTACGACGTATGAGGGTCAGGCCACTCATACAACCTGCACATATGATTTGATTATCGTGGTGGAGGTTTTTGTGCAGAAGCAACCACACTTTTTGAAGAGTCGAATACAGAGATCTGGTGCAACGTGTGCTACTAAAGTCTCCAAAGAACCCTCAGAGTTGTCCTTCTTTTAGACCAGTTGCCACCCAGAACTATAGAATCCACTCTGTCCTGTTATTTACCCATAACTAGGGAGAGAAGAAGAGGATACGTAACTTTTCCCCAAAGATATTAGAACGTAAGTGACTGTAACGGATTCCACTGGAATTCGAACTCGGCTCTCTGATTCCTCAATCCGAGCCGCTAGTCTTTACTCTACCAGATTACATGAGATTACAAGATACTCGTAGATATAGAAAAAGAATATTTCGCTGTTCTGTTCATTTTTCTTTGGCATATGTTCTTGTAAAAGTAAGTTTAAGGAAACTGATACGAATATACAGACACAGGCGGTTGAAATTGTGGGGATACATGAAGAAGAAAGAAGGTTTAGTGAATTAAACACCTAAGAGGATATACTGAGATCAAAAGAAGCAGGATGTTTAACCTGCTTAAAGAGTGTGAGTGAATGTATAGCAGAACAAGAGAAAGAAGGGTCTGTAAAATGTGAAATACTTTGTGCAACTAGTAACATTCGAACCAAGATAGAAAAAAATCCCTCGAAAACAAATAGAAAACTTATACAAGAGACGAAGTGATCCCAAAGAAAAGCCGGAGCTCTTCACCCACTGGGCCTTCCTACCCTACCATGTGGTGTCTGCGTACGTCTCTTCAGGCCCAACATAGTAAACGTTGACCAGTTTTAATCAGAGTGGTCACTGGAAAAATAAAGATTTGAAAATCTCTTAACTTGTTCGTTTTCAATCTTTTTATTTTATTTTATTTTGTTTGCAGGTTATAGAGCATCCCTTGGAGAAGATTAAAATGGCTACGTATGATGTCCGACAACGGGGAAAACTCATTGATTTTTTCTATTCCAATCAAAGGTCAATTATTCAAACTCAGAGAAAATACCGGTAATATTTCATGTCAGATTATCTCCTAGCGATAACCCGATTCGGAACCGCCCGGTTTGAAAGAAGTGGATCAGTCGGCGATCTTCCGGGAATAGGTCCTAAGCGCGCCGTGCGCACTGACGCAGCGGTGGAAGCTGTACGACACAGAGTCTTTGAGGATACTAACCGTCGTCGCTCTGCTCATCTAGGCATCGCCAGAACATCGCTTCAGAAGATTCTGAAACGGGAAATTTTAAAATGTTTCCATCCAAATAAAATAATAAAAAAAACTTAAAAAAGTGTTTGTAAAAGTTATTTTTGTTTTATACCATTCAGACTTCCAGTGGCCACCCTACAGTAGAGAGCATAAGTTAGATATTAAAAATATCCGCTAAAAAGTTTACCCTTCATGGGGTAGTTTAACCCATTTGTAGGGGGTGCACCTGAGGAGCACGGTGGGGTAATGGATAGCGGCTCGGATTGAGGAATCGGAGAGCTAATTCCATTATATTCACTTACGTGATAATGCCCATGGGAAAGGTATGAATCCTCTTTTCCTCTCCCCACTAACTATGGGTAAATAGCAGGACAGACTGTTTTCTATAACTGTTGTTGCCTTTTTAGTGTCAGAAATAAAGACGCAAAAAGAGGAATTGAGTTAAACAAATATATTAACAGAAACAGTAATACAAACATATACAAACGAGAGTGTTATATCAAGAAGTCTTACGGCTGCCGTAAAGGAGAACAGGTCACGGGTGGATGCAAGCAGCATATTCTGAGCAGGGAAAATTATCCTGTGGGAAAACTAGTAAGTAACATACTCACTAATTGTTGGTTCCCCTACGATCATGGACGTCTTTCTATTTATGTGTCATGTCCTTTCAGGACGTGGGCGATCATGGCTCTCCACCTCCCTCTATCCCTTGCAGCTTTCAGCAAGCTTCTTCTCTCTGCTTCCTCCCCCAGTCCACGTTCTAACATCCACCTGCTCAAGCTCGTCAGGTATGTCATGCACTGCTTTCCATTGTCTCCCTTTACCTTTATTCGACCCGTGAGTATCAGATTCTCCAGGCACTCCGTCCTCATTATGTGTGCCAGAACCTTTAGCTGCCTCTTTCTGATGTTAAGTACAGTGTAACCCGGATATAAGAGAGTTGTCGGGACCGGAGAAGTCTCTTATATCCGAGTTTATCCTATATCCGGGTTTGGTCTATTTTATTTAGGTAAGTATGGCTCTAATTTGGGACCAGATAAAATCTCTCTGATATCCGGGTTTCGTTTATATTAGGGTCTCTTATATCCGGGTTACACTGTATAAGCCTCCTCCTTGTTTGTAACCTCTCTAAGGCCTCATCGTTGCTCACATCCTCGGTCCATGATATCCTTAGCATCCTACTGTAGAACCACATCTGCGTCGCCTCGAGTGTCTTTTTCACCTTTGAGGAAATCGTCCAACATTCGCAACCGTAAAAAAGAACGGATCACGGGATAAAAAAAGGATATACAATCAGTATATTCTGAGCAGGATAAATTATCCTCTATGGGAAAACTAGTAAGTAACGTACTCACCAATTATTGTCAACAAGCCTATCATCTGTAACCACTAACTTGCCACGAGAAATCTATTCACTAAGAATGTTCTTCAAAAGGCAGTACCTGCTCCTCTTTATAGTGGGAGAGTCCATGCGTGCGTGGGTAAATTACCATGATAGATAGATAGATAGATAGATAGATAGATAGATAGATAGATAGATAGATAGATAGGAACCGAATGATGAATAGACATGACATAGATAGATAGATAGATAGATAGATAGATAGATAGATAGATAATGTTACGGCCTTGTTAGTGCCAGAAATAAAGACACTAAAGAGGAATTGAGTTAAACAAATATATTAACAGAAACAGTAATACAAACATATACAAACGAGAGTGTTACTGCAAAGAAGTCTTACGGCTGCCGGATAAAAAAAACGGTATACAATCAGTATATTCTGAGCAGGAGAAATTACCCTCTATGGGAAAAGTAGTAAGTAACGTACTCATTAATTATTGTCAACAAGCCTATCATCTCTGACCACTAACTCGCCACGAGGAATCACTTCACTGAGGATGGCTTTATGTAGTGCAAGGTCACATCTGTAGACGATTAAGAGAGGTTAACCCTAGGAAAAAGTATTTGAAACAAGTTTGCTAACGCCAAAACTACCAAAATTACCCTATCGTTTCCATTTTATCTAGCTCCGCCATTTCATGTTTATCGAGCCTGCTTCATTCACAATTGTCGATTTTGCGCACAATCCCGGTGGATTTTGAAAGCTTGGCGCCGTGCCGCTGTCGCAGGACAGGGGAAATAAAAGCATTAATTAGAGTCCAATTTACCCAGTTAGCATCAAATAGGTTCCGATGCAGCCTTTTAGGCGGGAGCCGCATCCATCGCCGAAATGCTTTATCGAACATTGCTTTCTTTAAGAGACGCTGCTTGGAAAGCCCATAATTATGTCGGAAATTGAACAGAGTATCTGGAAAGCAAAGGTTTATTGGTCTAGAAACTCTTTTTAATGAGAAACCTTCAATAAAGTCCGTTACAAATCATTACCGTCGAGAAATGGCGACAGACACAATTGGAACTGAGCAATCTCTACACACTCTATATGTATTACGATTATTATTATTATTAAATTATTATTACACCAGTTAAGAGAAGATTTAAAAAGGAGACTTCATCAGTATTATTATTATCATTATCATTATTATTATTATTATTATTATTATTATTATTATTATTATTATTATTATTATTATTATTATTACACCAGTTAAAAGATTTAAGAAGATACTTCATCAGTATTATTATTATTATTATTATTATTATTATTATTATTATTACACCAGTTAAGAGAAGATTTAAGAAAAGACACTTCATCAGTATTATTATTATTATTATTATTATTATTATTATTATTATTATTATTATTACACCATTTAAAAGATTTAAGAAGACACTTCATCAGTATTATTATTATTATTATTATTATTATTATTATTATTATTATTATTATTACACCAGTTAAAAGATTTAAGAAGACACTTTATCAGTATTATTATTATTACACCATTTAAAAGATTTAAGAAGACACTTCATCAGTATTATTATTATTATTATTATTATTATTATTATTATTACACCATTTAAAAGATTTAAGAAGACACTACATCAGTATTATTATTATTATTATTATTATTATTATTATTATTACACCAGTTAAAAGATTTAAGAAGATACTTCATCGGTATTATTATTATTATTATTATTATTATTATTATTATTATTATTATTATTATTATTACACCATTTAAAAGATTTAAGAAGACACTTCATCAGTATTATTATTATTATTATTATTATTATTATTACACCATTTAAAAGATTTAAGAAGACACTTCATCAGTATTATTATTATTATTATTATTATTATTATTATTATTACACCAGTTAAAAGATTTAAGAAGACACTTCATCAGTATTATTATTATTATTATTATTATTATTATTATTATTACACCATTTAAAAGATTTAAGAAGACACTTCATCAGTATTATTATTATTATTATTATTATTACACCAGTTAAAAGATTTAAGAAGACACTTTATCAGTATTATTATTATTACACCATTTAAAAGATTTAAGAAGACACTTCATCAGTATTATTATTATTATTATTATTATTATTATTATTATTATTATTATTACACCAGTTAAAAGATTTAAGAAGACACTTTATCAGTATTATTATTATTACACCATTTAAAAGACTTAAGAAGACACTACATCAGTATTATTATTATTATTATTATTATTATTATTATTATTATTATTGCACCAGTTAAGGGAAGGTTTAAGAAAAGACACTTGGCTACTATTGTTATTATTATAGACACTTGATTCTTATTATTCATAATATAGATAATATGGTCAATAGTTTCATCATATCTTCTGCAGATGCTGCACTTAGGGTTAGTTCCATCCTTGACTATGTGACAGTGATAGGATCTTGTTGGGAGGCTTTGATCCTGACCTGCAATAATTCTGCCTTATGTCTCAGCTTTCACGCCGGTGCGCCTCAGTGTTTTCTGTCGGTCCACGTCTTCTTTTGTTCTTTTTAGATATTTGCCATTCAACACATTGTCCTCCCAGTTTTGTTGTAATTTAATTTGGCCAAGTTGTTTTGCTTTCTGTTTTACTCGTTCGGCGCAGACGGTATTCCCTTCCTTTTTGCTCACAGTTCGATTCTTAATTGCAGATCGCAGTCCTTGTTGAACCGCGTGACGAGCGATGCGGTTTAGAAATATTTTTCGTTGTATCAGCATTATAGTTAGTTCCTATTTACCCATATATAGGGGTGCCTATCCATGCCATGGTGTGTCATCATGTTCAGATGGCCAGCCACTTCCTGCTATATAGTATTATTATTATTATTATTATTATCATTATCATTATTATTATTATTATTATTATTATTATTATTACACCAATTAAGACAAGACATAAGAATAGAAAAAGAAAAGCAAAAACAGTGTTTGACAATCTTAAACAATATTTCACCAGAATATATGTATTCTTCAAATAAATTTTTGGAAAGTAAAATATAAAATATATAAATCTAAAAAAATATACAGATCTTTGTACAAACGTTGTTTCTCTTGTAATAAAAAGAAAACGGCTGTACTGGTACTGAACTAGTGAAAACGAATGGAACTCTCCTATCATTCTGTTCATTTGATTATCTGATCGGGAATGAACAGAATAACATGAGAGTTCTATAAGATTTATACTAAGCAGTTTGATTAATTCCTCTTAATAACTAATCAACTTACGGAAAATTACAAGATGAGCAAGTTCACCATTATATTACGCACGTTTCAGTTGAACTCTCCTGGGTGAGTCGGGCCTTACTGTTGGCGATCCTCTTCATGTTGACGGTTGGACTCGAAATATTTGTACGATTATGGTAAAATTACTAGTGCGTGGAGGGGATATAGTGTTAAGGGTTGACTAGCGATCAAAATTTAATCTAAGGAAGGAATTATATTTTCTATGAATGGAAATATCTTGGAATTTTCTGTGAGGTGGTTAGTTGATCTGTTTTATGTGTGAGGCACATCGAAAAGAAATGAAATAAAAGATTCAATGGCCACAGGTATTGTGTCAGACACAATAATGTGACATTTTATTACAAATGACTGTAATGTCGACGAACACCTTAAGACGCACATTCGGAAGAAAATATTCTGAATTCATCGACCTTGTGACCCTGAAAACGCATAGGGATAGTTACGTATGCAAACTACTAACTGACAAGAGTTTTTCAGAAGATTTATACTAAGCTGTTTGATCTATTCATCTTAATAACTAATCAACTTACGGAAAATTACAAGATGAGCAAGTTCACCATTATATTACGCACGTTTCAGTTGAACGCGGCTAGGCGAGAACGGACCTTAGTGACAGCATGTTGACGATCCTTTTCATGTTCACGGTTGGACTCGAAAGACTCGGACCCCCTCGGATGATCCTATGCCAGGAAGGCCAATTTGTAGACACGGCTTGCTAAGTCACAGGATCGTTGTTGGCCTGTGTCATGTATGACTTATTCCTCTTAGCACCTAACGGAAAATTACAAGATGAGCAAGATCACCATCATTTTACGCACGTTTCAGTTGAACGCGGCGAGGCGAGACCAGCCTTACTGACAGCATGTTGACGAGACTTTTCATATTGATGGTTGGACTCGAATGTCTCGGACCTCCTCGGATAGTCCTATGCCAGGAAGGCCGATTTGTAGCAACGGTTTCCTAAGTCGTAGGATGTTTGTTGGCCTGTGTCAGGGATGTCAGATTCCTCTTAGCAGCTAACGGAAAATTCCAAGATAAGCACGATCACCATCACACTACGCACATTTCAGATGCATGCCATTCAAGCAGGCTGCATTTCATTCGTTTTGACGCGATGATTACCAGTACGACCGTTTTTCTCAAAACAAGTGACGTTTGTAGAAATACTTACCAATTTTTGTAGATATTTTTAATATTTTTATATTTTTATGCAATTTTGAAACATAACTTGCAGAAGACAGACATACTGTTGAAATATTGTTGAACATTGTCAAAAATTGTCTTTTCTTTTTCAACATTGTCAAAGACTGTGTTTTTTTTTGGTGGGGGGGTTCTTAAGTCAAGCTCTTCTCATAACTTTTGAATACGTTGAATCTTTACCGTTGAATAAACATTGAAAGAGTCTTTTATTTATTTATTATTGTCATTATTATTACTACTACTGTTTTATGATTGATTAAATTTTCTACGGCAGGTTATTTAAAGCCAGAAAATATCTTTAGATTGTAAGAATCGACGTTGCTTAACTTCCTTGATCGTACGAGAACTGGTGTTGCAATGTGATATGGCTGTGAGCCAGTATCATTATTATTGTTATTAGTATTATAATAATAATAATAAAAATAATAATAATAATAATAAAATAATAATAATGATAATAATATTATTCAGTTGAGAAGACCTTAGTAAAATCAACCCTATCGAGGAACGCATCCAGGCTATTTGCGTTTTCAAACGAGTTCTTCTAATTAATTTCAAGAAAAAGAAAGTAATATTGTCTTTGAAAAGCTAAAAAAAAAGACATACATAGCTATCGGACTAATGATTATTGCGAAATGTTGCACCGTGTTTCAGTGACGTGAGGCTATCAAAGAGTAAATCGAATGAGAAAACGGAAGGAGAACAAATTTTCGAAATTAGGAATAATAAGTTTCAGTGTATTCCATGGAAATAAACGCTTTCCTTACTCTCGTTAGCATTACTTTCTTTCTCTCTTTCGTTCTCCCCCTCTCTGTCTTCCTCCTCCTCTCACTTTCTCTTTCTCTCCACCTCTCTCTCTCTCTCTCTCTCTCTATATATATATATATATATCAATATTCACCTTAGCATTAATTTCTCGCTCTTTCTTTCTCCCCCTATCTCTCTCTCTCTCTCTCTCTCTCTCTCTCTCTATATATATATATATATATATATATATATATATATATATATATATATATATATATATATATATATATATATATATGTATATATATATATATATATATATATAAATATATATATATCAATATTCCCGTTAGCATTAATTGCTCTTTCTCTTTTTCTCCCCCTCTCTCTCCCCATCTCTCTCACTACTTCTCTCTCTCTCTCTCTCTCTCTATATATATATATATATATATATCAGTATTACCTATAGCATTAATTTCTCTCTCCCTCTCTCTCGCTCTCTCTCTCTCTCTCTCTCTCTATATATATATATATATATATATATATATATTATAAATTAACTGATTTAAAATATTTTTTTCGCTACACAGTAATAACCAAGTTTCAAAAATGGAAGCTAAAAGCTTCGAATTTAATTTTGTTATTAAATCAAAGACATTAGTTCCATTTCCTCGTCACGCGAATTTTTCTTAAATCAGTTAATTTATAATATTAATGCTCTGTAAATTTACATTGAGCACTATTGTGTAAAAATAAAAATAACTATAAGAACACCGGATTATATATCTTACTGTTCTTTCTTTTTATGTAGTTGGAGCCCTTGGATTGGTTGGAAAAGATTCCAGCAGGCTAATTGAAAATATATATATATATATATATATATATATATATATATATATATATATATATATATATATATATATATCAAATTATATATAAGAGAAAAATACATAAATAAATGTAAAAACTTGTCACCCTTATGCATGGAAAATACGTGAATTTTGAATTTTCAAAACTAGAAGGCTGCATAAGGCAGTAAAACGAATTTTGAATTTACAGAAATACATATACACATTCACAGACAATTTAAACCCATAAAGATGTTCTCAGATGAGATTGAAACTACTTGAGAAATTAAAGCTATTTCAAAGGAAATTTTTGTATTTCTCTTAATCTACCAAGAAATTAATCCGTGAACTTGAAAGGATCACAACCAAAATAAGTCGACATTTATATATATATATATATATATATATATATATATATATATATATATATATATATATATACACTACAATTCTAAGCTTTCGGCATACATAAGCCACTATCAAAGATGACAATTACATTACAATATATTAACCAATACACGGACAAAACAATAATGATAGTCTGTTTATGTTTACATGGAAGATTTCCAAGCAACGGAAAACTCGTGCATGAAGCGAAAATCGCACCGCAGCTCATGACGTCAAACATGACCACACGAGAGTGAAAACTGGTAGTATTAAGTATGGGAAGCCTTTGGTATAAACCAATGGCTGCTGTTGTAAATTATAGGCATTTATGAATATTTGTGGAGATTTTGTAGTTTATTTTGTTCAGGTTAGGTTTCAACTGTTTTATGTATATAGCTTCAAGAATTTTTGTTTATTGTTTTCATGTTTAAGTATAGTTGTGTTTTTAACGAGGATTTTTTCGGAATTGTGTATGCGACCAGGTATTTTGTTTTAAATGTCTAAAAATGTTAGACATTTAAAACAAAATACCTGGTCGCATACACAATTTGTTTATGAAAAGAATTTACATAAAATAAATAGAAAAAAACGTGTCTATATTATTTAATGAAACATGCACAAATGAAAAAATGCTCCCTTAATACACACAATATATTTTTCCGATCGCTTTCAGCTAAAAATTTAGACATTTTCATGGATGAAATATATTAACTGGAAACTAGGAACACCTGTTGTATGTATGTATTTAATATTATGGAATGTTTTATTTTCAAGACACAGTAAACACATGTGTGTCTGTGTTCACAGTTGATATTATTGAGTGTTGTTTTTTTGTTTTTATTAATAAGGCTTCCATTATTTTTAGCCTTTTTTAACATGTACACGATGCTATTATATTTGTATAGCGTTCAGAATAATAAAATATTTAGACTGTTTTTTTTATAATTTATCTACTGAAAAGAAAAAAAATTATATTTTATATAGATAAAGCCCTTCATAGGATGTGGGCTGTGCTCGTGAGAACAATCCTTTTTTATTCCTTTAAGGCATGGGCTTCCAGGAATCCTTTCAATCTACTGGAATCTTTTCCAACCAATCCGAAAGCTCCAACTACACCAGAAATTATTGATGTCCCCATCTGCCATATTTTCGAGATTTCGATGTCAAGATTCCGTATTTTGATTGCTTTTTGAAGATCTTCAAAGATATATTGCTGTCTGCAGGGACTGCTATATCAATAAGGAGGTACATTCTTTTGTTTGCGGTCTCTAATAATAATGTGTGGGCGTTTAGCTTTGATTGTTTTGTCTGAGTGTATTGCGTAGTCCCATGAAATTGTTACAAGTCCTATCTCTGTAACCGGGTCTGGGTGGTGTTCATACCAATTTCTTTCAGTTTCCTTCCCGTAAAAGTTGCAGTTTTTCCAGTGCAGATATTGGCCCACTCTGCCATGCCGAGTTTGATATTCAGTAGGTGTCACAACCGTACAACCTGATACAAGACGATGAATTGTTTCTGGATATTTATCACAGATTCTGCATTTTGGGTGAATAAATATTTTAGAATGAGTAGTTGACAAGAATTGTTCCTGTACAGCAAGGATAAAACCTTCGGTTTCAGCTTTTAACCCTGCACTACGTAGCCACTGAATGGTACAGGATTTGTCTACATGAGCGTATATGTTATGCGTATAATATTGGCCATGAAGCGGTTTATATTGTCATTGTTTCTGTATCTGGTCGGTTGCATTTGCTTTTGCTTATTATTATTATTATTAGTAGTAGTAGTAGTATTTTTATTTTCTTTGATATCTGGCGTTTACACATTTCTTTCCGGGTCCCGCCCAGGGAACTAAGGTTAGAAATGGCATCATGACAGTTTCCACCGCAAAGAAAGAAAAAAGAAATTACATAGATAAAGCCCTTCGTAAAGTGTGGGCTATACTTGTCAGAACAATTTTTTGTATCTCTTTGAGGCATGGACTTCCAGGGATCCCTTCAATTAGTTTACTGGAATCTTTTCCAACCAGTCCAAGGGCTCCAACTACAACAGGGATTGTTGATGTTCCCATGTGCCACGTTTTTGAGATTTCTATTTCAAGGTCCTTGTATTTTGACAGTTTTTCGAATATCTTCAAAGACACATTGCAGTCTGAAAGGACTGCCATATCAATAAGGAGGCATTTTTTGTTTGTTTGTGGTCTTTAATAACAATGTCTGGGCGGTTGACTTTGATTGTTCTGTCAGTGTGTATTGTGTAGTCCCATACAATTGTAACAGGTCCTATCTCCGTAACCGGGTCAGGGTGGTGTTCGTACCAGTTTCTTTCAGTTTCCTTCCCGTAGGAGTTGCAAGTTTCCCAGTGCAGATATTGGCCCACTCTGTCATGTCGACTTTTATATTCAGTGGGTGCCAATATCGTGCAATTATTATTATTATTATTATTATTATTATTCACATCCTCCTCCTCCCTTTCTATTACACCAAACGTCGGGCGTCTGTTTATTTACTTTTTTCAAATAATAATATAGCGTTCATTAATTTTGACAAAAACATTAAGAAGTCATTTGATAAAAATCGCCTGAGGATACCGTATGGTTGAAACCAAGGTAGCGGACTGGAATTCGAATTCGGCTCACCGATTCCTCACTCCTCTATCCATTCATGTTTCTCTTCAGAAATGATTGTCTTATTCGGCATGGCAATGTCTAGAATAGTGGTTCTCAAATAGTGCACCTGGGAGCACTATTGCGCCCTGGAAGATGTCCAGGTGCGCCCCTGGCATTCCAGAGAAATATGTGTCCACATATAAGAAATAAATATATTTACTTTATTATATTGCTGTATCTCGTTCTTATTTATGTAAATTAAGCTTTTCTTCTCTCACCACAATTATGTGCAAAAAGAGAGGAACTCTTTAATGTATTGTCGAGGAAATGAGAGTTTGCCTATCAAATATCCACCCAAACATTGAAGAAATCTCTAAGTCTCATCAGGCTCCTGTTTCTCACAAACAAGAATGAATAAACTTAAGTTATATTTCATTTTATATTTTTTATTGCATTATTACTTTTCCGTAATATTTGACTTCATTATAACATATTTTTCCGAAATTGGTATATAGTGCGCCTACAATTATTGGTAGGATTTCAAGTGCGCCTTGATTGCAAAAAGTTTGAGAACCTCTGGGCCTAGAGCCACAGGGTCAGCAAAATTGTCAAATTTTGTAAAGGTCAGAAGGAGGGCTCTGTCATTAGAGAAAATTTAATATCCCTCTTGCTACTGTGAACTGGATCATCACTTGATTGGTTGTGGGAAAAAACTCACGGGCGAAGTCTTCCGACATAGCAGAGAGAGTTGATGCCACAGCGCAGTTGTGTGGTGTCTTCAAAGCATTTCCTACTAGTAGAAGCCTGCTTAAGTGCTCGTCTCAGCCAATATTAAGAAAAAAAAACAATAGGATAATATCATGTTCAAGAAGAGTCTGGACTTTTGCAAAGTATTGTCTTCTATAGCGAATCAAGCCTTGTCGAATTATCTGCCAGTGAACGTACCTTGATGTGGAGAAAGACCATTCAGTTTTCCAAGAACCGCTTGCAAGTAACTATCAATCACGATGAGTTTCCGGTCGGGTGAACGATTTGGATCAGTGGCCGCACAGCGTTAGCAGAATTAGCTGGCAACGTTACTGCTACGAAATATATTTCGTTTTTCAGGAAGGACTTTCCCCCATCTCTTCTCGTCATCGGCTGATCGAGGATATCACATATTTGACGGAAGACGGCGCTCCTTGCCATGTTGAAAAAAGTGCCCAGGACATGATTGCAACAGAATAGGGTTCTACTGTGCGCAAGTCAGCTACGGGACATGAAAGCTCTTGAAAATGTCATCGTTTTGGTGAACAGACAAATACGGAGGAAGCAAGGAAAGCTTGCTTACTGGGTCGAATTGGTTCAACGTCTGCATTCAAGTCGGAGAGAAATATACAGGGTGTCCATAAAGTTCCTGTGCACTTTAAAAAAGATATAACTTTATTTGTATTTGCGATAGAAATAATCTGTAAAAAATGTTATAAAGTTTAATGTACCTAGTTTTAAGTATCGCTAAAATAACTAATGTGATTTCAGGCATTACTGTAAATCAGTTGGCAAATGTTTTCCGTGAACTGCAAAATCGTATTACCCTTTGTATTGCTAATGATGGAGGACATGTGGAAACTTAAATAAAATTTCAATAAAACCTTAAATGATATAGATTTACTTCTTTCTAATCCTTTTTACAAATTATTTCCATCGAAAATACAAATAAAGATATAATTTTTTAAAAATGCACGCGAAAATTTATGGACACCCTGTATATATATATATATATATATATATATATATATATATATATATATATATATATATATATATATATATATATATATATATACAGGGTGTCCATAAAGTTCGTGTGCACTTTAAAAAAATTTATGATTTTATTTGTATTTGCGATAGAAATAATCTTTAAAAAATGTTATAAAGTTTAATGTACCTAGTTTTAAGTATAGTTAAAATAAGTAATGGGATTTCAAGCATTACTGTAAATCAGTTGGCAATTTTTTTCCGTGAACTGCAAAATCGTATTACCCTTTGTATTGCTAATGATGGAGGACATGTGGAAACTTAAATAAAATTTCAATAAAACCTTAAAAAATATAGATTTACTTCTTTCTAATCCTTTTTACAAATTATTTCTATCGCAAATACAAATAAAATTATAAATTTTTTAAAGTGCACACGAACTTAATGGACACCCTGTATTTGTAGAAGATAAGACAAATGACTATTTCTATAACTGACAATGAAGACCCTCATGGTCGATAGGGGGGAGGCGACTAAGTGTTAATGGATGCATCTATTAAATATGCAATGTTCTTCTAAAATCCAGTTCGCGATTATCCTTTGCTTACAAATTTTGGTGGGTTTCTATTTTATTTTTTTTAATTTTCAATAGCAATGAAGTTTTCCGACGGGGGCCTGACTTTAGATTGTTTCTATGAATTTCATTGCTTGTTGTTCGATTACTGACGCGTATTCCTTATGGAAGCAAATCATCCTGCAACTCTTGAATGCCCATTAATTTTTTTTTTAATTTGACACATCAATTTCCTCGAAGATCTTGCAGAAATCTTCCGTGGAGCACTTTTTCTCCTTTGGTTTTCAAAAGTTTTGAGTTTTTTTATATCTTGTAATGAATGAACTAATGGTAATAAATCTAATATTCAGGTTGTCTGAGATTTTCCTTTAACTTTTACCTTCTTTCCAGAGCTTAACAAACTGTTCTTTTTGCGAATTTATCAATTCATTACTTTTTGCCATGATGATAATCTTCTTGCACGAATATCAATGATAGAATGTTCTGCTTGTATTTTTAGGCTAAAATGAACTAACGTTAACATTATTGGAACTTTCTAGAATATTCCACTTGAATAATCTAGAGTATTAAAGCAATTTTAAAGTTTAAAAAGCTGAAATTTGCATTGTATGAATACTTTTTTCACTCGTTATAATGTATAAATGGGATTTATTTCTACTAAATGAATTTTTTCTGTTATTATGCATTTGTGTATAGTTAATTATATGAAAAGGTGTGTTTATTCATTAGTTAGAAATACAATAAATTACTGATTTCTAAGCGTATGAATATTTGTTTCCCCCACTATATATATATATATATATATATATATATATATATATATATATACCCAAGTATAGAATTGGTGTATACGGAATAAATTCCAATATCTAACAAATACTATTCTTAAAAGAGTGCCCAATATATATATATATATATATATATATATATATATATATATATATATATATATATATATATATATTTATATATATATAACCGAAAGGAGTAGAGTAACACATGTTTCATTAAGTTAGAGGGTTTTGTAGACAGCAAATTGAACCACCGTGATCAGCTTCGTCAAGCTCTAAAGCAGAGATACCATCAAAATCCTGCTTTAGCAAATTTCATCTGTCAGTGTGGCTTTGTCGCCCGAAGCAATGCTGGTCTAGTACCACACATAAGAAAGCACAGACGAAATACGTCTTTCCCTTATATGATTTTCTCCACAATAGCCCCTGCCAGCACGCATAAGTGTAAAACGAAAGACATCATCCATTGCTCATCCTCATTTATCGTTCACGATAGGAGAGTCCACTATACATATATATATATATATATATATATATATATATATATATATATATATATATATTTATATATGTGTGTGTGTGTGTGTGTGTGTGTGTGTTTTCTTTTCTTTTTATAGCTACAAATATTTAAGTAAATGCTCTGTTTATAAAAAACAGTATTAATAACATTTACCGGCCTGAATGACCGAGAAATTTTCATAGAAAATATACGTCCTCTGATTGAGACACAGATGATCGTTTTCGGTTATCAAGGTTGATTTTTCTGTTTTTAAACTACAATTCTACATGATTTTCCTATACGCAACCGTCATACAGCCTGACGTGCTTTACCGATTGAGCTACAAAGAAGCGTTTCCGATTTTACTGTTTTTAAACTACAATTCGCCATGATCTTCTCTCGTACATTCATATCTGCTCGATGCGTATCCAAATGTAAACAAATGACGTCACACTTAATGAAATGGACAAAGTGCAACAATTATTTTAAGACATTTTTTCTGTTTATATATATAAAAATGTCTTAAAACAATTGTCGTACATTATATATATATAATTATTTATTCGAAAATTATAACATAAATATTGTTATAAAATCACAACAAAAAATAGCCATTTTGTTTCAAAACTTCTAGTGTCTTATCAAGGGATAGTATTGAATGTATAATATTATGTATTCTACATTCAAAACCATCACTTGATAAGACATCAGAAGTGTTGAAAAAAGATGGGAATTTTTGTAGTGATTTTATAACAATATTTATGTTATAATTTTCGAATAAATACTTATATTTGCTCTACTCTGTATTGAGCAATCTTTTAAGAATAGTATTTGTTAGTTATTGGAATTGATTCCTTACACACCAATCCTATACTTGGGTACATATATATATATATATATATATATATATATATATATATATATATATATATATAGGTCAGCCAAATCCGCTACCTTGGTTTTAATCTTTCGCTACCTTTAAGCAGTTTCGTTCAATTGATTTACTAACCCTTATTCTATTTCATTTAATTTTATGAACGCTATATCATTTAAATATAAATAAATAAGCACCCCCCCGGCGTGAAGTGTCGTTGAAGATGAGGAGCAAAAGGGAGAATACATGCTAAATTTATGACAAAAAAATGAGCAATTTTTTACTAGAATGAAATGAAAGGGAATATTTTCATTAAATAAATATTTCAATAACAAAGAAAACACGGAAGAATTCAAATTCAAAAACTAAAAATTTCCCACCTGCTGTTGAATAGCTGGCTAACTTCGAAATGGATATGCTTCGTATGATACACTATATTAAATCCACAAAATGTTAATATTAATTACCACCATTAACTATTGACGTTAGAAGAATTATGAACTAAATACATCCTTGGAGACAAAACAAAGAACATTTCTGCTATGAACGCGGAGACTTACCGGAAAAATAATGAACGAAGAAATCACTAAAACTTACAAAAAAGCAGCAAACTCGGACATTAAAAGTATAAACGAGGAGGCGAAATATAGCCAAACATGGTATGAGGATACATATATTATGCTGTAAGCAAGTATTTCTAACTATAAAGTGCCATAAAGAGGAAATCCCCAATAAAGCCCTCTTTTAGACGAATAAAGCCAACCAAAACGGAATTACGTAAAATAAGCCAAGAAATACTGAGAACAATGTGAAACTCATTAAGGATTGCTACCCAATCTAATCAATGGAAGGATACAGGTGTTTGCATTTCTTGGTTCCACAAAATTATGTATTTATAAAATACGACATGAAAAACTTTTATCCATCTTTATCTAAAAAAAAAAGATCTGCTTGAGGCTTTGTACTTCGCCAAAGGCTTCGTAAATGTAACACCTGAACAAATGGACATAATTTTACATTGCCGTAAATCAATTTTAATCCACAATGGAGAAGCCTGGAATAAAAAATAAAAAAGTACGCCTTCGATGTATCACAAGGTTCCTTTGAGGATGCTGAGGTTTCAGAATTAATAGGCCTACATATTTTATATGAAATCAACAAAATTGTACATGGCCTGTATAGGAATGACGGCCTGATGATAGCGCCAGACAAGAGAAAAACAAATGACAATATAAGAAAAGCGTTTTTCAAACTCTTCAAAAGCCTCGGCTTTGAAAAAGAAGTCGATAAGAATAAGACGATTGTCAAATATTTGGATGTAGAATTAAACCTACAAACTTTCAGTGTCTCCGTATACATAAATCCCAACACAAAATTAAAATATGTGATTGTTAGATCCAACCGCCCTGCATATCCCTAAAGTTATAGAGTCCAGGTTATCTAGAATATATATATATATATATATATAGAGAGAGAGAGAGAGAAAGATATATATATATATATATATATATATATATATATATATATATATATATATATATATATATATATATATATACAGAGAGAGAGAGAGAGAGAGGGTGGTAGAGATTCTTTTAGAAGAAAATTGCCAAATATTTGCATGTAGAATTAAATCTTCAAAATAGCAGTGTCTCCCCATTATTGAAACCCAACACAAAATTATAATACGTGAACGTTAGATCCAGTTACCCTGTGAGTATTATAAAGTACATCCCTAAAGTTATAGTGTACAGGTTATCTAGAAATTCCTCTAGTAAAATAATTTTCGAAGATAAAAAAAAGAATATGATAGGCCTTTAAAAGAAGACGGGCATAAAACCAAACTGGAATTTAAACCTCAAATAAAACAACAAATGAAGAAGAATTCGCGGAAAAGAAAAAAAATATTATTTGCCTTTTCAAATTACTTAATAAATACTTCCTCAAATATTCTGAATTACATAAAATATTTAATAAAAATACAGTTAATTTAAGCTGCAGTTTGTGATGCGTTTCATCCGTTAGGATTTCATCGGATAAAACACGTCACAACAAACTTTTCCAGTTTGTTAGATTTTTCTAAATACTGTTTGTTGATATATTCAATTTTATATCGTTATATATAGTGTGTTTGCAGAGGCGAATTTCAGTCGAAATTCACTCGCAGCAGCTGAAGTTTGTTTTTAACCTCTGTTGTTCACCTTCGGCTTCAGAGTAACTTTCTTTTCCCCTCACCCCCCCCCCCATCATCTTCATTTCGCGCTCTCTTCGCCAAGGCCCCGCGCCTCGATACGTCAATGTCTGAGCGGACAGATTTCGATTCCTTGCGTTTGCTAGCGGCGAAGACTCGACTTTGACACAGGCGCGGGCGCGCGATGAAACGTTTTCGAAGAAACAGAAATTCTGACACAAATATGCGGGTCGGGGAACTAGAGAGGCTTCCGGGGGATTTTATATCGAATCAATCGCTAGCTTCGCTGCTAGGAACGTTGGTTCGCAGTGTCGTAGCTGGACAGGTTTTCTCGCCAGAATCTGTTGGACATAATCATAAGTTTGCCATTCTCCCTTGCCTTGAATATGGCTTTCATATCTAGTCTGGTGTTCTTGCTATATATTTAATGATACTTGATAAAATCCAAAGAAGCGTCTGCAATGTCATTGGTCCTAACCTGGCATCTCAACTTCACTCACTTTCCCACCGCTGCAATGTCGCCCCCCATCGCTGTGCCTTACCTATAAACACTTTCAGGGCAATTGTTCTGAACAATTCTCCTTTATTTTTCTAGTTTTTTTATATATATATATATATAAAACTGTAATCATTGCAAATATTAAATAATCTAGAGTAATTTAATTGTTTTAAAATCTGAAACTTGCATTGTACGAATACTTTTTTCACCCATTAAAATAGATAAATGGGGTTTATTTTTTTAAAAGTCCTGTATCTGTATCTTTTCAATAGCAGTGTATTTTTCCGAATGGGGGGCGTGACTTTAGATTTTTCCTGTGAATTTCATTGCTTATTATCCGTTTAGTGACACAGATTCCTGATGAAAGCAAATCATCCTGCAATTGACTTACGTTCTAATAGCCTAGGGAAAGGCATGAATCCTCTTCTTCTCCTCACCCCCACCACCACCTATGGGTAAACAGCAACACACAGCCGGTCTAGGAGAAAAGTTTACTCTGTGTAGAACTGGCGTAGAAAGGATCGATGATCCGGACTACAGTTGAGTGATGATGATGATGATGATGATGATGATGTGATTCTCGGATTAACGATTTCCAATGACATAAAGCGAAAAGATTATACTGAATCAATCGTTTAGGCCTGCTGCCAGGAAAGGCGGTTCATTGCGTCATGCCAGAATCCACTTTGCACGTATACAAATCTGCCACTCGTCCGTGCATTGAACTTCCAGCTGATTGGATCTTCCAAGATAATGATCCAAAGCACACTGCAAAATCTACGGAGAAATGGCTTACTGGAAATAATGTAAATATCCTGAAATGGCCAACTTAGTCCCCAGATTTAAGCTCAATCAAATATCGGTGGCGTTATTTGAAAATTCAAATCCAATCGAGATCCCCAACAAATATCCTGGAACTGAAGAGTATATGCGAAGAAGAATGGAACAAAATACCAACTAAAATTTGCAAATCATTGAGAACTACAAGAAGAGGTTGGTTGCTGTAGAAGCGAATAATGGCTATTCTGCAAAGTATCAAATGAAGATTATGTATTCTTTTTTGTATTGTACAAATACTTTTTTCAGCTAATAAAATGGATAAATGGGATTTATTTCTATTAAATCATATTTTTCTGATTTCTATGCATATTTAGTCATTATGCATTTGTGTATAGTTAATTATATGAAAAGTATGTTTATTCATTAGTTGGAAATACAATAAATTAAAAATTTGTATGTGTACGAATATTTCTTTCCTCTCATTATCTCTCTCTCTCCACATATATATATATATATATATATATATATATATATATATATATATAGTGGGTGAAAAAAATATTCGTACGCATAGAAATTAGTAATTTATTGTGTTTCTAACTAATGAATAAACACACCTTTACAAATAATTAACTATACACAAATGCATAATAACAGAAAAAAAAATATATATATATAAGTTAAATTCCAAGTGGTCAGTGACCGACCACGACTGCTAGTTTCATGCTCTTTTGTGCAATCATCAGGCGGCCAATAGCTGTAGTTCGTAAATTCGGAACCCTTATGCCACCAGGCGAGTGAGCCAACCAAATTCGCCAGTGTGAGGGTAACCTAACTGGCCAAGATTAAATAGGCGAAAACCAAAAACTAAAAAATTCCACCAGAAAATACTTACCAGTTAGGCAAAAAAGTGCTCAATAGTACCATGGTAGATGAGCTTAGAGTTTCAAGCAAATGTTACAATATCGGGCCACTGACGTCACCCCCGTCAGAGCATTTACAGTAAGAGATAAGGATAAGCAGTTCTCAAAAGTGTCTGCTAAGACTGCACACTGGCGAGTTTGGTTGGTTCTCCATCTTGGACTCGCTTGGTGGTATAAGAGTTGTTATTTTAATAAGCTACCGTCCGCCTGATGACTGTGTGAAAGTGCATGAAACTAGCAGTCGTGGCAGGTCACTGCCAACCTGAGATTTGACTTAAAATATATTAAAGCTCTACGGTCTATTATGGTATTGAGCACTCTTTTCTCCAGCGTAAAAAGTTATGAAGACTTTTGGGAGGTATTTATCCTTACCCCTAATTACACACACACACACACACACACACACACACACACACACACACAGACGTATATATATATATATATATATATATATATATATATATATATATATATATGTATATATATATATATATATATATATATATATATATATATATATATATATATATATATATCTTAAAAAGAAGAGAGAAACCGCAAACGTTTTTGGTTGTAATGTGGATTTTTTTTTTTAAATTATTCTTTATTTTCCATAATTTTACACGTGATTCCGGTCACGCGACCGTCATCAGGCAATTTTAATAATATGTAGAAATCTCCAACCTTTAACTAATGACGGTCGCAAGACCGGAAACACATGTAAAATTACGGAATCTAAAGCTTAATATATTTTTTTAAATCTACATTACAACCAAAAAGGTTTGCGTTTTCTCTCTTCTTTTTAATATACAGACTTTTCTCTCGTTGGAACTACTATAACGTGTTCCTTTTATATATATATATATATAGTATATCATCGAGCACAGAATAATCTTCAACTGAATGCAGAAAGCACTGGAGGGCCGTTTCGTCCTATATGGGACTCATCAGCCATCAGCAGTGCGCATCCCCTATACCGAGAATTGCAACCCGGGACATTTCAATACAACGCAAACGTCATACCAACTACACCACGGACCTCGGCGACGAAGAAGACACGAACTAGACTCGATATAGCGCCGCTACTCACTCAGTTCCGCAGCGATACTCATTCACATATACGGATAACCTCGCAACAGTGCCCCAAGAGCCACGACTGCTTATTGACCCATAGCCGCACTTCGCGAGCATTAGCGCGGTCAAGCAAGGATATGCAGCGAAGAAATACAATGCAAACATTACATTAAATCCAAAAAAAAATTCTTCAGTATATATATATATATATATATATATATATATATATATATATATATATATATATGTGTGTGTACGTACGTACGCCTTCTCTCGTAGGTTGAGCACTTTGGAAAAAAGGGAATTTGTTGGCTGCTACTGATTAACGTTGAAAGCTCTTCGCTATGAATTGAACACTCTGGTAGCCGGTAATGTTTATATCTCGTATATAATGCGTTAAAATTCCTTTTTCTCAGTTGTTTACGCTTATAGGCAAAAGGTGAGAGACTCGACTTGAAGCAATCGAATATTTATCCACTGTGATGAGCTATGATACAGCGAAACAGTCTGCCTGTGGATGATTGTATATATATATATATATATATATATATATATGTGTGTGTGTGTGTGTGTGTGTGTGTGTGTGTGTGTGTGTGTGTGTGTGTGTGTGTGTGTGTGTGTGAGATCCAGTCCTTTTTGGACGTCTCAGCTATTCGGTCGAACTCTCTGCCTCTGAGGCAGAGGGGAACTCTCTGCCTTTGGGCAGAGAGGAACTCGGACGAGGCTCCGCCGAAGGGCAGAGCCTCGTTCGAGGTGGTTGACCACCCCGATCTCGTTTATACGGGTTCACGGGCAATTTTTGCCCGAGCCTACGGGCTCGGAAAGCCCACATTAAACCGGCCTTGTGCCACATTCGACACACGTGGGCGTGTTGTTAAACATCGTGTGTGTGTGTGTGTGTGTGTGTGTGTGTGTGTGTCTCGAACTTTCTGTGTGTGTTTGCTCACAGAAAATTAAAATACCGAATTTCTCAAATTTCTTTATCCCAACAGCATTTTGTTCTGTTTTTTTTTTTACCTGAATAAAATTTCCATATTTTTAAAATGTTGCACGTACTATTTTAAAATGTCTTCATTCTGGTTTTAGTTAATTTTAACTGGCATTTCTGCCCTTTCCTTTCGGCCATCAGACAAAAAAAAATGAATGCTTATTAATGAATATCGATTTTACCTAAGGCGTGGCATCACCGAGGCCATGATTAATATGAATCCGAATAATCAATCACTTAGACATGGCGGCCTGATCGACTGACGTGTAACTCATGCCTTTATTATTAGAAACTGGCCAAAGAGAAAGCAAGTTTCACCATTTCTTGCGAGAAGCTGTCGTTCAAAAAATATTTAAAGTCACGAGACAAAAGTGTAGAATTTGGTTTGCCCTTTTCGGCGGAACTTTTGTGAACACACCTGTTTTACCCTATTTACATTATTCGGACTATTGTCCTCGTCTTTGTCGCCATATTTATTACGACGTTTCGGCCGTTGTACGCTCCGGCCTTCTTCAGGTCGTTGGAATGTCGAACTGAACCCTTTATTTCGCTCACTGTTTTTAATATCCAGAAATTCATACACAGATGTCCTCAAGGACACATAGCACAGTGGATATAGGCGTTAGTTAGATCCAGTGACAGGACCCAAAGAGTGTGAGTTCAATATCCGGTTAAGGCAGTGGGAGATGACATTAAACATGGTACGTGAAACTAGAAAAATCTACCCTAGTGAGAGAAATAAAAGATTCAGTTCAACATTCCAAATACCTGAAGAAAGCCGGAGCTTACAACGGCCAAAACGTTGTAATAAATATGGCGACAAAGATGAGGACAATAGTCTGAATAATGTAAATAGTGTACATAATACCTCATCTCAGAAATATAAACAGATACTGAAAGGCCGAAACGTTGTAATAAATATGGCGACAAAGATGTGGGAAATAGTCCGAATAATGTAAATATTGTACATGATACCTCATCTCAGAAATACAGAGCCGAAACCTTGTAATAAATATGGCGATAAAGATGGAGACAATAGTCTGAATAATGTAAATAGTGTACATGATACCTCATCTCAGAAATATAGACAAATCACGTGTTTTAATAATACAGAACCAATAACGACATAATTATGAAGAATTAAAAAAAAATAATAGAATCTTTGTTTTTGAATGCTTAGTACCGATTAGATGACTTTAATCTGCACCATAAACTGCTAGAAGACAGCATACATGGTCACCAGTAAAGGGATGAGCCCGAAATGCGATTTACAGGTCGGGGATATTAGGTAGGCGCGGAAGTTGAAATATCTGGGAAGTGTTTTGACGGAGGACGGTGGGTGCGACGCTGACCACGACAATTCCAAAATATAACTTCAACAAAAATACAAGAACACACATGTCACCGCCTCAAGTAATTTATGTCCACACTAACATTTATGTTCCCAAAAGCTGAGTATCATCTACCATGTATTCAATTGTGAAAGCAGAATAACATAAATTTATTATTTCAAGCTCCCAAGCAAATTAAATTTCGTCAAAAATGACCCTTAAGGAGTTGATATACCTTTAAACAAATCAATTAATACCTATTTATAGTATATATTTAGTTGAAGCCGTAAAATTGTTTTCGAAAAATTTAATATCGGCATAAAATAGCTGACCGAGGCAGAAATGCCGTTAAACAAAATCGACCGAGCAAACCACCAACATGAAAGGACTCCAGGAATCCATATAAAATCCTATGATTTATTAAAGAAATCAAACTGTATTCCAAAATATAACTACAACAAAACTATAGCATAAGACACACGCAGTACAACCTCCAGTAATGTTGTCTACACAAACGTGTATATGTACAAAAGCTGAGTATCCTTTCATTTTTAAGCAAATCATCCAGTCGAAAGCACTTTCAAAATAACACATCTAACTTGCATCACATTTCGAAGAATTTTTGCTTTCGTAAAAAAGTGCACAATGTTCTGAAAAATCGCTATTTGTTCTGAGAACTATTCTTGCTATCAGATAACTGTATTTCTTTAGGCAAAGTCTGTCGAGATCCGGCCCTCAGAATTGCCTTTTTCGGATTCCATTTCTCAGAACCAGTACAAAGGAATATCTCTCAGAATTGCCGAAGAATATATTTCTCCTTGTGCGAAAAAAAAGAAGAAAAAGTGGTAAAAACATAATGGCAATACTTAAATCTGCCACAAATACAGAACTCCAAGATATTGATAAAAAAAAAAAATAAAAGAGACATTTAGTAAATATTCAATTATGAGTTCAAAACGCAGTGACGCATTCATATTCTGATACCGAACTTTATTCACGTTCTCCTATCGACAACGAAATAATGCAGCAATTTAAGATGGCTTTGAATATAACTTCGATATCTAGTCTGGATCTGCTCTTCTATAGTTAGAGATTCTTGATAAAATAAAGAGAATAATTCTGTAATATTACTGGTCCTGACCTGGCATCTCGGCTTCAGACACTTTCCCACCGCTGTAACGTAGCTTCCGTGTGTTTTTTCTTTCATGGTTGTTGTTCTGAGGAACCTTCCTCTATGGTACTTAGACTTTATGAATTTAAGCTCACTACTAGATTGGCGGCAAGATCTCGTTATTTTACTAGTAGAATAACTAGATGTAAGCCTAAATTATATGCTAAATGTTTCTTCTATCGCACTTCATGCATGTGGATTTCCTTTCCGGCTTCTTGATTTCCTGTCAACTTTGATCTTCAAAAATGTAAATGCAATGCCAATCGTTATCTTCTGTCTTCTTAATTCCTCTTCCTTTATTGGCCTTTCCCCTCACTAAAGTCTTCTAATTCTTTCACTCTTCTTGTTTTCCAGTTAACTTTGATCTTCAAAAATGTCAATGCAATGTCAATCGTTATCTTCTGTCTTCTAAATTCCTCTTCTTTTATTGTCCTTTCCCCTCACTAAAGTCTTCTAATTCTTTCACTCTTTTGTTTTCCAGTTAACTTTGATCTTCAAAAATTTCAATGCAATGTCAATCGTTATCTTCTGTCTTCTTAATTCCTCTTCTGTTATTGTCCTTTCCTCTCACTAAAGTCTTCTAATTCTCTTTCACTCTTTTGTTTTCCAGTTAACTTTGATCTTCAAAAATTTCAATGCAATATCAATCGTTATCTTCTGTCTTCTAAATTCCTCTTCTTTTATTGTCCTTTCCCCTCACTAAAGTCTTCTAATTCTCTTTCACTCTTCTTACTTTCCAGCCAAATTTGATCTTCAAAAATGTAAATGTAATGTCAATCGTTATCTTCTGTCTTCTTAATTCCTCTTCTTTTCCTCTCCCCTCACTAAAGTCTTCTAATTCTCTTTCACTCTTCTTGTTTTCCAGTCAACTGTGATATTCAAAAATGTAAATGTAATGTCAATCGTTATCTTGTCTTCTTAATTCCCGTTCTTTTACAGTTCTCTCCTCTTAAAGGTGTCTTTCTCTTATTCTCTCTCGCATTCTGCAACCCATTGCTTCTTAGTGGCTTTATTGCGTTGTTTGGGGGTGAAATGATTTTTTTAAAACATCAAAACACCACTATTTATACCATGCTGGTATTGTTGATTTTAAGAGTGCATATAAAAAGTACATATAAGAAATGTACATATACAAAAAGTACATATCACAGGCAAAACAGCCATTGCTAATTACGGTTTAAATTTATTAAATCTTTCTATTAAAACAAGATATTCAGGAAAATAGCCTTTTTTCCAGTATATTGAATATTATCGCATTTTCCAGTTTTAATGACGGTTTCCTTCCTGACCTTTTGATTTGTTTTTGTGGAATGTCATTATCTTGATGAAAATGAGTTTAAAAGTACTTTTTATAGCTTCGGCTATACGAGTCGTTTAAGTGATGGAAAAATTGATTATGTGTTCGAATCCTCTCAGGAAGAACATTTTTCACTATCTAGGCCGGGTGACATTAAGTTCACTTTTTAATCAAATAAAAAATAACGACGTCTATTGAAATGCCAATACGCACTATAACTGTTAACTGGGGTTAGAAATGGCTTGAAAATGTTAACGGCTCCAAATCGCAACTTCTATCTTTTAGTCAACATGGAGAATTATTTCTGCTTTTCATCATCATGGCTGATGATAAACTCCGGTAGAGCAACGCATTCTGATTTCTTAGTGTGAAATGAAGTGGAATTATTATAGTGAATTAATTAATGCTCTGTTGCTAGGTTGGTTAACTGTGTTGCGAAAAAGAAAGAAATTAAAAACGAATGAATAACGGATCGAAAGTAGAAGTTTGCTAAGCTAGAAGTAAAGAAGAATATGAAGAAAAAGAACGAGTGAATGAATGAAAGATAAAAACGAATGGATGAATGAAAAAAGAACGAATGAATGAATGAAAGAAAAGTAGATCGACACTGGAAGAAAGCTCGGCAAGATAGAATGAATGAATGAATGATTGAATGAATGAATGAATGAATGAATGAATGGTGGATCAGAATTGGATTTTAGTTTAGCAAGAAAGAAGGAAAGAAAAAAATGAACGAATGTTGGATGAAAATTTCGCTAAGTAAAAAAAAAAAAGAAAGAATGAATGACTGACTGAATGATTGAATGAATGAATGCTGGGTCAAAACAGGAAGTTACTGAGAAAGAAAAACAGAAAGAATAACGAAAGAAAAAAGAATGAATAAAAGAATGACTAAATGAATGAAAGCGGGGTCAAAACGGGAAGTTCACTGAGAAAGAAAGACAGAAAGAATAAAGAAAGAATGAATGAATGACTGAATGCTGGGTTAAAACGGGAAGTTCACTGAGAAAGAAAGACAGAAAGAATAAAGAAAGAAAAAAGAATGAATGCTGGTTAAAAACTTGAAATTTGTTTAGAAAGAAAGAAAGAAAGAAAGAAAAATAAAAATAAAAATGGATGTTTGCTTAGAAAGAAAGAAAGAAAGAAAGAAAGAAAGAATGAATGAATAGAATGTTAGGTCAAAACTGGAAATTTGCTTAGAAAGAAAGAAAGAAAGAAAGAATGAAAGAAAGAAAGAAAGAAAGAAAGAAAGAAAGAAAGAAAGAAAGAAAGAAAGAAAGAAAGAAAGAAAAAGAATGCCGGTCCCAAAATGGATGTGTACTAAGAAAGAAAAAAAGAAAGAAAGAAAGAAAGAAAGAAAGAAAGAAAGAAAGAAAGAAAGCATGAATGAATGCTGCTACAAACCTGGAAGTTTGCTTAGAAAGAAAGATAGAAAGAAAGAAAGAAAGAAAGAAAGGAAAATAAAGAAAGAAAGAAAGAAAGAAAAGGAATTGAAGAAATGTGTGCCAATAAACAAGAAGGAAAATCAAAGCAGTACAAAACTGAAAAGGATTCTTCAATAAAGAAGGAAACAAAAAAGAAGGAAGGAAGAATAAAAGAAAGAAATAGAATTATTAACACGAGTAATAATCCCAGCGACAAAAGAAGAAAACTGGTTTAAGAGGAAGAAGTAAGAAACGAAAAACTAGGCAAACACGTGAATCCGTTTAGGTCGAAAATTGTCTGAGCTATCGATCTGACCAATTTGGATCGACCACTTATCTAAATACGTGAAATACTGATTGGAAAATTAGCAGCAATAGTTTGGCTTCCTTTCGTGCCCACTTGTCTTTCCATTGGCGAAAACAACATCAATTATCGATGTACAATCTCCCAGTTAAATGCCGAATAACTCTAATAAGATCAATGCTCCATCCAACCATTCAAAATATGAGTAGTAACGACTCAGCGAATAGCCATTAATTCAAAATTCTAATGCTTTACATAGGCAACTTATCAGAATTTTTATCGCATCCAGTGAGTCCTCGCACCCTAAATATCTGACGATTCTCAATTTATTCCAAAACTGTCTATTTGCCTAGATTCCAAAACCTTACATAATATAATGTTTAATTTGTTCTTCGAATTTCCAGTTTTATCGAATCTCGGTTTAGATTTATGCGATAAGCAGTTCTTTTTTTAGCATTTCTCCTCAAGCAAAGCGGTTTGGTTTGGATTATTTTGTTTTACGGCATATCAACCTCAATGGGTTATTTAATGCCGACAACATTTTTAGGATAGATTCGTATGAATAGAATATGTATTTTTTGGTTTAGATTGGTTTGGTTTATTTTGTTTTATGACATATCAACCTCAATGGGTTATTTAATGCCGACAACATTTTTAGGATCGATTCATATGAATAGAATATGTATTCTTTGGTTTAGATTGGTTTGGTTTATTTTGTTTTACGGCATATCAACCTCAATGGGTTATTTAATGCCGGCAAATTTTTTTTTATATTTCTGGTAATATTTTGTTTTGTCAAAAATCTGTTTCTGGTAATATTTTTCCTTCAAAATTATATTGCTGGTAATAATTTTTTTCAAAAAAGTATTGCTGGTAATAGTTAACTATTTGCCCATAGCTGGGATCCTAACTGGCGCTACCACCCTGGGTCAGGGTGGACCTGGGAACACCAGCAATTAAGAGGTGGTTCTACGCTCCTCAAAAAACCATCAGAGGCCTTGCTGCTCGATGTAGTTTATCTTCTTACCCAGGACGCGGATGTAGTTTAACGTCTTGCTCAGGACGACAAGCAAAGCGGGCGTGCCACTAGCACGCAAAGGGTTACAGAGAGTGAGAATAAGAGTGAAGAGGGTTGTTTCAGAAAAGGGTAAAGAAAATGACAGGGATCAGGATCAAGGTATAACTAATATCATCATTATCTAAAAATAAATAAATAAAATAAAGTTTCGTACAAAATATTCAGAAAATATTTACAAAATCTATTACAAATATTTACTAAATGTATTGTCCTCTGGGACAATCCTCAGTCTAGAACTTGGAGCCTGAAACCCACTTTAAATCTTTCCCATGCTAACCCAGCCAATCAAAATCGTCTTCCCTGTTATGGTTCCCATCCGGAAGTCAGATCCTAGATACACTTCCTCTAAAAATAGTCTGCTAAACTATTATTTAGCACTGTTATATGGTACTGTTCTTTGATTATGTCATTATTTTCTCTTTGATTTAGATGTGTTAGCTGTTGAAATCCCCTGTTATTTGGTATAGTTATTTGGGATTCTTTAGCGCCAGTCCACGAAGTTCGAATTATGGTGACCCTTACTAAAACCTACAGACTTCATTTGGTCGTTTTTCATGAAAATAGTTTTCTCAAGTACACTAATATGGCTCTTGCTCTTACTGATGGGAATTTCCTTCCAAATCTTTTGTTTGAGGTCCTGTGAAACATCAACATCTTTATTATATTATTATTTTCGTTTAAAGTTACACGTGGTATTCATTTTACTTGTTGCTGTTGTTGAAAGTTCTCAAATTACATGTGTTGCATGCTGGCAGCAGTGAATGATCACAGATCGGTTTTCTTTTCAATCGGCCGGTTATCGTCATTCGTTTCGGTTCGACAATAAAAAAATATTCAACACAAAGAATGTTAATTTATTTATTTTTTTTAATCATCTCGACATTGACAGTATCTAACAGTTGACAGTTGGGGTCGCCACCCGTCACTAGGTAGCCGATTCGGACAGGAAAAAGAACACGTCAGTATCGCTTGACGGATAAGAAACAACTCCTCGAAAATCTTTTCTGTCTATTTTTCCCAAGCTCGCTCAGCCAATCAAAATCGACTTCCCTACTGTGCTTCACATATGACCCCAACTATCAACCTCCGGAAGTCAGAGCCAAGATACACTTCCTGTGAAAATAATAGTCTGCCATACTATTATTTGACAGTGGCACCCAGTGAGAATCGAACTCTATACTAATGGCAAATGAGATTATCTCATTAACAACTGCTTCGTCCTCTGGCAAACTTGTCATTTCTTGGCAGGGTTAGTGTAACGAATATTGGTGAGGAAAGTGTAATTGGCGAAACGAGTTCAAATTGAGTGTTTGCTAAAAAAAAACCACTAGGAAAATGATGAATACTTCTTCCCTACCCCCAGCTACAAGTTAAATATCTGAGTAGACTGGGATTTCTAGCTCTGGATGGCAGCTAGTCTAAGAGAAGGAAAATGCCAAAATCCGAGGAGAAATCAACAAGAAACCATTTCGCCATCTTTCCCATAAATGAATTGCAATGCAGAGATAATAAAGAAAAAGAAAGCTGTGGAGAGACATAATCGACTAAGTCCGAAAATTATATTAGATTAATCGACTTGGGAAAGGCATGAATGCATCTACTCAGCTAGAGGGTTAAATAAAAGTGTAGCTTGGTTTCTCTTGATCAATTTTTCCCAAGTATTTTTTCAACCCCTTTAGGCACAAACGTTTTGACACCCACCACGGCTGTCAAATTAAATGAATATTATATTTAATTCATTTTTCATAGCATCATGACACTTATTTATTAGTGCAAAAATAATTTTGATATTGTTTTTATTCCTGTTATTAATGCCAATGATTAAAATGCTAAAAAAACAACTTTTATTTGATAGCTTATCTCAAAGTTTTCAATGCGATGGTTGACTTTGGTGCTTACTGGCTAAGGCTCTTACTCTAAGTTCATTTGATAGCTTATCTCAATGTTTTCAATGCAATGGTTGACTTTGGTCCTTACTGGCTAAGGCGCTTTCTCTAGGTTCATTTGATAGCTTATCTCAAAGTTTTCAATGCGATGGTTGACTTTGGTGCTGACTGGCTAAGGCTCTTTCTCTAGGTTCATTTACTGGTTAAAGCTCTTACTCTATGTTCATTTGATAGCTTATTTCAATGTTTTCAATGCGTGTGGTTGACATTAGGGCTTACTGGCTCGTTGGAGTAGAAAAGGCAGTTACATTTAACTGTTTCGACAGTTGAAACCATGCGCCAATCTTAAGTATAATATATATATATATATATATATATATATATATATATATATATATATATATATCGTAATTTTCAGCGGAGTACAGAATTTTAAAAACCCAAATTGTGCCGCTAACTTTAGCATTGACTCGTTTAGCTTCATTGTGCCGCTAACTTTAGGATTGACTTCGTTTTAGCTTCGTGCTCGATTTATATTACAGATAAAGGTGTTGGAAACAATTTTACGTTCGGTCCAGACAGCCCTCTCTCTCTCTCTGTAAATAGAAGGAGTATCTGTTAGGACTAAACGTAATCTCAATTTAGGTTTTATTCGGCCTTTATTAATATTACATACCGTTTTTATGTTTTATTTCCATTGTAATATATAATCCCTCGATCCAGCTCTGTTGAGTGAGACCGAAACCGGTCGGCTCTGTTTGTTTTATTTTCTTTTTTCGCTTCTCACTCACACCACCACTCACATGCTGAATATTCCCTATACTCACATAACCTTTTCTCTTACATAGCAAAACTGTTGAAAACATTTATTACCAGAAACTATTACAACCTTATTGATTTCAGTGAACTTTGGAACAATTGATAGTTAAAGAGAGACAACTCTTGTTTTTACTCAATGCATGCTTTTCTTTCACATCCTTGTTTGTACATCTTTTTAAATACATGTTTTATGTGCAATGATGTCTTTGGCTTATACTCTTTTTCTTCACGTCAGTATGGTTTCCTAATCTAAGTTAAATAAATGTGGTGAAGGCCGCCACAAGAGTAGTCTGGTCTTTCTAGATTTAGATGATAACCAGTCTAAGAAAAGAAAATATCATAACTCCAAACAGTGTAGAAGGCGGCGATGAACCATTTCACAGTATTTCCCAGGAATGCATAGCAATTTATAGATAATAAAGAAAAACGATTCTGTGGCGAGCTAAGATCGCCCACGTCCTCAAGTGGGATGTCATATTCAAAGATGTTCATCTGTTGCAAGCTGAAGAAAGGTCTTTCTGACAGCAACAAGTTTTGTAAGCATTTTGGCTGATTTAGGGGAATACCAGAGATTCGTTGGCGCGTCGAGTTTTGTGTTTTGTTATATTTTCTCGTTTTTTTTTTTTTTTTCCTTTTTAGCGGCTGTATTTCGCGTTGTCTGGTTCATTGTGGTATTTTTGTTCAAGCCACAACGCGTTGTGAATTACAGATGTTTACACTGGCGGCTTTTATTTTATTCGAGCAAATATTGAATCGCTTCGCGCAGAAGCCGGTCGTCAACGTCTGTGTCAATACAACGCCTGTCTCTTTTTCTATTCTATTCCACTCTTAGAAACTTATATTAAAAATATGTCAAAATGCTACTGTCAAGAAAGATATATTTGAACAGGCGTACATAGATAGATAGATAGATAGATAGATAGATAGATAGATAGATAGATACAAATGAATGAACTGAGATAGAAAGATAGATAGATAGATAGATATGAATGAAGTGAGATAGATATATAATGAACGGATTGAGATAGATAGATAGATAGATAGATAGATACAAATGAATGAACTGAGATAGATAGATAGATAGATACAAATGAATGAACTGAGATAGATAGATAGATAGATAGATAGATAGATAGATAGATAGATAGATAGATATGAATGGACTGAGATAGATATATAATGAACGGATTGAGAGAGAGAGATAGATAGATAGATAGATACAAATGAATGAACTGAGATAGATAGATAGGTACAAATGAATGAACTGAGATAGATAGATAGATAGATATGAATGGACTGAGATAGATATATAATGAACGGATTGAGATAGATAGATAGATACATACATACATACATACATACATACATACATAGATATGAACGGACTGAGATAGATAGATAGATAGATAGATAGATAGATAGATAGATATAAATGGACTGAGATAGATATATAGATATGAACTGACTGAGATATATATATATATATATATATATACATATATATATATATATATATATAAATGGACTGAGATAGATATATAGATATGAACAAACTGAGATAGATAGATATGAAGACACTGATATATTTATATATATATATATATATATATATATATATATATATATATATATATATATATATATATATATATATATATATATATATATATATATATATATATATGTGTGTGTTTGTGTGTGTGTACAGTTAGAGAAAAAACCTATGATGATAGACAAATGGTTATTGGCGTGGAAATTGGGGTTTGCGCGTCGAGTTCAAATTCTAACCGAGGCTGTTGTGTTTCATTTGGTAAAAATCTAATGGTATTTGGACAAAAACAAACAAAATGACTATGGCCGGGTTTTAATTCTGGCTTCCTAGATATTAACAGAAGTGTTGTACATATGTAGATGAGCCATTTTATGAATTGAGATATTCAGTCGATTGAGCAGCTGGAAGGAATACATAGATAATACAATATGTGTGTAAGATTTCAGATATGTACGTTTTTATCAATCAATTCAATTTCCGATATTATCCAATATATTTTAATATAACTTATTTTTGTCCTTTTCCCCCCAGCGAAATTCTTATATAATCGCAGGACTAAATACTTCAGTGGTTGGAATATCATACGCTGAATTGGGTTCTACGCTGTGCGACATTGCTTTCTTTCTTCCCAACAAGGGGAAGCGCTTTGCATCGATCCGACACGTTTCTTTAATAAGGTAGGTATCTTTAATCGACTTCAGATCTCTAAACTCCGCTTTTTCTCTTGTAGATCATTTTTCCGCCCGTTCAGGAATTTCCTGTTGGAAATATTGGTAAGTTCTCCGGGATATAATACGAACCTTTATTAAACTTTTTTTTTCTGGTTTTTATTTTTAGCTTTAGATTAATAATGACTTTAATTCTTCTATTTTGTAGGTTTGATCTGTAAAGACGTTGGTTTACCATAAATGATTACGTGTACTATATCGTCTATACCACTAAAATGAATATACATCCTTGTCCAAATTAATTGAAACAAAACGAACAATTCCGTTATTATTTGCTTTTTTCGTATTTTTCCAATGAAAAGTAACCCAGTGCACATGTTAGTACTTCCTATGTCCATTCCACGTAGTCGTTCCTTGCAGACTGACCACATTTTCTCGATTGGATTTAAATAAGGAGAGTTTCCGGGCCAATCTATAATACATTGGTGTGCACACTGGTAAGGCTTGCCTGTATGTTCGTGCAGCGTTAAAATTTTCTTATGCTTCCTTAGAGAAACATCCATCACAGACAATGGCTGTAGGACAACTAATCGACAGATGAGACAATAGTGTCTGAGCTGGATAAAAATCTGATGTAATCACTGCTGACGCAATATATTTCAAGGCAAAAAAAATTAAATTCATATTACTGCACACCACAGCAGATGACCTAATATGAGGAAAAAATAGAAATCTATTACACCCTGTCTCTCCAGTGGGTCTAAAACCGACTGTATGGTGAAAGAAAGGAAACTAAAGCGTTTGTTTCAATTAATTTTCACAAGAGTGTATATCCAAATTGTTGTAATGTCTTCTAGTCTGAGACGTTGAGGTTCTTCCACGTACTGAGTTATTGCTGACTGATTTAATTACGCTAGAATCTATCCAAACTAGAGTAAGTCCATTTTGTCTATGTCAGACATATATTTGTGTCCTGCGTTTATTTCCAAATGGTGATAAAGGTTGTTGTTCGAGATCTGAGAAAAGGCCAGGATTTTGCTCTTCTTCAACATGTGGTATGAGTAAATTCTAAACACTTCAAATACCTCGGTTTATAGATCAGTTATTACAAATTAAGCATAGGAGAAAAGGAATTGAATATAGAATAGGCTGTGCCAGACGTAGTTTCGCGCAATACTGCACATTGCTACGAAACGAAAACCTCAAAATGAAAACTCGAGTGATGCTCTTAAATAGACTCGTCAGATCTAGCCATTCATACGGGCGCAATACATTACCCGAAATTAATTCATAAATATCTAAAATGTCACTTGTATACAATGGCTCCCTAAGATCATTGGTGAAAAAAAGGCTTTGAGCGAGTAAAGACTAGGATACTTGACAAAGATGATTCATCTTTCAACATTGTGGACTGGCGCTACAGAATCGCAAACAAAGAACTGTTCCCTATAAGAGCAATCACATCACTTGAGGACTACCAGCAGTAGCAACAATTTAAATGGATAGCATATGTAAGGTGATGAGTAAATAACGAGATATGTTGAAATTACACATTACTTCAAACAAAAGGTTAGGAAGGAATCAGCCACCAATAATGGAAAGAGCGATAACAGCTACCGGACTTGAGAAACCTGTTTTCCTTAAAATTGTGTCAAGAGAAATATTTTATAATTTCAACAGAAAACACTACTGGCTGCTCGGTTAATGAATGCCAAATGCAGATAGATAGATGGATATGAACGGACTGAGATAGATAGATAGATAGATAGATAGATAGATAGATAGATAGACAGACAGACCAGATAATACATAGACTTTACCCGGCACTACATAACCACTTTAACCCGGCACTAAAAAGCCACTTTAACCCGTCACTACATAGCCACTTTAACCCGGCATTAAATAGCCACTTTAACCCGAGCGACATAGCCACTTTAACCCGGCACTAAATAATCACTTTAACACTCTACTACCTAGCCACTTTAACCCGGCACTACATACGCACTTTAACCCTGCACTAAATAGCCACTTTAACTCGGCACTACATAGCTACTTTAAACCGGCACTAAATAGCCACTCTAATCTAGCAGATATAGGCACTCTAACCCGGCACTACATAGCCACTTTAACCGAACACTGAATAAACACTTTAACCGAGCACTACATAGCCACTTTAACCGAACACTGAATAAACAGCCATTTTAACACGGCAGATATAGCAACTTTAACCCGGCACTATATAATCATTTTAACACGGTATTAACTAGCCCCTATAAGCCGGTACTACCTAGCCACTTTACCCCAGTACTAAATAGCCACTTTAAACCGGCAAACATTGCCACTTTAACCCGGCACTACATAATCACTTTAACACGTTATTAACTACCACTTTAAACCGCAATATTTAATCACTTTAACACGGTACTAACTAGCCACTTTAACCCGGCAGTACATAACCACTTTAACCCGGCAGACAGAGCCACTTTAAGAGAGCACTAAATAGCCACATTAACCCGGCACTACATAATCACTTTAACACGGTACTACGTAGACATTTTCACCCGACACTACATAAACAATTTAACTCGGACCTACATAACCACTTTAACCCGGAACTAAATAGCCACTTTAACCCGGAACTAAATAGCCACTTTAACCGGGCACTACGTAACCACTTTAACCCACCACTAAATAGCCACTTTAATCAGGCACTACATAACCACTTTAACCAGCACTACATAGCCACTCTAACCCGGCACTACATAACCACTTTAACCCGGCATTAAAAAGCCACTTTAACACGGCAGACATGGCTACTTTAACCCAGCACTAAATAATCACTTTAACACGGTACTACCTAGCCACTTTAACCTTGCACTACTTAACCACTTCAACACGGCACTAAATAGCCACTTTAACTCGGCATTACATAGCCACTTTAACCGGGAACTACATTACCACTTTAACCCAGTACTACAGAGTCACTTTAACCCGGAACTACATAACCACTATAAACCGGCACTGGATAGTCACTTTAAACCGGCACTTCATAGCCACTTTAACTCGGCACTACATTGCCAATCTAAAACGGCACTAAATAGCCACTTTAACACGCCACTAAATGGCCACTTTAACCCGGCACTACATAGCAAATTTAATCCGCCACTAAAAAGTCACTTTAACCCGGACCCGCATAGCAACTTTAACACGGCACTACATAACCAATTTTACCCGGCAGTAAATAGCTACTTTAACCCGGCCGACATAGCCACTTTAACCCGGCACTAAATTGTCACTTTAACACGGGAGACATAGCCACTTTAACCCGGCACTACATAATCACTTTAACACGTAACTACCTAGCCAATTTAAGCCGGCACTACATAACCACTTTAACCCGGCACTACATAGCCACATTAATCCGGCACTAAATAGCCACTCTAACCCGGCACTAAATAGCCACTTTAACGCGGCAGACATAGCAACTTTAAACCGGCACTACATAAACAATTTAACACGGTACTACCTAGCCACTTTAACCCGGCACAACATAACCACGTTAACACGGCACTAAATAGACACTTTAACCCGGCACTACACATCCACATTAACTCGACACTACATAATCACTTTAACACGGTACTACTTTGCCACTTTAACCCGGCACTAAATAGCCACTTTAAACCGGCACTAAATAGCCACGGAAGACATAGCCACTTTAAACGGGCACTACATAATCACTTTAACGCGGTACTATCTAGCCACTTTAACCAGGCACTACAAGCCACCATAAAACGGCACTAAATAGCTACTTTAACCCGGCACTACATAGCAAATTTAATCCGGCACTAAATGGCCACTTTAACCCGGTAGACATAGCCACTATAACCCGGGACTAAATAATCATTTTAACCTTTGAGATATAGCCACTTTAACCTGGCACCAAATAATCACTTTAACACGGTACTACCTATCCACTTCAACACGGCACTGCATAAACATTTAAACCGGTACTACCTAGCCTCTTTAACCCGGCACTACATTGTCACTTTAACCCGGAACTACATAACCACTTGAACCTGGAACTACATAACAACTTTAACCGGGCATGAAATGGCCACTTTAACCCAGTAGACATAACCACTTTACCAGGAACTACATAATCATTTTCACACGGTACTACCTAACCACATGAACCCGGCTCTACATAACCATTTTAATACGGCACTACATAGCCACTTTAACCCGGCAGATATAGCGACTTTAACCCGGCACTACATAGCCACTTCAACCCGGCACTAAATTGCCACTTTAACCCGGAAATACATAATCACTTGAATACGGCACTAAATAGTCACATTAAACTGGCAGACATTGCCGGTACCACATTAACCGGGCAAGACATAACCAATTTATCCGGGCAATACATAGTCACTTTAAACAGGACCTACATAACCATTTTAAACCGGCACTAAATGACCACTTTAAACCGCCAATACATAGCCACTTTAACCCGCCACTACATAATCATTTTAATCAGGCGTTAAACAGCCACTTTAACCCGGCAGACATAGCCACTTTAACCCGGTACTACATAATCACTTTCAAACGATACTACCTAGCGACTTTAAGCCGGCACTACGTAGCCACTTTAACCCGGCACTAAATAGCCACTTTAACCCGGCAGACGTAGCCACCTTAACCCGAAATTACATAATCACTTTAACACGGTACAAAATAGCCAGTTTAACCGGGTACTACCTAGCCACTTTAACCCGGCACTACATAATCAATTTAACACGGTACTACGTACCCACTTTAACCCGGTACTACATAACCATTTTAACACGCCACTATATAGCCACATAAAACCGACACTAAATAGTCTCTTTAACCCGGCACTAAATAGCCCCTTTAACCCGGCAGACGTAGCCACTTTAACCCGGCACTACATAATCAATTTAACACGGTACTACCTTGCCATTTTAAAACGGCACTACATAAGTACTTTAACCCGGCAGAAAATAGTCACTTTAACCTGGCACTAAATAGCCACTACCACATAAGCACTTTAACACGGTACTACATAACCACTTTGAACGGCACTACATAGCCACTATAACCAGGCAGACAGAGCCACTTTAACCCGGTACTAAATCGCCAATTTAACCGTGCACTACTTAACAACTTTAACACGGCACTACATAACCATTTTAACCCGGCACGAAATAGCCACTTTAACAGTGAACTACATAAACACTTTAACCCGGCACTACATAGTCACTTTAACCCGGTACTAAATAGCCACTTTAACCCGGCACTATATAGCCACTTTAACCCGCCACTACACAACCACTTTAACCCGGCACAAAATAGCCACTTTAACCCAGCAGACATAGCCACTTTAAACCGGAATTACATAATCACATTCACACGGTACCACCTAGCCAGACATAGCCAGTTTAACCCGGCTTTACTAGTTACTACATAACCTTTTTACCCCGCCTCTACATAGCCGCATTAACCCGGAATTAATTAACCACTTTAACCCGGTACTAAATAGCCACTTTAACCCGGCACTACATATCCATATTAACCCGGCACTAAATAGCCACTTTAAACCGGCACCAAATAGCCACTTTAACCCGGCACTATGTAGTCACTTTAACTCGGCACTAATTAGCCAATATAACCGCGCACTACATAACAACTTTAATCCGGCACTACATAATCACTTTAACCCGCAACGAAATAGCCATTTTAATTTGGAACTACATAACCACTTTAACCCGGCACAACATAGTCACTGTAACCCGGCACTATATAGCCACTTTAACTAGGCACTACATAGCCACTTTAACCCGCCACTACATAACCACTTTAACCCGGCACAAAATAGCAACTTTAACCCAGCAGACATAGCCACTTTATCCCTGAATTTCATAATCACTATCACGCGGTACTATCTATTTTATCCGGGCATTACATAACCACTTTAACACGGCACTAAATATCCACTTTAACCCGGCACTAATTAACCACCATAACCGGTCTCTACATAGCCACTTAATACGGCACTACATCGGCACTTTAAGCCGGAAGTATGTAGCCACTTTAACCTGGCTCTATATAGCCACTTTAACCGAACACTATATAAGCACTTTAACCCGGCACTACGTAGCTATTTTAACCCGGAACTACGCAACCACTTTCACTCAGCAAGAAATAGCCACTTTTATATCTGCAATACATAGACACTTTCACCCGCCACTACATAACCACGTTAACCCGGCAGTAAATAACCATTTAACCTGGCAGACATAGCGGCTTTAACCCGGCACTAGAAAACCACTTTAACCCGACACTACACCATTTTAACCAGGCAGACAGTCATTTTAACACGGCACTAAATAGCCACTTTAAGCCGGCAGATATTGCCACTTTAACCCGACACTACATAATCACTTTAACACGGTACTAGCTAGCCACTTTAACCCGGCACTATATAACCAATTTAACCCGGCACTAGATAACCACTTTAACCGGGCACTAAATGGCCACTTTAACCCGGCACTACATAGTGACTTTAACCAAGCACTACATAACCAATTTAACCCGGCACTAGATAACCACTTTAACCCGGCACTAAATGGCCACTTTAACCCGGCACTACATAGTGACATAGTGACTTTAACCAAGCACTAAATAGCCACTTTAACCCGTCAGACGTAGAAACTTTAACCCGGCATTAGATAATCACTTTCACAATGTACAACCTAATCATTTTAACCCGTTACTACGTAACCACTTTAACCCGGCACTACATATCCACAATAAACCGGCAATAAATAGCCAATTTAACCCGGCGGTTATTGCCACTTTAACCCGGCACGACATAATCAATTTAACACGGTACTACTTAGCCACGTAAAACGGCACTAAATAGCCACGTTAACCCGGCAGTCATTCCCACTTTAACCCAGCATGACATAATCACTTTAACACGGTACTACCTATCCACTTAAACCCGACATTAAATAGCCAGTTTAGCCCGACACTAAATAGCCTCGTTAACCCGGCACTACATAGCCACTTTAACCCATCAGTACATAACCATTTTAACCCAGCACTAAATAGCCACTTTTATATCGGCACTACATAGCCACTTTAACCCGCCACTACATAACCACTTGAACCAGGCAGTAAATAGCCTTTTATCCCGGCAGACATTGCCTCTTTAACCCTGCACTACATAATAACTTTAACACGGTACTATCTAGCCACTTTAACCCGGTATTACATAAGCACTTTAACCCGGCACTACATAGCCACATTAACCGGCAGACATAGCCACTTTAAACAAGCACTACATAACCAATTTAACCCGGCACTAAATAGACATTTTAACAAGGCAGATATAGACACTTTAACCCGGCACGACATAATAACTTTCACACTGTACTATCTAGCCATTTTAACCCGATACTACATACCCACTTTAACCCGGCACTACATAGCCACATTAACCGGCAGACATAGCCACTTTAACCCGGCAGTATATAAACACTTTAACACGGTACTACCTAGCCACTTTAACCCGGTACTACCTAGCAATTTTAACCCGGCACTAAATAGCCACTTTAACCCGGCAGACATTTCCACTTTAACCCGGCAAGACATAATCACTTTAACACATGGCTACCTAGCCACTTAAACCCGACACTACATTCAACCCGGTTCTACATAGTCACTTTAACCCGGAACTACATAACCACTTTAACCCGGCGCTGCATAGTCACTTTAACCCGGCACTAAATAGCCACTTTAATCCGGCACTAAATAGCCACTTTAATCCGGCTCTAAATAGCCACTTTAACACAGGAGGCATAGCCACTTTAACCAGGCACTACATAATCACATTAACACGGTACTACCTAGCCACTTTAACCCGGCACTATATAACCACATTAACCCGGCATTGCATAGCCACATTAACCCGGCACTAAATAGAAACTTTAACCCGTCACTAAATAGCCACTTTAACGCGGCAGACATTGCTACTTTAACCATGCACTACATAGCCACTTTAATCCGGAACTACATATCCACTTTAACCCGGCTCTACATAATCACTTTAAGAAGGTACTCCCTAGACACATTATCCCGGTACTACCTAGACACTGTAACCCGCCTTACATAGCCACTATAACCCGGCAGACATAGCCACTGTAACCCGGCAGACATTGCCACTTTAACCCGGCACTAAATAGCCACTTTAAGGCGGCTGACATAGCTACTTTAACCCGGCACTACATAATCACTTTAACACGGTACTAACTAGCCACTTAAACCCGGCACTACATTAACACTTTAACCCAGCACTACATAGCCAAATTAACCCGGCACTAAATTGCCACTTTAACCCGGCACTACATAACAACTTTTACCGGAACTACCTATCTACTTTAACCAGGCACTACATAACCACTTTAACACGGCACTACATAGCCAATTTAACCCCGCACTATATAATCACTTTAACACGGTACTACCTAGCCACCTTAACCCGGCACTAAATAGCCGCATTAACCCGGCACTAAATTGCCACTGTTACCCGACACTAAATGACCACGTTAACACGGCACTATATAGACATTTTAACCTGGCAGTCATAGCCATTTTAACACGACACTACATAATCACTTTCAAACGGTACTATCTAGCCACTTTAACCCGGCGCTACATAACCACTTTAACCCGGCATTACATAGCCACTTTAACCCGGGAGACATAGCCACTATAACCCGGGACTAAATACCCACTTTAACCCTTGAGACATAGCCACTTTAACGCGGCACTAAATAATCACTTTAACACGGTACTAACTAACCATTTAACCCGGCAGTACATAACCACTTTAACGCGATACAACATTGTCACTTTAACCCGGAACTACATAACCACTTTAACCCGGAACTACATAAACATTTTTACCGTTCACGAAATAGCCACTTTAACCCAGCAGACATAGCAACGTTAACACGGAACTACATAATAACTTTAACGGGGCACTACCAAGTCACTTTAACCCGGCACATCATAACCACTTTAACACGGCACTACATAGTGCCTTTAACCAGGCAGACATAACGACTATAACCCGGCACTAAATAGCCACTTTAACGCGGGAGACATAGCCACTTTAACCCACCACTACATAACCACATTAACCCGGCACAAAATAGCTACTTTAACCCGGCACTACATAGCCACTTTAACCGAGAACTATATAACCATTTTAACCCGGTACTACATAGCAATTTTAAACCGGAACTACGTAACCATTTTAACCAAGCACAAAATAGCAAGTTTCGTATCGGCAATACATACCGACTTTAACACGCCATTACATAACAACTTTAACCTGGCAGTAAATAGCCATTTAACCCGGCAGCCATAGCCACTTTAACACGGCACTACATAATAACTTTAACAGGGTACTACCTAGCCACTTTAACCCGGCACTACATAAGCAATTTAAACCGGCACTACATAACCACTTAAACCCGGCACTAAATAGCCAGTTTAACCCGGCACTACATAACCACTTTCACACTGTACTACCTAGCCATTTTAACCCGGTACTACATAACCACTTTAACCCGGCACTACATGGCCACTTTAAACCAGCACTACATAGCCAATATAACCGGGCATTAAATAACCAGATTAACCGGCACTACATCGCCTCTCTAACACGGCACTAAATAGTCACTTTAACCAGGCACTACATTGCCACATTAACCCGGCAGACATAGCCACTTTAACCCGGCATTACATAATCTCTTTCACACGGTACTACCTATCCACTTTAACCCGGCACTATATAAACAATTTAACCCGGCACTATATAACCACTTTAACACGGCAGACATAGCCACTTTAACCCAACACTAAATACCCACTTTAACGCGGCACTACTTACACACTTTACCCCGGCACTACATAGCCACGTTAACACGCCTCTAAGAAGCCACTTTAACCCAACAGATATAACCACATTAACCCGGCATTAAACAGCCACTTTAACCCGGCACAACATAGCCACTTTAACCCGCCACAATTATGAACCACTTTAACCCGGGACTACGTAATCACTTTAACGAGCCACTTTAACTCGGCAATACATAACCACTTTAACCCGGCACTACATAACCACTTTAACCGGGCACTAAAGAGCCACTTTCAACCGTCACTAAATAGCCACTTTAAGGCGGCTGACATAGCTATTTAACCCGGCACTACATAATCATTTTAACACGGTACTAACTAGCCACTTTAACCCAGCACTACATAACCAATTTAACCCGGCACTACATAGCCCCTTTAACCCGGCACGAAATAGCCACTTTAACCCGGCACTACATAAACACTTTGCATTAAATAGCCACTTTAACACGGCACTAAATAGCAACATTAAACCGGCACTAAGTAGCCACTTTAACCCGCCACAACATAACCACTTTAACACGAAACTACATAATCCCTTTAACACGGTACTAACTAGCCACTTTAACCCCGTATTACCTAGACACTTTAACCCGGCACCACATTATCAATTTAGCACGGTATTACCTTGCCATTTAACCCGACACTACATAACCACTTTAACCCGGCACCAAATAGTCACTTTAACCTGGCACTAAATAGCCATCTTTAACCCGGCAGATATAGCCACTTTAACCCGGTACTATATAATAACTTTCTCACGGTACTATATAGCCACTTTAACCCGGCACTACATAATTACTTTCACACGGTACTACCTAGCCATTTTAAACAGGCACTACATAAACATTTTAACCCGGCAGACATAGCCACTTTAACTCGGCACTAAATAGCCACTTTAATCCGGGAGACATAGCCAATTTAACACGGGACTACATAATCACTTTAAGACGGCATTACTTAAACACTTTAAACACTTTAGGCACTACATAAACACTTTAACCCGGCAGACATAGCCACTTTAACTCGGCACTACATAGTCACTTTAACGCAGTACTACCTAGCCACTTTAACCCGATATTACTTAGCCACTTTAACCCGGTACTACCTAGATACATAGCCACTATAACACGGCTGACATAGCCACTATAACACGGTAGACATAGCCAATTTAACCCGACACTAAATAGCCATCTTTAACCCGGCAGATATAGCCACTTTAACCCGGCACTATATAATAACTTTCTCACGGTACTAAATAGCCACTTTAACCCGGCACTACATAACCACTTTAACCTGGCACTACATAGACACTTTAACACGGCAGACATAGTCACTTTAACCCGGCACTAAATAGACACTTTAACACGGGAGACATAGCCACTTTAACCCGGCACTACATAATCACTTTAACACGGTACTACCTAGCCACATTAACACGGCACTACATAACCACTTTAACCTGGCACTAAATAGCCACTTTAAACCGGCACTAAAGAGCCACTTTAACCCGACACTAAATAGCCACTTTAACCGGGCACTACATAACAAATTTAACCGAAACTACATTAACCTAGCCACTCTAACACTCCACTAAATAGCCACTTTAACACACCACTAAATTGTCACTTTAACACGGCACTACATAGCCACTTTAAACCGGCATTAAATATCAACTTTAACCCGCCACTACATAACCACTTTAACAGGCACTACATAATCACTTTCACACGGTACTACCTAGCCATTTTAAACAGGCACTACATAAACACTTTAACCCGGCAGAGATAGCCACTTTAGCCCGTCACTATAACACGGCAGACATAGCTAATTTAACCCGGCACTAAATAGCCAATTTAACGCGGCAGATATTGCCACTTTAAACCGGCACGACATTGTCACTTTAACCCGGCACTAATCTGCCACTCTAATTCGGCACTTCATAGCCACTTTAACCCGCCACGACATAACCACTTTAACCCAGCACTACCTAGCCATATTAACTTTAACGACATAGCCTAGTCAACCCGGCACTACATAGACACTTTAACCCGAAACTACATAGCCACTTCAACCTGGCATTACATAGCCACTTAAACCGGGCACTAGATAAACAATTTAACGCGGAACTACATAACCACTTTAACCCGGCACTATATAGCCACTTTAATCCGGCACTACATAGACACTTTAACCCGGGACCTCGTAGCCACGTTATCCCGCCACTAAATAGCCATTTTAACCCGGCACACATAGCCACTTTAACCCCCACTAAAGAGCCAATTTAACCGGGCACTATGAACTTTATACCCGGCACTACATAGCCACTTTAACACGGCACTACATAGCCACTTTAAACCGGCACTACATAGTTATTTTGACACGGCACTAAATGGCAACTTTAAACCGGCACTACATAACCACTTTAACGCGGCACTAAATAGCCACTTTAACTCGGCACTAAATAGCCACTTTAACCCGGGACTAAATGGCCACTTTAACCCGGCATTACATTGCTACTTTAAACTGCCACTAAATAGGCATTTTAACATGGCTGTCATAGCCAATTTAACCCGACACTGCATAGCCACTTTAACCCGACACTGCATAGCCACTTTAACCCGGATGTCATAGCCAATTTAACCCGGCACTAAATAGCAGACTTTAAGCCGGCAGACATAGCCACTTTAACCCGGCACTACATAGCCACTTTAACACAGCACTATATAGCCACTTTAACACGACACTAAATAGCCACTTTAACCCGGCACTAAATCGCCACTTTAACCCGGCACTACATAACCACTTTAACCCGGCACTAAATAGCAACTTTAACCCGCCACTACATAACCACTTTAACCCGGCTCTAAATAGACACTTTAACCCGGCACTAAATAGCCACTTTAAGGCGGCTAACATAGCTACTTTAACCCGGCACTAAATAATCACTTTAACACGGTACTAACTAGCCACTTTTACCCGGCACTACATAAGCACTTTAACCCATCACTACATATCCACTTTAACCCGGCACTAAATAGCCACTTTAACCCGGGAGACATAGCCACTTTAACCCGGCACTAAATAATCCCTTTAACACGGTACTACCTAGCCACTTTAACCCGGCACTACATAACCAGTTTAACCCGTCACTACATAGCCACTTTAACCGGGCACTACATAACCATTTTAAGCCGTCACTACGTAGCCACTTTAATCCGGAACTACATAACCACTTTAACCCGGCACTACATAGCCACTTTAAGCCTATACTACATAGCCACTCTAACCCGGCACAACATAACCACTTTCACCCGGCACTAAATAGCCACTTTAACCCGGCACTACATAGCCACTTTAACCGGGCACTACATAGCCACTTTAACCCAGCACTACCTAGCCACTTTAACCCGCCACTACATAACCACTTTAACCCGGCACTAAATAGCCACTTTAACCCGGCACTAAATAACCATTTTAACCCGACACTACATAGCCACTGTAACCCGCCACTACATAACCACTTTAACCCGGCACTAAATAGCCACTTTAACCCGGCACTAAATAGCCACTTTAACCCAACACTACGTAGCCACTTTACTATTATTATTATTTCTTTCAATTTCTTTTGTATAACCATTTCCTTCCCGGTTTGAACGGAAGACCTAAAACCGGAAATGATATTTTCCACTGATCATAAACATACAACTTCCTAAGATCGCACACATTTAACATATTTTAAACACTTCATAAGCTATGAGCTGTCGTTGTATGAAAAATCTTTTGTCTTTCTTTAAGGCATGGGCTACCATGGATGCCTTCAATAAGTCTGCCCGAAACATATGCTTATTTCACCCTAATGGTTTGTATTAGTGTAAAAGATGATGGGTGAAGGGGAAAGATGACAACGAGACACATCTGCAATAAGATAGCGAGATGTATGATTGCGATGTAATCTGGACTGAAATTGGAAAAGCTATTGAAAAGGTTGTCAGTTTCATGAAAAGAAATCCAGCTTTCAGCTGTGACAATTGCAATAACGCACGCAGAGTTAAAGAGTGTTTTTCGTTTAAAAAATTTCAAGAACAAAATCAAAACGAAATGAGGAAAAAGTTGAGAATGACATTAGAAGAGAAAGAATCATCATGCAACAGCGATTAAAAATTCCTCGTTACATTATTTGTTTTGCATACGTGGCATACTTAATTTAATGAATTTTCATTAACATTACATAATTTATTTCTTTTTCCTTAAAATCAATTCCGTTATATTTCACTCACCATTAAATTATTTTGTTTACTATAAAACATTGAAAATAAATGTTAAACCTGATTTCAGTTCTTTTATTTTAATCTAAATATAACCCCTCATATCCGGACTCTGTAACCAATTCCTCATATCCGGAATCCCTCATATCCGGACTTTGTAACCAATTCCTCATATCCGGAATCCCTCATATCCGGACTTTGTAACCAACTCCTCATATCCGGAATCCCTCATATCCGGAATCCCTCATATCCGGACTTTGTAACCAATTCCTCATATCTGGAATCCCTCATATCCGGACTTTGTAACCAATTCCTCATATCCGGAATCCCTCATATCCGGACTTTGTAACCAATTCCTCATATCCGGAATCCCTCATATCCGAAAAGCCTAAGAAGGCTGGTTGTCAGGCTGGTTCCACTGTATTATTATTTGTCTTTGATTTTGTGTAGTATGGATTGTTTCAACTCTGAACAAGAGACTTAAAAAAAAACAAAGGTTACCAACAATGGAATAAGAGAAGAAAAATAATCCAATTCTTGTCACTGGATGGATAGAAATCTCTGTGTGTGATAGAAATCCCATGAGTGTGCTTTTTATAAGTCATAGTTGTTTGGCCTACCAGAAGTTTTCTTCCTTTGATAACATCCCCAAAGCTCTAATGACAACAGATCTTGTGCGAATGAATGGTTGAACGGGAAAGAAAAACTGGCAAAATAGGAAGATTTGGAGAGCCATGATCGCTCATATCCTGAAAGGACGCGGCACATAGAAATAGAAAAATGCTGTTTTCATGAGATACCATATTCTGTTGATCTCGCAGTCCTTGTAATTTCTTAATTTCGGGAACGTTTTCTAATATATTCTTCCGTCGACTGGCATTGTAACATATATCTGTAGACACTATTTACATTATTCGGACGATTGTCCTATATCTTTGTCACCATATTTATTACAACGTTTCGGCCGTTGTACGCTCCGGCCTTCTTCAGGTGGTTGGAATGTAGAACTGAACGCTTTATTTTTCTCACTGGGGTAGACTGTTTATAATACCCAGAAATTCATACACAGATGTCCTCAAGGACACATGGCACAGTGGATAAAGGCGTTGGTTAGATCCAGTGACAGGACTATGAGTTCAATATCCGGTTAAGGTGGAGAATTTGGAGATAACTGATAACTGACATCCATTAAACATGGCACGTGGAACTAGAACAGTCTAGTCCAGTGAGCGAAATAAAGGGTTCAGTTCGACATTCCAACCACCTGAAGAAGACCGGAGCGTACAACGGGCGAAACGTTGTAATAAATATGGCGACAAAGATGAATACTATAGTCCGAATAATGTAAATAGTGTACATAATGCCTCATATCAGAAATATAGACAAATATCTGTAGACATTTTTAATTTCAGGGGATTTTTACAATTATAGCTAAACGATTTGCCATTTAAGTTTCAACCCTGAAATTATAAAGGATGGTAATATCATCATCCTGTGAAACGTTTTTTTTCATTATCATTATTATTATTATTATTATTATTAATTGACTTTTGTTATATACTCCTTTCCTTCCGAGTCCCAACTCGAGACCTAAGGTCAAAATTGGCATCATGATTGTTTTATTTAGATAAAACATTTCGTAAAGACACAGTTGTAATTGTCTATATTTCTGAGATGAGGTATTATGTACACTATTTACATTATTCGGACTATTGTCCTCATCTTTGTCGCCATATTTATTACAACGTTTCGGCCTTTCAGTATCTGTCTATATTTCTGAGATGAGGTATTATGTACACTATTTATATTATTCGGCCTATTTCTCTCATCTTTGTCGAAATATTTATAACAAGGTTTCGGCCTTTCAGTATCTGTCTATATTTCGGAGATGAGGTATTATGTACATTATTTACATTATTCGGACTATTGTCCTCATCTTTGTCGCCATATTTATTACAACGTTTCGGCCTTTCAGTATCTGTCTATATTTCTGAGATGAAGTATTATGTACATTATTTCCATTATTCGGACTATTGTCCTCATAATTGTCGCCATATTTATTACAACGTTTCGGCCTTTCAGTATCTCTCTATATTTCGTCCCTTTAGTATTTGTCTATATTTCTGAGATGAGGTGTATTATGTACACTATTTACATTATTCGGACTATTGTCCTCATCTTTGTCGCCATATTTATTACAATGTTTCGGCCGTTGTGCACTCCAGCCTTCTTCAGGTGGTCGAACTGAACCCTTTATTTCGCTCACTGGGGTAGAATTTTCTAGTTCCACGTGCCATGTCTAATGGAGTCAGTTATCAGTTATCTCCTGTTAAATCCCCTCTGAAGGTTCTCCACTGCCTTAAGTAGGTATTGAACTCACACTCTTTTGGGTCCTGTCACTGTATCTAACTAACACCTTTATTCACTCAGAAAAGAGTCTGTTTTATGTGAAGGGTTGTGACAAACATGGCGACAAAGATGAGGACAATAGTCCGAATAATGTAAATAGTGAGTTGTGATTGTCAGTACATTTTTTTGTATTTTGTTACGGCGTGGACTACCAGGAATCAATTAGTCTATCGGAACCTTTTCCAATCAATCCAAGTGCTCCAACTACAATTGGGATTATTGTTCATTTGCCACATTTTTGAGATTTCCATTTCCAAATCCTTGTATTTTGACAATTTTTTGAAGATCTGCAAAGATACATTACAATCTGCAGCGACTGCCACGTCGATTAAATATCACACACTTTTTTGTGGTCTTTGGTCACGATGTCTGGGCGATTAGCTTTGATTGTTCAGTCTGTGTGTATTGTAAAGTCCCATAAAATGGTTAGGGGTCCTCTGTCTGTATTCGGGTCTGAGTGATGCTCATACCAGTTTCTTGCAGCTTCATTCCTGTAAAAGTTGCTGATTTTCCAGTGCATATGTTGGTCCACTTTATCATATCGAGTTCTAGATTCAGTGGGTGCCAATACCGTGCAACCTGATTCAAGATGTCCAATTGTTTCTCGTTATTTATCACAGAATCTGTATTTTGGGTAACACAATTATTTAGTATGTGCGGTTTGTAATTCCAAGTGTATTATTATTATTATTATTATTATTATTATTATTATTATTATTATTATTATCTTTGATATGTGGCGTTTACACATTTCTTTCCAGGTCCCGCCTAGGGACCTACGGTTAGAAATGGTATCATGACACTTTTCCCTGAAAAAAAAATTACATAGATAAAGTCTTTCGTAAAGTGTGGGCTGTACTTTTCAGAATAATTTTTTGTATCTCTTTGAGGCATGGACTTCCAGGGATCCCTTCAATCAGACAACTGGAATCTTTTCAAACAAGTCCAAGGGCTCCAACTACAACAGGGATTGTTGATGTTCCCATGTGCCACATTTTTGAGATTTCTATTTCAAGGTCCTTGTAGTTTGACAGTTTTTCGAATATTTTCAAAGATACATTGCAGTCTACAGGGACTGCCATATCAATAAGGAGGCACTTATTTTGTTTGTGGTCTTTAATAACAATGTCTGGGCGGTTGGCTTTGATTGTTCTGTCAGTGTGTATTGTGTAGTCACATAGAATTGTAACAGGTCCTATCTCCGTAACCGGGTCGGGGTGGTGTTTGTACCAGTTTCTTTCAGTTTCCTTCCCGTAGGAGTTGCAAATTTTCCAGTGCAGATATTGGCCCACTCTGTCATGCCGGGTTTTATATTTAGTGGGAGCCAATATCGTGCAGCCTGATACAAGATGATCAATGGTTTCTGGATATTTATCACAGAATCTGTATTTTCGGCTAACACAGTATTTTAGTATATGTGCTTGGTAATTCCTAGTTAACAAGCATTGGTCCTGTGCAGCAATGATAAAACCTTCAGTTTCAGCTTTCAACCCTGCACTACGTAGCCACTGATGGGTGCGGTTTTTGTTTACGTCCGCTTGTTTGGTACGGGCAGAGTATTGGCCGTGGAGCGGTTTATCTTGCCATTGTTTCTGTATCTGGTCGGTCGCATTTGTCTTTTTTATTATTATTATTATTATTATTATTATTATTATTATTATTATTCCTTTGATGTCTAGTGTATAGTGATTTCTTTCCGGTCCCAACCATAGACCTGAGGTCAGAAATGTCAACATGACATTTACCACTGAGCATTTTTTAAAAAAATAAACACCCTAAAATTACACACATTTTACATAGATAAAGCTCTTTGTAAGGTGTGGGATGTACTTGTGAGTACATTTTTTGTATTTCTTTAAAGCTTGGGCTACCATGGAAGCTTTCAATAAGTCTATCGAAACATTTTCCAGTTAAACCGACGGTTCCAACTACAAATGGAATTGTTGATGTCATTACGTACTCCATGTTTTGAGATTTTGATTTCAAGGTCTTTGTACTTTGATAATTTATTATTATTATTATTATTATTATTATTATTATTATTATTATTATTATTATTTGTGTATGTTATGTTTCCTGTTTTGTATTATGTCAAGTCGGGGTCCAAACTATGGTACTTAGGCCCTATAGGAGTATTGTCGTTTAACTGATAGCAATTTTCTTGGTATATGGGATGTTCCTAATAGGGCGATCTTCTAGGCAACCTATGTGTTGATGTTACCCTGGGACACTATTTGTAAAATTGTCCATTCCTTTTCTCACGAGGCCCAGAGCCCCGATTACTATTGGCACAGTCTAAGTCTTCATTTCCCATATCCTGTTAATATCGATCTCCAGGTATAAAATAAATAAATAAAAATATTTTACATAGATAAAACCCTCGGTAAAGTGTGGGCTGTACTTGTAAGAACAATGTTTTGTATTTCTTTGAGGAATGGGCTTCAAGGAATCCCTTCAATTAGTCTACTGGAATCTTTTCCAACCGATCCTAGGGCTCTAACTACAACAGGAATTGTTGATGTTCCCATGTGCCACATTTTTGAGATTTCGATTTCATCATCATCATTAGTATTATTATTATTATTTTTATTTCCTTTGATTTCTAGAGTGTACACATTTCTTTGAGAGTCCCGCCCAGAGACCTAAGCTTAGAAATGGTATCATGACACTTTGCACTGACAATAAATAAATAAATAAATAAATAATATTATTTTACACAGATAAAGCCCTCTGTAAAGTGTGGGCTGTACATGTGAGAACAATTTTTTGTATTTCTCTGAGGCATAAACTTCCAGGAATCCCTACAATTAATCTACTGGAATCTTTTCCAACCAATCCTAGAGCCCCAACTACAACAAGGATTGTTGATGTTCCCATGTGCCACATTTTTGAGATTTCGATTTCATTATTATTATTATTATTATTATTATTATTATTATTATTATTATTATTATTATTATTATTATTATATTCATTTTTATACGTGTTTTAAATTCTCCCTTTTCTCAATACGCCCAAACATCACGAATTGTCATGGTTAGGTTCATCACCTTAATATCGCATAAAGTTTTCCCCACTCTGACAAGAATCTCATATTCATTCAACGTTTCCGGTGTGTTGGATCGGCGAAATAGACTCTTTGACAGACTAAATCCGGCCTCCCTCTTGGAGATTGGAGTTATCGGTTTGATATTAAAGGTTTCAAAGAATCTTAAGCTTTGTTTTCTTGCCTTTCTGCTCTATGAATTTCGTTACCAAATAGCCGTTAGCTGTTATGACATTGTAAATCGATATCTTTTACGTTCAGAAACAATCCCCGCAATGAAACGTGACAGTGTACAAATTAATGTCTCAAAGCCACTCGGGGAAATTCTTCCTCCAAGGTAATCAAGAAAAATTCTACGCTAGTGTGGAAACTACAGGCTAAAATCGTATGAACCTGTTTCTCTGCATCGACCACCATTATCGATGGAACTCTTCTGTGAAAATAAATGTCGGATTATTTCCCTTTGCTTCGTCTCTAACACGTTAAAGTAACGCGATTTATTTTGATTTGAAGCCAAACTAGGGTTCGTGTTTTCCTTCAATTTTATTTTTTTCAAAAGCAGATGGAAGGCAATGGTTCTTTCAAAGAAACGGATATGGTATTTGTTGTTAGTGAGAAATTAAAGATATATAGGATTCAAGAACTGGAAATGATTGATATAACTGCAAAGAAACAATATAGGTACTTGAAAAGTGCAGTTTGTACTACGTATTACAGCGGAAGAGAGCTCAGTATCGGATAGATTGGGCTTACAGATACAGACAGCGTACAAATAAAAGTATGTGTCTCAACGGCTGTTGTGATGCGTCTAGTGTGGTAGTCTGTAGTGGTAGTGCTTGTCGCTTCTCGCTTTCAGTTACCGCCACTGGCTAGCAGCAATGCGAAAAAGAGAGCCGAGTGCGTATGTCTTCCCCTGCCAGTATATAGCCTCTCCATCAGCTAGCCCTACTTGTGGCGACACATGGCAACCGAGCACCTTGCGGACTCGGGCTAAACTACAGGGGTAGGGGGAGGAGTTTGGCCCTCTTAACTTGCGGCATGCAGGCCCACCGGTGTGTGGACACGGCCTGGTGACCATAAACCAAAATCCAGCTATGGGTTAAATAGCTCCACTGCCTTGTGGAAATCTTCGGGAGAAGAAAAGGCTAAGAGTAAACCCTACACAAATCCGGAGTGGGGCCCCTAAGGCGGATGGACGGCACTTTGTGCTACCTTCCGGCAACTTCTGCAGCCGCGTTGGTACCAAACTGTATTGGTTTATCCTCTCCTTTGGACTCTGCTGGCAAGGCCGAGAGGGGGAACTAGACGTCCGGGCAGCCCTAGTTCTCCATACATCCCGCCCAGGCTCGTGGCGCACTGTGCTACTTCATCATCTCCCGAGACGGACAGATGCCGATACGATACGATACGATGCGACAAATAAAAGTCAACACTGCATAGTAATTGTCAGATTTACCCTTCAATATGATCGTCAGACCAAGGGCTACTATTCTTCAAGCGAGCTGTAGATATATCGCGTTTCGTATATAGATCGTCAGGGATTTAAGAAAAGTGTGGGATCAGAAAAGAATGTGTGTGTGTGTGTGTGTGTGTGTGTGTGTGTGAGTATGTGTGTGTCCTTACTAGTGTGTATGCGCGCCTTATTTAAACTATTATTATTATAATTATTATTATCTTCGGTTGTTACACTATTAGTCACATTTCTTTCGTGTATTTTTCTTTGATTTGTGTTTGTGTTGTAACTTAGGGAAGGTTACTGAATAGAATAATCACACAAAGGTTGGTAATGAACGATAATACTTACGACAAGAACAACACATATAAGATTCGCCAGCGGCGCGTAGAAGAAGTAGCCAACTGCTAGAAGTGAGTCAAGTGAATTCCACAATGAATCTCCAACTGCAGGATATCTACCAACCACCTCACGTGGACATATGTGACACAAGGCCGAACTTAATGTGAGGTATCAGATCCCGTAGGATCGGCCAAGAATTCCCCGCAGACTCCGTATAAAACGGGTTCGGGTAGCTGTTTCCCGAGACGGGACACTACCCTTCGACATAGCCTCGTCTGGGGAAACTCTCTGCCCGGAGGCAGAGAGTTTGACCAGCACAGCTGGAGACGAATCTCCAACTGCAGACCAACATACAATATTTACTACTGTATTTATGTGAATGGTGGCATACCCATTGTCGTCCGTAGGTATGCTACAACAGTGAGAAATAATATTTATTAGAATTAAGTAGATTTTATTTTTTTTTGTTTTGGTCATAATGTTGGTGAATAAAATTGTTTTCATGTCTGCGATTGGCTATTAATTTTGATAATTTGTTTCGGTGTTTATCTTATTCTGGAAAGTTCAATTTTGCTTTCTTTCTCCTTGCCATATATGCTTTGATAGGGTTGTACTGATTGCATTTTTTTTGTTAAATGATATTTTGAGTGAGTAGCTTCTCCTTTTCCTGTTTCCTTCTTTTATTCGTATTCCTATTTTTATTGGTATAATTTGGGTCTTACTATACCTCAAATTCCAAAATGTGGAGAAAACAAAATAAAAGGACAAAAGAAAAACTACTACACTTTGTGAAAACCGGCCCATACCTACAAGGACCACTAAAGTCAAGGTCAAATTAAGAAAGAACATCCTAAAGAAGCTAGTTAACACCAACTCGGGTGTTCATTGCTACTCCATAGAAGAATATGTCTTTCCAGTGTGGGGCAGATCATTACACGCCAAAAACAAAACTCGACCCTGCCTTAAACACCTCTTGCAGATTGATCACTGGGTGTCTCAAACCAACCAAAGTAGATTACCTCTGTTTATTTAGAGACATTGCTTCCTCTTACATAAGAAAGACAGTCCACTTCCAACTCGAGGAAGACGGAAATTGACTCTTGTCATGCACTGCTTGACTGTGAACTTATGACAAAATTACTCATATCAAAGGAAGCTCTTATATACGATACATCGCTAAAGAAGCGGTTAACATGATCGGCTGCCTGTACCGCTTTAGTAAGTACCTGACTCCTCATGCTATCCTCTACCTTTGTAAGATCCAGATTGTTAGAGTTTTTGGTACCTTGGTGTACTAGTGAGCCAGCCAAAATGAGCTGACTCATTTTATTGTTGACCAATAGAAGATTTAACCAATCAAAAAGGCTCAAAATATTCAATACGTCGTGTATAAAGGCGGTCATGTTTTTCCCGAACATGCACGGTCAGCCTTTGATATCGAAGACTGAAGAATTACGGAACAGCTGCTGGTGGTATTGGCGATATAGTCAGATTCAGTAGAGTGTCTGACCTGTGAGTGTTAATCTTTAACTTTGTTCCATTGAACAGATTACGTACTGCGCTGTATTCTATATTCATAGACTATGGTGAACAAGGTCAACACAGATCAGGCCGAAAATGGAGCACTGTTGCCATATTTATGCGGGAGTTGCTCAGTCCTTACTTTCCGGTCTTGATGGCGATCAAAAGCGTTTCTGGGTCCATGTTGGAAAATAATTCATTTCCTCCTTCCAAGCACTTTCCCATAGGAGGGATGTGGCGAGCCTCACACTGCTCTATCGCTACTTCTCGGACAAACTACATTCCTGTGTTCCGTCAGTTTCATTTACATAGTAGCAAACCACCCATATTCGCCCCGTATTTTATAGGCGAGAAGTAAGTTTCACTCGACTAGATTCTTCCAGCGAACCATTGCCTTGTGGAACAGACTACCAAGAGGATATTTCCCCGAACACTTATAATCTTAACATGTTTAAATTTAAAGGTAATCGTTATCTTCCCCTCCTATCCATATAAACTACCTCTTAACGTAACCATGTACCACGAGTGGCCCCCGAGCTTTCTACAGGGTGAACCTTAATGTAAAAATAAATCATCCGAAAGATCTACGTATTAAATATCTCGACTCCATCTTGCGTCTTTTATCGTCTATACAGAGTACATTTCTCATCTTCAGTTGCAATACTTATTGCATAATACAGTTAAAGATCTGCGTTAGTCACTCGAAATGTTTACTTTTTAAAGTACTCGTAATTCCTAGTTGGCCACTTGTTTCTTTTTATTCTTCCCACTAATTTCCTGACCTAGTGAGGAGGCCTCGTGCCTCGAGAAAACATTGGGCCTCAAACTCGAACCCAACCTCAAATGGGACTCATATATAGGATCTATCGCTTTCATTGATATAGCTTTACGCTGAGCATTAGCACTTGCACTGGGACTTTTCTTCAGAGACACTGGCAAAAATGTATTCTAAATCACAATTGAAATGTAACTGAAATAACGTCAACGGCAGAGCACAGATGTAAATCAGCCTGAATTCAAAATCAGTGTTGGAA
>OZ038515.1:61413241-61415741 GCA_964036315.1 Acanthosepion esculentum | reverse complement strand
CTATCTATCTATCTATCTATCTATCTATCTATTCTATTCTCTTCTCTTCTCTTCTCTTCTTTCCATATCCCTCTCTTTCTCAGTCTGTGCACTGTGCACATGCAAGACTCTTCGGTAAATCGAATCGAGTTCTCTCAGTCACCGCGTGTTTATCTAAAAATAGATACGCTTAAATTCACCTTTGTCCCTGTCGTGCTCCAACGGCTTAGTGGGAGAATCCCTTACTGGTGCCAACTCAGTCGGGTTGCCATCCTAGCTAGAGGTAGCGGGACGTCTAACCACACTGATGAGTTGTGATACAGTGAAACAGTGTGTCTGTGGATAACAATATATAGGCTCCTGAAAAATTTATTTCGGTTGAGCTCTCTGGGGAGGAAGTGTGGGTTTGTAAACAGTGACTATTACGGCTAATACTGCAAGACTCTTCGGTAAATTGAATCGAGTTCTCTCAGTCACTGTGTGTTTATATAAAAATAAATACGCTTAAATTCACCTTTGTCCCTGTCGTGAGCCAACGGCTTAATGGTAGAATCCCTAACTGATGCCAACTTAGTCGGGTTTCGATCCTAGCTAGAGGCAACCGGACGTCTAGCCACACTGATGAGCTGCGAAACAGTTTGTCTGTGGATGACAATATATATATATATATATATTTAATTCTTTTCATATCCTTCCCTCTGTTGGAAATGAGCCCTTGTAAGTAAAATATCTGCTTTCTTTTGAACAATCCTCCGAATATACATACACACGCACACACACACACACACACACACATATATATATACATATATATATATATATATATATGTGTGTGTGTGTGTGTATATATATATATGTATATATATGTAATTATATATTCATATAAAATTTTAAAATAACCCCAGTTACAATCTAGCAACAAAATTCTTGAACAGATGTGTCCTAATTGCGTTTTAAACTTTTGATATTTTACAAAGAAAGAAAAAATTCCAGCGAAAAGAATCTTATTAAAAGTTGTAGGATAGAAAGAAAAAATAACTAAGTAGATTTTGGTAAACATGAATATTACTTGTCGATATTCCCATGACACCCGCCATTTACCAGGTTTTTTATTATGGAAAGAATTGATGAAGAGTAAATTTTATATATAAAGATGAGACATCGATCTTAGCTTCATGTGTAATGGTATACGGGAAATGATGAAGGCAAATGGTGGAAAATCTGATGGTCGCTGAATGCATATTACATCTGTTGCTTCCCAGGCATAGGTTTACACCCGAAATACCTCATCAACCAAAGAGGCGAGAAAAAAGAAATATGAAGCTGACAGTTATTGTGAAACATATACAGTGTAACCGGTTATTATATTATTCTTTTTGAATGGCAGGTCCCATCGTCTGATTTGACTATTATCGCTATATTGAAGAGTATGAGTAAAGGGCTGGAGGGTGGTGGCGAATGGAGATGGGAAGGACGTAAGGAGAGGAGAAGATTGAAACGGAATGTGGAAAATCGGAAATAAGAAGGAAAAATGGAAAGAAGTGATGAGAAAAATGAAGAGGAGAGTGTCGAAGACAGAAGAATAGAACGAAGAAGAAGAAGAAGAAGAAGAAGAAGAAGAAGAAGAAGAAGAAGAAGAAGAAGAAGAAGAAGAGGAATTGAACTAAGAAATGCGAAGAATGAAGAGAAGAGGTTCAGAGGAAGAAAAATAGAACGAAATTGAAGAAGAAAGAGAAATTTAACTAAGTGATGAGAAATATGAAGGGAAGAGGGTCAAAGAATGAAGAAAAGAATGCAAGAAAAGAAGAAGAAATTGAACTAAGAAATGAGAAGAATGAAAAGAAGTGGGTCAAGGCATGAAGAAAAGAAGGAAAGATAAGAAGAAGGAGAATTGAACTAACAAACGAGTGAATGAAGAGAACGGTGTCAAAGGATGAAGAAAAAAATGAAAGAGAAAAAGAAAAAATTAAACGAAGAAATGATAATTATGAAGTGAAGAGTGTGAAAGAATGAAGAAAAATACGAAAGAGTAGAAGATGGAGAAATTGAATTAAGAAATAAAATACATTTAAAAAAGCATTTGTAATGTACTTCTAAAGGAAACATCATTTTCAATGAATTTTCCTAGTAAAAACATTTGCAATGCGTTTTTATAGTAAAAGTCATTTGCAATGCATTTCATTGTAAAAAAATATTTTTCTTAGTAAAAATCACTTGCAATGCATTTTTATAAGAAAAATCATTGCCGCAGGATTTTTACAGGAAAAACCATTTGCAATGTATTTTTATAGTAAAATCATTTTCAATGCAGTTTCATAGTAAAACTATTTTCAATGCATTTTCTTAGTAAAAATCACTTGTAATGCATTTTTAAATAAAAATTATTTTAAATGCATTTTTATAGTAAAAATCATTTCCAATGCATTATATAATAAAAATCATTTGCAATACATTTTCATTGAAAAATCATTTGCAATGCATTTTTATAGTAAAAATCATTTGCAATGCATTTTTATAATAA
>OZ038515.1:61040741-61408241 GCA_964036315.1 Acanthosepion esculentum | reverse complement strand
AAACTGTTCTCTTTCTAGTTGAAAAGATGGCTACACGTCTTATCTGAACACCTGGAAAAAGAAACTGAATTATTTTAGTGTTTTTTCATATGTTAAACATTTTTTGAAATGGATAAATATCCTGTCACACGATTTGGACAATTATTATATACATATATAGATACCTATATATATATATACATACATATATATATATGTACATAATAGATACATACATACTTATGTATATATGTGGCCTGACGATTGCATCTAGCATGAAACAGACTGTCGCCTCTAAGTGTTGACTTCTATGTTCACTTTTATATTTACACACGCTCTATCTCTGATATTGAGCACTTTATCCCATAAATATAGCACATTTTAACAGTATATTTCTTCAGATATATATATATATGTATATATATACATACATATATATATACATACTACATACATATATATATGTTAAATATATACATACATATATATACATAATACATACATATACATGTATATATATATATACATATATAAATATATACATATATATATATATATATATATATACATACATATATATATATATATATATATATATATATATATATATATCTGTTTATATTTTTGAGATGAAGTATTATGTACATTATTCGGACTATTGAGTACTACCTGGATTCTGTCTTCTTGGGAAATTATATATATATATATATATATATATATATATATATATATATATATATATATATATATATATATATATATATATATTGAGAGAGGGAGAGTGAGAGAGGTGAAGCACATTGAGACAGATTTTAATCGACATTCGGTCATAGAGTGACAAACATTCGGGGGGGTGAATAAGAGAGAACTGAAAGAAAGTAAAAAAGAAAAGAAATAAAAAAGCAAAAAAAGCAGAAACGAAGAAATAAAGAATGAAATAAAGAAATAAGGAAAGAAAAAATCAAGAAAATATCAAGAAACAATCACCGAAAGAAAGTATGAAAGAAAGAAAAAAGAAAGAAAGAAAAAATAAAGAAAGAAGAAATAAAAAAACGAAAAGGAAAAAGGAAAGAACGAAAGAAATAAAAAAGAAAGAATGACGAAAGAAAGAAAGAACGAAAGAAATAAAAAAAAAGAAAGAACGACGAAAGAAAGAACGAAAGAAAGAAAGAAGGAAGGAAATTAATGAATAAATAAATAAATAAGGGTAGTAGGCTTACTGTTGGTAGAAAGAAAAAGAAAGAATGAAAGAAAGAAGGAAAGAAAGAAAAAAGAAGGAACGAATAAAGAAAGAATGAAAGAATGAAAGAACGAAAGAAAAAAGACTGGAAGAATAATATAGAAAGAAAGAACGAATGAAAGAAATAAGAAAGATATAAAGAATAAAGAAAGAATGAAAGACGAACGAAAGAAAAGAAGGAAAGAAAAGAAAGAAAGAAAAGAAAGAAAAAAGAACCAAGAAAGAATGAAAGTACGAAAAAAAGAATAAAGAAAGGAAGAATGAATAAAATAAAAAATAAAAAAAGAATGAAGTAAAGAAATAAAAAGGAAAATCAAGAAACCAAAGAAAAAAAGAAAGAAATAAATAAAGAAAGAAAGAATAATGAATAACGAAACGAAGAAAAAAGGAAGAAAGAATAAAAGAAAGAAAGAAAGAAAGAAAAGAAAGAAAGATAGAAAGAAAGAAGGGTAGGAGGCTTACTGTCGGCACTTTTTTCGTCAATACAGTCGTCTTTCAGACGCGAAAAGCGAAGAATAAAACTATTATAGGCGTAACCATGTAATTGCTTACCGGAACAAGGAAAAGGTAAACCGGAACGATGACGTCACTCACACCTTCTTCAGGCGCGTTGGTTCATCTTATATCCGGTTAGTAAATCTTTACGAAGAAAGCTTTTTCTTTTTCCTTTTTCTGAATATATATAAGTATATTTTCAATATATAAAATGAAACGCAGAACTAAAACATCCCGCTTTAAATAATTACATAGATACATAATTATAATTATTTTTTTATGCCACGAGCCAAAGACCCACCCCATGAACAGAGAAAAATATTTCTCTTCCCTCTGTAAAATTTCCGAATGAAGAACATTTTCAACAGGCCATCTATTTTGCGAATATATCCCTACAGAACTAACTCCGAGAGAAATATGTGAATAATTTTCTGTTCATAAAAATAATGATAGTAATAATAATAATGATGTTGATTATTATTTCAGCAAACGACTATTTTCGACTTGTTTAAATAATTCGGTACAATTTTAAGAAAATCTAATTAAACTGATTATTTTGACTTATTTAGATAATTCCGTAATTTTTTATATTTTTTTTTAATTTGTTGTAATGTAAAATGTCAGCCGACAACAATGCATATTATGAACGTTGCGGATTTTCTAACTTACGACTGGATTTTGATAATTTATTTCTTTACAAACAACAAGAATCAAACCTGGTGTAGCATATTAAATACTGTTATTTCCGGGTCCACCCTAACTAGGTGTAGTAGCACCTGTTAGGCTCCCAGCTATGGCGAAATAGGGAACTCACAAACAAAAAGAAAACACTATGAAAATAAAATAGATTCCATTTTTATCTTTAAAATACCAATTATACCGTTTTATCTAAAAAAGACTAGCAATATATTTGATAACAAAATAACCCACAAATCGTGTTTAAAATATTTACGGCATTAAATCACCCATGGAGCTTGATATTCCAATAAACAAATTCAACCAACCAGCCAACATCTAAGGACTTTTTCATAGCATTAAGCTATATATCCTACAATTTCTTAAATTAGACGGTGTTTCACAATATAACCAAAATAATCATATAAATAGAAAGGTAAGCCTTATATGGTACAACACAGTTCAACTAAAATCGAAGAACAAACATTGTCAAATTTCAAAGTTTAACTGAATTGTAAGGTAAAAGGTAGACTGTGTTTACAATTTACCGTTAATTCGGATCTTTGATTTAATAAAGAATTCTTATCAAAGGACCTGATAATTTCCAATTTTTCATGTAAACACAAAAAACAGGGTTCATATAAAGATCTATATGTCCTTGTCATTTTTAAAATTTTCCATTTCACCTTAGGAGTTTTATTAATATCTTTTAAACTTCCAAAATATTTAGAAAGTGATGTATTATTTCTATAAGTATTATTAGTGAAGGACAAGATATGCTGACATCACCTAGTCAAAAAAAAAAAAAAATTCTTAGTACTACCAATATAAAATTTTTCAACCGTAGGTTTCTCTATTGTACACATAGTACTTAGATAAACAAGAGATTTAGTTAAACATTTGTTTATAAATGGACATTGGTCTAAACTACTACAATTACATTGACTCATATCATTCATATTATTTATCTTGGGACGTGCATTATGATCCAGATTATTAACTTGGTATAAAATTTTTATTATTGTGTAACTTTATGATCTTCTCAAGATCACTGGTGCAGATATAACTTAGTTTTAATGGGTTTCGGTTAAATATTTTAATAAGAGGCTTACTTTTATGGAAATGTTTAGCAATTAAATGATATTTATATATTATATGTTTATCAATTAAATGTTATATTATAGGTTTATCAATTAAATAAAATTGCTCTACTTTGCATTGAGCCCTCTTTTAAATTAAATGTTACGAAGGTTGGAATGTACTCTATACATTCTCATCGTGCCTATATATATATATATATATATATATATATATATATATATATATATATATATATATATATATATATATTGCATTATTCATTATAAAGGGTATTCAAATAACTTGGACCGATTTAAAATGTGGATTAAGTGTAAGCGTCTAATAATAATTTTTTTCTTTTTCTTTCAGATTTGACGGACATTTGGGTGATATTAGTTACACTGATTTATTTACTGGTGACTTTGATCCGTCTTAATGAAACACCCTTATATATAACCCGTCTTAATGAAACGCCCTTTGTTTTACAGGTTAGAGTCACAATCTCGATAGCTTTTGTCAATAGGTTTCTTTTTCCTAACATTTGGTGTCGTGAAGATTTTGTGGTTAGGATTCCATAGAGAACGCATTATAAAATATTTCATGATTTTTTTTTTTTGTCACACATGTTGTCGAATGACGTGGGCGTGTTGACAGACATTTTTTTCACGTTTTGGAATAGGTAAGGATGTCTAAATAAATAGATAAAAATACACATAATTGCACCTGTTCCATCGCTGTATTTTTTTATCAAATCACAAATAAAGCTTTACTTTTGCAACATCTGCTAAATATTTTCAAAATGGCCACAAGAAGCAAAAGTCAAAATCACTTTCCACATTAGATTAAAAAAAAAATAGAAATCCCACGCAGAGAGTAATTTACGCATTTGAACTATTTTAGAAAAACTCGTAAAACTTACATGACGATCAAACAATAAAGTTTTGTCTCAAAGAATCGATAGAATACACAATTACTGGGGGACAGCAAGTTTTTGAAAATCAACAGCAACTCTTTGAAATTCACCAGCAGCATTTTCAGTATTCAGAAAAGCTGTTGCCAGTGATGACAATTCTTCTGAGTATGGTGGAGTAATGGAAAGCGGCTCGGATTGAAGAATCGGAGAACCGCGTTCGAATTCCAGTCGAATCCATTACATTCACTTACGTGCTAATACTCCTGGAAAAGGTATGAATCCTCTTCTTCTCCCACCAGCTCTGGGTACATAGCACGACAGACTGGGTTCTATAGCAACTGGATGGCAACTGGTCTGTCGCAGAAAAGAAATGGCGACCTACTGCGGGAAAAATCTGCCTCCTCAGTCGTGTATCGTAAGATACATGATCGTCTAAACGTGTATCACGTATGGCACGTAACTTATTGATATCTAACTCACCCAAGTTCAATTCCACATCCAGAAATAGAAATAATGACAGCTAAAATTATTTTCTTTTCTCATTCGAATTTCCAGCTTAGCGTCGGCCATCTCTCGAAGATCTTGACCGACAGCCAAAAACAGGAGTTATGGTGTGGGACATACACTTAACTAGGTTTTGAATTAAGAGTTGTTTTTCTCCGATAAGGGTTGCTACAGAGAGCTATAGGAACTAGTCTGTCCCGCTATTTACTCATAGCTGGTTGGGGGAAAGGGATGGACCCATGCCTTTCTCAAATGTATTAGCACGTAAACGAAAGTAATGAGCAAGACTGGAATTCGAACTCGACTCTACGAGGTACTATCCATTACTCTACCGTACCTCTTGAATTCTTGTACCCCACCACCCTGGAGTACCTGATTCCAGCTGCCATCTTAAGAACAACGGGTTACTGAGAGTAAAAGAAACTGAAAAAAAAAACATTATTGAAGAGAAAGAACGGGATTCGACGAAAGAGAGATGACGATGATTCATGTCGGATTTAAATCTTTGTTGCTGATAGGAATGCAAGGAGTCAAACGAATGTTCCACAGGAGAGAAATGTAAGTGAAGAAAATATCAGAATACAGTATGTATAAAAATGTTATTATACAATTAACACGGCAGTTTAAAGAAGTATAATTTCACTGAAAAAATTGGAAGGAAAATCCTTTATACAAGTAGCGATTTTCCATGCGTAGCTTAGATGTGGCACAAGGCCAAAAGTATAGGGCACCCGGTGTGGATCAAACTCACTATTCATTCGTAATTGTGCTAGCGAGACAAGCTTGCTAATCATTACACTGCCTTTACAAGTAATTCTTCATCCTCTCGCTAATTTCACGGTTGCATCAAAGGCACTCAAAACCGCAACATACTTCTTTTTTTCTCCTTTTAGTAATCACCGACGCCAATTCCTGGGGCCGGACTTGCAGTACATCACTAAGGACAAAAATATCTTGACCCTGTGTTAATTATTTTTTAATCTTTCCTCTGATGAGGATTTTCGCACGTTGGCGAATCTTCTGAACACCAGTGTTTCAGATATTTCTATCTATTTCGCTTTTATTAAACCTAGGAGACAACAACCAGTATACGACGGTATAAAATTCTTATCTAAACAAACAAAACCTTCTGGATACAAGCCATCCTGGATAATGTCGGCAAAGGTTTGATGGCCGTCTTCTAGGAGCCAACAGCTAACATTCGCGGGGGAGATAGAAAACTCCTATCTTAGCGAAAAACACTGGGTGGTAAACTGAGAGCTGAATTTTCCTTCCACTTTTTCAAGAAAGTGTATATTGGGACTTAAATGGCCTACTGACGTAACCCTCTACTTCAAGTGCACCCCGGGCCTTATTGAGGGTAAAACCTAATGAAGAAAAGAACAAAAAACAACTAGGTTGCCCGGAGATAGAAAACTTGTATCTAAACAAAAATAGCCTCTGGACGGTCTTGGCAAAGATTCGATGATCGTCTACTCGGAGCCAAACGCCAGCATATCCTGACGAAATAGAAAGCACTTATAAAAAAAAACCCTCAATCTCCCACACCATCCCTATCTAAAAAAACAAACAAACCTGGGTCCAAAATATCCTGGAGAGTGTTGGGAAAGATTTCATGATTTTCGTCTAGAAGCCAAACATCTGGTTACTCGGACGAGATAGAAAACTGTTCTTTCAATAAACGGGAACATGTAGATCTAAACCATGCTGGATAGCGTTGTCAAAATTTGTTGATCTTCTTATAGTAGCCAAACGCTAGGTTGTCATGAGCAGTTAGAAAATAACTGAATCCAAACCCTCGTGGATAATAGTAGCAAATATACGATCACATACTACTAGGAGCCAATCGAGAGGATGCCCGAAAGGGATAGAAAACATTAAAAAAAAAAAAACACCTCTGGATTCAAACCATCCCCGTTAGTGTTGTTAAAGGTAGGACGATCAACTGCTAAGAGCCAGCGTCAGCATACCCAGAAGAGAGAGATAACTCCTATATTAACAAAAAGAAATCTGGGTCCAGACAGTTCTTGATAGTAGTGGCAAAGATTTGATGAGCAAGAAGCCTACAGCCAGTATACCCGGATATAATGGAAACATCTCATCTAAACAATAACAAAGCCAGATCCACATCATACTGGATTGTGTTTGTACAGATCTGATGAAGCCAGCATGCTTAAAGAAACTGTGGTAACTAAAAGAACAAGGTATTGTATGCACCGAGAGTAGGTCGGGAAGGGGAAGGCGAACCAGGGCCAAAGGATTGACGATTTTTATAGACGCTCTGACCTCGTCGTATGACGTTGAACGAGACCTAGAATCACGTTGAACGAGACCTTAAGAGTTTAAAAGGTGCTACTTTCAGTCGCAAATTCATTTTGTTTTTCTCTACAGATCCTTTGTAGAGCTCACTTGTTACGCAGAGGAGAACACCTAGTGTTACTAGTCATTTGACTTTTGTTACCGTTACAAGGAAGACTTCGCTTGTAAGCAACGTCAGACTTTTCGTTGCAAGCCTTGAAATCGTCTTTCCTTTCCCCCTCCCTTACTCGTCAATGAGATAAACCCGACAAAACTGGTATTCACAATTTGAACAATAAAATAGAAAGCACTTATAAAAAAAAAAACTCAATCTCCCACACCATCCCTATCTAAAAAAACCAAAAAAACCTGGGTCCAAAATATCCTGGAGAGTGTTGGGAAAGATTTCATGATTTTCTTCTAGGAGCCAAACATCTGGTTACTCGGACGAGATAGTAAACTGTTCTTTCAATAAACGGGAACATGTAGATCTAAACCATGCTGGATAGCGTTGTCAAAATTTGTTGATCTTCTTATAGTAGCCAAACGCTAGGTTGTCATGAGCAGTTAGAAAATAACTGAATCCAAACCCTCGTGGATAATAGTAGCAAATATACGATCACATACTACTAGGAGCCAATCGAGAGGATGCCCGAAAGGGATAGAAAACATTAAAAAAAAAAAAACACCTCTGGATTCAAACCATCCCCGTTAGTGTTGTTAAAGGTAGGACGATCAACTGCTAAGAGCCAGCGTCAGCATACCCAGAAGAGAGAGATAACTCCTATATTAACAAAAAGAAATCTGGGTCCAGACAGTTCTTGATAGTAGTGGCAAAGATTTGATGAGCAAGAAGCCTACAGCCAGTATACCCGGATATAATGGAAACATCTCATCTAAACAATAACAAAGCCAGATCCACATCATACTGGATTGTGTTTGTACAGATCTGATGAAGCCAGCATGCTTAAAGAAACTGTGGTAACTAAAAGAACAAGGTATTGTATGCACCGAGAGTAGGTCGGGAAGGGGAAGGCGAACCAGGGCCAAAGGATTGACGATTTTTATAGACGCTCTGACCTCGTCGTATGACGTTGAACGAGACCTAGAATCACGTTGAACGAGACCTTAAGAGTTTAAAAGGTGCTACTTTCAGTCGCAAATTCATTTTGTTTTTCTCTACAGATCCTTTGTAGAGCTCACTTGTTACGCAGAGGAGAACACCTAGTGTTACTAGTCATTTGACTTTTGTTACCGTTACAAGGAAGACTTCGCTTGTAAGCAACGTCAGACTTTTCGTTGCAAGCCTTGAAATCGTCTTTCCTTTCCCCCTCCCTTACTCGTCAATGAGATAAACCCGACAAAACTGGTATTCACAATTTGAACAATAAAATAGAAAGCACTTATAAAAAAAAAAACTCAATCTCCCACACCATCCCTATCTAAAAAAACCAAAAAAACCTGGGTCCAAAATATCCTGGAGAGTGTTGGGAAAGATTTCATGATTTTCTTCTAGGAGCCAAACATCTGGTTACTCGGACGAGATAGTAAACTGTTCTTTCAATAAACGGGAACATGTAGATCTAAACCATGCTGGATAGCGTTGTCAAAATTTGTTGATCTTCTTATAGTAGCCAAACGCTAGGTTGTCATGAGCAGTTAGAAAATAACTGAATCCAAACCCTCGTGGATAATAGTAGCAAATATACGATCACATACTACTAGGAGCCAATCGAGAGGATGCCCGAAAGGGATAGAAAACATTAAAAAAAAAAAAAACACCTCGTTAGTGTTGTTAAAGGTAGGACGATCAACTGCTAAGAGCCAGCGTCAGCATACCCAGAAGAGAGATAATTCCTATATTAACAAAAGAAATCTGGGTCCAGACAGTTATTGATAGTAGTGGCAAAGATTTGATGAGCTAGAAGCCTACAGCCAGTATACCCGGACATGATGAAAACATCTTATCTAAACAATAAAAAAAGCCAGATCCACATAATACTGGATTGTGTTTGTACAGATCTGATGATCTTCTAGAAGCCAGTATGCGTAAAGAAACTGTGGTAACTAAAAGAACAAGGTATTGTACTCACCGAGAGTAGGTAGGGAGGGGGAAGTATGTGCTCTGGCGGCGTCGTCGTCTAAGATAGTAATTTCTCCCGGGCCGAACCAGGGCCAAAGGATTGGCGATTTTTATAGACGCTCTGGCCTCGTCGTATGCCGTTGAACGAGACCTAGAATCACGTTGAACAAGACCTTGAGAGTTTAAAAGGTGCTACTTTCATTCGCAAATTCATTTTGTTTTTCTCTACAGATCCTTTGTAGAGCTCACTTGTTACGAAGAGGAGAACACCTAGTGTTACTAGTCATTTGACTTTTGTTACCGTTACAAGGAAGACTTCGCTTGTAAGCAACGTCAGACTTTTCGTTGCAAGCCTTGAAATCGTCTTTCCTCCCCCACTCCCTTACTCGTCGGTGAGATAATCCCGACAAAACTGGTATTCACAATTTGAACAATAAAAAATATTAAAAAATTAAAATTTTCAGACACACTGTGTTGTATATTAATATTTTTGTTTTATTATTTCAATTAGGTTCCTCGACTAGTTTCGGCCAGCATGGCCATCATCAGGAGAAAAAAATCCCTGTTTGTCAGTAGCAGTGAACTACAGGAGTGAATGACTGTTTCTGAAGAAAGTGAACTTTTAACTGTAGTTTTCACTTGTTTTTTTTATCGTTAATTTTGGTCAGTCCTTGTGTTGGCCATCTTAGCGCTAAATAGATCAATTAGAAAAGATCCAACTCAGTCCATAAGAGGTTTGGCACATGAGAGGAGTTTCAGCTATGACAGTCGAAAGAGCAGTGAAGAAAAGACTTGAAAATGAAATCGTACTGAAATGTGTGAGGAGGAACCTTGTTACTCCAGGACAGAAAGTTAGAAGGTTAGAGAAGACGAAGATAATAATTGAATATATATATTGTACAATAAAAAATATTAAAATTTTGACACACACTGGGTTGTATATAAATATTTTTAGTTTTATTATTTCAAGTAGGTTCCTCGACTCGTTTCAGCCAGGATGGCCATCATCAGGAGAAAAATAATCCGTTTGTCAGTAGCAGTGAACTACAGGACTGAATGACTGTTTCTGAAGAAAGTGAACTTTATCTGTAGTTTTCATTTGATTTTTTGGTGTTGTTTTTTATCGTTAATTATCGTCATTCCTTTTTTTTTATCAAACGGCTTCTTTCAATTTTTTTAAGCTACAGGATGGGAGACTTTAAGAATTCCCTCTTTGGTCATTTTGAATTTTATTGGTTGCAGGGAATGGGATGTGTGTGTTAAGTGTATGTTACCTTTTAGCTATTTGTGCGTGTTACCTTTTAGTTGGGAGTGTGTGTGATATGTGTATGTGTATATATTAATATGAGTGTGCGTATAAATGTGAGACGTTAACACCGCCGCAAGGATGTCTGTCTTGTGTGGGTGGGAAATGGGGACGGGGTTTGATTCATGGGGTTATATATTAATTTTATCTATGTTGGAAATATATATATATATATATATATATATATATATATATATATATATATATATATATATATATATATATATATTACTGGTTAATGTCCCAAACTCGATAGGTTTTGTCAATAGGTTTCTTCTTCCTTAAATTTGGTGTCGTAGGAATTCTGTGGTTAGGATTGCGTAGAGAACACATCATTCATGATCTTTTGTCACACATGCAGTCGAATGACGTGGGCGTGTTGAAAGATATTTTTTCTGTAAAGGTTCATGTTTTGGAATAGATACGGGGGTCTAAATAAACAGATAAAAAGACATATAATTGCATCTGTTCCATAGCAGTATTTTTTTTTCAAATCACAAATAAAGCTTTACTTTTGCAACATCTGCTAAATATTTTCAGATCGCCCTGAGGAGATAGAAAACACCTACTTAACCATGAAGAACCTCCGGATGCAAACTATCCTGGATAGTGTCGGCAACAGCTGAATGATCTAGAATAACCAACCAGGGTGTAGTGAGGTGATAGAAACGACTATCTAATCAAAATCCTCTGGTTCCAAACGATCTCCTATAGTGCTGGCACTAATATGATGATCTTCTCGGAGCCAACAGACAGCATGCCCTAAACAAAACAAACAAAAAACACCTCTGTATCCAAAATCATCTTGTATAGTGTAGGCAAAAATTTGATGAAATTCTTCTAAGCGGCAACAGACATTATCACTGGAAGTGATCGAAAACTGCTATATAAACAAAAACATTGAATCTAAACCATCATGGATTGGTTGGTAAAGTACTGATGTCCTTCTACGAGGAGCCAAATTGCGATCAAAACAAAAAACCTCTGGGTTCAAACCATCCTGGATAGTGTTGACAAAACCTTGATGATCTCCTTCTAGTAGCCAACAGTCAACACGTCCGGGCGAGACAGAAAAAGTCCCATGTAAGGAAAAGAAATTAGGATATACCTGGATAGTGCTGGTGAAGATGTGATGATTTTCTCGGAGTCAAACGCCAGAACCCGAAGGAAATAGACAACTCTTATCTAAACAATAATAAACTCTGGATCCAAGGCATCCTGAATAGAATTGGCAAAGATTCCATTATATTCTTCAAGGAGCCAACAGACTGAATGAACGGAAAAAATACAAATATTTATCTAGACAAAAAAATCTGCGGGTTTAAAACATCATGTATATTTTTGGGCAATGTTTGGATGATATTCGTCTAGGAGACAAAAGTCTGCATGCACGGAAGTGATAGAAAACTCCCTTATCTCTTTATATTTCTGAGATGAGGTTTTATGCTCACTATTTACATTATTCGGACTATTGTCCACATCTTTGTCACCATATTTATTACAACGTTTCAGCCTTTCAGTATCTGTCTATATTTCTGAGATGAGGTATTATGTACATTATTTACATTATTCAGACTATTGTCCTCATCTTTGCCGCCATATTTATTACTGTGTTTTGGCCTTTCAGTATCTGTCTATATTTCTGAGATGAGGTATTATGTACATTATTTACATTATTCAGACTATTGTCCTCATCTTTGCCGCCATATTTATTACAGTGTTTTGGCCTTTCAGTATCTGTCTATATTTCTGAGATGAGGTATTATGTACACTATTTACATTATACGGACTATTGCCCTCATCTTTGTCGCCATATTTATTACAGCGTTTCGGCCGTTGTACGCTCCGGCCTTCTTCAGGTGGTTGGAATGTCGAACTGAACCCTTTATTTCACTCACTAGGGTGTCACCGTATGTTCTATGATGACAGTTTCTTCTATCGCACCTCTTGCTTGTGGGACTCTCTTCCGGCTTCTTGCTTCCCAATCAACTTTGCTCTTCAAAATCTTTAATTGAATGTCAATCATCTGTCTTCTTAATTCTTGTTATTTTTTGTTCTCTCTCTTTAACAGTGTCCTTTTTATCATAGTCTCTAGCAATCAGTAACCCCTCTCGTGTTAGTGGCTTTATTTCCTTGTTTGGGGTGAAATGATTACAAATAAGATAATAAGAGTATAGATGATTAAAGAGTTATCAAAAATAATAACTCTATTCTGTTAACAATGTTTGTTTTAATTATTGATCGTAGACTCTCTTTTACGATGGATTTCTAATTTCATTTAACAGAGACAGTTTAGATTAACTGATATAACCATGAAATCCAGTATTACATGATACAAAAAAATCAATTGGAAACAAAACGAAAATATAAGTCCGACAATTATTTAAAGACATTTTTATGTTTAACATTCTTTTTTTTATAGATACAAGTATTTAAGTAAATGCTCTGTTTTATAATATACAGTATTAAATGACATTTACCGGCCTGAATGTCCAAGAAATCTTCATAGAAAATGTTCGTTCCCCGACAGGAATCGAACCTGTATCCTATACGGAACCGTCATACAGCCTGACGTGCCGTAACCGTTTCGGCCACTGAGGATCGTTCGGTTGGCAAGGTCGAATTTACTGCTTATAAACTTCAATCATCCATGAATTTCTCACGTACATTCATAACTGCACATGACGTATCAGATGTAAACAAATGACGTCACATATTATGAAATGGACAAAGTCCGACAATTATTTTAAGACATTTTTATGTTTATACATTTTTGTATAAATACAAATATTTAAGTAAATGCTCTGTTTATAATAAACAGTATTAACAACATTTACCGGCATGAATATCCGAGAAATTGTCATAGAAAATATGCGTCCTTCGATAGGAATCGAACCTGTATCCTATACGGAACCGTCATATAGCCTGACGTGCTTTTACCGATTGAGCCACAGAGGAGCGTTTCGGCTAACAAGATCGATTTTACTGTTTTTAAACCATAATTCTTCAGATATGAATGTATGAGAGAAATCATGGAGAGTTGTAGAGCCGAGTTCGAATTCTAGTCAAATCCATTGCATTCACTTACGTAGGAATACTCTTGGGAAAGGTATGAATCATCTTCTTCTCTCCCCAGCCCTCGCCTAGCTATAGGTAAATAGCAGGACAGAACGGATTCTATAGCCTTGGATGGTAACCCGTCTACCGCAGAAAGAAACGGCAACCTTCTGCGGGAAAAATCTGCCTCGTCAGTCATGTATCGAAAGATACATGATCGCATAAGTGTGTATTACACATGGCATATAACTGACTGCTTTGAGCAAACCCCTTCTTCTCTAGGTTGGAACACTTCTTTGTCTTCTTCTTTAAACCTTTCAGCCCGGTCAAGGCGATAATGCCGCTAAATCGCAAGGAGGTGAATGAGAATTAGAAGATTTTAGAAGAAATTAGTAAATAATATTTCAGTAGTTCAATAGATCGTGAAGTAGTGTGAACCGACCGATAAGCGAACTTATGTACACGCTCAATGTCCTTCAGTGTGAATGTTGACTTTGGTCATACTGGTTCCAGTGTAGTTAACTTCACTATGGTCTCTTGGAAAAGGTCTTCCTCAAGCTGTAGGTTAAATAATAGAGGAAAACTGGACTCTCTTGCCATGGATAGTAGCTCATAAAGTAAAAAGAAAACTCTGATCAAAATCAGGCTAGACAAGTCTTGTGACAATTCGTCATGAAAAGGAGTAAAACATATACTATATGTGGACAATGCAACACCTGTTGAGTCATAATAGGAATATAGGTATTATTTTCCTTTGGCCAAGTTAGCTGTCCTAGAACATTGAAAATACCCAAGGTTAGAAGTATTTCCTTTCTAAATCTGATTGGTTTACGAGACGACAGCCGTGGAAAGCATTATAGTTCTCACGATTTTTTATTCTTTCTGTATTTTCTGTTGCGAATATAAACTTTAGAATGTTCGTTAGACAATTGTGTATGTCATTTTGTTAGTATTCTGTAAGTTACACTTTGTCCGGACGAGAGAGCTGTTGTCCAAATGATATTTCCTTGCACAGGCAACTTCACTCATATTGGGCTTTGACATTTGCTAAGACCCGTTTACGACAGCAGAGCACCAAAAAATTGCGTCTCCCACTGTAAACAGAATCCAATACAGTTTCCTTCAAGAAAATCTTGCTTACTACCATATCCGTTTAATTTATTTACATTGACTTCCTTCGACAGAAGACTTAGTGACTTAGAGACGATCAAATTGATTATAACTGATTGGCTAGAGCTTGTTCAGCATCACACTCAAGCAACACAAACTGATTATTTTTTTAAAATTGAATACTATAAAGCCCCGGTGGATTAAAGGATAGAGGCATGGATTGAGGAATCAGAGAGCCGAGTTCGAATTCCAGCCGGATCCATTAGATTCACTTACGGGTTAATAACCTTGGGGTAGGTATGAATGTTATTGTTCTCCCCCCAGCTATAGGTGAAAAGCAGACTGGATACTATAGCCTTAAGTGGGCAACCAATTTAGGAAAAGAAATAACAAGACAGACTGGGTTCTTTAACCTTGACTGGCAACCGGTCTAGGAGAAGAAATATCAGGACAGTCTGGGTTCTATAGCCTTGGGACAACCGGTCTGAGAGAAGGTAATTCTGAATTCAAAACCAGCCTGGAGAGGGTAAGATTCCGTCAGGCTATCTTGTCCAAAAAAAAACCCAACTCTACTTCTACTGATACTGCAGAACATCTGGTGCCACGACAAAATATACTGAACTGAATAGTTGAATATGACACTATGACTGGGGTACATCGGGGCAAACGTTGAGTTTATCTCGTGCTGATGCATCTCTGTTTTACAGACGGCGGATGGAGTCTTCGAATTTGAGAGCCACTTAACCGAAGACGGTGGAAAGAACAACTAAGTAAAAAGAGAAAAAAAGCACTTGATGCGAAATGTCAACAAAAAATCGGATATTTCCAGTTGTTGGTCTACGTTATCAGTTACAATTTGGGCTCGTAGAAATCAAAGCTCGTGCGTCCTTGGGGGAGTACAGACTGCCCGTCGCATGGTTCCAGTGCCGCGTATTTGTGCTGCCAGCCACACGTCATGATGTGAAAATAGAGAGGAAACTGCAAGGAGCGAAGAGCTGAGCTCTTATTGAGATATGGTCAAAATTGTCTCCAAGTGTCAGTTACACACGGAACTAGCCCGAGCAAGAACTCCAACCCCTTAAAAAACACATATTTTACAATATTATAATATTATCATATTTTATTGTTATATTATATAATATTATAATATTATTTGGTAATATTAGAAACAGGATTTCAGTTCTCATTTCTCGGTGGTTTTCTTTTTCATCTTTCGTTTCCTTGTGAACCTCGATCCTTTCACGGTTTTTGATATGCACCAAGTTAACGAAAATCAAGACGAAAAGTGCTGGTTTCATTGGTCGTTCGGTGGAAAGTTGAGTTTTTCCAAGAGGAGTACGAATGCATGGTACCCAATGAACTTCATACTGAATAGAATCACTAGCTTATAGTCATATTTATAAGTTCACCATTCGTCAATGCGTTGAATATTGGTGCCATATCTGGTCTGGTACTCCTGCTATATATTTGGAGTTTCTTGATAAAATCCCAGGCAGAATCTGCAATGTTATTGGTCCTCATAATACTTTCATGCTAATAGTTCTAATAAGCTTTCCTCTCTGGTACCCAGATTTTAGGAATTTAAACGTACTATTGGCAGCTAGGTCTCATCATTTTACAGTTGAAATTGCGAGATCTAACCTTAATTTCCATGCTAACAGATACTTCTTCTGCAATTAGCTCTCGTGGAACTCTCTCCTTCGTGTTTCTTGCACCAAAATCAAATTTGCTCTGTAAGAATTTAAACGCAAAGTCAGTCGTTATCTTCTGCCATAATTCCTGATCATTATTGTTTTCTCTACTTAATAATGTTTTCCTTCCTAATGTTACTCCACAATGAGTAACACGTAGTCTTAGAGGCTTTTTTACCTTGCATGGGGTCAAATGATTAAAAAGAAATTCTAAATCCTGTCTCTTTTATTATCATCTTTCCTTGGGTTTTTTTCTCATATTCTCACATGGTAACACCTTGTTTATTAGCGCCTTTATTGCCTTGCATGATGTGAACTAATTAAAAAGATTTATTTGTACATTATCCTACCTACCACGAAAACGCAAGTGAAATGTACTTATTCCAGTCATGCTAAATGTTTACACTCTCAATTGATCGTATAAACGCTTGCCATCAATGGAGAAAGCATGAGCCCAGATTGGAATAAAAATAATTCGATAAACTATAGAGAGGAATTTGGAATCATTGCGAAAGCAATGAAAGTATTGAAAATTAAACAAAGTTTTATTGAGTTCATGAAACACATGCAAAAGACATACTGGGAATAACGACAAATCATTTATCATAAATCCAAATGCAAAAGAAACACGTATAATTCAATGCTAATCATTTGTCATAAATCCAAATGCAAAAGACACACTGGAAATTAACAACAAATCATTTATCATAAATCCAAATTCAAAAGACACACGTGAAATTCAATGCTAATCATTTGTCATAAATCCAAATGCAAAAGATAGACTGTAAATTAACGGTAAATCATTTATCATAAATCCAAATGCAAAAGGCACACGTGAAATTAAAGGCTAATCATTTGTCATATTCCAAATGCAAAAGACACACTGGAAATTAACGGCAAATCATTTATCATAAATCCAAATGCAAAAGACAGACATGAAATTCAGTGCTAATCATATGTCATAAATCCAAATGCAAAAAACACACTGGAAATTAACGGCAAATCATTTATCATAAATCCAAATACAAAAGACAGACGTGAAATTCAATGCTAATCATTTGTCATAAATCCAAATGCAAAAGATACACTGGAAATTAACAGCAAATCATTTATAATAAATCCAAATGCAAAAGACAGACGTGAAATTCAATGCTAATCATTTGTCATAAATCCAAATGCAAAAGACACACTGGAAATTAACAGCAAATCATTTGTCATTAATCCAAATACAAAAGTCACATTGGGTATTACGAACAAATCATTTACCATAAATCCAAATACAAAAGTCACATTAGGAATTAACGACCAATCATTTTTCCATAACCCAAATGCCACAGACCTAGGAGAAAAAACAACCTGTCATTATCATAATTTAAAAAATATCTTTAGAAATGACCAATAATGCTTGAAATAAACATTTTAAATCAAGCTGTTTCAAAAAGAAAACTTATAAATAACACACACAACAAAAAACTGTAAGAAATAATTTTTATCAATCTTCAGCTATTACGCAACTTACTAATGTCGGACGACGCCATTTTAAATACAGGCCTTGCTTCGAACAGCGTCCGTTCCATCCTTGAAATGTCATTCATTCTTGTAATTAACGTCTTGAAACTGACTATTGATTGTCCAGGACATGATGAGGTGAGTGGAAGACAGGGCGTTAATAGTGAGATTGTTTGAATAAGATGAACATGGCGACTCCCAAAATTGCACACATAGACAGAAAGCTATATGCTAGAGTCTAGCGATACTTACCTAAAGTGAGATGGGCTCTGTCATGCTATTTTACAGCAGACACACCCACTGTGAGTACGATTTCATTATATGTGGTGTCCGAAGTCGTCATTGCTGTGGTGATCGAATTTCTAGAAGGCTCTGAGTTGATTTAAATATCGACAATTAGAATCGCCGTTAGTCATAAAGACACATTCTTTTTACCACTACACGATCGTTTTCTGGCAAGCGTTAGATAGTAAATTTTTACTGTTAAAATGTTGATTATTTTATTCATTTCCACCCAAATCAAGGCAACGAAGCCACTAAGACGCTATGAGTTACTGAGTGTGAGAGAATATCAGAAAATATGATTAACCCTTTGGGCCCTGCGTTCCTGAACAATTTTAACATTTCTACCTGAGCTCCTGAGTCAAAATTCGTAAATAATTGGTGTGTAATATTTTACGTTAGATATTAAAAAAAAATAGTCACAAGTGTTTACCCACCGTTCAACTGGTGGCCGGGCATTAAGTCATTTTTCTCTACCACTGTTATGTAAACCTATAATTTACCAAGCTTATTGTTTATAATTAAAGATTAGCTGTATGAAATAAAAAGAGTAAAACCAGAAGGAAATGGATTAAACTGACGCCTTTTTTCATGCGGGGTCTAGTCAGACCCCACCCTCCAGCCTTGATAAGTCCAAAAGTGTCTCTCAGCCCTTGTGGGTGAGGAATTATTCTATATTTTACACTAGTTACATTATTCGGACCATTGTCCTCATCTTTGTTGCGGTATTTATCACAACGTTCTTAAGGACACATGGTACAGTGGATAAAGGCGTTGGTTAAATCCACTGACAGTACCCAAATAGTTGTGAGTTCAATACCTTGTTAAGGCGGTGGAGAACTTGGAGAGGGGAGATAATTGATAACTGACATCCATTAGACATGGCATGTGGAACTAGAACAGTCTACGCCATCGAACGAAGGGTTCATTTCGACATTCCAACCACCTGACGAAAGCGGGAGTGTACAATGACCGAAACGTTGTTATAAATATGGCAACAAAGATGAGGCTGATAGTCCGAACAATATAAATAGTGTACATAATACCTCATAAATATAGACAGATAAGAGTAGAAATCATTAGTTACTTCGGACGAATGTTCTCATCATTTTTCTTATTATCACCATGTTTCGACGGAAGTGCTCTCCATCTTCACTTCAGTGTTCTATTGATCGGGGTAATCTGGGAATTTCGAACTGAACCCGTTTCTTCTAATCCACGCGGTTTGCTTGTTCTCCCTTCGTTGTTAATCTCAATAGATATCTCATATTGTTCTTATTTAGTAACGCTCATTTCTTGGATCTAACCAACGCCTTTATCCACTGTGCCATGTGTCCTTAAGGACAGTCTACCCCAGCGAGCGAAATAAAGGATCCAGTTCAACATTCCGACCACCTGAAGAAGGCTGGAGCGTACAACGGCTGAAACGTTGTGATAAATATGGCAACAAAGATGTGGATGATAGTCCGAGCAATGTAAACAGGTAGCAAGGTCGGAACTGGGGGAACTAAGGGATGGAGCGCTCATGTGTTCATCTCTCATGGAAATAGCGATAAATTGATTGATCTATTTGTCGTTTACGGCTTATTAAACTTTTTAAAGCCAGAAATATTTTTGGATTGTAAGAAAGTTTTTAGAGATATTAATGTCTTACTAATGAAAGTTTTTTGTTTAGTGATGCAAGTTTACTAATTAACGTATAGCTGGAGAAGGGGTGGTTTCATACCATTCCCAAGGGTATTTGCGCTTAAGTGAACATAACGAACGCCACTGGAATTGGAACTTTTTTTCGGCTTTTTTTTTCAATTTACTTTCACGTTTTAACCTTTTTTCTTTTCTTTTTTTTTAACTCTTTTCTTTCAAATATTGCCATTTCACTTCCGTTTTTTTTTTCTAGACAGGCAGTCGTTGTTAATTTTTGAGCGATCTAGTCTTTTCTTGTGTTAGGATTGTATGATTATTGCATTTCATTTTTTACATAAATAATTCATTTTAATGTTTAAATAATAAAGTAAATATTTATATATGTTTTCACTTGGCTATTATTTCATTTTTTTTTATTTGATTTGGTGGTATCTTAACTACTATTATGGCATTAAATGTAGGAGGCTAGATTCATAATTATTTTTATATATTTATTATTGTTTGCATTTATTTCGTTTGGCCTGACTTGGTTTAGTTTGTTTTACAGCAAATCAACATCAGTGGGTTAATTCCGACAATTTTTTATTGCTGGTAATATTTTTTTTTAAATGTATTGCTGCTAATATTGTTTTCCTTCATAAATTTATTTCTGGTAATATTTTTTCAATAATGTATAGCTGTTAATTTTTTTTTTTTTAAATGTATTACTGGTAATAATTTTTTGCAATGTATTTCTGGTAAAAAGAGCTATTTTTATAATTTCATAGTGTTTTCACGCCACCTTGAGGGGTAACTATTTACCCATAGCTGGGACCCTAACAAGTGTTACCACCTCGGGTCAGGGTGGACCTGGTTTGGTTTCGTTTGTTTTGTTTTACGGCATATCAACCTCAATGGTTTGTTTAATGCTGACAAAAAATTTTGCGGGTAATATTTTTTTCAAAAAATTTACTGCAGGTAATATTTTTTCTTCACAAATTTTATTTCTGTTAATATTTTTCCTCAAAAATCTATTGCTGTTAACATTTTAAAAAATGTTTAACTAGTAATATTATTTTCAAATATGTATAGCTGGTAATATATTTTTTCCAAAAATGTACAGCTGGTAATTTTTTTTTTTAAATGTATTACTGTTACTAATTTTTTCCTTCAAAAATTATCGCTGGTAATAGTTGTTTACAGATTATTTCTGGTATTAAACATATATTTAGACATTCATAGTGTTTTGACCCCAGTTTGGGGTTTAACTATTTGCACGTAGCTGGGACCCCGGGTCAAGGTGAACCTGAAAACACCAGCATTTAAGAGGTGGTTCGATGCTCCTCAAAACCTTCTGATCAGAGACCTTGCTGTCGGATGAAGTTTATCGTCATACCCAGGACAGGTTTGAATTTGTATCCATATGCCTATATACATATGTTTTGTGCGTGTGTGTGTGTGTGTGTGTGTGTGTGTGTGTGTGTATGTGTGTGTGTGTGTGTGTGTGTGTGTGTGTGTGTGTGTGTGTGTGTGAAATAATTATATATAAAAGTGGACACACGGGTCAAAACCGAGAGTCGACAGTCTGTCTTATGCTTGAACGTTGAATGCAGGCCTAAAGACTACATTCGGACATGAAAGTAACTTGTATTTTTAGACAGACAACTCCTTCCTACAAACGGAATATTGCTAGCTTCACATTAATCTATTGCTTTATTCATACCAGATGTTCGGGTTCCAGCCTTTCAGACTTCCACAGCTAGGACCCGCCATACCACGTTCACTGAGCTGACCTATCCTCATTCACTTCGTAGTCCTGGGTATGACGATAAACTACATCAGGCAGAAAAGCCTCTCATTTGGAGATTGGATATATATTATCTATTGTTTATTTACATTATTTATTATATTATCCATTGTTTATTTACACTATTTATTATATTATCTATTGTTTATTTACACTATTTATTATATTATCTATTGTTTATTTTCACTATTTATTATATTATCTATAGTTTATTTACGCTATTTATCATATTATCTGTTGTTTAATTGCATTATTTATTATATTATCAGTTGTTTATTTACACTCTGTATAATATTACTTATTTGAATTGTTGGCAAAACGTCGGTTAATTGCTAATTGATTCAAACTTTATAAAATGTTAAATGATAAGGATTTCAAATATTTTAATAATGTAGCAAATGTATATAAACTTATTAATAAAAAATTGTTTTCAAATTTATTTCTTTTTAAACTGGTAAATGATAAATATTACATTGCATTACTTTTAATTGAATTAGTTTTTATATTATCGTAAATATATTTAAATAAAAAATCCAATAAATAAATAGTGTTTAATATTTTATTTATTTTTGTTGTAAATTCTCAAGAACAAAAACATTGATAAATTCACTTTTATTTTATGTTTAAGTTTTATGCCAATTCTAATAATCGCTTCTTAAAACACACATTGCCGAGGAGTGAAGGTAGTTAAAAACCGTCCTTTTGACACTACATCTTATTGCGGGCACAGTTGTTTATGTTTGCCGATAAGGGAGTCAAAGATAAAAAAGTAAGTGAGAGAAAAAGATTGAGTAGAAAGAGAAAAGAGGGAGTAAAAAAGGAGAAGTAATGAGGAAGCCTGAGAAAAAAAAGAGGGAGAGACGTAACTGAGAGAAAAAAATAAAAATAAGGAAAGAGAGAAAAGAAAACAAAAAGATAGTCGTTCTTAACCCAAAATGTGGCCCAAATAATAAAAAAGCATAATTAATTAGATAAAGACGAAAAATAAAAAAAAAACTTCAAGATGAAAAGATCTTCCCATTTACATGGAATCTACGAGGGTCATTCAATAAAAAAGTGAATCTTTCGGTATAAGGACTTCTAATACACATAGAAGCTTACTCTTTTTTATTTTGTTTTCTTTTACTTCTTTTTCACATAGATTTAATTTCTTTTGCAGATTAAAAAAAACTTTGAGAGTTTTGGCGATTAACAAAGATGGTCGACCAAGAAACATGCCCCAGGATTAAACAGCGGTCAGTTATCAAGTTTTTGGTTGCTGAAGGGTGCAAACCAGTTGAAATTCATAGGAGAATGTCAACTGTGTATGGTGCCACATGTTTCAGCCCAAAAAATGTCTACAAGTGGGCTAAATTGTTTAAAGAAGGACGGAGCAGTGTTGAGGATGAAGACAGGCCTGGGAGGCCTACAGAAGTGAGGTCTCTTGAGGTGATCGTATCAGTCAATGACCTCATTCAGTCTGACAGAAGGGTGACAGTGGATGACATTGCAAGGACTTTGAGCTTATCTGTTGGGACAAACGCAGGGGTCATCAGTCAGAAGGAGTCATCTTGCATCATGACAACGCAAGGCCTCATACAGCAGTCCAAACGGTGCAGACCATCAACGAGCTGGGCTGGGAACTGCTCCCTCATCCCCCTTACAGCCCAGACCTTGCCCCTTCAGACTTTCACCTGTTTGGTCCCTTGAAAGCGTTCACGAGAGGCACGAAGTTTAAAAGTGACGATGAAGTCAAAAGTGTTGTGAGCGACTGGCTGAGACATCAGACCAAAGATTTTTACGCCGAGGGAATACGGAAGCTTGTGCACAGATGGGAAAAGTGTGTAACAGTGCTGGGAGACTACGTTGAAAATTTTTTAAAAAGTAAGCTTCTATCTGTATTAGAAGTCCTTAAACCGAAAAATTCACATTATATATTGAATGACCCTCGTATTTTTCTTCTTATTATAAACATTATTTTTAGTGTGTGTGTGTGTGTGTGTGTGTGTGTGTGTGTGTGTGTGTGTGTGTATGTTTTTTACTCATTTCACTCCAAGCAAAGGCAATATAGCCCCTAAGACGCAAGGGGCTACTGAGTGTTAAAGTATATGAGAAAAACATAATGAAGGGGAGAGAAAAATAAAAGAACAAGAATTAAGAAGAAATAAGATAACGATTAACATTGCACTTAAATTTTTGAAGATTAAAGTTGACTAGAAAGAAAGAAGCCTGAAAACAGTCCCACAGAGTAGGAGAAAGAAGACACTGTTAACATAGAACTTGCGGTTACATCTTTCTTCTAAATTCATGTTCTTTTATTCATCTCTCTCCATAATACATTTTTTCCGCATATTTTATCACATTCAGTAACACCTTCAGTTTTAGTGGCTGTATCGTCTTTACTGGGGCGAAATGATTAAAAAAATGCCTGTTAATTTATCTATTGGTATGGAAACTAACAAAAATGCTATGTATCCTAATCAATCAGTCAATCCAAGCAAAAATGTTAACATATGAATACTATGAACCAATTATTTGTTAATTAAAATCTATTTTTTTTTATTTTAGTCTTATTATATCTTCTGTGTATTTCTGATTGAAATCCTTCCATTAGTATTTTCCATTTTGTACTCACAACAAAGGTTTACGTCGGGAAAGCCGAAGAATGAATCGATCAATAAATAGCAGCGGAGACAGAATTACAAAATGAATAGTCAGATAATATTTAAAAGTTTATAAATCTCCACTTTTTTGTGTGATTTTCTTTTTCGAGTTCCATTCCGAAAACTGAAAAGCAAAATAAATTTTAAAAAAAAATCTAAATCTACCATCAGTTATCGATCGAATCGATAGGCTGAAAACATTTCCTTTCTTCGACGAGCATCGATCTGGACGCGAAAATAGAATCACGACGGTTTACGCCCGCAGGCAAAAATCAATTGAAAGGCGATATCTGTACGGCGAGTTAAAGGTGCCGTTCGTAACGGTTTTAAAACCGGATTATGAGTTCCATGGAAATGCGCTACATAAGTGACATATATATATATATATATATATATATATATATATATATATATATATATATATATATATATGTGTGTGTGTGTGTGTGTGTGTGTGTGTAATTGACTGACTGAGATAGATATGAACAGATAGATGGATAGATAATGAAGAGACTCAAGTAGATAGATAGATAGATATATAGATGGATAGATATATAGATAGATAGATAGATAGATGAAAGTAAAGTAGACTGAGATAGATAGATAGATAGATAGATGAAAGTAAAGTAGACTGAAATAGATAGATAGATGGATAGATGAAAGTAGACTGAAATAGATAGATAGATAGATAGATAGATAGATAGATAGATAGATAGATAGATAGATAGATAGATGAAAGTAAAGTAGACTGAGATAGATAGATAGATAGATAGATAGATAGATAGGTAGAGGAAAGTAAAGTAGACTGAGATAGATAGATAGATAGATAGATAGATAGATAGATAGATAGATAGATAGATAGATAGATGAAAGTAAAGTAGACTGAGATAGATAGATAGATGAAAGTAAAGTAGACTGAAATAGATAGATAGATAGATAAATGAAAGTAGACTGAAATAGATAGATAGATGAAAGTAGACTGAAATAGATATATAGATAGATAGATAGGTAGATAGATAGATAGAAAATCGTGTCGTCCAAGACAAATCAGCACTGTTTCTCTGCAATAAATTCTTTTGAACAATGTAGGCTGATTCTACAAAACCATTGTCTATTATAATCATGCCACATGAGTAACCTAGTGATTCAGTTCGGTACTCATCAGTGAAAAACTTAATTCACTTTTATTTATTGTTCTCTCTGCCTAATAGTTTTTTTTCCTTACACCCTCAGTAACCAATTGCGTTTTAGTTACTTTACTCTCTAGCTTGGGGTGAAATGATTAAAAAAAATCTCTGTCAATTTATTTGTTATTTTACTGGTGCGTAAACTAACAAACAGGCATGCTTTCTGATGACCCAGTAAATCAACTTAAAACTTTTAAATTTAGACCCTAATAAGCAATTATTTGTTAAATATAAGGCATCATTATTTTTATGTGAATATTAGATCACCTGTCTGTAAATCTGCCTATCTATGTATTTCGGTTCCTTCATATATATATATATATACATATATATATATATATATATATATATATATATATATATATATATATATATATATATATATATATATATATATATATATTCTATATTCTATATTATCACATGACAAGACACAAGAAGTGTTGAAACAAAATGGCTACTTTTGTCGTGATTTTATAACATATTTATGTTGTAATATTCAAATAAATAATTATATATATATATATATATATATATATATATATATATATATATATATAGACATTGATTGAAAAGTAACTCCACATTTTATGTATGATTGACTATCTCGTCTAACTATAATTTTTACAAGACGGTAGAGTCCATCATACATAAAATAGGAAGTTACTTTTCAGTCAGTCTATATACATATATATATATATATATTTTTAGAATTGGACATAGCCCGACAATTTATTTAAAGACATTTATATTATGTTTAACGTTCTTTTTATAGATACAAGTATTTAAGCAAATGCTCTGTTTTATAATAAACAGTATTAATCAGGCCGGTAAATGTTATTTAATACTGTTTATTATAAAACAGAGCATTTGCTTAAATACATGTATCTATAAAAAGAACGTTAAACATAATATAAATGTCTTTAAATATATATATATATATATATGTGTGTGTGTGTGTGTGTGTGTGTGTGTGTGTGTGTGTGTGTCTGTCTGTCTCTTCTATGTATATATTTATCTTAGTTCATATCTATCTATCTATCGATATATATATATATATCAGTTCATATCTATCTATCTATCTTTGTTTCTATCTATCTATTTATTCCAGTCAGTTCATATATATATATATATATATATATATATATATATATATATATAAATATAAATAAATATATATATATATATATATATATATATATATATATATATACTCCATCCGTTCTTTCTGTCATTTGTATATATATATATATATATATATATATATATATATATCTCCAAATGACAGAAAGAACGGATGGAGTAAAATTCCAATGTTCGAAGCATTTACTTAAAAAGTGCTCAATACAAAGTAGAGCAATATATTATTATAATTTTGTTTTATTTATATTATTATTATTATTATTATTTCAGATATTTTTAATTATTATTTCTTTTATTTTTTTTATTATTATTGTGTTACTTACCATCGCATGAAGGAGTGCAATCATAGTATTGAAACATGAAACAGTTGCATAATATCGGGGTGTCTGTAGTGCCATGTCGCGCATGGATAGGTGTCCCTGCAGTCATTTCCGGTGGGCAACCCTGAGGCCACATTATGAATCTTGCTGTGCCAAACCCCCTCTCTGTCCGCGTCATGGGTGTCAACCGTCGGCTTCCTTTAACTCAGGCCTTCTCTCTCTTTCCAAAACCAATTACCAACATGAATAACAAAAAACAGAAATACAAACCTAAACCAGCCTTCCAAAAATCACCCAAACCTCTACATATCTCCTTCTCTAACATCCGTGGCATTAGAACCAACTTCTGCAGCGTTGAGTCTTTCCTCATAGCTAAGTGCCCGGATATACTCGCCCTGTGTGAGACCAATCTTGACTCCTCTATCCCTTCCTCTGATCTCTCGATCCCTGGATACCTCCCTCTCCTCAGAAAAGACTCTCTAACCCACATGCATGGCCTGGGTGTCTACGTCAAGGACCATCTCCCTCTGGCTAGAGAGACCTCTCTCGAATCGCCGGATCATTCCTACTTGTGTCTCCGTCTATCTCTTCTCAATGCTGTAAGCTATCTTTTCTTCCTCTACCGCTCTCCATCCTCTCAGGACTGCGGGATACTCGATGTCATTTCTGACAGCATAGATAAGGCCCTCTCTGTCCATCCGTACGCTCACATATTTGTGTTTGGTGATTTTAACGCCCATCACAACCAGTGGCTACAGAACGCTACCACTGACCTCGCTGGCATACATACTCTCAACTTTTCAATCTCTCAATCCCTCACCCAGATAATCGATTTCCCCACGCGTTTTTCCTACAATCGTGACTGTAAGGCCTCACTCCTCGACCTGTGTTTTACCTCCATCCCTGAGTCTTGTAGTGCCACGCAGCTCTGTCATATCGGTAACTCCGATCATGCTGTCGTGTCTGTTAGTATCTCCTTCAGCCCCACCCCTGCAAAGAACCTCCTACCGCCAGAACCACTTTCTGCTACCAACGGGCTGACTGGGACTCGTTTCGGGACTTCCTCCGCGATGTCCCCTGGGATGCTGTATTTAAGCTCCCCACTCATGATTGTGCTTCTGAGTTCTCTTCCTGGAACAAAGCCGGTATCGAAGCTTTCATCCCCTACAGGAAATTCAAGGTCAAACCGCGCTCCCCCCCCTGGTTCACAGCTGCTTGCTCAGCCGCCATTGCCCATAGGAACCACTTCTTCCACCGTTTTCGTAGTGACATGTCCGACTCCAACAGACGTCTATTTACCTCTGCACGCAATAAATGTAAGCGTACCCTCGACAATGCCAAGGCACTATTTGCAGCTCGGATGAAGGAACGTATTGCATCCCGCAAATTTGGCTCCAAGGACTATTGGCGCCTCTACAAGTGCGTTCTGAATAGTAACAAACCCTCCATTCCTCCACTGTTCAATCAGTTTGAGGTCCTGACCACCTCTGCCGACAAGGCCGAATGTTTCGCTCGGAAGTTTTCTTCCAATTCTATGCTTGATTCTTCTGGGGTACCCTTTCCCGACTTCCCTCCCAGAACTGAGGCCCTACTAGACGGCTTGCACATAACCCCGTCGTCGGTACTGGGCATTATTTCTAACTTAGATCTCCACAAGGCTACCGGTGGCGACGGAATACCAGCCATTGTCCTGAAGAAATGCGCACCTGAACTGGCACCTGCCCTCTCTAAATTGTACAACCGCTGCCTCAAGGACTCCTGTTTTCCTGACTGCTGGAAGTCCTCTACCATTGTTCCTGTCTTTAAGAACTCTGGCGACCCCTCCAACCCTTCTAATTACCGTCCTATCAGTCTCCTTCCCCTCTTCGGCAAAGTCTTCGAGGCCATTATCAACGCCGATGTGATTACTCACCTGATATCCCACGATCTGCTCTCAGACAAGCAGTATGGTTTCCGCTTTGCCCGGTCTACTGCCGATGTGCTTACGGCCATCACTGAATTTGTCTACCAAGCTATCCATAGTAACGGCGAAGCCCGTGCCGTGGCCCTTGACATCTCCAAAGCATTCGATAGGGTTTGGCATGCCGTCCTCCTTCGCAAGCTCGGGGTTATGGTATCACGGGTCGATTGTTTGACCTAATTCAATCGTTCCTATCAAACCGGGATTTGAAGGTTGTTCTCAGTGGATTCTTCTCCAACTCCTATCCCACTACCGCTGGTGTTCCTCAAGGCTCCATCCTTGGCCCTACTCTGTTCCTCATATTTATAAACGACCTTCCTGACGCCATAGACTCCCAAGTCGGTATCTACGCTGACGACACTACTATTTACTTTTGCCTCAAGCACAAATCTACTGAGGCGGACAAAATTAACCTGGCAGCTCAAATTGAAAAGGACCTCCAATCGGTTGTGGACTGGGGAGAGAAATGGATGGTCAACAAAAATGGCCTCTAAAACAAAACTGCTCTCCATTAACCACCACAAGGACCCATCCCTGCATCCCATCAGAATGTCTGAGGACCAACTTCTCGAGAGCTCCTCTCTGCGGCTGCTCGGTCTCACGCTGTCCGCTGATCTGAGATGGAACAAATACATCGAGTCAGTTGCATCATCCACCGCAAGAAAAGTTGGTTTCCTGTCCCGAGCCAGGAAATTCTTCTCCCCGGAATCGATCCTCCAAGTCTATAAGTCTACCATTCGCCCTTGCATGGAGTATTGCTGCCATTTATGGTCTGGGGCCCCTGCGTGTTGCCTCAGGGTTCTTGATAAGATCCAGAGACGGATATGCAATGTGATTGGCCCTGATCTGTCATCTCGTCTGCAGTCGCTCTCTCACAGACGCGATGTTGCATCGCTCTACCTTTTCTACAAGTACTTCCACGTTAATTGCTCCGAGGAGTTGCTTTCGCTTGTCCCTAAGCCTCGTGAATTTAAGCGTCCTACGAGGCTGGCATCCCGTTCCCACCCCTTCACCGTTGAAACTGTTAGATGTAGACGTCTTTTCTACTCCAATAGCTTCATGTCTCGCACATCTCGCCTATGGAACTCCCTTCCCTATTACTGTTTCCCTGACAAATACAATCTCCAACGGTTTAAATGTAGCGTCAATCGTCATCTCCAATTGCCTTGATCTATCCACTTCTCTTCTCCACTTCCTTTCATCTTTCATTCCTATCTGCTCTCGTTCTATATCTTCCGTAACCCCCCTGCCTTGATCGACCCTCCGTTCTTCTCTTTCTCCACATCCCTTCCTTTACCACTCCTATCTGCTCTTCCTCCAACCCTTCTGTAACCCCATGCGTGATAGTGGCCACCAGCCTTGCTTGGGGTGATACGCTTAAAAAAAAAAAAGAAAAAAAGAAAGCTTTTGTCTAACGATTTCAATTTTATTATAATCTCTCATAATAATAATAATAATAATAATAATAATAATAGTATATATATATATATATATATATATATATATATATATATATATATATATATATATATATCTTTTTCTGTTCCTATCTATCTATCTCAGTCAATTAAATGAGCTTCTGAAATCACGATCGAAATCCTTTCCAGAATTTAATTGTCTTAGTAAACATGAAATTCAAAATTATATTTTAAAAAATGGCCGATCAAATTCTTCCTAGCTTTATAGATTGAGTAAAAAGTAAAAATATATTTCGAATAATGAACAACTGGTTTTATGTGCATTAGGTCAATGAGGATCTTGAAGGATTTGAACTTTGATCGAATTATTTGTTTTCAAGGGCCTATCAACCCTTTTCAGTTTATTTAAAGCCAGAAATTATTTGTTTAGATAGTAATAATTGTTTTATGGGAGATAATGTTTCATTGATACAAGTCTTACTCATTAAGCCATAGCTGAAGGATGGATGGATACATACCTTCCACCTAAGTGAATATAATAAATCCAACTGAAATTCGAACTCTGTAATCTGATTCCAATTTTTCAGTTGTTATCTGATGTAAACCCATTCTGATATTTCATCTGAAACAAACGCTTCGAGAATTTAGAAATCCATACTCAGCATTCAAAATTTTAACTGCAAAAAACCGAAGGAAATTGTTGTTTGAAAAATGTGTGAGTTCGTTGCCCTTTCACCCTGAGACTACACTTTCTAATACATCTTCTTTAATTCATGATGGTGATAAATGAACGCCAGGCCAGCCAGAAACAGACTAAACTAAACTGATCCAAAATGTTTTAGGAATACAAAAGACGGTTATCTCCCTGTAGTGGACGAGAGTGACCAGTACATTCAGTTTGTTTACAGCAGCCTAACCAACTGGTTGCTTTTTTAGGCTGAAGTTAAATTTGCCCCCACAAGCAAATGCTACAGTTTAAAAGTCCATGTTGTCGTTTCTCTTTGGGAATATATCTTTCCTGGATGTAGAAAGAAACCCAGGCGCACAGTCGTCCTCAATTTGGGAAAACTTAAGCCTCGCCGTTACCCCGTAGTGAAATATATCCTCTCCTGAGATAGAGTATATGAATCTGGCCCGTTTGAATTTGGTGTCCTAAGCAGGGCTTCTCCAGCTACTGGAGTATCTCCATATTATATGTAAGACCCTTCCTTTGTTGTTTCTCTGATTTGCTTTGCTGTGTAGATATATGTGATATATTATTCTCTGCCTGGAACACGTGTAAATATGTATCTATAGTTTTGTGTATGTCTTAGTGGTATAAAAGTCTCTCTAAGGACAAAGTACGTTTGTCATTTGTTTTCCTTTCAGTCTTTCCGTGAAGTACGGTGTTATTAATAACACGGATATAATAATGCCCATAATTGGGGAAAATAAAACGGGAGAATAAACGTTTCTTCCATAGTTCTCTCCCATTATTTTATTTGATGATACAAAAAGTTAAATTTTATTCAGTGAATCACTTAAATATTTTACTTCTTCATTCGTCGGCACCGCGATACTCCATCGTCTCTCGAGACGGACTCTCGAGAGACGATGGAGTATCGCGTGCGCTACGAGCCTGGGCGGGATATATGGAGAACTAGGACTTCCCAGACGTCTAGTTCCCCCTGTCAGCCTTGATAGCAGAGTCCAAAGGAGAGGATAAACCAATACAGTTTGGTACCAATGCGACTGCAGGAGTTGCCGGAAGGTAGCACAAAGTGCCGTCCATCCGCCTTCGGGGCTCCACTCCGGGTTTTGAATTCAGAGTTGTCCTTCTCCTAGACCAGTTGCCATCCAAGGCTATAGAACCCAGTCTGTCCTGTTATTTATTTAGATGGAGGGAGAAGAAGAGGATCCATACCTTTCCCAAGGGTATTAGCACGTAGGGGAATGTAATGAACTCGACTGGAATTCGAACTCGGCTCTCCGTTTCCTTAATCTGAGCAACTAACCATTATGCCACCGTGCCAGTCTATCCTGTTATTTTACCTATAGCTTGCAGGAAGAAGAGATGGATTCATACCTTTCCCAAGAGTATTAGCACGTAAGTGAATGTAATGAACTCGACTGGAATTTGAACTCGGCTCTCTGTTTCCTTAATCTGAGCAACTAACCATTATGCCACCGTGCCAGTCTGTTCTGCCATTTTGCTTATAGCTTGGAGGGAGAAGAGATGGATTCATACCTTTCCGAAGGGTATTAGCACGTAAGTGAATGTAATGAACTCGACTGGAATTCGGACTCGGCTCTCCGATTCCTCAAACCAAGCCGCTATCCAACGTGCCACTTTTTTCATTATAACGTCTTGAACGATACCAGCAACCGAAACTCCGAATGACGTTACGCATCGGTTGGGGATAGCGTATCAGCAAAACGAGGTCTTCTCTCGGACGTCTCTCCCCAACATCGATGCTACCATCCTTCAACATCGTCTCAGCCTTACGGTTCAAGTGTCCAAAATGCGTCCCACTCGACACCCACCTATCATCCTGTATGGAGAACTCGCCAGAGTCAAGACTCTACGCAGAGGCCCAAAACGACGCTTCAAGGGATCAGTTGAAGACATCCCTGACACAGGCCTTCATCGACCCTGAGACCTGGGAAAACCGTTGCTGCAAATCAGCCTTCCTGGCGTAGGACTTAACCCGATGGCGGTGGAGAGCTCCGAGTCCAACCGTCAAAGAGGAATTGCAACGTCCTGTCAGGGGGGCCTGACTCGCACAGCAGCGTCAAATACCCAGTGACACCTCCTCACGACTCTTCAGAAGTAGGCTGGGCTTTCACAATCATCTCTTCCACCGCCGCCAAGGAGAATTAAATTAATAAGGAAAGGATGACGACCCGATGTTCGGATACGTGCGAGTGCCGACAACGAGATATTAAATTCTTCTGAATTTTTGAATATCCGAATATATTTTTCAATCCGTAACTGATGTGGTCCCGAAGTAGGGGCCACGGAAGGAAAACACGGAACACGGGTTAGAGGTAAGAAAGATATATTAAACAGAAAAGTTACAAAGAATAGTGTAACAGTAAGCAGAGCTTACTATCCAGTGGTGTCCGATATTGGTATCGCACGTGACTGCGCATTACTGGTGCTACGCCCATGATACTACCATTCACATAATAATATAGTACTGGGAGAGTCCATGATGTAGGAAAGTATCGGTCTCACAACAGTAACCTAGTTAATCGAGTAATTACTCTAGTCGTGCCCGGCTCAACCTAATGTCTTCTATAAATAAAATTCGCATTGTAGAAATGCTTGTTTGTCAGCAATAGATTTTATTTTGACAGCCCCTAATTGTGATATAATTCCACGATGAAACTATATCCGTCCACCCGATCTGTCTTTCGTGTCACTTGCATATAGAGTGGTGGTCGCGGTCAGGTTATTAATTGCAAATCACTTTTCTTTCGCTGTCCGCGACAAATCTTCCACAAGCTTGCCGTTTCAGAATAAATCGTATGGCATCTACAAACTTTGAGTCGTCAGTTACGGGAATATGGCTTCAGGTGCAAAAGCTTCCAGGTAATTGGATGAGTAATTTGTCTAAAGACTTTATCATATTGATACGATAATTTATTTTGTTGTGTGACGAAAACCGTAGCAGTTTCATGGTACGCTAAGAGCGTAAATCCGAGGCGGTCAGTAGTAAAAATCGTTTTGGAAAGCAAAGACTGATACTCAAGGGTGTTCCAATAACTTGGACCGATTTTAAATGTGAATTAAGTTTAAGCGTCTAATGATTTTTTTCTTTTCTTTCAGATTTGGCGGACATTTGGGCGATATTATTTTTCAAACCTGATTGACATGACTTAAATAACATGATCCAATAGTGAAATAAATAAATTTTCACCAATAACACTGATTTATTTACTCCTGACTTTGATCCGTCTTAATGAAACATCGCTAAAATAATTAAGCATGAAAATAAAGAGCTAGGTTGGGAAGATCTGCTACACCCACCATATATTTCCTGATTTAACCTCTTGATATTACGACATTTTTAGTCTCTTTCTAAAGGGTTTTTCAATAACTTGAACCGATTTTAAATGAGAATTAAGTTTAAACGTCTAATGATTTTTTCTTTTTCTTTCAGATTTAACAACTTAAGTCTTTGTCAATTTCAACCATGCAAAGATTAACAATCAACAACGTGTTAAAGTTATCGAAGCCTATTATGAATATGGGCGTTCAAACAGAATTTGAATAAGTTCACGGAAAACATTTGCCAACTGATTTACAGTAATGCCTGAAATCACATTAGTTATTTTAGCTATACTTAAAACTAGGTACATTAAACTTTATAACATTTTTTACAGATTATTTCTATCGCAAATACAAATAAAGTTATAAATTTTTTAAAGTGTACACGAACTTTATGGACACCCTGTGTGTATGTATATATATATATATTTAGTTTACGAAAACCTAGGTAATCCGTATGGGTAGACCCAAGGAGGATAAAACCCAGAGAGCTCAATATAAATCAGAGCTAATAATTTAAATAAAAATACAAACTGACCACTTTAAGGTTCCATATAATAAATTATTTCACCACAGCCCTTTTAAAGTCTGATGATCCGCGGTCCTTTAAAAGGGCTATGGTGAAATAATTTATTACATGGAGCCTTAAAGTGGTTTTTATTTTTATTTAAATTATATATATATATATATATATATATATATATATATATATATATATATATATATATATATATAATAAGTACTGCGCATATATAATAAACGGCCTTTCAATAACTTAAAATTTAAATGTGAATTAAGTTCTAATGATGATTTTCTTTTTCTTTCATATTTGGCAGATATTTGGGCGATATTATTTTTCACACATATCTGTCATTACTTAAATAACATGATCCAACAGAGAAATAAAAATATTCTCACCAATAACACTGATTTATTTACTGTTGACTTCCATCCGTCTTAATGAAACACCCTTATATATAGTCCATCTTCAAACTTTATCCTCGGTGGTAAAGCTGGAAGAAATTCTTGCCGAACTATTTTCGTCCCAAAAATACGTTTTTCTATAGATAACATTTCTCGCTTATATGTACATTGGCGCCCCGTGATTAGAATCGTTGGCATCAATTTGTCTAATACTTCAGGCTTTGCCATTTCGTGAGAGCTAACAAAGGCAGCATTTAGTTCTTTGTAATTCTTGAGTTCCAGCATCGATACTGGAAATTTTTACTCTATTTCTGCAGGCATATATGATATTATCGAAGCAGTAATATTTCTTAAGTAAAATTGGGCTTCCACTACACTAACCCAGCCATTCGCCGCTTTCTCCATAAATTTTGGCGCCATAATTGTTACCTGTTGAACGCGGGATTTCTTTTTGTGTTCTATTATCTGCGTCCATTTTATTATGTTTCATTTTAAAACATTTTCAGACTCACGACCGCCATTTTCTGGGCGTGAATCTGAGGAGTACTATAAATAAAGAGTAGCTATAATTGAAAAGATATTTTCTTATGTTCGAATTTTCGTCAGTATTTGTTATTTTCTACATTTAAATAAAAAAGATCCTCAGAAAATAATTTCAAATAATTTATATTTGGTGAATTCTTGCCAAAAATGAAAAGAAATAATTACGAGAAGAAATATTCGCCTTACACACGTAAGAATAAATCCATGAGTTACATATATATATATATATATATATATATATATATATATATATATATATATATATATATATATATATATATATAAATCAGGAGGTCAATTAAAATAGGCAACCACGGTTTCGATCTAGCGGTCTAATCGGGCGATAATTTTTTTTTAAATTTAAAATTTCGACCGTGGTCGCGTATTTAAATTGACCTCCTGCCACACACACACACACACGTATATATATATATATATATATATATATATATATATACAGTGTAACCCGGATATAAGAGAGTTGTCGGGACCGGAGAAGAAGTATCTTATATCCGGGTTTCTCTTTTATCCGGGTTTGGTCTATTTTATATACATTAAGACAGGCTCTAATTTTGGACCAATGAAAATCACTTTTATATCCGGGTTTCTCTTATATCCGGGTTTCTCTTATATCCGGGTTACACTGTATATATATATATATTTATATATATATATATATATGTCAGGAGGTTATATATATACATATATATATATATATATATATATATATATATATATATATATATATATATATATATATATATGCGTACATATATAAGTCAGGAAGTCAATTAAAATACGCGACCACGATATCGATCTAGCGGTCTCATCGGGCGATAATTTTTTTTAAAAATTTAAAATTTCGACCGTGGTCGTGTATTTAAATTGACCTCCTGCCACACACACACACGCACGCGCGCACACACACACACACACACACACACACACACACACACACACACACACACACGTATATATATATATTCTTTATTTTAGGATATTACATGAAAAACATCATTAAAAAAAACACACTACACAAATGCAAATCATGTTTCTATGTATAATAACACATCTCATCAGGTGTTCGTAAATAACTAGTAGACAATTTCCTAAGATGAAGTATATATATATATATGTATATATGGTTGGATGGGTGACCATTCATATCCGAGGATGCCCGTCTACTAGGTCGGCTAGATAATCCCGGTTGCAAACGCCTGCTCAGGCACATTTATAATTCTTCAATACTTTACACTGCAGCTATGCTGAGCGGACTAAAACAACCAACGAAGACTTCTTCAGGCTCCGTCTACTAAATTTCACTCACAATTTTGGATCAACTCGTGGTAAGGTATTCATACACCTCCCAAACGTGTAGCACACTGAGTTCGCCCCCTGCAAACCGATATAATCAAGGTCACCTTCCTAATAAATCGATCATCTCTCTGAAAATTGTATTCAACCATGAAACAGATTGTCACGAGTCGACGGTGATCGCAGTGTCCACTTTTTGAAAATAAAATGTTTTTATTCTTGATGCACAAGACCAATGTTTGCTAATTAGAAATTAGCAAATACACATACCGAAAAATTGTGTGAATCCAGATTTCAGATTCTGTGATAAATCTGTCTGTATTTCTGAGATGATGTATTATGTACACTATTTATATTATTCGGACTATTGTCCTCATCTTTGTCACAATATTTATTACAACGTTTCGGACCTTCAGTATCTGTCTATATTTCTGAGATGAAGTATTATGTACACTACATTATTCGGACTATTAACCTCATCTTTCTCGATATATTTATTACAACGTTTCGGCCTTTCAGTATCTGTCTATATATCTGAGATGAGGTATTATGTACACTATTTACATTATTCGGATTATTGTCCTCATCTTTGTCGCCATATTCCTTACAACGTTTCGGCCTTTCAGTATCTGTCTATATTTCTGAGATGAGGTATTATGTACACTATTTACATTATTCGGATTATTGTCCTCATCTTTGTCGCCATATTCCTTACAACGTTTCGGCCTTTCAGTATCTGTCTATATTTCTGAGATGAGGTATTATGTACACTATTTACATTATTCGGATTATTGTCCTCATCTTTGTCGCCATATTTCTTACAACGTTTCGGCCTTTCAGTATCTGTCTATATTTCCGAGATGAGGTATTATGTACACTATTTACATTATTCGGATTATTGTCCTCATCTTTGTCGCCATATTTCTTACAACGTTTCGGCCTTTCAGTATCTGTCTATATATCTGAGATGAGGTATTATGCACATCATTTACATTATTCAGACTATTGTCCGTATCTTTGTCGCCATATTTATTACAACGTTTCGGCCTTTCAGTATCTGTCTATATATCTGAGATGAGGTAGTATGTACACTATTTACATTATTCGGATTATTGTCCTCATCTTTGTCACCATATTCCTTACAACGTTTCGGCCTTTCAGTATCTGTCTATATTTCTGAGATGAGGTATTATGTACACTATTTACATTATTCGGATTATTGTCCTCATCTTTGTCGCCATATTTCTTACAACGTTTCGGCCTTTCAGTATCTGTCTATATTTCTGAGATGAGGTATTATGTACACTATTTACATTATTCAGATTATTGTCCTCATCTTTGTCGCCATATTTCTTACAACGTTTCGGCCTTTCAGTATCTGTCTATATATCTGAGATGAGGTATTATGCACATTATTTACATTATTCAGACTATTGTCCGTATCTTTGTCGCCATATTTCTTACAACGTTTCGGCCTTTCAGTATCTGTCTATATTTCTGAGATGATGTATTATGCACATTATTTACATTATTCAGACTATTGTCCGTATCTTTGTCGCCATATTTATTACAACGTTTCGGCCTTTCAGTATCTGTCTATATTTCTGAGATGAGGAAATATGTAGACTATTTACATTATTCAGACTATTGTCCTTATCTTTGTCGCCATGTTTCTTACAACATTTCGGCCTTTCAGTATCTGTCTATATTTCTGAGATGAGGAAATATGTAGACTATTTACATTATTCGGACTGTTGTCCTCATCTTTGTCTCCATATCTATTACAACGTTTCGGCCGCTGTACGCTCCGACATTCTTCAGGTGGTTGGAATGTCGAACTGGGGTAGACTGTTCTAGTTCCACGTGTCATTTTTAATGAATGTCAGTTATCAGTTATCTCCTGTTAATTCCTCTCTCCAAGCTCTCCGCCGCCTTGACCATTGAACTGATTTTGGGTCCTGTCCTTTGTGGCCTAGCATATGTGCTGATTCCTTAAGTTTACGATGTTTCCAATGATTCTAGACAAAGAACATCATTGGAAAAATTCGTAAACTTAAGGAATCAGCACATATGCTAGGCCACAAAAATCTCCTGAACCGACCAAGCATAGAAATGAATACAATATGGGAACCAGTGACAAGGAGTGCCAGAATGAAGATGAGGTCCAAGCATATAGCCCGGGGTTATTTCCCGCATTAAAGTGATATGATCTAGAAGCGTGGCCGTTCAAGATGACTTTCATTAGACGATTTTGTTAAGAACGATTGGATCATGACAAATATTCAGAGAAACCAAAACTCTTTAGAAGAAGGCCAGTACATCAAACTGCCTTCGAGATATGTAAAGCCACAGCCTCATTTTCGCCGTTTCTATTTCCTTTTTTGTACTCATTTCATTCCAAGCGTTTTATCTTTTCCCCTTTACCTGGCTTGCACTATACAGTTTTCTGCTAAATCTGAATAGTAACACACAACATTATTTTCAAAAATTTGAATGACTGCCCGTGCGAAATCTCCCTCTAACTTGTGCCAGACTTAACTCCAGGGAATAAGCAGCAAGAACAGTTAAATGCTTGTTTTGTTGATTGGCTGTTGATGCAAACGCATCGAACGGATTGATTTGATTCCCACCCTAAAGCATCGGTTTCCTGAAAACAGCAGCGAAATATCGATCTAGTGAGTAACTAATCAATCGAACTGAAAGCGATGTTAATGATGAATGCGACGTAAAAGCCATCACCATATTAAAAGCGTGCAGACGCCAACCAAATATGTGTCGCCAATGAGGGAATAAAAAAAAACGTAAAGGACACAACAATATAAATGAAAAATAATGAAGACCATTTTTAAAAAAAAAGGAATATACTTACTTAAATATACCGCGCATTTTATTCCTGGTTCAAAGCAATTCAGATCGTTTGTGCAAGTAGGTAGGATTTATAAAATTCTCTCTCTCTCTCTCTCTCTCTCTCTCTCTCTCTATCTCTCTCTCCCTCCCTATCCCTCTCTCTCCCTCTCTCTATCCCTCTCTTTCTCCCTCTCTCTCTCTCTCTCTGATACTATATGTAGTTGTCGGAGTAAAACGGAAGAAATTTTTATTAAAAGATAAGAAAGTGTTATGTACTGAGAGACATTGAAACTAATAGGGTTAATGCCAAAAGCCCGTACGAAGAATTGAGGCTTTAATTCACACATATACGACTTGAATTGTATGTCGAGCAGTTTGAACAATGGAAAAGTGAGCCAGACTTAGGAGCAATATTGATTGACACACAGTTGCAAATGCAAGCTGTAAAGCGAAAATTTCATTTTTCGTAAACAACGAATTTGATCGAAAGTTGAGTTGAAATACCAGAAGCGGGTAGATAAGCCACGCACGCTCACTGAGGAGATTTAATGAGAGGTAATATTATGAGAGAGTGAAAGAAAGGAATTAACCAGAATTATCGAATCTTTTTACTTCGCCAGTTTGGGCGAATGTCCATAAATCCGAATGCGCGAAGTGAATTAGGCAGAAGAGAAGCAGAAGACACAGAGACCAGACCAGAGACAGGAGAGAGGCCCACGTTATTATCTGCCGACGAAAGCCTCCGACTTCAGCCTTGTTACAAACTTCACCAAAGCAGAAAACTAAACTTTGCCAAGTCAACAATGATAGTATCACTTCCGATATAGACGCGGGTCGGGCTGACAATTATTGCATATGAACTCTGATATATCCAATTATTGTACAAAAGAGTGATATAGACAGCATTTACTTTTCGTTCAATTTATTCGTGTTATTTTTTCCTGTATGTCTTCGCCTTGCTTGGACCCTCCCAACACCAAGATGACTGCGACGATTCGGTCTTGGCCTCTTTATGATCAAACTTAAATCACAACGTGGGATAAGGCAGGTCTGAGATCGAAGCAAACTTCATCGATCAGCCTCGGTGTTGGAAGTCTTGTACAACTGGGTGAGGGTGTTGTACGATTGCACACACCCACCCTCTTTCACATATACATCAACAGTTCATTTCTCTCAGTTAATCACCGATCTGTTGATGTTTAACGCTCAATATGTCTATTACAAAATTGTGGTGAACAATTACGTAGAAGCAAGCGAGTCAGAGTGGCTTGCTTCTGGTGCAAAGGAAAATAAGTTCCTTACCTCAATACACGACATGCAGCAGCGGCATTTTTTTCCTTGAAAACGGCATGAATATCCCCTCCCCACTTTAGATTATTCCAAAAGTGTATATTCTGTAACTGTGGTTTTTGTACAGCTTAGCGTGGTCCGACCAATAGCAAGTCACGTGCTGATTGGTCGGACTGGAGGATGCTATTTGATTGGGTAACTGAGAACAAAAGCGAAGAACGCTAATTGGTCAGTCGGTCGTGGTGTTGGGATAATAAAATAGGGCTGAAGCAGTGAGAAGCAGAGCGAATTTTACGTTGGTGACTTGTGCGGGAAATCAAGAACGGCTGATTGAAACAGAAGTATTTGGTGTTGTACGAGCGACCTCGGGAGGTGGGGATCCAAGCTCATTTACTCTACAAAAATCCGCCTTGCACATCTACCGTTCATCCGTACATTGAGTACTGTTGCCATATCTGGTCTGGTGTTGCTGCTGTACATTTCGAGATTCTTGGCCAAGTCCAAAGAAGGATCTGTAATGTAATCGATGCTGATCTATCATATCGACTTCAGTGACTTCAGTGACGCGATGTGACTTCCATCTGTCTTTTTTTACAAATGTTTTTATGGAACCTGCTTTGCCGAGCGTTTTTCCTTCCTACTCCGACTGCATGATTTTTAACCCTTCTACTAGATTGCCGACTAGATTGGAAACCGTTTTACTGTTGAAATAGCTAAAGGCAACCGCGCACTTTTACTCGAACAGTTTCTTTTCTCGCACTTCCCACTTTCTCATAAGACGTATTGGGATGACCAAAGACCCATTCCAAAAGATAGACAGAGTACTACGAGACAGGATGATTTCCTTGGTAACAAAGAAAAGAGTAATGAACCGCTACATGACATCTGTCTTCCTTTACGGCAGGGCATGCTGGACGGTCTCCTCAAAAATGAAGACGAGACTCGAGGCAACGGAGGTATGGTTCTACAGACGGATGCTAAGGATATCATGGAGCAAGCGTGTCAGCAAACGATGTGGTTAAATAAATCATAGTTTCTCTCATCGATTGGGATAAATTCGAAGACGTATCGGGATGGCCAAAAATATTCCAAAAGATAGACAGAGTATTACGAGACAGGAGGTAACAAAGAAAAGAGTACTGAGCTGCTACTTGATATCTGTCCTCCTTTACGGCAGCGAATGTTGGACGGTCTCCTCAAAGATGAAGAAGAGACTCGAGGGAACGAAGGTATGGTTCTATAGACAGGTGCTAAGGATATCATGTACCAAGCGTGTGAGGAACGATGAGGTTAAATAAATCTTGGTTGCTCTCATCGATCGAGATATATCCGAAGACGTATTGGGATGGCCAAAGACGAATTGCAAAAGTTAAGCAGAGTATTACGAGACAAGAGGATTTCCTTGGTAACAAAGAAAAGAGTACTAAGCTGCTACGTGACATCTGTCCTCCTTTACGGCAGCGAATGTTGAACGGTCTCCTCAAAGATGAAGAAGAGACTCGAGGCAGCGGAGGTATGGTTCTACAGAATGATGCTGAAAATATAATGGACCGAGCGTGTGAACAATGATGAGGTCTTCCGGGAGGAAGCTTATTCTTAACATCATAATGAGGCAGCTGAAACTTCTGGGACCCGTAATGAGAAAGGAGGGCTTGGAGATTCTGATAGTCACAGGTTGAATAGAATGAAAGAGAGACAAGGGAAAGCAAAGCATGACATACCTAGTGGGATTAATCAAGTGTATGACAGAACTTGGCCTGGGGGGGAAGTAGCAAAGGAACAAAACTTATTGAGAACTACAAGTGATAAGAGGTCGTAAAGAGCCATTACCAGAAAGAATGTTGGTTTTGGAATGAACTAATTCTTTCATGAACGGGGTATTTGAAAAAAGTCTGGGGCGCAGATTTATATTTTGATAAGATTCCATAGCAGCACTTTCGAGGATTTTCCTTCTATGTAAGTTAGTTTATATTTTGTTAAGTGTGGAGATCTCTAGATCAAAGTTGTGGTTGATTTTTTTTATGTATGATTAACGTATTTGACATAGTGTTGTATATAAGGTCTGTTTGTGTTCATACATACTTTTTTTATAAGTTCTGCAAGTTTCTACAATGTATTGTGACGAACAGTTTTGACAGTTTATTTTATCTATCTATCTATCTATCTATCTATCTATCTATCTATCTATCTATCTACATATATATATGCTTCAGAATTATTCTTGTTTTTGGTGCTTTTTGCGCTTATCGTATACATAATCTTTTGGGATGTGGTTGAAATTATTTTGATGTTGTTAAGAGTGGATAGATTGCTTCGGAGAGTAAATATTACGGAGCTAGTAGCTAGTATTATATATCTGTTTTGATGCATCGTATTTGTCGGCATATAAGACGCGCAGGTGTATAAGACGCACCCTAATTTCAGCAGGTCAAATCAAGAATAAAATAGTAATTAGTAAAATTATTAATAAATGGTACAGCCTAGGCTATATTTATAAGGTATTATTTTGGTTAAACAAACTAAGATTACAATTAAACGAAAATTAATAGGAAAAGAACAGGCGCGTATAAAAACTTTATTTTATCCAGATGTAAGAAAACAAAAAAACAAAAATCAACCAATTATTACAAATGAGCAAAAGAGTGCAGTTACCATTAAAATTTTATTCATCTTCAAACTTTAAAATTCATAGTCTTCGTTATCAAAACTCTGATACTAATTTTCAATACTACTATCATCGTCGTTAAATAATACGTCATCTTCCGTTCCCCTGAGATCATTGCTAATGCCACACTTTTTAAAAGATGTTCACAACAAATTCTGGTTTAATATTATCCCAAGCTTGCTTCACCCATTTGCAGAATTGTGCAATGCCGGGGCTTTTTATTCTTCCTGTAAGTTTAAAGTCGTGATCAGGTATTGCCATCCACGGGTTTCCATCACTCCTTCACCTTTAAGTCTAAGCTAATGGGGGTCGCCCGGTAGCTATTTTCGGCCAACTATCGCGAATTGTAAACGTACATAGGGCATATAAAGCAAATGCATATTTCTTCTTCAGGTTAATATTCGGGGCTGCAGATTCTTAGTGCTCTTAAACAAAATCCTATAATTATTCCAGATTTTATCATTTTAAAATGGAATTAAAATTTATAATGTCAAAAATTGTTGGTAAATTTTCTGTACACCCCCAGCTGAAGGTTATTATTAGTTCTATGCTCCATAATATCTAGAAAGGGTTAAGTGTTCTTAGACTCAGATTCGAAGGTAAAATATATTGTGGAAACGGGTAAAAGTATGTTTTGCAGATATATTAATAGAGAATCATCTATGTATTGAAAATAAGAGCAAGTTTAAGGTAAAATATTTTGAAAGGACCAATTTCTAGAAAAATAGACAAGCCAAAACGTCATTAAGAGGAGACTCCATTGCTGAAAAAAATGGGGTTTATAAAATTTGTTATAGAAGGTGAAAGAAACGTTGATTAGTGAATAACAAACTTATTTTTAAGATCTTTTGTGTAGGACAAGGAAATTTCATTTTTTAGTGTGACTTTTAGTGTGTCTTATTAATGTGATTTTAGTGAGATTTTAGTAAATTTTATTTCTTATGAGTAGGAAAAGGCAATATAGGAAAAGTAAGAGAAAGAAAATGTAGGAAAAAGCAATTTCAATTTTTAGTGTGACGTTTAGTGTGACTTTTTAGAGTGACTTTTTAGAGTGACTTTTAGTAAACTTCATTTCTTTTGAGTAGGAAAAGGCAATATAGGAAAAGTAAGAGAAAGAAAATGTAGGAAAAAGCAATTTCAATTTTTAGTGTGACGTTTAGTGTGACTTTTTAGAGTGACTTTTTAGAGTGACTTTTAGTAAACTTCATTTCTTTTGAGTAGGAAAAGGTAAGTACAATTTTTTAGCGTGACTTTTTTAGTATGACTTTTTTAGTGTGACTCATTAATTTGACTTTACGTAAATTTTATTTCTTATGGGTAGGAAAAGGCGATTTAGGAAAGTAAAAAAGTAAAAGTAGGAAAATGCAATTTCATTTTTTAGTGATTTTTAGTGCGACATTTAGTGTAATTTTTTAGTGTGGCTTTCAGTAAAGTTCATTTCTTATGAGTGGGAAAAGGCACATAATATTTTAGTGTGAATTTGAGTTTGACTTTTAGTATAAGTTTTTAGTGTGGCTTTCAGTAAATTTCATTTCTTATCAGTGGGAATAGGCAATTGCTATTTTAGTGATACTATTAATGCGACATTTAGTATACCATTTTAGGGTGGCTTTCAGTAAAGTTAATTTCTTATAAGTGGTAAAAGGCAATTACTATTTTAGTGTTAGTATAACTCTTTAGTGTTAGTATAACTCTTTAGTGTGGCTTTCAGTAAAGATCATTTCTTATGAGTGGGAAAAGGCAATTACTAATTTAGTGTGACATTTCAGTGCGACTTTTAGTATAATTTTTTAGTGTGGCTTTCAGTAAAGGTCATTTCTTATGAGGTAGAAAAGGCAATTAATATTTTAGTGTGATTTTTAGTGCGACACTTAGTATAACTTTTTAAGTTTGGCTTTCAGTAAGGTTCATTTCTTATTAGTGGGAAAAGGCAATTACAATTTTAGTGTGACGTATTAGTGCGACTTTTAGTACAACTATTTAGTGTGTCTTTCATTAAAGTTCATCTCTTATGAGTGGGAAAAGGCAATTACTATTTTAGTGGAACTTTTTAGTGCGACATTTAGTATAACTTTTTAGTGTGGCTTCAGGAAAGTTCATTTATTATGAGTGGGAAAAGGCAAAATTACTATTTAAGTGTTACTTTTTAGTGCGACTTTTAGTATAATTTTCTAGTGTGGCTTTCAGTAAAGTTCATTTCTTATGAGTGGCGAAAGGAAATTACTATATTAGTGTCATTTTTTAGTGCGAATTTTAGTATAACTTTTTAGTGTGGCTTTCACTAAATTTCATTTCTTATGAGTGGGAAAAGGCAATTACTATTTTAGTGTGAATTTTAGTGCGACTTTTACTATAACTTTTTAGCGTGGCTTTCAGTAACGTTGCTTTCTTATGAGTGGGAAACGGCATTTACTATTTTAGTGTGACTTTTTAGTGCGTCTTTTAGTATAACTTTTTAATATGGCTTTCAGTAAAGTTCATTTCTTATGAGTGGGAAAAGGCAATTACTATTTTAGTCTGACTTTTCAGTGTGACATTTAGTATAAATTTTTAGTTTGGCTTTCAGTAAATTTCTTTTCTCATGAATGGGAAAAGGCAATTACTATTACAGTGTGATTTTTGTGCGACTTTTAGTATAGCTTTTTCTTTCGGCTTTCAGTAAATTTCATTTCTTATGATTGGGCAAAGGCAATTACTATTTTAGTGTGAATTTTTAGAGTGACATTTAGTTTAACTTTTTAGTGTGGCTTTCAGTAAAATTCATTTCTTGTGAGTGGGAAAATGCAATAACTCTTTTAGTGTGACTTTTAGTAAAGTTCATTTATTATGTTTGGGAAAAGGCAATTACTATTTTATTGTGACATTTTAGTGCGACTCTTAGTATAAATTTTAGTGTGGCTTTCAGTAAAGTTCATTTCTTATGAGTGGGAAAAGGCAATTACTATTTTAATGTGATTTTTTAGTGCGACGTTAGTACAACTATTTAGTGTGTCTTTCAGTAAATTCATTTCTTATGAGTGGGTAAGGGCAATTACTATTTTATTGTGAACTTTTAGTGCGATAACTATTATAAATTTTAGTGTATCTTTCAGAAAAGTTCATTTCTTTTGAGTGGCAATTACTATATTAGTGTGACTTTTTAGTGCAAATTTTCGTATAACCTTTTAGTGTGGCTTTCACTAAATTTCATTTTTTATGATTGGGAACAGGCAATTACTATTTTAGTGTGAATTTTAGTGCGACTTTTAGTATAACTTTTTAGTGTGGCGTTCATTAAAGTTCATTTCTTTTGAATGGGAAAATGCAATTACTATTTTAGTGTGACTTTTTAGTGCGACTTTTAGTATAACATTTTAGTGTGGCTTTCTGTGAAGTTCATTTCTGAGTGGGAAAATGAAATTACTATATTAGTGTGACTTTTAAGTGCGACTTTTAGTATAACTTTTTACTGTGATTTTCAGTTAAGTTCATTTCTTATGATTCGAAATGGCCATTACTATTTTAGTGTGACTTTTCTGTGCGACTTTTTGTATAACTTCTTAGTGTGGCTTTCAGTAGAGTTCGTTATAAGTGTGAAATGGCAATTACTATTTTAGTGTGACCTTTTACTGCGACATTTACTATAACTTTTTAGTGTGGCTTTCAGTAAAGTTCATTTCTTAGGAGTAGTAAAAGGCAATTACTATTTTAGTGTGAATTTTTAGTTCGACTTTTAGTATAACTTTTTAGAGTGGCTTTCAGTTAATTTCATTTCCTTTGAGTGGGAAAAGTCAATTACTATTTTAGTGTGACTTTTTTGTGCGACTTTTAGTATAACTTTTTATGTGGCTTCCAGTAAAATTCATTTCTTATGATTGTTAAAAAGCAAATACTATTTAATGTGACTGTTTAGTGCGACTTCTAGTATATCTTTTTTGGACTAACGTATGCCAATTAGAATGCTAGTAAAATTTGAGTAAAATTGGCATTCTGAAATCCTCTATGGCGTCTCATCTATCACGGAATTTTTTCATTCTTATTAGATTATTCAAAATTCAAACAAAATCACACAGAAAAATGGCAGAAAATTTAAAAGAAATTGAAAATGTAAACCATTGAATGATTGCTGAAATTACACCGTACTAACTGTTGTCACTTAGTATGCTTCAAATTTGAGTAACATTCGCATTCTGAAATCCTCTATGGCGTTTCATCTCTCAGGAAATTATTTCCTTTTTTATTAGATTATTCAAAATTCAAACAAAATCACACAGAAAAAATTGTAGAATTTTTAAAAGAAGTAGAAAAGGTAAACGATTGAATGATTGCTGAAATTACACCGGACTAACGGTTGTCACTTAGAATGCTTCCAATTTTAGTAACATTCGCATTGTGAAATCCTCTATGGCGTCTCATCTATCACAGATTTATTTTTTTTATTAGATTATTCAATATTCTAACAAAATCAAACAGAAATAAGGGTGGAAATGTTAAAAGAAGATGAATACTTAAACGATTGAATGATTTCTGAAATTACACCAGACTAACGGTTGTCAATTAGAATGCTTCAAATTTGAGTAAAATTCGCATTCTGAAATCATCCTATGGCGTCTCGACTATCACGGAATTATTTCCTTTTTTATTAGATTATTCAAAATTCAAACAAAATCACACAGAAAAATGTGAAGAAATGTTCAAAAAAGTTGAAAAGTTAAACGATTGAATAATTTCTGAAATTACACCGGACTAACGGTTGTCACTTAGAATGCTTCAAATTTGAGTAAAATTCGCATTCTGAAATCATCCTATGGCGTCTCAACTATCACGGAATTATTTCCTTTTTTATTCGATTATTCAAAATTCAAACAAAATCACACAGAAAAATGTGAAGAAATGTTCAAAAAAGTTGAAAAGTTAAACGATTGAATAATTTCTGAAATTACACCGGACTAACGGTTGTCACTTAGAATGCTTCAAATTTGAGTAAAATTCGCATTCTGAAATCATCCTATGGCGTCTCGACTATCACGGAATTATTTCCTTTTTTATTAGATTATTCAAAATTCAAACAAAATCACACAGAAAAATGTGAAGAAATGTTCAAAAAAGTTGAAAAGTTAAACGATTGAATAATTTCTGAAATTACACCGGACTAACGGTTGTCACTTAGAATGCTTCAAATTTGAGTAAAATTCGCATTCTGAAATCATCCTATGGCGTCTCGACTATCACGGAATTATTTCCTTTTTTATTAGATTATTCAAAATTCAAACAAAATCACACAGAAAAATGTGAAGAAATGTTCAAAAAAGTTGAAAAGTTAAACGATTGAATAATTTCTGAAATTACACCGGACTAACGGTTGTCACTTAGAATGCTTCAAATTTGAGTAAAATTCGCATTCTGAAATCATCCTATGGCGTCTCGACTATCACGGAATTATTTCCTTTTTTATTAGATTATTCAAAATTCAAACAAAATCACACAGAAAAATGTGAAGAAATGTTCAAAAAAGTTGAAAAGTTAAACGATTGAATAATTTCTGAAATTACACCGGACTAACGGTTGTCACTTAGAATGCTTCAAATTTGAGTAAAATTCGCATTCTGAAATCATCCTATGGCGTCTCGACTATCACGGAATTATTTCCTTTTTTATTAGATTATTCAAAATTCAAACAAAATCACACAGAAAAATGTGAAGAAATGTTCAAAAAAGTTGAAAAGTTAAACGATTGAATAATTTCTGAAATTACACCTGACTAACGGTTTTAACTTAGAATGCTTCAAATTTGCTGGGCGCAGAATTTTTAAATTTACTCTAACCATGTCACTATTATAGTTTCGAGTGCATGTAAGTAATCAGTCAATACCGAAAATATGTAAGTATTGAAACCAAATGCAAGTCCTCATCTTTGTTGTCACAATGTTTTGTCCGTTGTACCTTCTGACCCTCATCAAGTGCGTATGGAGCTTTTAACTTACAGCAAATTCTCAACTGAAGCCATTATTTAATCTATGGCGATAGACCCTCCTTGTCCTACTTCCCATGTCTACAGATATCTCATCTTGTTAATATTATTCGTACTGCTCAATTGTTTGCAATGAATCCAAATAAATGATCTCTGGCCCGGGATTGAACTCACAATTATTATGTCACAAAATTCACAAACTATCTATTTAATCCACTAGATTGTAATCGTGCAAAATGTGAAGAATTGCACAGTACATGAATCTGTGTCTTTCACTGATCAGAAATGTGCGTGATAACTGAAAAAGAAAGATAATCAGAAAATAACAAATGCCTGCCTTGTTGCCAATGGTTTTGAAGAAGATAATAATAATAGTAGACACGGAGATGACAACACTTGCTGCTGCAACAAATAGCTCATAACGGTGAGAGCCTCCTTGATGGTCAGAAAAAGAATGGGAAGTTAGAGTGTAGCGGTGATTGTAGTATAAACTATCTAATACTGAAGGTGGCCAAATCATGCATCATTTCCAGCATGACGTGGTGAGAAGGATCAGCAATCCACACTTGGTTAGTTGACATGGCACAGTTCATATATCTGAAAGAAAAGAACAATTAAATAGATGAATAGGAAAATCTAATTCCGAAGACAACACATTTCATAATTTTACAAAACAAATTGAAAATAAATTATCTCCAAAAATTAAATCTATATCAAACATCGAAGACAAGTGGAGATATAGTTAGTAAAAAAAAATATATACAATTTATCAGCCTGTTCAACATATTCAAAAAAAAATTTTTTCAAACAAAGATTAAGCAAGAAATTCACAGACCGCACGCATGGTCAAAGCTGTACTTTTCACTATCTGAGCAAATGAAAAATCCTTCTAGACATGGACGAATGAATAAATTGTACACAATTTTCTATTAATTTTGAAAATATTACTTTTACTGGAAAAAAGTTATAAAAAAGTGAAATATGACTGATCCCCTAGTTTCGGGGCGCATGAAAATTTCCCCAAATGAACTAACACAAGTCGCCATATCGTTCGTTGGATGCCGCCTCGTTTCTCGTCAAGATGGAGAAAAAACTTTTGTAATTATGGATAAGGCAAGAAATTCATGACAATTTGACACCTATATTATGAGGATTCGATAGAACGGAAAAAGTAGAAATGAAGGCTTATTTTGCGAACTGGTTTTCGGACAACGTAAATAGTCAAACGACACACCGCGCGAATGGTGAAAGCTGTACTTTTCACTATCTGACCAAATGAAAAATCCTTCTAGTCATGGACGAATGAATAAATTGCACACAATTTGATACCAATTTTGAAAATATTTCTTTGACTGGTAAAAAGTGATAAAGAAGTGAAATATGACTGATCCCCGGGTTTCGGGGCGAATGAAAATTTCCCCAAATGAACTAACACAAGTCCCCATATCGTTGAATGCGGCGTCGATTCTGGTCAAGTTGGGAAAAAAACTTTTGTAATTAGGGATAAGGCAAGAAATTCATGATATTTTGCCACCTATATTATGAGGATTCGATACAAAGAAAAAGTAGAAATGAAGGCTAATTTTGCACCCTTGTTTTCGGACACAATAAATTGTCAAAGAACACAAAGCGCGCACGGTGAAAGCTGTACATTTCACTATCTGACCAATAAAAAATCCTTCTAGACATTGACGAATGAATAAATTGCACACAATTTGATACCAATTTTGAAAATATTTCTTTTACTGGAAAACAGTTATAAAGAAGTGAAATATGACTGATCCCGCAGTTTCGGGCCGCATGAAAATTTCCTCAAATGAACTAACACAAGTCCCCATATCGTTGAATGCCGCCTCGTCCTTAGTCAGGTTGGAGAAAAGATTGCATGAAAATTTCCCCAAATGACCTTGGTTTCCGGTCCATATTTGAGCGCTTAGTGTAAGATGATAAAATACGACCAGGTGCAAGGCCTCTGACCTGTTGGATTCTGGTCCATATTTGAGCGTCTTGTGTAAGAGGATAAACTAGGTTCACCAGGAAGATATCTGATCTGTTGGTTACTGGTCCATATTTGAGCGTTTTGTGTATGATGATAAACTACGTCCAGCAGGATGGCCTCTGATCTGGTGGTTTCTGGTCCATATTTGACCGTCTTGAGCCAGAAGATAAAATACGTCCAGCAGCATGGCCTCTGATCTGTTGGTTTCTGGTCCATATTTGTGCTCCTAGTGTAAGATGATAAATTAGGACCAGCAGAAAGGACTTTTATCTGTTGTTTTCTGGTCCATATTTGTGCGTCTTGTGTAAGATGATAAACTACGTCAAGCAGCAATGCCTCTGCTATTTTTCTTTCCATTCCATATAAGAGCGTCTATTGAAAGATGATAAACTACGACCAGAAGCATGGCCTATGGTCTGTTGGTTTCTGCTCCATATTTGAACATCTAGTGCAAGATGATAAACTATGTTCAGCAAGAAGTAATGATTTGTTGGTTCATGGTCCATATTTGAGCGTCTAGTGTAAGATGATAAACTACGACCAGCAGCATGGCATCTGATCTGTTGGATTCAGGTCCATATTTGAACGTCTAGTGTAAGATCATAAATTACGTCCAGCAGAAAGGCCTCTTATCTGTTGTTTTCAGGTCCATATTTGAGAGTCTAGTGTAAGATGTTAAGCTAGGTCCAGCAGCATGGCCTCTGATCTGTTGGATTCCGGTCCATATTTGAACGTCTTGACTAAGATGATAAACTACGTCCAGCAGAAAGACCTCTGATCTGTTGGATTCCGGTCCATATTTGAACGTCTAGTGTAAGATGATTAACTACGTCCAGCAGAAATGTCTCTGATCTGTTGGCTAACGAACCATATTTGAGCGTCTAGCTTAAGTTGATAAGCTACGTCCAGCAGCATGGCCTCTGATCTGTTGGATTCCTGTCCATATTTGAACGTCTTGACTAAGATGATAAACTACGTCCAGCAGAAAGACCTCTGATCTGCTGGTTACTGGTCCATATTTGAACATCTAGTGCAAGATGATAAACTATGTTCAGCAAGAAGTAATGATTTGTTGGTTCATGGTCCATATTTGAGCGTCTAGTGTAAGATGATAAACTACGACCAGCAGCATGGCCTCTGATCTGTTGTTTTCTGGACCATATTTGTGCGTCTTGTGTAAGATGATAAACTACGTCCAGCAGCAATGCCTCTGATATTTTTCTTTCCATTCCATATAAGAGCGTCTATTGAAAGATGATAAACTACGACCAGAAGCATGGCCTATGGTCTGTTGGTTTCTGCTCCATATTTGAACATCTAGTGCAAGATGATAAACTATGTTCAGCAAGTAAAGATTTGTTGGTTCATGGTCCATATTTGAGCGTCTAGTGTAAGATGATAAACTACGACCAGCAGCATGGCATCTGATCTGTTGGATTCCGGTCCATATTTGAACCTCTAGCGTAAGATGATTAACTACGTCCGGCAGAAATGTCTCTGATCTGTTGGCTAACGATCCATATTTGAGCGTCTTGCTTAAGTTGATAAACTACGTCCAGCAGCATGGCCTCTGATCTGTTGGATTCCGGTCCATATTTGAACGTCTTGACTAAGATGATAAACTACTTCCAGCAGAAAGACCTCTGATATGTTGGATTCCGGTCCATATTTGAACGTCTAGTGTAAGATGATTAATTACGTCCAGCAGAAATGTCTCTGATCTGTTGGCTTACGATCCATATTTGACCGTCTTGCTTAAGTTGATAAACTACGTCCAGCAGCATGGCCTCTGATCTGTTGGATTCCGGTCCATATTTTAACGTCTAGTGTAAGATGATTAACTACGTCCAGCAGAAATGTCTCTGATCTGTTGGCTTACGATCCATATTTGAGCGTCTAGCTTAAGTTGATAAACTACGACCAGAAGCATGGCCTCTGATCTGTTGGATTCCGGTCCAGATTTGAACGTCTAGTGTAAGATGATTAACTAAGTCCGGCAGAAATGTCTCTGATCTGTTGGCTTACGATCCATATTTGAACGTCTAGCGTAAGTTGATAAACTACGTCCAGCAGCATGGCCTCTGATTTGTTGGATTCCGGTCCATATTTGAACGTCTAGTGTAAGATGATCAACTACGTCCAGCAAAAATGTCTCTGATCTGTTGGCTTACGATCCATATTTGAGCGTCTAGCTTAAGTTGATAAACTACGTCCAGCAGCATGGCCTCTGATCTGTTGGATTCCGCTCCATATTTGAACGTCTAGTGTAAGATAATTAACTACGTCCAGAAGAAATGTCTCTGATCTGTTGGCTTACGATCCATATTTGAGCGTCTAGCTTAAGTTGATAAACTACGTCTAGCAGCATGGCCTCTGATCTGTTGATTCCCGTCCATATTTGAACGTCTAGTGTAAGATGATTAACTACGTCCAGCAGAAATGTCTCTGATCTGTTGGCTTACGATCCATATTTGAGCGTCTAGCTTAAGTTGATAAACTACGTCCAGCAGCATGGCCTCTGATCTGTTGGATTCCGGTCCATATTTGAACGTCTAATGTAAGATGATTAACTACGTCCAGCAGAAATGTCTCTGATCTGTTGGCTTACGATCCATATTTGAACGTCTAGCTTAAGTTGATAAACTATGTCCAGCAGCATGGCCTCTGATCTGTTGGATTCCGGTCCATATTTGAACGTCTAGTGTAAGATGATTAACTACGTCCAGCAGAAATGTCTCTGATCTGTTGGCTTACGATCCTTATTTGAGCGTCTAGCTTAAGTTGATAAACTACGTCCAGCAGCATGGACTCTGATCTGTTGGATTCCGGTCCATATTTGAACGTCTAGTGTAAGATGATTAACTACGTCCAGCAGAAATGTCTCTGATCTGTTGGCTTACGATCCATATTTGAGCGTCTAGCTTAAGTTGATAAACTACGTCCAGCAGCATGGCCTCTGATCTGTTGGATTCCGGTCCATATTTGAACGTCTAGTGTAAGATGATTAACTAGGTCCAGCAGAAATGTCTCTGATCTGTTGGCTTACGATCCATATTTGAACGTCTAGCTTAAGTTGATAAACTACGTCCAGCAGCATGGCCTATGATCTGTTGGATTACAATCCATATTTGAGCGTCTAGCTTAAGTTGATAAACTACGTCCAGCAGCATGGCCTCTGATCTGTTGGATTCCGGTCCATATTTGAACGTCTAGTGTAAGATGATTAACTACGTCCAGCAGAAATGTCTCTGATCTGTTGGCTTACGATCCATATTTGAACGTCTAGCTTAAGTGGATAAACTACGTCCAGCAGCATGGCCTCTGATCTGTTGGATTCCGGTCCATATTTGAAAGTCTAGTGTAAGATGATTAACTACGTCCAGCAGAAATGTTTCTGATCTGTTGGCTTACGATCCATATTTGAGCGTCTAGCTTAAGTTGATAAACTACGTCCAGCAGCATGGCTTCTGATCTGTTGGATTCCGGTCCATATTTGAAAGTCTAGTGTAAGATGATTAACTACGTCCAGCAGAAATGTCTCTGATCTGGTGGCTTACGATCCATATTTGAGGGTCTAGCTTAAGTTGATAAATTACGTCCAGCAGCATGGCCTCTGATCTGTTGGATTCCGGTCCATATTTGAACGTCTAGTGTAAGATGATCAACTACGTCTAGCAGAAATGTCTCTGATCTGTTGGCTTACGATCCATATTTGAGCGTCTATCTTAAGTTGATAAACTACGTCTAGCAGCATGGCCTCTGATCTGTTGGATTCCCGTCCATATTTGAACGTCTAGTGTAAGATGATTAACTACGTCCAGCAGAAATGTCTCTGATCTGTTGGCTTACGATCCATATTTTAGCGTCTAGCTTAAGTTGATAAACTACGTCCAGCAGCATGGCCTCTGATCTGTTGGATTCCGGTCCATATTTGAACGTCTAGTGTAAGATGATTAACTACGTCCAGCAGAAATGTCTCTGATCTGTTGGCTTACGATCCATATTTGAACGTCTAGCTTAAGTTGATAAACTACGTCCAGTAGCATGGCCTCTGATCTGTTGGATTCCGGTCCATATTTGAACGTCTAGTGTAAGATGATTAACTACGTCCAGCAGAAATGTCTCTGATCTGTTGGCTTACGACCCATATTTGAGCGTCTAGCTTAAGTTGATAAACTACGTCCAGCAGCATGGCCTCTGATCTGTTGGATTCCGGTCCATATTTGAAAGTCTAGTGTAAGATGATTAACTAGGTCCAGCAGAAATGTCTCTGATCTGGTGGCTAACGATCCATATTTGAGCGTATAACTTAAGTTGATAAACTACGTACAGCAGCATGGCCTGTGATCTGTTGGATTCCGCTCCATATTTGAACGTCTAGTGTAAGATGATTAACTACGTCCAGCAGAAATGTCTCTGATCTGTTGGCTTACGATCCATATTTGAGCGTCTAGCTTAAGTTGATAAACTACGCCCAGCAGCATGGCCTCTGATCTGTTGGCTTCCGGTCCATATTTGAACGTCTAGTGTAAGATGATTAACTAAGTCCGGCAGAAATGTCTCTGATCTGTTGGCTTACGATCCATATTTGAACGTCTAGCGTAAGTTGATAAACTACGTCCAGCAGCATGGCCTCTGATCTGTTGGATTCCGGTCCATATTTGAACGTCTAGTGTAAGATGATCAACTACGTCCAGCAAAAATGTCTCTGATCTGTTGGCTTACGATCCATATTTGACCGTCTAGCTTAAGTTGATAAACTACGTCCAGCAGCATGGCCTCTGATCTGTTGGATTCCGCTCCATATTTGAACGTCTAGTGTAAGATAATTAACTACGTCCAGAAGAAATGTCTCTGATCTGTTGGCTTACGATCCATATTTGAGCGTCTAACTTAAGTTGATAAACTACGTCTAGCAGCATGGCCTCTGATCTGTTGATTCCCGTCCATATTTGAACGTCTAGTGTAAGATGATTAACTAAGTCCAGCAGAAATGTCTCTGATCTGTTGGCTTACGATCCATATTTGAGCGTCTAGCTTAAGTTGATAAACTACCACCAGCAGCATGGCCTCTGATCTGTTGGATTCCGGTCCATATTTGAACGTCTAGAGTAAGATGATTAACTACGTCCAGCAGAAATGTCTCTGATCTGTTGGCTTACGATCCATATTTGAGCCTCTAGCTTAAGTTGATATCTACGTCCAGGAGCATGGACTCTGATCTGTTGGATTCCGGTCCTTATTTGAACGTCTAGTGTAAGATGATTAACTACGTCCAGCAGAAATGTCTTTGATCTGTTGGCTTACGAACCATATTTAAGCGTCTAGCTTAAGTTGATAAACTACGTCCAGCAGCATGGCCTCTGATCTGTTGGATTCCGGTCCATATTTGAACGTCTAGTGTAAGATGATTAACTACGTCCAGCAGAAATGTCTCTGATCTGTTGGCTTACGATCCATATTTGAGCGTCTAGCTTAAGTTGATAAACTACGCCCAGCAGCATGGCCTCTGATCTGTTGGCTTCCGGTCCATATTTGAACGTCTAGTGTAAGATGATTAACTAAGTCCGGCAGAAATGTCTCTGATCTGTTGGCTTACGATCCATATTTGAACGTCTAGCGTAAGTTGATAAACTACGTCCAGCAGCATGGCCTCTGATCTGTTGGATTCCGGTCCATATTTGAACGTCTAGTGTAAGATGATCAACTACGTCCAGCAAAAATGTCTCTGATCTGTTGGCTTACGATCCATATTTGAGCGTCTAGCTTAAGTTGATAAACTACGTCCAGCAGCATGGCCTCTGATCTGTTGGATTCCGCTCCATTTTTGAACGTCTAGTGTAAGATAATTAACTACGTCCAGAAGAAATGTCTCTGATCTGTTGGCTTACGATCCATATTTGAGCGTCTAGCTTAAGTTGATAAACTACCACCAGCAGCATGGCCTCTGATCTGTTGGATTCCGGTCCATATTTGAACGTCTAGAGTAAGATGATTAACTACGTCCAGCAGAAATGTCTCTGATCTGTTGGCTTACGATCCATATTTGAGCCTCTAGCTTAAGTTGATATCTACGTCCAGGAGCATGGACTCTGATCTGTTGGATTCCGGTCCTTATTTGAACGTCTAGTGTAAGATGATTAACTACGTCCAGCAGAAATGTCTTTGATCTGTTGGCTTACGAACCATATTTAAGCGTCTAGCTTAAGTTGATAAACTACGTCCAGCAGCATGGCCTCTGATCTGTTGGATTCCGGTCCATATTTGAACGTCTAGTGTAAGATGATTAACTACGTCCAGCAGAAATGTCTCTGATCTGTTGGCTTACGATCCATATTTGAGCGTCTAGCTTAAGTTGATAAACTACGCCCAGCAGCATGGCCTCTGATCTGTTGGCTTCCGGTCCATATTTGAACGTCTAGTGTAAGATGATTAACTAAGTCCGGCAGAAATGTCTCTGATCTGTTGGCTTACGATCCATATTTGAACGTCTAGCGTAAGTTGATAAACTACGTCCAGCAGCATGGCCTCTGATCTGTTGGATTCCGGTCCATATTTGAACGTCTAGTGTAAGATGATCAACTACGTCCAGCAAAAATGTCTCTGATCTGTTGGCTTACGATCCATATTTGAGCGTCTAGCTTAAGTTGATAAACTACGTCCAGCAGCATGGCCTCTGATCTGTTGGATTCCGCTCCATTTTTGAACGTCTAGTGTAAGATAATTAACTACGTCCAGAAGAAATGTCTCTGATCTGTTGGCTTACGATCCATATATGAGCGTCTAGCTTAAGTTGATAAACTACGTCTAGCAGCATGGCCTCTGATCTGTTGATTCCCGTCCATATTTGAACGTCTAGTGTAAGATGATTAACTAAGTCCAGCAGAAATGTCTCTGATCTGTTGGCTTACGATCCATATTTGAGCGTCTAGCTTAAGTTGATAAACTACCTCCAGCAGCATGGCCTCTGATCTGTTGGATTCCGGTCCATATTTGAACGTCTAGAGTAAGATGATTAACTACGTCCAGCAGAAATGTCTCTGATCTGTTGGCTTACGATCCATATTTGAACGTCTAGCTTAAGTTGATAAAATATGTCCAGCAGCATGGCCTCTGATCTGTTGGATTCCGGTCCATATTTGAACGTCTAGTTTAAGATGATTAACTACGTCCAGCAGAAATGTCTCTGATCTGTTGCCTTACGATCCATATTTGAGCGTATAGATTAAGTTGATAAACTACGTCCAGCAGCATGGCCTCTGATCTGTTGGATTCCGGTCCATATTTGAACGTCTAGTGTAAGATGATTAACTACGTCCAGCAGAAATGTCTCTGATCTGGTGGCTTACGATCCATATTTGAGGGTCTAGCTTAAGTTGATAAATTACGTCCAGCAGCATGGCCTCTGATCTGTTGGATTCCGGTCCATATTTGAACGTCTAGTGTAAGATGATTAACTAAGTCCAGCAGAAATGTCTCTGATCTGTTGGCTTACGATCCATATTTGAGCGTCTAGCTTAAGTTGATAAACTACCTCCAGCAGCATGGCCTCTGATCTGTTGGATTCCGGTCCATATTTGAACGTCTAGAGTAAGATGATTAACTACGTCCAGCAGAAATGTCTCTGATCTGTTGGCTTACGATCCATATTTGAGCCTCTAGCTTAAGTTGATATCTACGTCCAGGAGCATGGACTCTGATCTGTTGGATTCCGGTCCTTATTTGAACGTCTAGTGTAAGATGATTAACTACGTCCAGCAGAAATGTCTTTGATCTGTTGGCTTACGAACCATATTTAAGCGTCTAGCTTAAGTTGATAAACTACGTCCAGCAGCATGGCCTCTGATCTGTTGGATTCCGGTCCATATTTGAACGTCTAGTGTAAGATGATTAACTACGTCCAGCAGAAATGTCTCTGATCTGTTGGCTTACGATCCATATTTGAGCGTCTAGCTTAAGTTGATAAACTACGTCCAGCAGCATGGCCTCTGATCTGTTGGATTCCGGTCCATATTTGAACGTCTAGTGTAAGATGATTAACTACGTCCAGCAGAAATGTCTCTGATCTTTTGGCTTACGATCCATATTTGAGCGTCTAGCTTAAGTTGATAAACTACGTCCAGCAGCATGGCCTCTGATCTGTTGGATTCCGCTCCATTTTTGAACGTCTAGTGTAAGATAATTAACTACGTCCAGAAGAAATGTCTCTGATCTGTTGGCTTACGATCCATATATGAGCGTCTAGCTTAAGTTGATAAACTACGTCTAGCAGCATGGCCTCTGATCTGTTGATTCCCGTCCATATTTGAACGTCTAGTGTAAGATGATTAACTAAGTCCAGCAGAAATGTCTCTGATCTGTTGGCTTACGATCCATATTTGAGCGTCTAGCTTAAGTTGATAAACTACCTCCAGCAGCATGGCCTCTGATCTGTTGGATTCCGGTCCATATTTGAACGTCTAGAGTAAGATGATTAACTACGTCCAGCAGAAATGTCTCTGATCTGTTGGCTTACGATCCATATTTGAACGTCTAGCTTAAGTTGATAAAATATGTCCAGCAGCATGGCCTCTGATCTGTTGGATTCCGGTCCATATTTGAACGTCTAGTTTAAGATGATTAACTACGTCCAGCAGAAATGTCTCTGATCTGTTGCCTTACGATCCATATTTGAGCGTATAGATTAAGTTGATAAACTACGTCCAGCAGCATGGCCTCTGATCTGTTGGATTCCGGTCCATATTTGAACGTCTAGTGTAAGATGATTAACTACGTCCAGCAGAAATGTCTCTGATCTGGTGGCTTACGATCCATATTTGAGGGTCTAGCTTAAGTTGATAAATTACGTCCAGCAGCATGGCCTCTGATCTGTTGGATTCCGGTCCATATTTGAACGTCTAGTGTAAGATGATTAACTAAGTCCAGCAGAAATGTCTCTGATCTGTTGGCTTACGATCCATATTTGAGCGTCTAGCTTAAGTTGATAAACTACCTCCAGCAGCATGGCCTCTGATCTGTTGGATTCCGGTCCATATTTGAACGTCTAGAGTAAGATGATTAACTACGTCCAGCAGAAATGTCTCTGATCTGTTGGCTTACGATCCATATTTGAGCCTCTAGCTTAAGTTGATATCTACGTCCAGGAGCATGGACTCTGATCTGTTGGATTCCGGTCCTTATTTGAACGTCTAGTGTAAGATGATTAACTACGTCCAGCAGAAATGTCTTTGATCTGTTGGCTTACGAACCATATTTAAGCGTCTAGCTTAAGTTGATAAACTACGTCCAGCAGCATGGCCTCTGATCTGTTGGATTCCGGTCCATATTTGAACGTCTAGTGTAAGATGATTAACTACGTCCAGCAGAAATGTCTCTGATCTGTTGGCTTACGATCCATATTTGAGCGTCTAGCTTAAGTTGATAAACTACGTCCAGCAGCATGGCCTCTGATCTGTTGGATTCCGGTCCATATTTGAACGTCTAGTGTAAGATGATTAACTACGTCCAGCAGAAATGTCTCTGATCTTTTGGCTTACGATCCATATTTGAGCGTCTAGCTTAAGTTGATAAACTACGTCCAGCAGCATGGCCTCTGATCTGTTGGATTCCGGTCCATATTTGAACGTCTAGTGTAAGATGATTAACTACGTCCAGCAGAAATGTCTCTGATCTGTTGGCTTACGATCCATATTTGAGCGTCTAGCTTAAGTTGATAAACTACGCCCAGCAGCATGGCCTCTGATCTGTTGGCTTCCGGTCCATATTTGAACGTCTAGTGTAAGATGATTAACTAAGTCCGGCAGAAATGTCTCTGATCTGTTGGCTTACGATCCATATTTGAACGTCTAGCGTAAGTTGATAAACTACGTCCAGCAGCATGGCCTCTGATCTGTTGGATTCCGGTCCATATTTGAACGTCTAGTGTAAGATGATCAACTACGTCCAGCAAAAATGTCTCTGATCTGTTGGCTTACGATCCATATTTGAGCGTCTAGCTTAAGTTGATAAACTACGTCCAGCAGCATGGCCTCTGATCTGTTGGATTCCGCTCCATTTTTGAACGTCTAGTGTAAGATAATTAACTACGTCCAGAAGAAATGTCTCTGATCTGTTGGCTTACGATCCATATTTGAGCGTCTAGCTTAAGTTGATAAACTACGTCTAGCAGCATGGCCTCTGATCTGTTGATTCCCGTCCATATTTGAACGTCTAGTGTAAGATGATTAACTAAGTCCAGCAGAAATGTCTCTGATCTGTTGGCTTACGATCCATATTTGAGCGTCTAGCTTAAGTTGATAAACTACCTCCAGCAGCATGGCCTCTGATCTGTTGGATTCCGGTCCATATTTGAACGTCTAGAGTAAGATGATTAACTACGTCCAGCAGAAATGTCTCTGATCTGTTGGCTTACGATCCATATTTGAACGTCTAGCTTAAGTTGATAAAATATGTCCAGCAGCATGGCCTCTGATCTGTTGGATTCCGGTCCATATTTGAACGTCTAGTTTAAGATGATTAACTACGTCCAGCAGAAATGTCTCTGATCTGTTGCCTTACGATCCATATTTGAGCGTATAGATTAAGTTGATAAACTACGTCCAGCAGCATGGCCTCTGATCTGTTGGATTCCGGTCCATATTTGAACGTCTAGTGTAAGATGATTAACTACGTCCAGCAGAAATGTCTCTGATCTGGTGGCTTACGATCCATATTTGAGGGTCTAGCTTAAGTTGATAAATTACGTCCAGCAGCATGGCCTCTGATCTGTTGGATTCCGGTCCATATTTGAACGTCTAGTGTAAGATGATTAACTACGTCCAGCAGAAATGTCTCTGATCTGTTGGCTTACGAACCATATTTGAGCGTCTAGCTTAAGTTGATAAACTACGTCCAGCAGCATGGCCTCTGATCTGTTGGATTCCGGTCCATATTTGAACTTCAGGGTATAAGATGTTTAACTACGTCCAGCAGAAATGTCTCTGATCTGTTGGCTTACGATCCATATTTGAGCGTCTAGCTTAAGTTGATATCTACGTCCAGGAGCATGGACTCTGATCTGTTGGATTCCGGTCCTTATTTGAACGTCTAGTGTAAGATGATTAACTACGTCCAGCAGAAATGTCTTTGATCTGTTGGCTTACGAACCATATTTGAGCGTCTAGCTTAAGTTGATAAACTACGTCCAGCAGCATGGCCTCTGATCTGTTGGATTCCGGTCCATATTTGAACGTCTAGTGTAAGATGATTAACTACGTCCAGCAGAAATGTCTCTGATCTGTTGGCTTACGATCCATATTTGAGCGTCTAGCTTAAGTTGATAAACTACGTCCAGCAGCATGGCCTCTGATCTGTTGGATTCCGGTCCATATTTGAACGTCTAGTGTAAGATGATTAACTACGTCCAGCAGAAATGTCTCTGATCTGTTGGCTTACGATCCATATTTGAGCCTCTAGCTTAAGTTGATAAACTACGTCCAGCAGCATGGCCTCTGATCTGTTGGATTCCGGTCCATATTTGAACGTCTAGTGTAAGATGATTAACTACGTCCAGCAGAAATGTCTCTGATCTGTTGGCTTACGATCCATATTTGAGCGTCTAGCTTAAGTTGATAAACTACGTCCAGCAGCATGGCCTCTGATCTGTTGGATTCCGGTCCATATTTGAACGTCTAGTGTAAGATGATTAACTAAGTCCAGCAGAAATGTCTCTGATCTTTTGGCTTACGATCCATATTTGAGCGTCTAGCTTAAGTTGATAAACTACGTCCAGCAGCATGGCCTCTGATCTGTTGGATTCCGGTCCATATTTGAACGTCTAGTGTAAGATGATTAACTACGTCCAGCAGAAATGTCTCTGATCTGTTGCCTTACGATCCATATTTGAGCGTATAGATTAAGTTGATAAACTACGTCCAGCAGCATGGCCTCTGATCTGTTGGATTCCGCTCCATATTTGAACGTCTAGTGTAAGATGATTAACTACGTCCAGCAGAATTGTCTCTGATCTGGTGGCTTACGATCCATATTTGAGGGTCTAGCTTAAGTTGATAAATTACGTCCAGCAGCATGGCTTCTGATCTGTTGGATTCCGGTCCATATTTGAACGTCTAGTGTAAGATGATTAACTACGTCCAGCAGAAATGTCTCTGATCTGTTGGCTTACGATCCATATTTGAGCGTCTAGATTAAGTTGATAAACTACGTCCAGCAGCATGGCTTCTGATCTGTTGGATTCCGCTCCATATTTGAACGTCTAGTGTAAGATGATTAACTACGTCCAGCAGAAATGTCTCTGAGCTGTTGGCTTACGATCCATATTTGAGCGTCTAGCTTAAGTTTATAAACTACGTCCAATTGCATGGCCTCTGATCTGTTGTCATTCCGCTCCATATTTGAACTTCTAGTGTACGATGTTTAACTACGTCCAGCAGAAATGTCTCTGATCTGTTGGCTTACGATCCATATTTGAGCGTCTAGCTTAAGTTGATATCTACGTCCAGGAGCATGGACTCTGATCTGTTGGATTCCGGTCCTTATTTGAACGTCTAGTGTAAGATGATTAACTACGTCCAGCAGAAATGTCTTTGATCTGTTGGCTTACGAACCATATTTGAGCGTCTAGCTTAAATTGATAAACTACGTCCAGCAGCATGGCCTCTGATCTGTTGGATTCCGGTCCATATTTGAACGTCTAGTGTAAGATGATTAACTACGTCCAGCAGAAATGTCTCTGATCTGTTGGCTTACGATCCTTATTTGAGCGTCTAGGTTAAGTTGATAAACTACGTCCAGCAGCATGGCCTCTGATCTGTTGGATTCCGGTCCATATTTGAACGTCTAGTGTAAGATGATTAACTACGTCCAGCAGAAATGTCTCTGATCTGTTGGCTTACGATCCATATTTGAGCGTCTAGCTTAAGTTGATAAACTACGTCCAGCAGCATGGCCTCTGATCTGTTGGATTCCGGTCCATATTTGAACGTCTAGTGTAAGATGATTAACTACGTCCAGCAGAAATGTCTCTGATCTGTTGGCTTACGATCCATATTTGAGCGTCTAGATTAAGTTGATAAACTACGTCCAGCAGCATGGCTTCTGATCTGTTGGATTCCGCTCCATATTTGAACGTCTAGTGTAAGATGATTAACTACGTCCAGCAGAAATGTCTCTGAGCTGTTGGCTTACGATCCATATTTGAGCGTCTAGCTTAAGTTTATAAACTACGTCCAACAGCATGGCCTCTGATCTGTTGTCATTCCGCTCCATATTTGAACTTCTAGTGTAAGATGTCTAACTACGTCCAGCAGAAATGTCTCTGATCTGTTGGCTTACGATCCATATTTGAGCGTCTAGCTTAAGTTGATATCTACGTCCAGGAGCATGGTCTCTGATCTGTTGGATTCCGGTCCTTATTTGAACGTCTAGTGTAAGATGATTAACTACGTCCAGCAGAAATGTCTTTGATCTGTTGGCTTACGAACCATATTTGAGCGTCTAGATTAAGTTGATAAACTACGTCCAGCAGCATGGCCTCTGATCTGTTGGATTCCGGTCCATATTTGAACGTCTAGTGTAAGATGATTAACTACGTCCAGCAGAAATGTCTCTGATCTGTTGGCTTACGATCCATATTTGAGCGTCTAGCTTAAGTTGATAAACTACGTCCAGCAGCATGGCCTCTGATCTGTTGGATTCCGGTCCATATTTGAACGTCTAGTGTAAGATGATTAACTACGTCCAGCAGAAATGTCTCTGATCTGTTGGCTTACGATCCATATTTGAGCGTCTAGATTAAGTTGATAAACTATGTCCAGCAGCATGGCTTCTGATCTGTTGGATTCCGCTCCATATTTGAACGTCTAGTGTAAGATGATTAACTACGTCCAGCAGAAATGTCTCTGAGCTGTTGGCTTACGATCCATATTTGAGCGTCTAGCTTAAGTTTATAAACTACGTCCAACAGCATGGCCTCTGATCAGTTGTCATTCCGCTCCATATTTGAACTTCTAGTGTACGATGTTTAACTACGTCCAGCAGAAATGTCTCTGATCTGTTGGCTTACGATCCATATTTGAGCGTCTAGCTTAAGTTGATATCTACGTCCAGGAGCATGGACTCTGATCTGTTGGATTCCGGTCCTTATTTAAACGTCTAGTGTAAGATGATTAACTACGTCCAGCAGAAATGTCTTTGATCTGTTGGCTTACGAACCATATTTGAGCGTCTAGCTTAAGTTGATAAACTACGTCCAGCAGCATGGCCTCTGATCTGTTGGATTCCGGTCCATATTTGAACGTCTAGTGTAAGATGATTAACTACGTCCAGCAGAAATGTCTCTGTTCTGTTGGCTTACGATCCTTATTTGAGCGTCTAGCTTAAGTTGATAAACTACGTCCAGCAGCATGGCCTCTGATCTGTTGGATTCCGGTCCATATTTGAACGTCTAGTGTAAGATGATTAACTACGTCCAGCAGAAATGTCTCTGATCTGTTGGCTTACGATCCATATTTGAGCGTCTAGCTTAAGTTGATAAACTACGTCCAGCAGCATGGCCTCTGATCTGTTGGATTCCGGTCCATATTTGAACGTCTAGTGTAAGATGATTAACTACGTCCTGCAGAAATGTCTCTGATCTGTTGGCTTACGATCCATATTTGAGCGTCTAGATTAAGTTGATAAACTACGTCCAGCAGCATGGCTTCTGATCTGTTGGATTCCGCTCCATATTTGAACGTCTAGTGTAAGATGATTAACTACGTCCAGCAGAAATGTCTCTGAGCTGTTGGCTTACGATCCATATTTGAGCGTCTAGCTTAAGTTTATAAACTACGTCCAACAGCATGGCCTCTGATCTGTTGTCATTCCGCTCCATATTTGAAATTCTAGTGTACGATGTTTAACTACGTCCAGCAGAAATGTCTCTGATCTGTTGGCTTACGATCCATATTTGAGCGTCTAGCTTAAGTTGATATCTACGTCCAGGAGCATGGACTCTGATCTGTTGGATTCCGGTCCTTATTTGAACGTCTAGTGTAAGATGATTAACTACGTCCAGCAGAAATGTCTTTGATCTGTTGGCTTACGAACCATATTTGAGCGTCTTGCTTAAGTTGATAAACTACGTCCAGCAGCATGGCCTCTGATCTGTTGGATTCCTGTCCATATTTGAACGTCTAGTGTAAGATGATTAACTACGTCCAGCAGAAATGTCTCTGATCTGTTGGCTTACGATCCTTATTTGAGCGTCTAGCTTAAGTTGATAAACTACGTCCAGCAGCATGGCCTCTGATCTGTTGGATTCCGGTCCATATTTGAACGTCTAGTGTAAGATGATTAACTACGTCCAGCAGAAATGTCTCTGATCTGTTGGCTTACGATCCATATTTGAGCGTCTAGCTTAAGTTGATAAACTACGTCCAGCAGCATGGCCTCTGATCTGTTGGATTCCGGTCCATATTTGAACGTCTAGTGTAAGATGATTAACTACGTCCAGCAGAATTGTCTCTGATCTGTTGGCTTACGATCCATATTTGAGCGTCTAGATTAAGTTGATAAACTACGTCCAGCAGCATGGCTTCTGATCTGTTGGATTCCGCTCCATATTTGAACGCCTAGTGTAAGATGATTAACTACGTCCAGCAGAAATGTCTCTGAGCTGTTGGCTTACGATCCATATTTGAGCGTCTAGCTTAAGTTTATAAACTACGTCCAACAGCATGGCCTCTGATCTGTTGTCATTCCGCTCCATATTTGAACTTCTAGTGTACGATGTTTAACTACGTCCAGCAGAAATGTCTCTGATCTGTTGGCTTACGATCCATATTTGAGCGTCTAGCTTAAGTTGATATCTACGTCCAGGAGCATGGTCTCTGATCTGTTGGATTCCGGTCCTTATTTGAACGTCTAGTGTAAGATGATTAACTACGTCCAGCAGAAATGTCTTTGATCTGTTGGCTTACGAACCATATTTGAGCGTCTTGCTTAAGTTGATAAACTACGTCCAGCAGCATGGCCTCTGATCTGTTGGATTCCTGTCCATATTTGAACGTCTAGTGTAAGATGATTAACTACGTCCAGCAGAAATGTCTCTGATCTGTTGGCTTACGATCCTTATTTGAGCGTCTAGCTTAAGTTGATAAACTACGTCCAGCAGCATGGCCTCTGATCTGTTGGATTCCGGTCCATATTTGAACGTCTAGTGTAAGATGATTAACTACGTCCAGCAGAAATGTCTCTGATCTGTTGGCTTACGATCCATATTTGAGCGTCTAGCTTAAGTTGATAAACTACGTCCAGCAGCATGGCCTCTGATCTGTTGGATTCCGGTCCATATTTGAACGTCTAGTGTAAGATGATTAACTACGTCCAGCAGAAATGTCTCTGATCTGTTGGCTTACGATCCATATTTGAGCGTCTAGATTAAGTTGATAAACTACGTCCAGCAGCATGGCTTCTGATCTGTTGGATTCCGCTCCATATTTGAACGCCTAGTGTAAGATGATTAACTACGTCCAGCAGAAATGTCTCTGAGCTGTTGGCTTACGATCCATATTTGAGCGTCTAGCTTAAGTTTATAAACTACGTCCAACAGCATGGCCTCTGATCTGTTGTCATTCCGCTCCATATTTGAACTTCTAGTGTACGATGTTTAACTACGTCCAGCAGAAATGTCTCTGATCTGTTGGCTTACGATCCATATTTGAGCGTCTAGCTTAAGTTGATATCTACGTCCAGGAGCATGGTCTCTGATCTGTTGGATTCCGGTCCTTATTTGAACGTCTAGTGTAAGATGATTAACTACGTCCAGCAGAAATGTCTTTGATCTGTTGGCTTACGAACCATATTTGAGCGTCTAGCTTAAGTTGATAAACTACGTCCAGCAGCATGGCCTCTGATCTGTTGGATTCCGGTCCATATTTGAACGTCTAGTGTAAGATGATTAACTACGTCCAGCAGAAATGTCTCTGATCTGTTGGCTTACGATCCTTATTTGAGCGTCTAGCTTAAGTTGATAAACTACGTCCAGCAGCATGGCCTCTGATCTGTTGGATTCCGGACCATATTTGAACGTCTGGTGTAAGATGATTAACTACGTCCAGCAGAAATGTCTCTGATCTGTTGGCTTACGATCCATATTTGAGCGTCTAGCTTAAGTTGATAAACTACGTCCAGCAGCATGGCCTCTGATCTGTTGGATTCCGGTCCATATTTGAACGTCTAGTGTAAGATGATTAACTACGTCCAGCAGAAATGTCTCTGATCTGTTGGCTTACGATCCATATTTGAGCGTCTAGATTAAGTTGATAAACTACGTCCAGCAGCATGGCTTCTGATCTGTTGGATTCCGCTCCATATTTGAACGTCTAGTGTAAGATGATTAACTACGTCAAGCAGAAATGTCTCTGAGCTGTTGGCTTACGATCCATATTTGAGCGTCTAGCTTAAGTTTATAAACTACGTCCAACAGCATGGCCTCTGATCTGTTGTCATTCCGCTCCATATTTGAACTTCTAGTGTAAGATGTTTAACTACGTCCAGCAGAAATGTCTCTGATCTGTTGGCTTACGATCCATATTTGAGCGTCTAGCTTAAGTTGATATCTACGTCCAGGAGCATGGTCTCTGATCTGTTGGATTCCGGTCCTTATTTGAACGTCTAGTGTAAGATGATTAACTACGTCCAGCAGAAATGTCTTTGATCTGTTGGCTTACGAACCATATTTGAGCGTCTAGCTTAAGTTGATAAACTACGTCCAGCAGCATGGCCTCTGATCTGTTGGATTCCGGTCCATATTTGAACGTCTAGTGTAAGATGATTAACTACGTCCAGCAGAAATGTCTCTGATCTGTTGGCTTACGATCCTTATTTGAGCGTCTAGCTTAAGTTGATAAACTACGTCCAGCAGCATGGCCTCTGATCTGTTGGATTCCGGTCCATATTTGAACGTCTAGTGTAAGATGATTAACTACGCCCAGCAGAAATGTCTCTGATCTGTTGGCTTATGATCCATATTTGAGCGTCTAGCTTAAGTTGATAAACTACGTCCAGCAGCATGGCCTCTGATCTGTTGGATTCCGGTCCATATTTGAACGTCTAGTGTAAGATGATTAACTACGTCCAGCAGAAATGTCTCTGATCTGTTGGCTTACGATCCATATTTGAGCGTCTAGCTTAAGTTGATATCTACGTCCAGGAGCATGGTCTCTGATCTGTTGGATTCCGGTCCTTATTTGAACGTCTAGTGTAAGATGATTAACTACGTCCAGCAGAAATGTCTTTGATCTGTTGGCTTACGAACCATATTTGAGCGTCTAGCTTAAGTTGATAAACTACGTCCAGCAGCATGGCCTCTGATCTGTTGGATTCCGCTCCATATTTGAACGTCAAGTGTAAGATGATTAACTACGTCCAGCAGAAATGTCTCTGATCTGTTGGCTTACGATCCTTATTTGAGCGTCTAGCTTAAGTTGATAAACTACGTCCAGTAGCACGGCCTCTGATCTGTTGGATTCCGGTCCGTATTTGAACGTCTAATGTAAGATGATTAAATACGTCCAGCAGAAATGTCTCTGATCTGTTGGCTTACGATCCATATTTGAGCGTCTATCTTAAGTTGATAAACTACGTCCAGCAGCATGGCCTCTGATCTGTTGGATTCCGGTCCTTATTTGAACGTCTAGTGTAAGATGATTAACTACGTCCAGCAGAAATGTCTCTTATCTGTTGCCTTACGATCCATATTTGAGCGTCTAGCTTAAGTTTATAAACTACGTCCAGTACCATGGCCTCTGATCTGTTGGATTCCGGTCCATATATGAACGTCTAGTGTAAGATGATTAACTACGTCCAGCAGAAATGTCTCTGATCTGTTGGCTTACGACCCATATTTGAGCGTCTAGCTTAAGATTATAAACTACGTCCAGTTGCATGGCCTCTGATCTGTTGGATTCCGGTCCATATTTGAACGTCTAGTGTAAGATGATTAACTACGTCCAGCAGAAATGTCTCTGATCTGTTCGCTGACGATCCATATTTGAGCGTCTAGCTTAAGTTGATAAACTACGTCCAGCAGCATGGACTCTGATGTGTTGGATTCCGGTCCATATTTAACGTCTAGTGTAAGATGATTAACTACGTCCAGCAGAAATGTCTCTGATCTGTTGGCTTACGATCCATATTTGAGCGTCTAGCTTAAGTTGATAAACTACGTCCAGCAGCATGGCCTCTGATCTGTTGGATTCCGCTCCATATTTGAACGTCTAGTGTAAGATGATTAACTCCGTCCAGCAGAAATGTCTCTGATCTGTTGGCTTACGATCCATATTTGAGCGTCTAGCTTAAGTTGATAAACTACGTCCAGCAGCATGGCCTCTGATCTGTTGGATTCCGGTCCATATTTGAACGTCTAGTGTAAGATGATTAACTACGTCCAGCAGAAATGTCTCTGATCTGTTGGCTTACGATCAATATTTGAGCGTCTAGATTAATTGATAAACTACGTCCAGCAGCATGGCCCCTGATCTGTTGGATTCCGGTCCATATTTGAAGGTCTAGTGTAAGATGATTAACTACTTCCAGCAGAAATGTCTCTAATCTATTGGCTTACGATCCATATTTGAGCGTCTAGCTTAAGTTGATAAACTACGTCCAGTAGCACGGCCTCTGATCTGTTGGATTCCGGTCCGTATTTGAAAGTCTAGTGTAAGAAGATTAACTACGTGCAGCAGAAATGTCTCTGATCTGTTGGCTTACGATCCATATTTGAGCGTCTAGCTTCAGTTGATAAACTACGTCCAGCAGCAGGGCCTCTGATCTGTTGGATTCCGGTCCATATTTGAACGTCTAGTGTAAGATGATTAACTACGTCCAGCAGAAATGTCTCTGATCTGTTGGCTTACGATCCTTATTTGAGCGTCTAGCTTAAGTTGATAAACTACGTCCAGCAGCATGGCCTCTGATCTGTTGGATTCCGGTCCATATTTGAACGTCTAGTGTAAGATGATTAACTACGTCCAGCAGAAATGTCTCTGATCTGTTGGCTTACGATCCATATTTGAGCGTCTAGCTTAAGTTGATAAACTACGTCCAGCAGCATGGCCTCTGATCTGTTGGATTCCGGTCCATATTTGAACGTCTAGTGTAAGATGATTAACTACGTCCAGCAGAAATGTCTCTGATCTGTTGGCTTACGATCCATATTTGAGCGTCTAGATTAAGTTGATAAACTACGTCCAGCAGCATGGCTTCTGATCTGTTGGATTCCGCTCCATATTTGAACGTCTAGTGTAAGATGATTAACTACGTCCAGCAGAAATGTCTCTGAGCTGTTGGCTTACGATCCATATTTGAGCGTCTAGCTTAAGTTTATAAACTACGTCCAACAGCATGGCCTCTGATCTGTTGTCATTCCGCTCCATATTTGAACTTCTAGTGTACGATGTTTAACTACGTCCAGCAGAAATGTCTCTGATCTGTTGGCTTACGATCCATATTTGAGCGTCTAGCTTAAGTTGATATCTACGTCCAGGAGCATGGACTCTGATCTGTTGGATTCCGGTCCTTATTTGAACGTCTAGTGTAAGATGATTAACTACGTCCAGCAGAAATGTCTTTGATCTGTTGGCTTACGAACCATATTTGAGCGTCTAGCTTAAGTTGATAAACTACGTCCAGCAGCATGGCCTCTGATCTGTTGGATTCCGGTCCATATTTGAACGTCTAGTGTAAGATGATTAACTACGTCCAGCAGAAATGTCTCTGATCTGTTGGCTTACGATCCTTATTTGAGCGTCTAGCTTAAGTTGATAAACTACGTCCAGCAGCATGGCCTCTGATCTGTTGGATTCCGGACCATATTTGAACGTCTAGTGTAAGATGATTAACTACGTCCAGCAGAAATGTCTCTAATCTGTTGGCTTACGATCCATATTTGAGCGTCTAGCTTAAGTTGATAAACTACGTCCAGCAGCATGGCCTCTGATCTGTTGGATTCCGGTCCATATTTGAACGTCTAGTGTAAGATGATTAACTACGTCCAGCAGAAATGTCTCTGATCTGTTGGCTTACGATCCATATTTGAGCGTCTAGATTAAGTTGATAAAATACGTCCAGCAGCATGGCTTCTGATCTGTTGGATTCCGCTCCATATTTGAACGTCTAGTGTAAGATGATTAACTACGTCCAGCAGAAATGTCTCTGAGCTGTTGGCTTACGATCCATATTTGAGCGTCTAGCTTAAGTTTATAAACTACGTCCAACAGCATGGCCTCTGATCTGTTGTCATTCCGCTCCATATTTGAACTTCTAGTGTAAGATGTTTAACTACGTCCAGCAGAAATGTCTCTGATCTGTTGGCTTACGATCCATATTTGAGCGTCTAGCTTAAGTTGATATCTACGTCCAGGAGCATGGTCTCTGATCTGTTGGATTCCGGTCCTTATTTGAACGTCTAGTGTAAGATGATTAACTACGTCCAGCAGAAATGTCTCTGATCTTTTGGCTTACGAACCATATTTGAGCGTCTAGCTTAAGTTGATAAACTACGTCCAGCAGCATGGCCTCTGATCTGTTGTATTCCGGTCCATATTTGAACGTCTAGTGTAAGATGATTAACTACGTCCAGCAGAAATGTCTCTGATCTGTTGGCTTACGATCCTTATTTGAGCGTCTAGCTTAAGTTGATAAACTACGTCCAGCAGCATGGCCTCTGATCTGTTGGATTCCGGTCCATATTTGAACGTCTAGTGTAAGATGATTAACTACGCCCAGCAGAAATGTCTCTGATCTGTTGGCTTACGATCCATATTTGAGCGTCTAGCTTAAGTTGATAAACTACGTCCAGCAGCATGGCCTCTGATCTGTTGGATTCCGGTCCATATTTGAACGTCTAGTGTAAGATGATTAACTACGTCCAGCAGAAATGTCTCTGATCTGTTGACTTACGATCCATATTTGAGCGTCTAGCTTAAGTTGATATCTACGTCCAGGAGCATGGTCTCTGATCTGTTGGATTCCGGTCCTTATTTGAACGTCTAGTGTAAGATGATTAACTACGTCCAGCAGAAATGTCTTTGATCTGTTGGCTTACGAACCATATTTGAGCGTCTAGCTTAAGTTGATAAACTACGTCCAGCAGCATGGCCTCTGATCTGTTGGATTCCGCTCCATATTTGAACGTCTAGTGTAAGATGATTAACTACGTCCAGCAGAAATGTCTCTGATCTGTTGGCTTACGATCCTTATTTGAGCGTCTAGCTTAAGTTGATAAACTACGTCCAGTAGCACGGCCTCTGATCTGTTGGATTCCGGTCCGTATTTGAACGTCTAATGTAAGATGATTAAATACGTCCAGCAGAAATGTCTATGATCTGTTGGCTTACGATCCATATTTGAGCGTCTAGCTTAAGTTGATAAACTACGTCCAGCAGCATGGCCTCTGATCTGTTGGATTCCGGTCCTTATTTGAACGTCTAGTGTAAGATGATTAACTACGTCCAGCAGAAATGTCTCTTATCTGTTGCCTTACGATCCATATTTGAGCGTCTAGCTTAAGTTTATAAACTACGTCCAGTACCATGGCCTCTGATCTGTTGGATTCCGGTCCATATATGAACGTCTAGTGTAAGATGATTAACTACGTCCAGCAGAAATGTCTCTGATCTGTTGGCTTACGACCCATATTTGAGCGTCTAGCTTAAGATTATAAACTACGTCCAGTTGCATGGCCTCTGATCTGTTGGATTCCGGTCCATATTTGAACGTCTAGTGTAAGATGATTAACTACGTCCAGCAGAAATGTCTCTGATCTGTTCGCTGACGATCCATATTTGAGCGTCTAGCTTAAGTTGATAAACTACGTCCAGCAGCATGGACTCTGATGTGTTGGATTCCGGTCCATATTTAACGTCTAGTGTAAGATGATTAACTACGTCCAGCAGAAATGTCTCTGATCTGTTGGCTTACGATCCATATTTGAGCGTCTAGCTTAAGTTGATAAACTACGTCCAGCAGCATGGCCTCTGATCTGTTGGATTCCGCTCCATATTTGAACGTCTAGTGTAAGATGATTAACTACGTCCAGCAGAAATGTCTCTGATCTGTTGGCTTACGATCCATATTTGAGCGTCTAGCTTAAGTTGATAAACTACGTCCAGCAGCATGGCCTCTGATCTGTTGGATTCCGGTCCATATTTGAACGTCTAGTATAAGATGATTAACTACGTCCAGCAGAAATGTCTCTGATCTGTTGGCTTACGATCAATATTTGAGCGTCTAGATTAATTGATAAACTACGTCCAGCAGCATGGCCCCTGATCTGTTGGATTCCGGTCCATATTTGAACGTCTAGTGTAAGATGATTAACTACTTCCAGCAGAAATGTCTCTAATCTATTGGCTTACGATCCATATTTGAGCGTCTAGCTTAAGTTGATAAACTACATCCAGTAGCACGGCCTCTGATCTGTTGGATTCCGGTCCGTATTTGAACGTCTAGTGTAAGAAGATTAACTACGTGCAGCAGAAATGTCTCTGATCTGTTGGCTTACGATCCATATTTGAGCGTCTAGCTTCAGTTGATAAACTACGTCCAGCAGCAGGGCCTCTGATCTGTTGGATTCCGGTCCATATTTGAACGTCTAGTGTAAGATGATTAACTACGTGCAGCAGAAATGTCTCTGATCTGTTGGCTTACGATCCATATTTGAGCGTCTAGCTTAAGTTGATAAACTACGTCCAGCAGCATGGCCTCTGATCTGTTGGATTCCGCTCCATATTTGAACGTCTAGTGTAAGATGATTAACTACGTCCAGCAGAAATGTCTCTGATCTGTTGGCTTACGATCCATATTTGAGCGTCTAGCTTAAGTTGATAAACTACGTCCAGTAGCACGGCCTCTGATCTGTTGGATTCCGGTCCGTATTTGAACGTCTAGTGTAAGATGATTAACTACGTCCAGGAGAAATGTCTCTGATCTGTTGGCTTACGATCCATATTTGAGCGTCTAGCTTAAGTTGATAAACTACGTCCAGCAGCATGGCCTCTGATCTGTTGGATTCCGGTCCATATTTGAACGTCTAGTGTAAGATGATTAACTACGTCCAGCAGAAATGTCTCTGATCTGTTGGCTTACGATCCATATTTGAGCGTCTAGCTAAAGTTGATAAACTACGTCCAGCAGCATGGCCTCTGATCTGTTGAATTCCTGTCCAAATTTGAACGTCTAGTGTAAGATGATTAACTACGTCCAGCAGAAATGTCTCTGATCTTTTGGCTTACGATCCATATTTGAGCGTCAAGTTTAAGTTGATAAACTACGTCCAGCAGCATGGCCTCAGATCTGTTGGATTCCACTCCATATTTGAACGTCTATTGTAAGATGATTAACTACGTCCAGGAGAAATGGCTCTGATCTGTTGGCTTACGATCCATATTTGAGCGTCTAGCTTAAGTTGATAAACTACGTGCAGCAGCGACTCTTATCTGTTGGATTCCGGTCCATATTTGAACGTCTAGTGTAAGATGATTAACTACGTCCAGCAGAAATGTCTCTGATCTGTTGGCTTACGATCAATATTATAGCCTCTAGATTAATTGATAAACGACGTCCAGCAGCATGGCCCCTGATCTGTTGGATTCCGGTCCATATTTGAACGGCTAGTGTAAGATGATTAACTACTTCCAGCAGAAATGTCTCTGATCTGTTGGCTTACGATCCATATTTGAGCGTCTAGCTTAAGTTGATAAACTACGTCCAGCAGCATGGCCTCTTATCTGTTGGATTCCGCTCCATATTTGAACGTCTAGTGTAAGATGATTAACTACGTCCAGCAGAAATGTCTCTGATCTGTTGGCTTACGATCCATATTTGAGCGTATAGCTTAAGTTGATAAACTACGTCCAGCAGCATGGCCTCTGATCTGCTGGATTCCGGTCCGTATTTGAACGTCTAGTGTAAGATGATTAACTACGTCCAGCAGAAATGTCTCTGATCTGTTGGCTTACGGTCCATATTTGAGCGTCTAGCTTAAGTTGATAAACTACGTCCGGCAGCATGGCCACTGATCTGTTGGATTCCGGTCAATATTTGAACGTCTAGTGAAAGATGATTAACTACGTCCAGCAGAAATGTCTCTGATCTGTTGGCTTACGATCCATATTTGAGCGTCTAGCTTAAGTTGATAAACTACGTCCAGCAGCATGGCCTCTGATCTGTTGGATTCCGGGCCATATTTGAACGTCTAGTGTAAGATGATTAACTACGTCCAGCAGAAATGTCTCTGATCTGTTGGCTTACGATCCATATTTGAGCGTCTAACTTAAGTTGATAAACTACGTCCAGGTGCATGGCCTCTGATCTGTTGGATTCCGGTCCATATTTGAACGTCTAGTGTAAGATGATTAACTACGTCCAGCAGAAATGTCTCTGATCTGTTGGCTTATGATCCATATTTGAGCGTCTAGCTTAAGTTTATAAACTACGTCCAGCAGCATGGCCTCTGATCAGTTGGATTCCGGTCCATATTTGAACGCCTAGTGTAAGATGATTAAATACGTCCAGCAGAAATGTCTCTGATCTGTTGGCTTACGATCCATATTTGAGCGTCTAGCTTAATTGATAAACTACGTCCAGGAGCATGGCCTCTGATCTGTTGGATTCCGTTCCATATTTGAACGTCTAGTGTAAGATGATTAGCTACGTCCAGCAGAAATATCTCTGATCTGTTGGCTTGCGATCCATATTTGAGCATCTAGCTTAAGTTGATAAACTACGTCCAGCAGCATGGCATCTGATCTGTTGGATTCCGGTCCATATTTGAACGTCTATTGTAAGATGATTAACTACGTCCAGCAGAAATGTCTCTGATCTGTTGGCTTACGATCCATATTTGAGCGTCTAGCTTAAGTTGATAAACTACGTCCAGCAGCATTGGCCTCTGATCTGTTGGATTCCGGTCCATATTAGAACGTCTAGTGTAAGATGATTAAATACGTCCAGCAGAAATGTCTCTGATCTGTTGGCTTACGACCCATATTTGAGCGTCTAGCTTAAGTTGATAAACTACGTCCAGGAGCATGGCCTCTGATCTGTTGGATTCCTGTCCATTTTTGAACGTCTAGTGTAAGATGATTAACTACGTCCTGCAGAAATGTCACTGATCTGTTGGCTTACGATCCATATTTGAGCGTCAAGCTTAAGTTGATAAACTACATCCAGCAGCATGGACTCTGATCTGTTGGATTCCGGTCCATATTTGAACGTCTAGTGTAAGATGATTAACTACGTCCAGCAGAAATGTCTCTGATCTGTTGGCTTACGATCCATATTTGAGCGTCTAACTTAAGTTGATAAACTACGTACAGGAGCATGGCCTCTGATCTGTTGGATTCCTGTCCATATTTGAACGTCTAGTGTAAGATGATTAACTACGTCCAGCAGAAATGTCTCTGATCTCTTGGCTTACGATCTATATTTGAGCGTCTAGCTTAAGTTGATAAACTACGTCCAGCAGCATGGCTTCTGATCTGTTGGATTCCGCTCCATATTTGAACGTCTAGTGTAAGATGATTAACTACGTCCAGCAGAAATGTCTCTGATCAGTTGGCTTACGATCCATATTTGAGCGTCTAGCTTAATTGATATACTACGTCCAGGAGCATGGCCTCTGATCTGTTGGATTCCGTTCCATATTTGAACGTCTAGTGTAAGATGATTAACTACGTCCAGGAGAAATGTCTCTGATCTGTTGGCTTCCGATCCATATTTGAGCGTCTAGCTTAAGTTGATAAACTACGTCCAGCAGCATGGCCTCTGATTTGTTGGATTCCGCTCCATATTTGAACGTCTAGTGTAAGATGATTAACTACGTCCAGCAGAAATGTCTCTGATCTGTGGGCTTACGATCCATATTTGAGCGTCTAGCTTAAGTTGATAAACTACGTCGAGCAGCATGGCCTCTGATCTGTACGATTCCGGTCCATATTTGAACGTCTAGTGTAAGATGATTAACTACGTGCAGCAGAAATGTCTCTGATCTGTTGGCTTACGATCCATATATGAGCGTCTAGCTTCAGTTGATAAACTACGCCCAACAGCAGGGCCTCTGATCTGTTGGATTCCGATCCATATTTGAACGTTTAGTGTAAGATGATTAACTACGTCCAGCAGAAATGTCTCTGGTCTGTTGGCTTACGATCCATATTTGAGCGTCTAGTTTAAGTAGATAAACTACGTCCAGCAGCATGGCCTCTGATCTTTTGGATTCCTGTCCGTATTTGAACGTCTAGTGTAAGATGATTAACTACGTCCAGCAGAAATGTCTCTGATCTGTTGGCTTACGATCCATATTTGAGCGTCTAGCTTAAGTTGATAAACTACACCCGGCAGCATGGCCACTGACCTGTTGGATTCCGGTCCATATTTGAACGTCTAGTGAAAGATGATTAACTACGTCCAGCAGAAATGTCTCTGATCTGTTGGCTTACGATCCATATTTGAGCGTCTAGCTTAAGTTGATAAACTACGCCCAGCAGCATGGCCTCTGATCTGTTGGATTCCGGTCCATATTTGAACGTCTAGTGTAAGATGATTAACTACGTCCAGCAGAAATGTCTCGGATCTGTTGGCTTACGATCAATATTATAGCGTCTAGATTAATTGATAAACTACGTCCAGCAGCATGGCCTCTGATCTGTTGGATTCCGGTCCATATTTGAACGTCTAATATAAGATGATTAACTACTTCCAGCAGAAATGTCTCTGATCTGTTGGCTTACGATCCATATTTGAGCGTCTAGCTTAAGTTGATAAACTACGTCCAGCAGCATGGCCTCGGATCTGTTGGATTCCTGTCCATATTTGAACGTCTAGTGTAAGATGATTAACTACGTCCAGTAGAAATGTCTCTGATCTGTTGGCTTACGATCCATATTTGAGCGTCTATCTTAAGTTGATAAACTACGTCCAGCAGCATGGCCTCTGATCTGTTGGATTCCGGGCCATATTTGAACGTCTAGTGTAAGATGATTAAATACGTTCAGCAGAAATGTCTCTGATCTGTTGGCTTACGATCCATATTTGAGCGTCTAGCTTAAGTTGATAAACTACGTACAGCAGCATGGCCTCTGATCTGTTGGATTCCGGTCCATATTTGAACGTCTCGTGTAAGATGATTAACTACTTCCAACAGAAATGTCTCTGATCTGTTGGCTTACGATCCATATTTGCGCGTCTAGCTTAAGTTGATGAACTACGTCCAGCAGCATATCCTCTGATGTGTTGGATTCCGGTCCATATTTGAACGTCTAGTGTAAGATGACTAACTACGTCCAGCAGAAATGTCTCTGATCTGTTGGCTTACGATCCATATTTGAGCGTCTAGCTTAAGTTTATAAACTACGTCCAGTACCATGGCTTCTGATCTGTTGGATTCCGGTCCATATTTGAACGTCTAGTGTAAGATGATTAACTACGTCCACGAGAAATGTCTCTGATCTGTTGGCTTACGATCCATATTTGAGCGTCTAGCTTAAGATTATAAACTTCGTCCAGTTGCATGGCCTCTGATCTGTTGGATTCCGGTCCATATTTGAACGTCTAGTGTAAGATGATTAATTACGTCCAGCTGAAATGTCTCTGATCTGTTGGCTTACGATCCATATTTGAGCGTCTAGCTTAAGTTGATACACTACGTCCAAAAGCATGGCCTCTGATCTGTTGGATTCCTGTCCATATTTGAACTTCTAGTTTAAGATGATTAACTACGTCCAGCAGAAATGTCTCTGATCTGTGGGCTTACGATCCATATTTGAGCGTCTAGCTTAAGTTGATAAACTACGTCGAGCAGCATGGCCTCTGATCTGTACGATTCCGGTCCATATTTGAACGTCTAGTGTAAGATGATTAACTACGTGCAGCAGAAATGTCTCTGATCTGTTGGCTTACGATCCATATTTGAGCGTCTAGCTTCAGTTGATAAACTACGTCCAGCAGCAGGGCCTCTGATCTGTTGGATTCCGGTCCATATTTGAACGTTTAGTGTAAGATGATTAACTACGTCCAGCAGAAATGTCTCTGGTCTGTTGGCTTACGATCCATATTTGAGCGTCTAGTTTAAGTTGATAAACTACGTCCAGCAGCATGGCCTCTGATCTTTTGGATTCCTGTCCGTATTTGAACGTCTAGTGTAAGATGATTAACTACGTCCAGCAGAAATGTCTCTGATCTGTTGGCTTACGATCAATATTATAGCGTCTAGATTAATTGATAAACTACGTCCAGCAGCATGGCCTCTGATCTGTTGGATTCCGGTCCATATTTGAACGTCTAATATAAGATGATTACTACTTCCAGCAGAAATGTCTCTGATCTGTTGGCTTACGATCCATATTTGAGCGTCTAGCTTAAGTTGATAAACTACGTCCAGCAGCATGGCCTCGGATCTGTTGGATTCCTGTCCATATTTGAACGTCTAGTGTAAGATGATTAACTACGTCCAGTAGAAATGTCTCTGATCTGTTGGCTTACGATCCATATTTGAGTGTCTAGCTTAAGTTGATAAACTACGTCCAGCAGCATGGCCTCTGATCTGTTGGATTCCGGGCCATATTTGAACGTCTAGTGTAAGATGATTAACTACGTTCATCAGAAATGTCTCTGATCTGTTGGCTTACGATCCATATTTGAGCGTCTAGCTTAAGTTGATAAACTACGTACAGCAGCATGGCCTCTGATCTGTTGGATTCCGGTCCATATTTGAACGTCTCGTGTAAGATGATTAACTACTTCCAAAGGAAATGTCTCTGATCTGTTGGCTTACGATCCATATTTGAGCGTCTAGCTTAAGTTGATGAACTACGTCCAGCAGCATATCCTCTGATGTGTTGGATTCCGGTCCATATTTGAACGTCTAGTGTAAGATGACTAACTACGTCCAGCAGAAATGTCTCTGATCTGTTGGCTTAAGATCCATATTTGAGCGTCTAGCTTAAGTTTATAAACTACGTCCAGTACCATGGCCTTTGATCTGTTGGATTCCGGTCCATATTTGAACGTCTAGTGTAAGATGATTAACTACGTCCAGCAGAAATGTCTCTGATCTGTTGGCTTACGACCCATATTTGAGCGTCTAGCTTAAGATTATAAACTTCGTCCAGTTGCATGGCCTCTGATCTGTTGGATTCCTGTCCATATTTGAACGTCTAGTGTAAGATGATTAACTACGTCCAGCAGAAATGTCTCTGATCTGTTGGCTTACGATCCATATTTGAGCGTCTAACTTAAGTTGATAAACTACGTACAGGAGCATGGCCTCTGATCTGTTGGATTCCTGTCCATATTTGAACGTCTAGTGTAAGATGATTAACTACGTCCAGCAGAAATGTCTCTGATCTCTTGGCTTACGATCTATATTTGAGCGTCTAGCTTAAGTTGATAAACTACGTCCAGCAGCATGGCTTCTGATCTGTTGGATTCCGCTCCATATTTGAACGTCTAGTGTAAGATGATTAACTACGTCCAGCAGAAATGTCTCTGATCTGTTGGCTTACGATCCATATTTGAGCGTCTAGCTTAAGTTTATAAACTACGTCCAGCAGCATGGCCTCTGATCTGTTGGATTCCGGGCCATATTTGAAGGTCTAGTGTAAGATGATTAATTACGTCCAGCAGAAATGTCTCTGATCTATTGGCTTACGATCCATATTTGAGCGTCTAGCTTAATTGATATACTACGTCCAGGAGCATGGCCTCTGATCTGTTGGATTCCGTTCCATATTTGAACGTCTAGTGTAAGATGATTAACTACGTCCAGGAGAAATGTCTCTGATCTGTTGGCTTCCGATCCATATTTGAGCGTCTAGCTTAAGTTGATAAACTACGTCCAGCAGCATGGCCTCTGATCTGTTGGATTCCGCTCCATATTTGAACGTCTAGTGTAAGATGATTAACTACGTCCAGCAGAAATGTCTCTGATCTGTGGGCTTACGATCCATATTTGAGCGTCTAGCTTAAGTTGATAAACTACGTCGAACAGCATGGCCTCTGATCTGTACGATTCCGGTCCATATTTGAACGTCTAGTGTAAGATGATTAATTACGTCCAGCTGAAATGTCTCTGATCTGTTGGCTTACGATCCATATTTGAGCGTCTAGCTTAAGTTGATACACTACGTCCAAAAGCATGGCCTCTGATCTGTTGGATTCCTGTCCATATTTGAACTTCTAGTTTAAGATGATTAACTACGTCCAGCAGAAATGTCTCTGATCTGTGGGCTTACGATCCATATTTGAGCGTCTAGCTTAAGTTGATAAACTACGTCGAGCAGCATGGCCTCTGATCTGTACGATTCCGGTCCATATTTGAACGTCTAGTGTAAGATGATTAACTACGTGCAGCAGAAATGTCTCTGATCTGTTGGCTTACGATCCATATTTGAGCGTCTAGCTTCAGTTGATAAACTACGTCCAGCAGCAGGGCCTCTGATCTGTTGGATTCCGGTCCATATTTGAACGTTTAGTGTAAGATGATTAACTACGTCCAGCAGAAATGTCTCTGGTCTGTTGGCTTACGATCCATATTTGAGCGTCTAGTTTAAGTTGATAAACTACGTCCAGCAGCATGGCCTCTGATCTTTTGGATTCCTGTCCGTATTTGAACGTCTAGTGTAAGATGATTAACTACGTCCAGCAGAAATGTCTCTGATCTGTTGGCTTACGATCAATATTATAGCGTCTAGATTAATTGATAAACTACGTCCAGCAGCATGGCCTCTGATCTGTTGGATTCCGGTCCATATTTGAACGTCTAATATAAGATGATTACTACTTCCAGCAGAAATGTCTCTGATCTGTTGGCTTACGATCCATATTTGAGCGTCTAGCTTAAGTTGATAAACTACGTCCAGCAGCATGGCCTCGGATCTGTTGGATTCCTGTCCATATTTGAACGTCTAGTGTAAGATGATTAACTACGTCCAGTAGAAATGTCTCTGATCTGTTGGCTTACGATCCATATTTGAGTGTCTAGCTTAAGTTGATAAACTACGTCCAGCAGCATGGCCTCTGATCTGTTGGATTCCGGGCCATATTTGAACGTCTAGTGTAAGATGATTAACTACGTTCATCAGAAATGTCTCTGATCTGTTGGCTTACGATCCATATTTGAGCGTCTAGCTTAAGTTGATAAACTACGTACAGCAGCATGGCCTCTGATCTGTTGGATTCCGGTCCATATTTGAACGTCTCGTGTAAGATGATTAACTACTTCCAAAGGAAATGTCTCTGATCTGTTGGCTTACGATCCATATTTGAGCGTCTAGCTTAAGTTGATGAACTACGTCCAGCAGCATATCCTCTGATGTGTTGGATTCCGGTCCATATTTGAACGTCTAGTGTAAGATGACTAACTACGTCCAGCAGAAATGTCTCTGATCTGTTGGCTTAAGATCCATATTTGAGCGTCTAGCTTAAGTTTATAAACTACGTCCAGTACCATGGCCTTTGATCTGTTGGATTCCGGTCCATATTTGAACGTCTAGTGTAAGATGATTAACTACGTCCAGCAGAAATGTCTCTGATCTGTTGGCTTACGACCCATATTTGAGCGTCTAGCTTAAGATTATAAACTTCGTCCAGTTGCATGGCCTCTGATCTGTTGGATTCCTGTCCATATTTGAACGTCTAGTGTAAGATGATTAACTACGTCCAGCAGAAATGTCTCTGATCTGTTGGCTTACGATCCATATTTGAGCGTCTAACTTAAGTTGATAAACTACGTACAGGAGCATGGCCTCTGATCTGTTGGATTCCTGTCCATATTTGAACGTCTAGTGTAAGATGATTAACTACGTCCAGCAGAAATGTCTCTGATCTCTTGGCTTACGATCTATATTTGAGCGTCTAGCTTAAGTTGATAAACTACGTCCAGCAGCATGGCTTCTGATCTGTTGGATTCCGCTCCATATTTGAACGTCTAGTGTAAGATGATTAACTACGTCCAGCAGAAATGTCTCTGATCTGTTGGCTTACGATCCATATTTGAGCGTCTAGCTTAAGTTTATAAACTACGTCCAGCAGCATGGCCTCTGATCTGTTGGATTCCGGGCCATATTTGAAGGTCTAGTGTAAGATGATTAATTACGTCCAGCAGAAATGTCTCTGATCTATTGGCTTACGATCCATATTTGAGCGTCTAGCTTAATTGATATACTACGTCCAGGAGCATGGCCTCTGATCTGTTGGATTCCGTTCCATATTTGAACGTCTAGTGTAAGATGATTAACTACGTCCAGGAGAAATGTCTCTGATCTGTTGGCTTCCGATCCATATTTGAGCGTCTAGCTTAAGTTGATAAACTACGTCCAGCAGCATGGCCTCTGATCTGTTGGATTCCGCTCCATATTTGAACGTCTAGTGTAAGATGATTAACTACGTCCAGCAGAAATGTCTCTGATCTGTGGGCTTACGATCCATATTTGAGCGTCTAGCTTAAGTTGATAAACTACGTCGAACAGCATGGCCTCTGATCTGTACGATTCCGGTCCATATTTGAACGTCTAGTGTAAGATGATTAACTACGTGCAGCAGAAATGTCTCTGATCTGTTGGCTTACGATCCATATTTGAGCGTCTAGCTTCAGTTGATAAACTACGTCCAGCAGCAGGGCCTCTGATCTGTTGGATTCCGGTCCATATTTGAACGTTTAGTGTAAGATGATTAACTACGTCCAGCAGAAATGTGTCTGGTCTGTTGGCTTACGATCCATATTTGAGCGTCTAGTTTAAGTTGATAAACTACGTCCAGCATCATGGCGTCTGATCTTTTGGATTCCTGTCCGTATTTGAACGTCTAGTGTAAGATGATTAACTACGTCCAGCAGAAATGTCTCTGATCTGTTGGCTTACGATCCATATTTGAGCGTCTAGCTTTAGTTGATAAACTACGTCCGGCAGCATGGCCACTGATCTGTTGGATTCCGGTCCATATTTGAACGTCTAGTGAAAGATGATTAACTACGTCCAGCAGAAATGTCTCTGATCTGTTGGCTTACGATCCATATTTGAGCGTCTAGATTAATTGATAAACTACGTCCAGCAGCATGGCCTCTGATCTGTTGGATTCCGGTCCATATTTGAACGTCTAATATAAGATGATTAACTACTTCCAGTAGAAATGTCTCTGATCTGTTGGCTTACGATCCATATTTGAGCGTCTAGCTTAAGTTGATAAACTACGTCCAGCAGCATGGCCTCGGATCTGTTGGATTCCTGCCCATATTTGAACGTCTAGTGTAAGATGATTAACTACGTCCAGTAGAAATGTCTCTGATCTGTTGGCTTACGATCCATATTTGAGCGTCTAGCTAAAGTTGATAAACTACGTCCAGCAGCATGGCCTCTGATCTGTTGGATTCCGGGCCATATTTGAACGTCTAGTGTAAGATGATTAACTACGTTCAGCAGAAATGTCTCTGATCTGTTGGCTTACGATCCATATTTGAGCGTCTAGCTTAAGTTGATAAACTACGTACAGCAGCATGGCCTCTGATCTGTTGGATTCCGGTCCATATTTGAACGTCTCGTGTAAGATTATTAACTACTTCCAACAGAAATGTCTCTGATCTGTTGGCTTACGATCCATATTTGAGCGTCTAGCTTAAGTTGATGAACTACGTCCAGCAGCATATCCTCTGATGTGTTGGATTCCGGTCCATATTTGAACGTCTAGTGTAAGATGACTAACTACGTCCAGCAGAAATGTCTCTGATCTGTTGGCTTACGATCCATATTTGAGCGTCTAGCTTAAGTTTATAAACTACGTCCAGTACCATGGCCTCTGATCTGTTGGATTCCGGTCCATATTTGAACGTCTAGTGTAAGATGATTAACTACGTCCAGCAGAAATGTCTCTGATCTGTTGGCTTACGACCCATATTTGAGCGTCTAGCTTAAGATTATAAACTTCGTCCAGTTGCATGGCCTCTGATCTGTTGGATTCCGGTCCATATTTGAACGTCTAGTGTAAGATGATTAACTACGTCCAGCTGAAATGTCTCTGATCTGTTGGCTTACGATCCATATTTGAGCGTCTAGCTTAAGTTGATAAACTACGTCCAACAGCATGGCCTCTGATCTGTTGGATTCCGCTCCATATTTGAACTTCTAGTTTAAGATGATTAACTACGTCCAGCAGAAATGTCTCTGATCTGTTGGCTTACGATCCATATTTGAGCGTCTAACTTAAGTTGATAAACTACGTCCAGGAGCATGGCCTCTGATCTGTTGGATTCCTGTCCATATTTGAACGTCTAGTGTAAGATGATTAACTACGTCCAGCAGAAATGTCTCTGATCTGTTGGCTTACGACCCATATTTGAGCGTCTAGCTTAAGTTGATAAACTACGTACAGGAGCATGGCCTCTGATCTGTTGGATTCCTGTCCATATTTGAACGTCTAGTGTAAGAGGATTAACTACGTCCAGCAGAAATGTCTCTGATCTCTTGGCTTACGATCTATATTTGAGCGTCTAGCTTAAGTTGATAAACTACGTCCAGCAGCATGGCTTCTGATCTGTTGGATTCCGCTCCATATTTGAACGTCTAGTGTAATATGATTAACTACGTCCAGCAGAAATGTCTCTGATCTGTTGGCTTACGATCCATATTTGAGCGTCTAGCTTAAGTTTATAAACTACGCCCAGCAGCATGGCCTCTGATCTGTTGGATTCCGGTCCATATTTGTACGTCAAGTGTAAGATGATTAACTACGTCCAGCAGAAATATCTCTGATCTGTTGGCTTACGATCCATATTTGAGCGTCTAGCTTAATTGATATACTACGTCCAGGAGCATGGCCTCTGATCTGTTGGATTCCGTTCCATATTTGAACGTCTAGTGTAAGATGATTAACTACGTCCAGGAGAAATGTCTCTGATCTGTTGGCTTACGATCCATATTTGAGCGTCTAGCTTAAGTTGATAAACTACGTCCAGCAGCATGGCCTCTGATCTGTTGGATTCCGCTCCATATTTGAACGTCTAGTGTAAGATGATTAACTACGTCCAGCAGAAATTCTCTGATCCGTGGGCTTACGATCCATATTTGAGCGTCTAGCTTAAGTTGATAAACTACGTCGAGCAGCATGGCCTCTGATCTGTACGATTCCGGTCCATATTTGAAGGTCTAGTGTAAGATGATTAACTACGTGCAGCAGAAATGTCTCTGATCTGTTGGCTTACGATCCATATTTGAGCGTCTAACTTAAGTTGATAAACTACGTCCAGGAGCATGGCCTCTGATCTGTTGGATTCCGGTCCATATTTGAACGTCTAGTGTAAGATGATTAACTACGTCCAGGAGAAATGTCTCTGATCTGTTGGCTTACGATCCATATTTGAGCGTCTAGCTTAAGTTGATAAACTACGTCCAGCAGCATGGCCTCTGATCTGTTGGATTCCGCTCCATTTTTGAACGTCTAGTGTAAGATGATTAACTACGTCCAGCAGAAATTCTCTGATCTGTGGGCTTACGATCCATATTTGAGCGTCTAGCTTAAGTTGATAAACTACGTCGAGCAGCATGGCCTCTGATCTGTACGATTCCGGTCCATATTTGAAGGTCTAGTGTAAGATGATTAACTACGTGCAGCAGAAATGTCTCTGATCTGTTGGCTTACGATCCATATTTGAGCGTCTAGCTTAAGTTGATAAACTACGTCCAGCAGCATGCCCTCTGATCTGTTGGATTCCTGTCCAAATTTGAACGTCTAGTGTAAGATGATTAACTACGTCCAGCAGAAATGTCTCTGATCTGTTGGCTTACGATCCATATTTGAGCGTCTAGCTTAATTGATATACTACGTCCAGGAGCATGGCCTCTGATCTGTTGGATTCCGTTCCATATTTGAACGTCTAGTGTAAGATGATTAACTACGTCCAGGAGAAATGTCTCTGATCTGTTGGCTTACGATCCATATTTGAGCGTCTAGCTTAAGTTGATAAACTACGTCCAGCAGCATGGCCTCTGATCTGTTGGATTCCGCTCCATATTTGAACGTCTAGTGTAAGATGATTAACTACGTCCAGCAGAAATTCTCTGATCTGTGGGCTTACGATCCATATTTGAGCGTCTAGCTTAAGTTGATAAACTACGTCGAGCAGCATGGCCTCTGATCTGTACGATTCCGGTCCATATTTGAAGGTCTAGTGTAAGATGATTAACTACGTGCAGCAGAAATGTCTCTGATCTGTTGGCTTACGATCCATATTTGAGCGTCTAGCTTAAGTTGATAAACTACGTCCAGCAGCATGCCCTCTGATCTGTTGGATTCCTGTCCAAATTTGAACGTCTAGTGTAAGATGATTAACTACGTCCAGCAGAAATGTCTCTGATCTGTTGGCTTACGATCCATATTTGATCGTCTAGCTTAAGTTGATAAACTACGCCCAGAAGCATGGCCTCTGATCTGTTGGATTCCGGTCCATATTTGAACGTCTAGTGTAAGATGATTAAATACGTCCAGCAGAAATGTCTCTGATCTGTTGGCTTACGATCCATATTTGAGCGTCTAGCTTAAGTTGATAAACTACGCCCAGCAGCATGGCCTCTGATCTGTTGGATTCCGGTCCATATTTGAACGTCTAGTGTAAGATGATTAACTACGTCCAGCAGAAATGTCTCTGATCTGTTGGCTTGCGATCAATATTATAGCGTCTAGATTAATTGATAAACGACGTCCAGCAGCAAGGCCCCTGATCTGTTGGATTCCGGTCCATATTTGAACGGCTAGTGTAAGATGATTAACTACTTCCAGCAGAAATGTCTCTGATCTGTTGGCTTACGATCCATATTTGAGCGTCTAGCTTAAGTTGATAAACTACGTCCAGCAGCATAGCCTATTATCTGTTGGATTCCGCTCCATATTTGAACGTCTAGTGTAAGATGATGACTACGTCCAGCAGAAATGTCTCTGATCTGTTGGCTTACGATCCATATTTGAGCGTCTAGCTTAAGTTGATAAACTACGTCCAGCAGCATGGCCTCGGATCTGTTGGATTCCTGCCCATATTTGAACGTCTAGTGTAAGATGATTAACTACGTCCAGCAGAAATATCTCTGATCTGTTGGCTTACGATCCATATTTGAGCGTCTAGCTTAATTGATATACTACGTCCAGGAGCATGGCCTCTGATCTGTTGGATTCCGTTCCATATTTGAACGTCAAGTGTAAGATGATTAACTACGTCCAGCAGAAATATCTCTGATCTGTTGGCTTACGATCCATATTTGAGCGTCTAGCTTAATTGATATACTACGTCCAGGAGCATGGCCTCTGATCTGTTGGATTCCGTTCCATATTTGAACGTCTAGTGTAAGATGATTAACTACGTCCAGGAGAAATGTCTCTGATCTGTTGGCTTACGATCCATATTTGAGCGTCTAGCTTAAGTTGATAAACTACGTCCAGCAGCATGGCCTCTGATCTGTTGGATTCCGCTCCATATTTGAACGTCTAGTGTAAGATGATTAACTACGTCCAGCAGAAATTCTCTGATCCGTGGGCTTACGATCCATATTTGAGCGTCTAGCTTAAGTTGATAAACTACGTCGAGCAGCATGGCCTCTGATCTGTACGATTCCGGTCCATATTTGAAGGTCTAGTGTAAGATGATTAACTACGTGCAGCAGAAATGTCTCTGATCTGTTGGCTTACGATCCATATTTGAGCGTCTAACTTAAGTTGATAAACTACGTCCAGGAGCATGGCCTCTGATCTGTTGGATTCCGGTCCATATTTGAACGTCTAGTGTAAGATGATTAACTACGTCCAGGAGAAATGTCTCTGATCTGTTGGCTTACGATCCATATTTGAGCGTCTAGCTTAAGTTGATAAACTACGTCCAGCAGCATGGCCTCTGATCTGTTGGATTCCGCTCCATTTTTGAACGTCTAGTGTAAGATGATTAACTACGTCCAGCAGAAATTCTCTGATCTGTGGGCTTACGATCCATATTTGAGCGTCTAGCTTAAGTTGATAAACTACGTCGAGCAGCATGGCCTCTGATCTGTACGATTCCGGTCCATATTTGAAGGTCTAGTGTAAGATGATTAACTACGTGCAGCAGAAATGTCTCTGATCTGTTGGCTTACGATCCATATTTGAGCGTCTAGCTTAAGTTGATAAACTACGTCCAGCAGCATGCCCTCTGATCTGTTGGATTCCTGTCCAAATTTGAACGTCTAGTGTAAGATGATTAACTACGTCCAGCAGAAATGTCTCTGATCTGTTGGCTTACGATCCATATTTGAGCGTCTAGCTTAATTGATATACTACGTCCAGGAGCATGGCCTCTGATCTGTTGGATTCCGTTCCATATTTGAACGTCTAGTGTAAGATGATTAACTACGTCCAGGAGAAATGTCTCTGATCTGTTGGCTTACGATCCATATTTGAGCGTCTAGCTTAAGTTGATAAACTACGTCCAGCAGCATGGCCTCTGATCTGTTGGATTCCGCTCCATATTTGAACGTCTAGTGTAAGATGATTAACTACGTCCAGCAGAAATTCTCTGATCTGTGGGCTTACGATCCATATTTGAGCGTCTAGCTTAAGTTGATAAACTACGTCGAGCAGCATGGCCTCTGATCTGTACGATTCCGGTCCATATTTGAAGGTCTAGTGTAAGATGATTAACTACGTGCAGCAGAAATGTCTCTGATCTGTTGGCTTACGATCCATATTTGAGCGTCTAGCTTAAGTTGATAAACTACGTCCAGCAGCATGCCCTCTGATCTGTTGGATTCCTGTCCAAATTTGAACGTCTAGTGTAAGATGATTAACTACGTCCAGCAGAAATGTCTCTGATCTGTTGGCTTACGATCCATATTTGATCGTCTAGCTTAAGTTGATAAACTACGCCCAGAAGCATGGCCTCTGATCTGTTGGATTCCGGTCCATATTTGAACGTCTAGTGTAAGATGATTAAATACGTCCAGCAGAAATGTCTCTGATCTGTTGGCTTACGATCCATATTTGAGCGTCTAGCTTAAGTTGATAAACTACGCCCAGCAGCATGGCCTCTGATCTGTTGGATTCCGGTCCATATTTGAACGTCTAGTGTAAGATGATTAACTACGTCCAGCAGAAATGTCTCTGATCTGTTGGCTTGCGATCAATATTATAGCGTCTAGATTAATTGATAAACGACGTCCAGCAGCAAGGCCCCTGATCTGTTGGATTCCGGTCCATATTTGAACGGCTAGTGTAAGATGATTAACTACTTCCAGCAGAAATGTCTCTGATCTGTTGGCTTACGATCCATATTTGAGCGTCTAGCTTAAGTTGATAAACTACGTCCAGCAGCATAGCCTATTATCTGTTGGATTCCGCTCCATATTTGAACGTCTAGTGTAAGATGATGACTACGTCCAGCAGAAATGTCTCTGATCTGTTGGCTTACGATCCATATTTGAGCGTCTAGCTTAAGTTGATAAACTACGTCCAGCAGCATGGCCTCGGATCTGTTGGATTCCTGCCCATATTTGAACGTCTAGTGTAAGATGATTAACTACGTCCAGTAGAAATGTCTCTGATCTGTTGGCTTACGATCCATATTTGAGCGTCTAGCTAAAGTTGATAAACTACGTCCAGCAGCATGGCCTCTGATCTGTTGGATTCCGGGCCATATTTGAACGTCTAGTGTAAGATGATTAACTACGTTCAGCAGAAATGTCTCTGATCTGTTGGCTTACGATCCATATTTGAGCGTCTAGCTTAAGTTGATAAACTACGTACAGCAGCATGGCCTCTGATCTGTTGGATTCCGGTCCATATTTGAACGTCTCGTGTAAGATGATTAACTACTTCCAACAGAAATGTCTCTGATCTGTTGGCTTACGATCCATATTTGAGCGTCTAGCTTAAGTTGATGAACTACGTCCAGCAGCATATCCTCTGATGTGTTGGATTCCGGTCCATATTTGAACGTCTAGTGTAAGATGACTAACTACGTCCAGCAGAAATGTCTCTGATCTGTTGGCTTACGATCCATATTTGAGCGTCTAGCTTAAGTTTATAAACTACGTCCAGTACCATGGCCTCTGATCTGTTGGATTCCGGTCCATATTTGAACGTCTAGTGTAAGATGATTAACTACGTCCAGCAGAAATGTCTCTGATCTGTTGGCTTACGACCCATATTTGAGCGTCTAGCTTAAGATTATAAATTTCGTCCAGTTGCATGGCCTCTGATCTGTTGGATTCCGGTCCATATTTGAACGTCTAGTGTAAGATGATTAACTACGTCCAGCTGAAATGTCTCTGATCTGTTGGCTTACGATCCATATTTGAGCGTCTAGCTTAAGTTGATAAACTACGTCCAACAGCATGGCCTCTGATCTGTTGGATTCCGCTCCATATTTGAACATCTAGTTTAAGATGATTAACTACGTCCAGCAGAAATGTCTCTGATCTGTTGGCTTACGATCCATATTTGAGCGTCTAACTTAAGTTGATAAACTACGTCCAGCAGCATGGCCTCTGATCTGTTGGATTCCGCTCCATTTTTGAACGTCTAGTGTAAGATGATTAACTACGTCCAGCAGAAATTCTCTGATCTGTGGGCTTACGATCCATATTTGAGCGTCTAGCTTAAGTTGATAAACTACGTCGAGCAGCATGGCCTCTGATCTGTACGATTCCGGTCCATATTTGAAGGTCTAGTGTAAGATGATTAACTACGTGCAGCAGAAATGTCTCTGATCTGTTGGCTTACGATCCATATTTGAGCGTCTAGCTTAAGTTGATAAACTACGACCAGCAGCATGCCCTCTGATCTGTTGGATTCCTGTCCAAATTTGAACGTCTAGTGTAAGATGATTAACTACGTCCAGCAGAAATGTCTCTGATCTGTTGGCTTACGATCCATATTTGAGCGTCTAGCTTAATTGATATACTACGTCCAGGAGCATGGCCTCTGATCTGTTGGATTCCGTTCCATATTTGAACGTCTAGTGTAAGATGATTAACTACGTCCAGGAGAAATGTCTCTGATCTGTTGGCTTACGATCCATATTTGAGCGTCTAGCTTAAGTTGATAAACTACGTCCATCAGCATGGCCTCTGATCTGTTGGATTCCGCTCCATATTTGAACGTCTAGTGTAAGATGATTAACTACGTCCAGCAGAAATTCTCTGATCTGTGGGCTTACGATCCATATTTGAGCGTCTAGCTTAAGTTGATAAACTACATCGAGCAGCATGGCCTCTGATCTGTACGATTCCGGTCCATATTTGAAGGTCTAGTGTAAGATGATTAACTACGTGCAGCAGAAATGTCTCTGATCTGTTGGCTTACGATCCATATTTGAGCGTCTAGCTTAAGTTGATAAACTACGTCCAGCAGCATGCCCTCTGATCTGTTGGATTCCTGTCCAAATTTGAACGTCTAGTGTAAGATGATTAACTACGTCCAGCAGAAATGTCTCTGATCTGTTGGCTTACGATCCATATTTGATCGTCTAGCTTAAGTTGATAAACTACGCCCAGAAGCATGGCCTCTGATCTGTTGGATTCCGGTCCATATTTGAACGTCTAGTGTAAGATGATTAAATACGTCCAGCAGAAATGTCTCTGATCTGTTGGCTTACGATCCATATTTGAGCGTCTAGCTTAAGTTGATAAACTACGCCCAGCAGCATGGCCTCTGATCTGTTGGATTCCGGTCCATATTTGAACGTCTAGTGTAAGATGATTAACTACGTCCAGCAGAAATGTCTCTGATCTGTTGGCTTGCGATCAATATTATAGCGTCTAGATTAATTGATAAACGACGTCCAGCAGCATGGCCCCTGATCTGTTGGATTCCGGTCCATATTTGAACGGCTAGTGTAAGATGATTAACTACTTCCAGCAGAAATGTCTCTGATCTGTTGGCTTACGATCCATATTTGAGCGTCTAACTTAAGTTGATAAACTACGTCTAGCAGCATAGCCTATTATCTGTTGGATTCCGCTCCATATTTGAACGTCTAGTGTAAGATGATGACTACGTCCAGCAGAAATGTCTCTGATCTGTTGGCTTACGATCCATATTTGAGCGTCTAGCTTAAGTTGATAAACTACGTCCAGCAGCATGGCCTCTGATCTGTTGGATTCCTGTCCATATTTGAACGTCTAGTTTAAGATGATTAACTACATCCAGCAGAAATGTCTCTGATCTGTTGGCTTACGATCCATATTTGAGCGTCTAACTTAAGTTGATAAACTACGTCCAGGAGCATGGCCTCTGATCTGTTGGATTCCGGTCCATATTTGAACGTCTAGTGTAAGATGATTAACTACGTCCAGCAGAAATGTCTCTGATCTGTTGGCTTACGATCAATATTTGAGCGTCTAGATTAATTGATAAACTACGTCCAGCAGGATGGCCCCTGATCTGTTGGATTCCGGTCCATATTTGAACGTCTAGTGTAAGATGATTAACTACTTCCAGCAGAAATTTCTCTGATCTGTTGGCTTACGATCCATATTTGAACGTCTAGCTTAAGTTGATAAACTATGTCCAGCAGCATGTCCTCTAATCTGTTGGATTCCGGTCCATATTTGAACGTCTAGTGTAAGATGATTAACTACGTGCAGCAGAAATGTCTCTGATCTGTTGGCTTACGATCCATATTTGAGCGTCTAGCTTCAGTTGATAAACTACGTCCAGCAGCAGGGCCTCTGATCTGTTGGATTCCGGTCCATATTTGAACGTCTAGTGTAAGATGATTAACTACGTCCAGCAGAAATGTCTCTGATCTGTTGGCTTACGATCCATATTTGAGCGTCTAGCTTAAGTTGATAAAATGCGTCCAGCAGCATGGCCTCTGATCTGTTGGATTCCTGTCCAAATTTGAACGTCTAGTGTAAGATGATTAACTACGTCCAGCAGAAATGTCGCTGATCTGTGGGCTTACGATCCCTATTTGAGCGTCAAGTTTAAGTTGATAAACTACGTCCAGCAGCATGGCCTCTGATCTGTTGGATTCCGCTCCATATTTGAACGTCTAGTGTAAGATGATTAACTACGTCCAGCAGAAATGTCTCTGATCTGTTGGCTTACGATCCATATTTGAGCGTCTAGCTTAAGTTTATAAACTACGTCCAGCAGCATGGCCTCTGATCTGTTGGATTCTGGTCCATATTTGAACGTCTTGTGTAAGATGATTAACTACGTCCAGAAGAAATGTCTCTGATCTGTTGGCTTACGATCCATATTTGAGCGTCAAACTTAAGTTGTTAAACTACGTACAGCAGCATGGCTTCTGATCTGTTGGATTCCGCTCCATATTTGAACGTCTAGTGTCAGATGATTAACTACGTCCGGCAGAAATGTCTTTGATCTGTTGGCTTACGATCCATATTTGAGCGTCTAGCTTAAGTTGATAAACTACGTCCAGCTGCATCGCCTCTGATCTGTTGGATTCCGGTCCGTATTTGAACGTCTAGTGTAAGATGATTAACTACGTCCAGCAGAAATGTCTCTGACCTGTTGGCTTACGATCCATATTTGAGCGTCTAGCTTAAGTTGATAAACTACGTCCAGCAGCATGGCCTCTGATCTGTTGGATTCCGGTACATATTTGAACGTCTAGTGTAAGATGATTAATTACGTCCAGCAGAAATGTCTCTGATCTGTTGGATTACGATCCATATTTGAGCGACTAGCTTAAGTTGATAAACTACGACCAGCAGCATGGCCTCTGATCTGTTGGATCCCGCTCCATATTTGAACGTCTAGTGTAAGATGATTAACTACGTCCAGCAGAAATGTCTCTGATCTGTTGGCTTCCGATCCATATTTGAGCGTCTAGCTTAAGTTTATATACTATGTCCAGCAGCATGACCTCTGGTCTGTTGGATTCCGGTCCATATTTGAACGACTAGTGTAAGATGATTAACTACGCCCAGCAGAAATGTCTCTGATCTGTTGGATTACGATCCATATTTGAGCGTCTAGCTTAAGTTGATAAACTACGTCCAGCAGCATGGTCTCTGATCTGTTGGATTCCGGTCCATATTTGAACGTCTAGTGTAAGATGATTAACTACGTCCAGCAGAAATGTCTCTGATCTGTTGGCTTACGATCCATATTTGAGCGTCTAGATTAAGTTGATAAACTACGTCCAGCAGCATGGCCTTTGATCTGTTGGATTCCAGTCCATATTTGAACGTCTAGTGTGAGATGATTAACTACGTGCAGCAGAAATGTCTCTGATCTGTTGGCTTACGATCCATATTTTAGCGTCTAGCTTAAGTTGATAAACTACGTCCAGCAGCATGGCCTCTCATCTGTTGGATTCCGGTACATATTTGAACGTCTAGTGTAAGATGATTAACTACGTCCAGCAGAAATGTCTCTGAACTGTTGGATTACGATCCATATTTGAGCGTCTAGCTTAAGTTGATAAACTACGACCAGCAGCATGGCCTCTGATCTGTTGGATCCCGCTCCATATTTGAACGTCTAGTGTAAGATGATTAACTACGTCCAGCAGAAATGTCTCTGATCTGTTGGCTTACGATCCATATTTGAGCGTCTAGCTTAAGTTTATATACTACGGCCAGCAGCATGACCTCTGATCTGTTGGATTCCGGTCAATATTTGAACGACTAGTGTCAGATGATTAACTACGTCCAGCAGAAATGTCTCTGATCTGTTGGCTGACAATCCATATTTGAGTGTCTAGCTTAAGTTGATAAACTACGTCCAGCAGCATGGCCTCTGATCTGTTGGATTCCAGTCCATATTTGAACGTCTTGTGTAAGATGATTAACTACGTCCAGCAGAAATGTCTCTGATCTGTTGGCTTACGATCCATATTTGAGCGTCAAACTTAAGTTGATAAACTACGTCCAGCAGCATGGCCTCTGATCTGTTGGATTCCGGTCCATATTTGAACGTCTATTGTAAGATGATTAACTACGTCCAGCAGAAATGTCTCTGATCTGTTGGCTTGCGATCCATATTTGAGCGTCTATCTTAAGTTGATAAACTATGACCAGCAGCATAGACTCTGATCTGTTGGATTCCGGTACATATATGAAAGTCTAGTGTAAGATGATTAACTACGTCCAGCAGAAATGTCTCTGATCTGTTGGATTACGATCCATATTTGAGCGTCTAGCTTAAGTTGATAAACTACGACCAGCAGCATGGCCTCTGATCTGTTGGATCCCGCTCCATATTTGAACGTCTAGTGTAAGATGATTAACTACGTCCAGCAGAAATGTCTCTGATCTGTTGGCTTCAGATCCATATTTGAGCGTCTAGCTTAAGTTTATATACTACGTCCAGCAGCATGACCTCTGATCTGTTGGATTCCGGTCCATATTTGAACGACTAGTGTAAGATGATTAACTACGTCCAGCAGAAATGTCTCTGATCTGTTGGATTACGATCCATATTTGAGCGTCTAGCTTAAGTTGATAAACTACGTCCAGCAGCATGGTCTCTCATCTGTTGGATTCCGGTCCATATTTGAACGTCTAGTGTAAGATGATTAACTACGTCCAGCAGAAATGTCTCTGATCTGTTGGCTTACGATCCATATTTGAGCGTCTAGATTAAGTTGATAAACTACGTCCAGCAGCATGGCCTTTGATCTGTTGGATTCCAGTCAATATTTGAACGTCTAGTGTGAGATGATTAACTACGTGCAGCAGAAATGTCCCTGATCTGTTGGCTTACGATCCATATTTTAGCGTCTAGCTTAAGTTGATAAACTACGTCCAGCAGCATGGCCTCTCATCTGTTGGATTCCGGTACATATTTGAACGTCTAGTGTAAGATGATTAACTACGTCCAGCAGAAATGTCTCTGATCTGTTGGATTACGATCCATATTTGAGCGTCTAGCTTAAGTTGATAAACTACGACCAGCAGCATGGCCTCTGATCTTTTGGATCCCGCTCCATATTTGAACGTCTAGTGTAAGATGATTAACTACGTCCAGCAGAAATGTCTCTGATCTGTTGGCTTACGATCCATATTTGAGCGTCTAGCTTAAGTTTATATACTACGTCCAGCAGCATGACCTCTGATCTGTTGGATTCCGATCAATATTTGAACGTCTAGTGTAAGATGATTAACTACGTCCAGCAGAAATGTCTCTGATCTGTTGGGTTGCGATCCACATTTGAGCGTCTAGCTTAAGTTGATAAACTACGACCAGCAGCATGGACTCTGATCTGTTGGATTCCGGTCCATATTTGAACGTCTAGTCTAAGATGATTAACTACGTCAAGCAGAAATGTCTCTGATCTGTTGGCTTACGATCCATATTTGAGCGTCTAGCGTAAGTTGATAAACTACGTCCAGCAGCATGGCCTCTGATCTGTTGGATTACGATCCATATTTGAACGTCTAGTTTCAGATGATTAACTACGTCCAGCAGAAATGTCTCTGATCTGGTGGCTTACGATCCATATTTGAGCGTCTAGCTTAAGTTGATAAACTACGCCCAGCAGCATGGCCTCTGATCTGTTGGATTCCGGTCTGTATTTGAACGTCTAGTGTCAGATGATTAACTACGTCCGGCAGAAATGTCTCTGATCTGTTGGCTTACGATCCATATTTGAGCGTCTAGCTTAAGTTGATAAACTACGTCCAGCAGCATGGCCTCTGATCTGTTGGATTACAGTACATATTTGAACGTCTAGTGTAAGATGATTAACTACATCCAGCAGAAATGTCTCTGATCTGTTGGATTACGATCCATATTTGAGCGTCTAGCTTAAGTTGATAAACTACGACCAGCAGCATGGCCTCTGATCTGTTGGATCCCGCTCCATATTTGAACGTCTAGTGTAAGATGATTAACTACGTCCAGCAGAAATGTCTCTGATCTGTTGGCTTACGATCCATATTTGAGCGTCTAGCTTAAGTTTATATACTACGCCCAGCAGCATGACCTCTGATCTGTTGGATTCCGGTCCATATTTGAACGACTAGTGTAAGATGATTAACTACGACCAGCAGAAATGTCTCTGATCTGTTGGCTTACGATCCATATTTGAGTGTCTAGCTTAAATTGATAAACTACGTCCAGCAGCATGGCGTCTGATCTGTTGGATTCAGGTCCATATTTGAACGTCTAGTGTAAGATGATTAAATACGTCCAGCTGAAATGTCTCTGATCTGTTGGTTACGATCCATATTTGAGCGTCTAGCATAAGTTGATAAACTACGTCCAGCAGCATGGCCTCTGATCTGTTGGATTCCGCTCCATATTTGAACGTCTAGTGTAAGATGATTAACTACGTCCAGCAGAAATGTCTCTGATCTGTTGGCTTACGAACCATATTTGAGCGTCTAGCTTAAGTTGATAAACTACGTCCAGCAGCATGGCCTCTCATCTGTTGGATTCCGGTACATATTGGAACGTCTAGTGTAAGATGATTAACTACGTCCAGCAGAAATGTCTCTGAACTGTTGGATTACGATCCATATTTGAGCGTCTAGCTTAAGTTGATAAACTACGACCAGCAGCATGGCCTCTGATCTGTTGGATCCCGCTCCATATTTGAACGTCTAGTGTAAGATGATTAACTACGTCCAGCAGAAATGTCTCTGATCTGTTGGCTTACGATCCATATTTGAGCGTCTAGCTTAAGTTTATATACTACGTCCAGCAGCATGACCTCTGATCTGTTGGATTCCGGTCAATATTTGAACGACTAGTGTCAGATGATTAACTACGTCCAGCAGAAATGTCTCTGATCTGTTGGCTGACAATCCATATTTGAGTGTCTAGCTTAAGTTGATAAACTACGTCCAGCAGCATGGCCTCTGATCTGTTGGATTCCAGTCCATATTTGAACGTCTTGTGTAAGATGATTAACTACGTCCAGCAGAAATGTCTCTGATCTGTTGGCTTACGATCCATATTTGAGCGTCAAACTTAAGTTGATAAACTACGTCCAGCAGCATGGCCTCTGATCTGTTGGATTCCGGTCCATATTTGAACGTCTATTGTAAGATGATTAACTACGTCCAGCAGAAATGTCTCTGATCTGTTGGCTTGCGATCCATATTTGAGCGTCTATCTTAAGTTGATAAACTATGACCAGCAGCATAGACTCTGATCTGTTGGATTCCGGTACATATATGAAAGTCTAGTGTAAGATGATTAACTACGTCCAGCAGAAATGTCTCTGATCTGTTGGATTACGATCCATATTTGAGCGTCTAGCTTAAGTTGATAAACTACGACCAGCAGCATGGCCTCTGATCTGTTGGATCCCGCTCCATATTTGAACGTCTAGTGTAAGATGATTAACTACGTCCAGCAGAAATGTCTCTGATCTGTTGGCTTCAGATCCATATTTGAGCGTCTAGCTTAAGTTTATATACTACGTCCAGCAGCATGACCTCTGATCTGTTGGATTCCGGTCCATATTTGAACGACTAGTGTAAGATGATTAACTACGTCCAGCAGAAATGTCTCTGATCTGTTGGATTACGATCCATATTTGAGCGTCTAGCTTAAGTTGATAAACTACGTCCAGCAGCATGGTCTCTCATCTGTTGGATTCCGGTCCATATTTGAACGTCTAGTGTAAGATGATTAACTACGTCCAGCAGAAATGTCTCTGATCTGTTGGCTTACGATCCATATTTGAGCGTCTAGATTAAGTTGATAAACTACGTCCAGCAGCATGGCCTTTGATCTGTTGGATTCCAGTCAATATTTGAACGTCTAGTGTGAGATGATTAACTACGTGCAGCAGAAATGTCCCTGATCTGTTGGCTTACGATCCATATTTTAGCGTCTAGCTTAAGTTGATAAACTACGTCCAGCAGCATGGCCTCTCATCTGTTGGATTCCGGTACATATTTGAACGTCTAGTGTAAGATGATTAACTACGTCCAGCAGAAATGTCTCTGATCTGTTGGATTACGATCCATATTTGAGCGTCTAGCTTAAGTTGATAAACTACGACCAGCAGCATGGCCTCTGATCTTTTGGATCCCGCTCCATATTTGAACGTCTAGTGTAAGATGATTAACTACGTCCAGCAGAAATGTCTCTGATCTGTTGGCTTACGATCCATATTTGAGCGTCTAGCTTAAGTTTATATACTACGTCCAGCAGCATGACCTCTGATCTGTTGGATTCCGATCAATATTTGAACGTCTAGTGTAAGATGATTAACTACGTCCAGCAGAAATGTCTCTGATCTGTTGGGTTGCGATCCACATTTGAGCGTCTAGCTTAAGTTGATAAACTACGACCAGCAGCATGGACTCTGATCTGTTGGATTCCGGTCCATATTTGAACGTCTAGTCTAAGATGATTAACTACGTCAAGCAGAAATGTCTCTGATCTGTTGGCTTACGATCCATATTTGAGCGTCTAGCGTAAGTTGATAAACTACGTCCAGCAGCATGGCCTCTGATCTGTTGGATTACGATCCATATTTGAACGTCTAGTTTCAGATGATTAACTACGTCCAGCAGAAATGTCTCTGATCTGGTGGCTTACGATCCATATTTGAGCGTCTAGCTTAAGTTGATAAACTACGCCCAGCAGCATGGCCTCTGATCTGTTGGATTCCGGTCTGTATTTGAACGTCTAGTGTCAGATGATTAACTACGTCCGGCAGAAATGTCTCTGATCTGTTGGCTTACGATCCATATTTGAGCGTCTAGCTTAAGTTGATAAACTACGTCCAGCAGCATGGCCTCTGATCTGTTGGATTACAGTACATATTTGAACGTCTAGTGTAAGATGATTAACTACATCCAGCAGAAATGTCTCTGATCTGTTGGATTACGATCCATATTTGAGCGTCTAGCTTAAGTTGATAAACTACGACCAGCAGCATGGCCTCTGATCTGTTGGATCCCGCTCCATATTTGAACGTCTAGTGTAAGATGATTAACTACGTCCAGCAGAAATGTCTCTGATCTGTTGGCTTACGATCCATATTTGAGCGTCTAGCTTAAGTTTATATACTACGCCCAGCAGCATGACCTCTGATCTGTTGGATTCCGGTCCATATTTGAACGACTAGTGTAAGATGATTAACTACGTCCAGCAGAAATGTCTCTGATCTGTTGGCTTACGATCCATATTTGAGTGTCTAGCTTAAATTGATAAACTACGTCCAGCAGCATGGCGTCTGATCTGTTGGATTCCGGTCCATATTTGAACGTCTAGTGTAAGATGATTAAATACGTCCAGCTGAAATGTCTCTGATCTGTTGGTTACGATCCATATTTGAGCGTCTAGCATAAGTTGATAAACTACGTCCAGCAGCATGGCCTCTGATCTGTTGGATTCCGCTCCATATTTGAACGTCTAGTGTAAGATGATTAACTACGTCCAGCAGAAATGTCTCTGATCTGTTGGCTTACGAACCATATTTGAGCGTCTAGCTTAAGTTGATAAACTACGTCCAGCAGCATCGCCTCTGATCTGTTGGATTCCGGTCCATATTTGAACGTCTAGTGTAAGATGATTAACTACGTCCAGTAGAAATGTCTCTGACCTGTTGGCTTACGATCCATATTTGAGCGTCTAGCTTAAGTTGATAAACTACGTCCAGCAGCATGGTCTCTGGTCTGTTGGATTCCGGTACATATTTGAACGTCTAGTGTATGATGATTAACTACATCCAGCAGAAATGTTTCTGATCTGTTGGATTACGATCCATATTTGAGCGTCTAGCTTAAGTTGATAAACTACGACCAGCAGCATGGCCTCTGATCTGTTGGATTCCGGTCCATATTTGAACGTGTATTGTAAGGTGATTAACTACGTCCAGCAGAAATGTCTCTGATCTGTTGGCTTACGATCCATATTTGAGCGTCTAGCTTAAGTTGATAAACTACGTCCAGCAGCAAGGCCTCTGATCTGTTGGATTCCTGTCCATATTTGAACGTCTAGTGTAAGATGATTAACTACATCCAGCAGAAATGTCTCTGATCTGTTGGCTTACGATCAATATTTGAGCCTCTAGCTTAAGTTGATAAACTACGTCCAGCAGCATGGCCTCTGATCTGTTGGATTCCGGTCCATATTTGAACGTCTAGTGTAAGATGATTAACTACGTCCAGCAGAAATGTCTCTGATCTGTTGGCTTACGATCCATATTTGAGCGTCTAGCTTAAGTTTATAAACTACGTCCAGCAGCATGGCCTCTGATCTGTTGGATTACGGTCCATCTTTGAACGTCTAGTGTAAGATGATTAACTACGTCCATCTGAAATGTCTTTGATATCTTGGCTTACGATCCATATTTGAGCGTCTAGCTTAAGTTGGTAAACTACGTCCGGCAGCATGGTCTCTGATCTGTTGGATTCCGGTCCATATTTGAACGTCTAGTGTAAGATGATTAACTACGTCCAGCAGAAATGTCTCTGATCTGTTGGCTTACAATCCTTATTTGAGAGTCTAGCTTAAGTTTATAAACTACGTCTAGCAGCATGGCCTCTGATCTGTTGGATTCCGGTCCATATTTGAACGTCTAGTGTAAGATGATTAACTACGTCCAGAAGAAATGTCTCTTATCTGTTGGCTTGCGATCCATATTTGAGCGTCTAGCTTCAGTTTATAAACTACGTCCAGCAGCATGGCCTCTGATCTGTTGGATTCCGGTCCATATTTGAACGTCTAGTGTAAGATGATTAACTATGTCCAGCAGAAATGTCTCTGATCTGTTGGCTTACGATCCATATTTGAGCGTCAAGCTTAAGTTGATAAACTACATCCAGCAGCATGGCCTCTGATCTGTTGGATTCCGGTCCATATTTGAACGTCTAGTGTAAGATGATTAACTACGTCCAGCAGAAATGTCTCTGATCTTTTGGCTTACGACCCATATTTGAGCGTCTAGCTTAAGTTGATAAACTACGTCCAGGAGCATGGCCTCTGATCTTTTGGATTCCGGTCCATATTTGAAGGTCTAGTGTAAGATGATTAACTACGTCCAGCAGAAATGTCTCTGATCTGTTGGCTTACCATCCATATTTGAGCGTCAAGCTTAAGTTGATAAACTACGTCCAGCAGCATGGCCTCTGATCTGTTGGAGTCCGGTCCATATTTGAACGTCTATTGTAAGATGATTACTACGTCCAGCAGAAATGTCTCTGATCTGTTGGCTTACGATCCATATTTGAGCGTCTACCTTAAGTTGATAAACTACGTCCAGCAGCATGGCCTCTGATCTGTTGGATTCCGGTCCATATTTGAACGTCTATTGTAAGATGATTAACTACGTCCAGCAGAAATGTCTCTGATCTGTTGGCTTACGATCCTTATTTGAGAGTCTAGCTTAAGTTTATAAACTACGTCCCGCAGCATGGCCTCTGATCTGTTGGATTCCGGACCATATTTGAACGTCTAGTGTAAGATGATTAACTACGTCCATCAGAAATGTCTCTGATATCTTGGCTTACGATCCATATTTGAGCATCTAGCTTAAGTTGGTAAACTACGTCCAGCAGCATGGCCTCTGATCTGTTGGATTCCGGTCCATATTTGAACGTCTAGTGTAAGATGATTAACTACGTCCAGCAGAAATGTCTCTGATCTGTTGGCTTACGATCCTTATTTGAGAGTCTAGCTTAAGTTTATAAACTACGTCCCGCAGCATGGCCTCTGATCTGTTGGATTCCGGACCATATTTGAACGTCTAGTGTAAGATGATTAACTACGTCCAGCAGAAATGTCTCTTATCTGTTGGCTTACGATCCATATTTGAGCGTCTAGCTTAAGTTTATAAACTACGTCCAGCAGCATGGCCTCTGATCTGTTGGATTACGGTCCATCTTTGAACGTCTAGTGTAAGATGATTAACTACGTCCATCTGAAATGTCTTTGATATCTTGGCTTACGATCCATATTTGAGCGTCTCGCTTAAGTTGGTAAACTACGTCCGGCAGCATGGCCTCTGATCTGTTGGATTCCGGTCCATATTTGAACGTCTAGTGTAAGATGATTAACTACGTCCAGAAGAAATGTCTCTTATCTGTTGGCTTGCGATCCATATTTGAGCGTCTAGCTTCAGTTTATAAACTACGTCCAGCAGCATGGCCTCTGATCTGTTGGATTCCGGTCCATATTTGAACGTGTATTGTAAGGTGATTAACTACGTCCAGCAGAAATGTCTCTGATCTGTTGGCTTACGATCCATATTTGAGCGTCTAGCTTAAGTTGATAAACTACGTCCAGCAGCAAGGCCTCTGATCTGTTGGATTCCTGTCCATATTTGAACGTCTAGTGTAAGATGATTAACTACATTCAGCAGAAATGTCTCTGATCTGTTGGCTTACGATCAATATTTGAGCCTCTAGCTTAAGTTGATAAACTACGTCCAGCAGCATGGCCTCTGATCTGTTGGATTCCGGTCCATATTTGAACGTCTAGTGTAAGATGATTAACTACGTCCAGCAGAAATGTCTCTGATCTGTTGGCTTACGATCCATATTTGAGCGTCTAGCTTAAGTTTATAAACTACGTCCAGCAGCATGGCCTCTGATCTGTTGGATTACGGTCCATCTTTGAACGTCTAGTGTAAGATGATTAACTACGTCCATCTGAAATGTCTTTGATATCTTGGCTTACGATCCATATTTGAGCGTCTAGCTTAAGTTGGTAAACTACGTCCGGCAGCATGGTCTCTGATCTGTTGGATTCCGGTCCATATTTGAACGTCTAGTGTAAGATGATTAACTACGTCCAGCAGAAATGTCTCTGATCTGTTGGCTTACAATCCTTATTTGAGAGTCTAGCTTAAGTTTATAAACTACGTCTAGCAGCATGGCCTCTGATCTGTTGGATTCCGGTCCATATTTGAACGTCTAGTGTAAGATGATTAACTACGTCCAGAAGAAATGTCTCTTATCTGTTGGCTTGCGATCCATATTTGAGCGTCTAGCTTCAGTTTATAAACTACGTCCAGCAGCATGGCCTCTGATCTGTTGGATTCCGGTCCATATTTGAACGTCTAGTGTAAGATGATTAACTATGTCCAGCAGAAATGTCTCTGATCTGTTGGCTTACGATCCATATTTGAGCGTCAAGCTTAAGTTGATAAACTACATCCAGCAGCATGGCCTCTGATCTGTTGGATTCCGGTCCATATTTGAACGTCTAGTGTAAGATGATTAACTACGTCCAGCAGAAATGTCTCTGATCTTTTGGCTTACGACCCATATTTGAGCGTCTAGCTTAAGTTGATAAACTACGTCCAGGAGCATGGCCTCTGATCTTTTGGATTCCGGTCCATATTTGAAGGTCTAGTGTAAGATGATTAACTACGTCCAGCAGAAATGTCTCTGATCTGTTGGCTTACCATCCATATTTGAGCGTCAAGCTTAAGTTGATAAACTACGTCCAGCAGCATGGCCTCTGATCTGTTGGAGTCCGGTCCATATTTGAACGTCTATTGTAAGATGATTACTACGTCCAGCAGAAATGTCTCTGATCTGTTGGCTTACGATCCATATTTGAGCGTCTACCTTAAGTTGATAAACTACGTCCAGCAGCATGGCCTCTGATCTGTTGGATTCCGGTCCATATTTGAACGTCTATTGTAAGATGATTAACTACGTCCAGCAGAAATGTCTCTGATCTGTTGGCTTACGATCCTTATTTGAGAGTCTAGCTTAAGTTTATAAACTACGTCCCGCAGCATGGCCTCTGATCTGTTGGATTCCGGACGATATTTGAACGTCTAGTGTAAGATGATTAACTACGTCCATCAGAAATGTCTCTGATATCTTGGCTTACGATCCATATTTGAGCATCTAGCTTAAGTTGGTAAACTACGTCCAGCAGCATGGCCTCTGATCTGTTGGATTCCGGTCCATATTTGAACGTCTAGTGTAAGATGATTAACTACGTCCAGCAGAAATGTCTCTTATCTGTTGGCTTACGATCCATATTTGAGCGTCTAGCTTAAGTTTATAAACTACGTCCAGCAGCATGGCCTCTGATCTGTTGGATTACGGTCCATCTTTGAACGTCTAGTGTAAGATGATTAACTACGTCCATCTGAAATGTCTTTGATATCTTGGCTTACGATCCATATTTGAGCGTCTAGCTTAAGTTGGTAAACTACGTCCGGCAGCATGGTCTCTGATCTGTTGCATTCCGGTCCATATTTGAACGTCTAGTGTAAGATGATTAACTACGTCCAGCAGAAATGTCTCTGATCTGTTGGCTTACAATCCTTATTTGAGAGTCTAGCTTAAGTTTATAAACTACGTCTAGCAGCATGGCCTCTGATCTGTTGGATTCCGGTCCATATTTGAACGTCTAGTGTAAGATGATTAACTACGTCCAGAAGAAATGTCTCTTATCTGTTGGCTTGCGATCCATATTTGAGCGTCTAGCTTCAGTTTATAAACTACGTCCAGCAGCATGGCCTCTGATCTGTTGGATTCCGGTCCATATTTGAACGTCTAGTGTAAGATGATTAACTATGTCCAGCAGAAATGTCTCTGATCTGTTGGCTTACGATCCATATTTGAGCGTCAAGCTTAAGTTGATAAACTACATCCAGCAGCATGGCCTCTGATCTGTTGGATTCCGGTCCATATTTGAACGTCTAGTGTAAGATGATTAACTACGTCCAGCAGAAATGTCTCTGATCTTTTGGCTTACGACCCATATTTGAGCGTCTAGCTTAAGTTGATAAACTACGTCCAGGAGCATGGCCTCTGATCTTTTGGATTCCGGTCCATATTTGAAGGTCTAGTGTAAGATGATTAACTACGTCCAGCAGAAATGTCTCTGATCTGTTGGCTTACCATCCATATTTGAGCGTCAAGCTTAAGTTGATAAACTACGTCCAGCAGCATGGCCTCTGATCTGTTGGAGTCCGGTCCATATTTGAACGTCTATTGTAAGATGATTACTACGTCCAGCAGAAATGTCTCTGATCTGTTGGCTTACGATCCATATTTGAGCGTCTACCTTAAGTTGATAAACTACGTCCAGCAGCATGGCCTCTGATCTGTTGGATTCCGGTCCATATTTGAACGTCTATTGTAAGATGATTAACTACGTCCAGCAGAAATGTCTCTGATCTGTTGGCTTACGATCCTTATTTGAGAGTCTAGCTTAAGTTTATAAACTACGTCCCGCAGCATGGCCTCTGATCTGTTGGATTCCGGACGATATTTGAACGTCTAGTGTAAGATGATTAACTACGTCCATCAGAAATGTCTCTGATATCTTGGCTTACGATCCATATTTGAGCATCTAGCTTAAGTTGGTAAACTACGTCCAGCAGCATGGCCTCTGATCTGTTGGATTCCGGTCCATATTTGAACGTCTAGTGTAAGATGATTAACTACGTCCAGCAGAAATGTCTCTGATCTGTTGGCTTACGATCCTTATTTGAGAGTCTAGCTTAAGTTTATAAACTACGTCCCGCAGCATGGCCTCTGATCTGTTGGATTCCGGACCATATTTGAACGTCTAGTGTAAGATGATTAACTACGTCCAGCAGAAATGTCTCTTATCTGTTGGCTTACGATCCATATTTGAGCGTCTAGCTTAAGTTTATAAACTACGTCCAGCAGCATGGCCTCTGATCTGTTGGATTACGGTCCATCTTTGAACGTCTAGTGTAAGATGATTAACTACGTCCATCTGAAATGTCTTTGATATCTTGGCTTACGATCCATATTTGAGCGTCTAGCTTAAGTTGGTAAACTACGTCCGGCAGCATGGCCTCTGATCTGTTGGATTCCGGTCCATATTTGAACGTCTAGTGTAAGATGATTAACTACGTCCAGCAGAAATGTCTCTGATCTGTTGGCTTACAATCCTTATTTGAGAGTCTAGCTTAAGTTTATAAACTACGTCTAGCAGCATGGCCTCTGATCTGTTGGATTCCGGTCCATATTTGAACGTCTAGTGTAAGATGATTAACTACGTCCAGAAGAAATGTCTCTTATCTGTTGGCTTGCGATCCATATTTGAGCGTCTAGCTTCAGTTTATAAACTACGTCCAGCAGCATGGCCTCTGATCTGTTGGATTCCGGTCCATATTTGAACGTCTAGTGTAAGATGATTAACTATGTCCAGCAGAAATGTCTCTGATCTGTTGGCTTACGATCCATATTTGAGCGTCAAGCTTAAGTTGATAAACTACGTCCAGCAGCATGGCCTCTGATCTGTTGGATTCCGGTCCATATTTGAACGTCTAGTGTAAGATGATTAACTACGTCCAGCAGAAATGTCTCTGATCTGTTGGCTTACGATCCATATTTGAGCGTCTAGCTTAAGTTTATAAACTACGTCCAGCAGCATGGCCTCTGATCTGTTGGATTCCGGTCCATATTTGAACGTCTAGTGTAAGATGATTAACTACGTCCAGCAGAAATGTCTCTGATCTTTTGGCTTACGACCCATATTTGAGCGTCTAGCTTAAGTTGATAAACTACGTCCAGGAGCATGGCCTCTGATCTTTTGGATTCCGGTCCATATTTGAACGTCTAGTGTAAGATGATTAACTACGTCCAGCAGAAATGTCTCTGATCTGTTGGCTTACCATCCATATTTGAGCGTCAAGCTTAAGTTGATAAACTACGTCCAGCAGCATGGCCTCTGATCTGTTGGAGTCCGGTCCATATTTGAACGTCTATTGTAAGATGATTACTACGTCCAGCAGAAATGTCTCTGATCTGTTGGCTTACGATCCATATTTGAGCGTCTAGCTTAAGTTGATAAACTACGTCCAGCAGCATGGCCTCTGATCTGTTGGATTCCGGTCCATATTTGAACGTCTATTGTAAGATGATTAACTACGTCCAGCAGAAATGTCTCTGATCTGTTGGCTTACGATCCTTATTTGAGAGTCTTGCTTAAGTTTATAAACTACGTCCCGCAGCATGGCCTCTGATCTGTTGGATTCCGGACCATATTTGAACGTCTAGTGTAAGATGATTAACTACGTCCATCAGAAATGTCTCTGATATCTTGGCTTACGATCCATATTTGAGCATCTAGCTTAAGTTGGTAAACTACGTCCAGCAGCATGGCCTCTGATCTGTTGGATTCCGGTCCATATTTGAACGTCTAGTGTAAGATGATTAACTACGTCCAGCAGAAATGTCTCTGATCTGTTGGCTTACGATCCTTATTTGAGAGTCTAGCTTAAGTTTATAAACTACGTCTAGCAGCATGGCCTCTGATCTGTTGGATTCCCGTCCATATTTGAACGTCTAGTGTAAGATGATTAACTACGTCCAGAAGAAATGTCTCTTATCTGTTGGCTTGCGATCCATATTTGAGCGTCTAGCTTAAGTTTATAAACTACGTCCAGCAGCATGGCCTCTGATCTGTTGGATTCCGGTCCATATTTGAACGTCTAGTGTAAGATGATTAACTACGTCCAGCAGAAATGTCTCTGATCTTTTGGCTTACGACCCATATTTGAGCGTCTAGCTTAAGTTGATAAACTTCGTCCAGGAGCATGGCCTCTGATCTTTTGGATTCCGGTCCATATTTGAACGTCTAGTGTAAGATGATTAACTACGTCCAGCAGAAATGTCTCTGATCTGTTGGCTTACCATCCATATTTGAGCGTCAAGCTTAAGTTGATAAACTATGTCCAGCAGCATGGCCTCTGATCTGTTGGATTCCGGTCCATATTTGAACGTCTATTGTAAGATGATTACTACGTCCAGCAGAAATGTCTCTGATCTGTTGGCTTACGATCCATATTTGAGCGTCTAGCTTAAGTTGATAAACTACGTCCAGCAGCATGGCCTCTGATCTGTTGGATTCCGGTCCATATTAGAACGTCTAGTGTAAGATGATTAAATACGTCCAGCAGAAATGTCTCTCATCTGTTGGATTACGACCCATATTTGAACGTCTAGTGTAAGATGAATAACTACATCCAGGAGAAATGTCTCTGATCTGTTGGCTTACGATCCATATTTGAGCGTCAAGCTTAAGTTGATAAACTACGTCCAGCAGCATGGCCTCTGATCTGTTGGATTCCGGTCCATATTTGAACGTCTAGTGTAAGATGATTAACTACGTCCAGCAGAAATGTCTCTGATCTGTTGGCTTACGATCCATATTTGAGCGTCTAGCTTAAGTTTATAAACTACGTCCAGCAGCATGGCCTCTGATCTGTTGGATTCCGGTCCATATTTGAACGTCTAGTGTAAGATGATTAACTACGTCCAGCAGAAATGTCTCTGATCTTTTGGCTTACGACCCATATTTGAGCGTCTAGCTTAAGTTGATAAACTACGTCCAGGAGCATGGCCTCTGATCTTTTGGATTCCGGTCCATATTTGAACGTCTAGTGTAAGATGATTAACTACGTCCAGCAGAAATGTCTCTGATCTGTTGGCTTACCATCCATATTTGAGCGTCAAGCTTAAGTTGATAAACTACGTCCAGCAGCATGGCCTCTGATCTGTTGGAGTCCGGTCCATATTTGAACGTCTATTGTAAGATGATTACTACGTCCAGCAGAAATGTCTCTGATCTGTTGGCTTACGATCCATATTTGAGCGTCTAGCTTAAGTTGATAAACTACGTCCAGCAGCATGGCCTCTGATCTGTTGGATTCCGGTCCATATTTGAACGTCTATTGTAAGATGATTAACTACGTCCAGCAGAAATGTCTCTGATCTGTTGGCTTACGATCCTTATTTGAGAGTCTTGCTTAAGTTTATAAACTACGTCCCGCAGCATGGCCTCTGATCTGTTGGATTCCGGACCATATTTGAACGTCTAGTGTAAGATGATTAACTACGTCCATCAGAAATGTCTCTGATATCTTGGCTTACGATCCATATTTGAGCATCTAGCTTAAGTTGGTAAACTACGTCCAGCAGCATGGCCTCTGATCTGTTGGATTCCGGTCCATATTTGAACGTCTAGTGTAAGATGATTAACTACGTCCAGCAGAAATGTCTCTGATCTGTTGGCTTACGATCCTTATTTGAGAGTCTAGCTTAAGTTTATAAACTACGTCTAGCAGCATGGCCTCTGATCTGTTGGATTCCCGTCCATATTTGAACGTCTAGTGTAAGATGATTAACTACGTCCAGAAGAAATGTCTCTTATCTGTTGGCTTGCGATCCATATTTGAGCGTCTAGCTTAAGTTTATAAACTACGTCCAGCAGCATGGCCTCTGATCTGTTGGATTCCGGTCCATATTTGAACGTCTAGTGTAAGATGATTAACTACGTCCAGCAGAAATGTCTCTGATCTTTTGGCTTACGACCCATATTTGAGCGTCTAGCTTAAGTTGATAAACTTCGTCCAGGAGCATGGCCTCTGATCTTTTGGATTCCGGTCCATATTTGAACGTCTAGTGTAAGATGATTAACTACGTCCAGCAGAAATGTCTCTGATCTGTTGGCTTACCATCCATATTTGAGCGTCAAGCTTAAGTTGATAAACTATGTCCAGCAGCATGGCCTCTGATCTGTTGGATTCCGGTCCATATTTGAACGTCTATTGTAAGATGATTACTACGTCCAGCAGAAATGTCTCTGATCTGTTGGCTTACGATCCATATTTGAGCGTCTAGCTTAAGTTGATAAACTACGTCCAGCAGCATGGCCTCTGATCTGTTGGATTCCGGTCCATATTAGAACGTCTAGTGTAAGATGATTAAATACGTCCAGCAGAAATGTCTCTCATCTGTTGGATTACGACCCATATTTGAACGTCTAGTGTAAGATGAATAACTACATCCAGGAGAAATGTCTCTGATCTGTTGGCTTACGATCCATATTTGAGCGTCTAGCTTAAGTTGATAAACTACGTCCAGCAGCATGGCCTCTGATCTGTTGGATTCCGCTCCATATTTGAACGTCTAGTGTAAGATGATTAACTACGTCCAGCAGAAATGTCTCTGATCTGTTGGCTTACGATCCATATTTGAGCGTCTAGCTTAAGTTGATAAACTACGTCCAGCAGCATGGCCTCTGATCTGTTGGATTCCGAACCATATTTGAACGTCTAGTGTAAGATGATTAACTACGTCCAGCAGAAATGTCTCTGATCTGTTGGCTTACGACCCATATTTGAGCGTCTAGCTTAAGTTGATAAACTACGTCCAGGAGCATGGCCTCTTATCTTTTGGATTCCGGTCCATATTTGAACGTCTAGTGTAAGATGATTAACTACGTCCAGCAGAAATGTCTCTGATCTGTTGGCTTACGACCCATATTTGAGCGTCTAGCTTAAGTTGATAATCTACGTCCAGGAGCATGGCCTCTGATCTGTTGGATTCCTGTCCATTTTTGAACGTCTAGTGTAAGATGATTAACTACATCCAGCAGAAATGTCACTGATCTGTTGGCTTACGATCCATATTTGAGCGTCAAGCTTAAGTTGATAAACTACATCCAGCAGCATGGACTCTGATCTGTTGGATTCCGATCCATATTTGAACGTCTATTGTAATATGATTAACTACGTCCAGCAGAAATGTCTCTGATCTGTTGGCTTACGATCCATATTTGAGCGTCTAGCTTAAGTTGATAAACTACGTCCAGCAGCATGGCCTCTGATCTGTTGGATTCCGGTCCATATTTGAACGTCTAGTGAAAGATGATTAACTACGTCCAGCAGAAATGTCTCTGATCTGTTGGCTTACGATCCATATTTGAGCGTCTAGCTAAAGTTGATAAACTACGACCAGCAGCATGGCTTCTGATCTGTTGGATTCCGAACCATATTTGAACGTCTAGTGTAAGATGATTAACTACGTCCAGCAGAAATGTCTCTGATCTGTTGGCTTACGATCCATATTTGAGCGTCTAGCTTAAGTTGATAAACTACGTCCAGCAGCATGGCCTCTGATCTGTTGGATACCGGTCCATATTTGAACGTCTAGTGTAAGATGATTAACTACATCCAGCCGAAATGTCTCTGATCTGTTGGCTTACGATCCATATTTGAGCGTCTAGCTTAAGTTGATAAACTACGTCCAGCAGCAGGGCCTCTGATCTGTTGGATACCGGTCCATATTTTAACGTTTAATGTAAGATGATTAACTACGTCCAGCAGAAATGTCTCTGATCTGTTGGCTTACGATCCATATTTGAGCGTCTAGCTTAAGTTGATAAACTACGTCCAGCTGCATGGCCTCTGATCTGTTGGATTCCGAACCATATTTGAACGTCTAGTGTAAGATGATTAACTACGTCCAGCAGAAATGTCTCTGATCTGTTGGCTTACGATCCATATTTGAGCATCTAGCTTAAGTTGATAAACTACGACCAGCAGCATGGCCTCTGATCTGTTGGATTCCAGTCCATATTTGAACGTCTAGTCTAAGATGATTAACTACGTCCAGCAGAAATGTCTCTGATCTATTGGATTACGATCCATATTTGAGCATCTAGCTTAAGTTTATAAAATACGTCCAGCAGCATGGCCTCTGATCTGTTGGATTCCGGTCCATATTTGAACGTCTAGTGTAAGATGATTAAATACGTCCAGCAGAAATGTCTCTCATCTGTTGGATTACGACCCATATTTGAGTATCTAGCTTAAGTTTATAAACTACGTCCAGGAGCATGGCCTCTGATCTGTTGGATTCCTGTCCATATTTGAACGTCTAGTGTAAGATGATTAACTACATCCAGCAGAAATGTCTCTGATCTGTTGGCTTACGATCCATATTTGAGCGTCTAGCCTAAGTTTATAAACTACGACCAGCAGCATGGCCTCTGATCTGTTGGATTCCGGTCCATATTTGAACGTCTACTGTAAGATGATTAACTACGTCCAGCAGAAATGTCTCTGATCTGTTGGCTTACGATCCTTATTTGAGAGTCTAGGTTAAGTTTATAAACTACGTCCAGCAGCATGGCCTCTGATCTGTTGGATTCCGGTCCATATTTGAACGTCTAGTGTAAGATGAATAACTACATCCAGGAGAAATGTCTCTGATCTGTTGGCTTACGATCCATATTTGAGCGTCTAGCTTAAGTTGATAAACTACGTCCAGCAGCATGGCCTCTGATCTGTTGGATTCCGCTCCATATTTGAACGTCTACTGTAAGATGATTAACTACGTCCAGCAGAAATGTCTCTGATCTGTTGGCTTACGATCCATATTTGAGCGTCTAGCTTAAGTTGATAAACTACGTCCAGCAGCATGGCCTCTGATCTGTTGGATTCCGAACCATATTTGAACGTCTAGTGTAAGATGATTAACTACGTCCAGCAGAAATGTCTCTGATCTGTTGGCTTACGACCCATATTTGAGCGTCTAGCTTAAGTTGATAAACTACGTCCAGGAGCATGGCCTCTTATCTTTTGGATTCCGGTCCATATTTGAACGTCTAGTGTAAGATGATTAACTACGTCCAGCAGAAATGTCTCTGATCTGTTGGCTTACGACCCATATTTGAGCGTCTAGCTTAAGTTGATAAACTACGTCCAGGAGCATGGCCTCTGATCTGTTGGATTCCTGTCCATTTTTGAACGTCTAGTGTAAGATGATTAACTACATCCAGCAGAAATGTCACTGATCTGTTGGCTTACGATCCATATTTGAGCGTCAAGCTTAAGTTGATAAACTACATCCAGCAGCATGGACTCTGATCTGTTGGATTCCGGTCAATATTTGAACGTCTATTGTAAGATGATTAACTACGTCCAGCAGAAATGTCTCTGATCTGTTGGCTTACGATCCATATTTGAGCGTCTAGCTTAAGTTGATAAACTACGTCCAGCAGCATGGCCTCTGATCTGTTGGATTCCGGTCCATATTTGAACGTCTAGTGAAAGATGATTAACTACGTCCAGCAGAAATGTCTCTGATCTGTTGGCTTACGATCCATATTTGAGCGTCTAGCTAAAGTTGATAAACTACGTCCAGCAGCATGGCTTCTGATCTGTTGGATTCCGAACCATATTTGAACGTCTAGTGTTAGATGATTAACTACGTCCAGCAGAAATGTCTCTGATCTGTTGGCTTACGATCCATATTTGAGCGTCTAGCTTAAGTTGATAAACTACGTCCAGCAGCATGGCCTCTGATCTGTTGGATACCGGTCCATATTTGAACGTCTAGTGTAAGATGATTAACTACATCCAGCCGAAATGTCTCTGATCTGTTGGCTTACGATCCATATTTGAGCTTCTAGCTTAAGTTGATAAACTACGTCCAGCAGCAGGGCCTCTGATCTGTTGGATACCGGTCCATATTTGAACGTTTAATGTAAGATGATTAACTACGTCCAGCAGAAATGTCTCTGATCTGTTGGCTTACGATCCATATTTGAGCGTCTAGCTTAAGTTGATAAACTACGTCCAGCAGCATGGCCTCTGATCTGTTGGATTCCGAACCATATTTGAACGTCTAGTGTAAGATGATTAACTACGTCCAGCAGAAATGTCTCTGATCTGTTGGCTTACGATCCATATTTGAGCATCTAGCTTAAGTTGATAAACTAAGTCCAGCAGCATGGCCTCTGATCTGTTGGATTCCAGTCCATATTTGAACGTCTAGTCTAAGATGATTAACTACGTCCAGCAGAAATGTCTCTGATCTATTGGATTACGATCCATATTTGAGCGTCTAGCTTAAGTTTATAAACTACGTCCAGCAGCATGGCCTCTGATCTGTTGGATTCCGGTCCATATTTGAACGTCTAGTGTAAGATGATTAACTACGTCCAGCAGAAATGTCTCTGATCTGTTGGCTTACGACCCATATTTGAGCGTCTAGCTTAAGTTGATAAACTACGTCCAGGAGCATGGCCTCTGATCTTTTGGATTCCGGTCCATATTTGAACGTCTAGTGTAAGATGATTAACTACGTCCAGCAGAAATGTCTCTGATCTGTTGGCTTACGATCCATATTTGAGCGTCAAGCTTAAGTTGATAAACTACGTCCAGCAGCATGGCCTCTGATCTGTTGGATTCCGGTCCATATTTGAACGTCTATTGTAAGATGATTAACTACGTCCAGCAGAAATGTCTCTGATCTGTTGGCTTACGATCCATATTTGAGCGTCTAGCTTAAGTTGATAAACTACGACCAGCAGCATGGCCTCTGATCTGTTGGATTCTTTCCATATTAGAACGTCTAGTGTAAGATGATTAAATACGTCCAGCAGAAATGTCTCTGATCTGTTGGCTTACGATCCATATTTGAGCGTCTAGCTTAAGTTGATAAACTACGTCCAGGAGCATGGCCTCTGATCTTTTGGATTCCGGTCCATATTTGAACGTCTAGTGTAAGATGATTAACTACGTCCAGCAGAAATGTCTCTGATCTGTTGGCTTACGATCCATATTTGAGCGTCTAGCTTAAGTTGATAAACTACGTCAAGGAGCATGGCCTCTGATCTGTTGGATTCCAGTCCATATATGAACGTCTAGTGTAAGATGATTAACTACGTCCAGCAGAAATGTCTCTGATCTTTTGGCTTACGACCCATATTTGAGCGTCTAGCTTAAGTTGATAAACTACGTCCAGGAGCATGGCCTCTGATCTTTTGGATTCCGGTCCATATTTGAACGTCTAGTGTAAGATGATTAACTACGTCCAGCAGAAATGTCTCTGATCTTACCATCCATATTTGAGCGTCAAGCTTAAGTTGATAAACTACGTCCAGCAGGATGGCCTCTGATCTGTTGGATTCCGCTCCATATTTGAACGTCTATTGTAAGATGATTACTACGTCCAGCAGAAATGTCTCTGATCTGTTGGCTTACGATCCATATTTGAGCGTCTAGCTTAAGTTGATAAACTACGTCCAGTAGCATGGCCTCTGATCTGTTGGATTCCGGTCCATATTAGAACGTCTAGTGTAAGATGATTAAATACGTCCAGCAGAAATGTCTCTCATCTGTTGGATTACGACCCATATTTGAGTATCTAGCTTAAGTTTATAAACTACGTCCAGGAGCATGGCCTCTGATCTGTTGGATTCCTGTCCATATTTGAACGTCTAGTGTAAGATGATTAACTACATCCAGCAGAAATGTCTCTGATCTGTTGGATTACGATCCATATTTGAGCGTCTAGCTTAAGTTTATAAACTACGTCCAGCAGCATGGCCTCTGATCTGTTGGATTTCGGTCCATATTTGAACGTCTACTGTAAGATGATTAACTACGTCCAGCAGAAATATCTCTGATCTGTTGGCTTACGATCCTTATTTGAGCGTCTAACTTAAGTTGATAAACTACGTCCAGCAGCATGGCCTCTGATCTGTTGGATTCCGGTCCATATTTGAACGTCTAGTGTAAGATGATTAAATACGTCCAGCAGAAATGTCTCTGATCTGTTGGCTTACGATCCATATTTGAGCGTCTAGCTTAAGTTGATAAACTACGTCCAGCAGCATGGCCTCTGATCTGTTGGATTCCGGTCCATATTTGAACGTCTTGTGTAAGATGATTAACTACGTCCAGCAGAAATGTCTCTGATCTGTTGGCTTACGATCCTTATTTGAGAGTCTAGCTTAAGTTTATAAACTACGTCTAGCAGCATGGCCTCTGATCTGTTGGATTCCGGTCCATATTTGAACGTCTAGTGTAAGATGATTAACTACGTCCAGAAGAAATGTCTCTTATCTGTTGGCTTGCGATCCATATTTGAGCGTCTAGCTTAAGTTTATAAACTACGTCCAGCAGCATGGCCTGTGATCTTTTGGATTCCGGTCCATATTTGAACGTCTAGTGTAAGATGATTAACTACGTCCAGCAGAAATGTCTCTGATCTGTTGGCTTACGATCCATATTTGAGCGTCTAGCTTAAGTTGATAAACTACGTCAAGGAGCATGGCCTCTGATCTGTTGGATTCCAGTCCATATATGAACGTCTAGTGTAAGATGATTAACTACGTCCAGCAGAAATGTCTCTGATCTTTTGGCTTACGACCCATATTTGAGCGTCTAGCTTAAGTTGATAAACTACGTCCAGGAGCATGGCCTCTGATCTTTTGGATTCCGGTCCATATTTGAACGTCTAGTGTAAGATGATTAACTACGTCCAGCAGAAATGTCTCTGATCTTACCATCCATATTTGAGCGTCAAGCTTAAGTTGATAAACTACGTCCAGCAGGATGGCCTCTGATCTGTTGGATTCCGCTCCATATTTGAACGTCTATTGTAAGATGATTACTACGTCCAGCAGAAATGTCTCTGATCTGTTGGCTTACGATCCATATTTGAGCGTCTAGCTTAAGTTGATAAACTACGTCCAGTAGCATGGCCTCTGATCTGTTGGATTCCGGTCCATATTAGAACGTCTAGTGTAAGATGATTAAATACGTCCAGCAGAAATGTCTCTCATCTGTTGGATTACGACCCATATTTGAGTATCTAGCTTAAGTTTATAAACTACGTCCAGGAGCATGGCCTCTGATCTGTTGGATTCCTGTCCATATTTGAACGTCTAGTGTAAGATGATTAACTACATCCAGCAGAAATGTCTCTGATCTGTTGGATTACGATCCATATTTGAGCGTCTAGCTTAAGTTTATAAACTACGTCCAGCAGCATGGCCTCTGATCTGTTGGATTTCGGTCCATATTTGAACGTCTACTGTAAGATGATTAACTACGTCCAGCAGAAATATCTCTGATCTGTTGGCTTACGATCCTTATTTGAGAGTCTAGCTTAAGTTTATAAACTACGTCCAGCAGCATGGCCTCTGATCTGTTGGATTCCGAACCATATTTGAACGTCTAGTGTAAGATGATTAACTACGTCCAGCAGAAATGTCTCTGATCTGTTGGCTTACGACCCATATTTGAGCGTCTAGCTTAAGTTGATAAACTACGTCCAGGAGCATGGCCTCTGATCTTTTGGATTCCGGTCCATATTTGAACGTCTAGTGTAAGATGATTAACTACGTCCAGCAGAAATGTCTCTGATCTGTTGGCTTACGATCCATATTTGAGCGTCTAGCTTAAGTTGATAAACTACGTCAAGGAGCATGGCCTCTGATCTGTTGGATTCCAGTCCATATATGAACGTCTAGTGTAAGATGATTAACTACGTCCAGCAGAAATGTCTCTGATCTTTTGGCTTACGACCCATATTTGAGCGTCTAGCTTAAGTTGATAAACTACGTCCAGGAGCATGGCCTCTGATCTTTTGGATTCCGGTCCATATTTGAACGTCTAGTGTAAGATGATTAACTACGTCCAGCAGAAATGTCTCTGATCTTACCATCCATATTTGAGCGTCAAGCTTAAGTTGATAAACTACGTCCAGCAGGATGGCCTCTGATCTGTTGGATTCCGCTCCATATTTGAACGTCTATTGTAAGATGATTACTACGTCCAGCAGAAATGTCTCTGATCTGTTGGCTTACGATCCATATTTGAGCGTCTAGCTTAAGTTGATAAACTACGTCCAGTAGCATGGCCTCTGATCTGTTGGATTCCGGTCCATATTAGAACGTCTAGTGTAAGATGATTAAATACGTCCAGCAGAAATGTCTCTCATCTGTTGGATTACGACCCATATTTGAGTATCTAGCTTAAGTTTATAAACTACGTCCAGGAGCATGGCCTCTGATCTGTTGGATTCCTGTCCATATTTGAACGTCTAGTGTAAGATGATTAACTACATCCAGCAGAAATGTCTCTGATCTGTTGGATTACGATCCATATTTGAGCGTCTAGCTTAAGTTTATAAACTACGTCCAGCAGCATGGCCTCTGATCTGTTGGATTTCGGTCCATATTTGAACGTCTACTGTAAGATGATTAACTACGTCCAGCAGAAATATCTCTGATCTGTTGGCTTACGATCCTTATTTGAGAGTCTAGCTTAAGTTTATAAACTACGTCCAGCAGCATGGCCTCTGATCTGTTGGATTCCGAACCATATTTGAACGTCTAGTGTAAGATGATTAACTACGTCCAGCAGAAATGTCTCTGATCTGTTGGCTTACGACCCATATTTGAGCGTCTAGCTTAAGTTGATAAACTACGTCCAGGAGCATGGCCTCTGATCTTTTGGATTCCGGTCCATATTTGAACGTCTAGTGTAAGATGATTAACTACGTCCAGCAGAAATGTCTCTGATCTGTTGGCTTACGATCCATATTTGAGCGTCAAGCTTAAGTTGATAAACTACGTCCAGGAGTATGGCCTCTGATCTGTTGGATTCCAGTCCATATTTGAACGTCTAGTCTAAGATGATTAACTACGTCCAACAGAAATGTCTCTGATCTGTTGGCTTACGGTCCATATTTGAGCGTCTAACTTAAGTTGATAAACTACGTCCAGCAGCATGGCCTCTGATCTGTTGGATTCCGGTCCATATTTGAACGTCTAGTGTAAGATGATTAAATACGTCCAGCAGAAATGTCTCTGATCTGTTGGCTTACGATCCATATTTGAGCGTCTAGCTTAAGTTGATAAACTACGTCCAGCAGCATGGCCTCTGATCTGTTGGATTCCGGTCCATATTTGAACGTCTTGTGTAAGATGATTAACTACGTCCAGCAGAAATGTCTCTGATCTGTTGGCTTACGATCCTTATTTGAGAGTCTAGCTTAAGTTTATAAACTACGTCTAGCAGCATGGCCTCTGATCTGTTGGATTCCGGTCCATATTTGAACGTCTAGTGTAAGATGATTAACTACGTCCAGAAGAAATGTCTCTTATCTGTTGGCTTGCGATCCATATTTGAGCGTCTAGCTTAAGTTTATAAACTACGTCCAGCAGCATGGCCTGTGATCTTTTGGATTCCGGTCCATATTTGAACGTCTAGTGTAAGATGATTAACTACGTCCAGCAGAAATGTCTCTGATCTTTTGGCTTACGACCCATATTTGAGCGTCTAGCTTAAGTTGATAAACTTCGTCCAGGAGCATGGCCTCTGATCTTTTGGATTCCGGTCCATATTTGAACGTCTAGTGTAAGATGATTAACTACGTCCAGAAGAAATGTCTCTTATCTGTTGGCTTACGATCCTTATTTGAGAGTCTAGCTTAAGTTTATAAACTACGTCCAGCAGCATGGCCTCTGATCTGTTGGATTCCGGTCCATATTTGAACGTCTAGTGTAAGATGATTAACTACGTCCAGCAGAAATGTCTCTGATCTGTTGGCTTACGATCCATATTTGAGCGTCTAGCTTAAGTTGATAAACTACGTCCAGCAGCATGGCCTCTGATCTGTTGGATTCCGAACCATATTTGAACGTCTAGTGTAAGATGATTAACTACGTCCAGCAGAAATGTCTCTGATCTGTTGGCTTACGACCCATATTTGAGCGTCTAGCTTAAGTTGATAAACTACGTCCAGGAGCATGGCCTCTTATCTTTTGGATTCCGGTCCATATTTGAACGTCTAGTGTAAGATGATTAACTACGTCCAGCAGAAATGTCTCTGATCTGTTGGCTTACGATCCATATTTGAGCGTCAAACTTAAATTCATAAACTACGTCCAGCAGCATGGCCTCTGATCTGTTGGATTCCGGTCCATATTTGAACGTCTATTGTAAGATGATTAACTACGTCCAGCAGAAATGTCTCTGATCTGTTGGCTTACGATCCATATTTGAGCGTCTAGCTTAAGTTGATAAACTACGTCCAGCAGCATTGGCCTCTGATCTGTTGGATTCCGGTCCATATTAGAACGTCTAGTGTAAGATGATTAAATACGTCCAGCAGAAATGTCTCTGATCTGTTGGCTTACGACCCATATTTGAGCGTCTAGCTTAAGTTGATAAACTACGTCCAGGAGCATGGCCTCTGATCTGTTGGATTCCTGTCCATTTTTGAACGTCTAGTGTAAGATGATTAACTACGTCCTGCAGAAATGTCACTGATCTGTTGGCTTACGATCCATATTTGAGCGTCAAGCTTAAGTTGATAAACTACATCCAGCAGCATGGACTCTGATCTGTTGGATTCCGGTCCATATTTGAACGTCTATTGTAAGATGATTAACTACGTCCAGCAGAAATGTCTCTGATCTGTTGGCTTACGATCCATATTTGAGCGTCTAGCTTAAGTTGATAAACTACGTCCAGCAGCATGGCCTCTGATCTGTTGGATTCCGGTCCATATTTGAACGTCTAGTGAAAGATGATTAACTACGTCCAGCAGAAATGTCTCTGATCTGTTGGCTTACGATCCATATTTGAGCGTCTAGCTAAAGTTGATAAACTACGTCCAGCAGCATGGCTTCTGATCTGTTGGATTCCGAACCATATTTGAACGTCTAGTGTAAGATGATTAACTACGTCCAGCAGAAATATCTCTGATCTGTTGGCTTACGATCCATATTTGAGCGTCTAGCTTAAGTTGATAAACTACGTCCAGCAGCATGGCCTCTGATCTGTTGGATACCGGTCCATATTTGAACGTCTAGTGTAAGATGATTAACTACGTCCAGCAGAAATGTCTCTGATCTGTTGGCTTACGATCCATATTTGAGCGTCAAACTTAAATTCATAAACTACGTCCAGCAGCATGGCCTCTGATCTGTTGGATTCCGGTCCATATTTGAACGTCTATTGTAAGATGATTAACTACGTCCAGCAGAAATGTCTCTGATCTGTTGGCTTACGATCCATATTTGAGCGTCTAGCTTAAGTTGATAAACTACGTCCAGCAGCATTGGCCTCTGATCTGTTGGATTCCGGTCCATATTAGAACGTCTAGTGTAAGATGATTAAATACGTCCAGCAGAAATGTCTCTGATCTGTTGGCTTACGACCCATATTTGAGCGTCTAGCTTAAGTTGATAAACTACGTCCAGGAGCATGGCCTCTGATCTGTTGGATTCCTGTCCATTTTTGAACGTCTAGTGTAAGATGATTAACTACGTCCAGCAGAAATGTCACTGATCTGTTGGCTTACGATCCATATTTGAGCGTCAAGCTTAAGTTGATAAACTACATCCAGCAGCATGGACTCTGATCTGTTGGATTCCGGTCCATATTTGAAAGTCTATTGTAAGATGATTAACTACGTCCAGCAGAAATGTCTCTGATCTGTTGGCTTACGATCCATATTTGAGCGTCTAGCTTAAGTTGATAAACTACGACCAGCAGCATGGCCTCTGATCTGTTGGATTCCGGTCCATATTTGAACGTCTAGTGAAAGATGATTAACTACGTCCAGCAGAAATGTCTCTGATCTGTTGGCTTACGATCCATATTTGAGCGTCTAGCTAAAGTTGATAAACTACGTCCAGCAGCATGGCTTCTGATCTGTTGGATTCCGAACCATATTTGAACGTCTAGTGTAAGATGATTAACTACGTCCAGCAGAAATATCTCTGATCTGTTGGCTTACGATCCATATTTGAGCGTCTAGCTTAAGTTGATAAACTACGACCAGCAGCATGGCCTCTGATCTGTTGGATACCGGTCCATATTTGAACGTCTAGTGTAAGATGATTAACTACATCCAGCAGAAATGTCTCTGATCTGTTGGCTTACGATCCATATTTGAGCGTCTAGCTTAAGTTGATAAACTACGTCCAGCAGCAGGGCCTCTGATCTGTTGGATACCGGTCCATATTTGAACGTTTAATGTAAGATGATTAACTACGTCCAGCAGAAATGTCTCTGATCTGTTGGCTTACGATCCATATTTGAGCGTCTAGCTTAAGTTGATAAACTACGTCCAGCAGCATGGCCTCTGATCTGTTGGATTCCGGTCCATATTTGAACGTCTATTGTAAGATGATTAACTACGTCCAGCAGAAATGTCTCTGATCTGTTGGCTTACGATCCATATTTGAGCGTCTAGCTTAAGTTGATAAACTACGACCAGCAGCATGGCCTCTGATCTGTTGGATTCTTTCCATATTAGAACGTCTAGTGTAAGATGATTAAATACGTCCAGCAGAAATATCTCTGATCTGTTGGCTTACGACCCATATTTGAGCTTCTAGCTTAAGTTGATAAACTACGTCCAGGAGCATGGCCTCTGATCTGTTGGATTCCAGTCCATATTTGAACGTCTAGTGTAAGATGATTAAATACGTCCAGCAGAAATGTCTCTGATCTGTTGGCTTACTATCCATATTTGAGCGTCTAGCTTAAGTTGATAAACTACGTCCAGCAGCATGGCCTCTGATCTGTTGGATTCCGGTCCATATTTGAACGTCTAGTGTAAGATGATTAACTACGTCCAGCAGAAATGTCTCTGATCTGTTGGCTTACGATCCTTATTTGAGAGTCTAGCTTAAGTTTATAAACTACGTCTAGCAGCATCGCCTCTGATCTGTTGGATTCCGGTCCATATTTGAACGTCTAGTGTAAGATGATTAACTACGTCCAGCAGAAATGTCTCTGATCTGTTGGCTTACCATCCATATTTGAGCGTCAAGCTTAAGTTGATAAACTATGTCCAGCAGCATGGCCTCTGATCTGTTGGATTCCGGTCCATATTTGAACGTCTATTGTAAGATGATTACTACGTCCAGCAGAAATGTCTCTGATCTGTTGGCTTACGATCCATATTTGAGCGTCTAGCTTAAGTTGATAAACTACGTCCAGCAGCATGGCCTCTGATCTGTTGGATTCCGGTCCATATTAGAACGTCTAGTGTAAGATGATTAAATACGTCCAGCAGAAATGTCTCTCATCTGTTGGATTACGACCCATATTTGAGTATCTAGCTTAAGTTTATAAACTACGTCCAGGAGCATGGCCTCTGATCTGTTGGATTCCTGTCCATATTTGAACGTCTAGTGTAAGATGATTAACTACATCCAGCAGAAATGTCTCTGATCTGTTGGCTTACGATCCATATTTGAGCGTCTAGCTTAAGTTGATAAACTACGTCCAGCAGCATGGCCTCTGATCTGTTGGATTCCGGTCCATATTTGAACGTCTAGTGTAAGATGATTAAATACGTCCAGCAGAAATGTCTCTGATCTGTTGGCTTACGATCCATATTTGAGCGTCTAGCTTAAGTTGATAAACTACGTCCAGCAGCATGGCCTCTGATCTGTTGGATTCCGGTCCATATTTGAACGTCTTGTGTAAGATGATTAACTACGTCCAGCAGAAATGTCTCTGATCTTTTGGCTTACGACCCATATTTGAGCGTCTAGCTTAAATTGATAAACTTCGTCCAGGAGCATGGCCTCTGATCTTTTGGATTCCGGCCCATATTTGAACGTCTAGTGTAAGATGATTAACTACGTCCAGAAGAAATGTCTCTTATCTGTTGGCTTACGATCCTTATTTGAGAGTCTAGCTTAAGTTTATAAACTACGTCCAGCAGCATGGCCTCTGATCTGTTGGATTCCGGTCCATATTTGAACGTCTAGTGTAAGATGAATAACTACATCCAGGAGAAATGTCTCTGATCTGTTGGCTTACGATCCATATTTGAGCGTCTAGCTTAAGTTGATAAACTACGTCCAGCAGCATGGCCTCTGATCTGTTGGATTCCGCTCCATATTTGAACGTCTAGTGTAAGATGATTAACTACGTCCAGCAGAAATGTCTCTGATCTGTTGGCTTACGATCCATATTTGAGCGTCTAGCTTAAGTTGATAAACTACGTCCAGCAGCATGGCCTCTGATCTGTTGGATTCCGAACCATATTTGAACGTCTAGTGTAAGATGATTAACTACGTCCAGCAGAAATGTCTCTGATCTGTTGGCTTACGACCCATATTTGAGCGTCTAGCTTAAGTTGATAAACTACGTCCAGGAGCATGGCCTCTTATCTTTTGGATTCCGGTCCATATTTGAACGTCTAGTGTAAGATGATTAACTACGTCCAGCAGAAATGTCTCTGATCTGTTGGCTTACGATCCATATTTGAGCGTCAAACTTAAATTCATAAACTACGTCCAGCAGCATGGCCTCTGATCTGTTGGATTCCGGTCCATATTAGAACGTCTAGTGTAAGATGATTAAATACGTCCAGCAGAAATGTCTCTGATCTGTTGGCTTACGACCCATATTTGAGCGTCTAGCTTAAGTTGATAAACTACGTCCAGGAGCATGGCCTCTGATCTGTTGGATTCCTGTCCATTTTTGAACGTCTAGTGTAAGATGATTAACTACGTCCTGCAGAAATGTCACTGATCTGTTGGCTTACGATCCATATTTGAGCGTCAAGCTTAAGTTGATAAACTACATCCAGCAGCATGGACTCTGATCTGTTGGATTCCGGTCCATATTTGAACGTCTATTGTAAGATGATTAACTACGTCCAGCAGAAATGTCTCTGATCTGTTGGCTTACGATCCATATTTGAGCGTCTAGCTTAAGTTGATAAACTACGTCCAGCAGCATGGCCTCTGATCTGTTGGATTCCGGTCCATATTTGAACGTCTAGTGAAAGATGATTAACTACGTCCAGCAGAAATGTCTCTGATCTGTTGGCTTACGATCCATATTTGAGCGTCTAGCTAAAGTTGATAAACTACGTCCAGCAGCATGGCTTCTGATCTGTTGGATTCCGAACCATATTTGAACGTCTAGTGTAAGATGATTAACTACGTCCATCAGAAATATCTCTGATCTGTTGGCTTACGATCCATATTTGAGCGTCTAGCTTAAGTTGATAAACTACGTCCAGCAGCATGGCCTCTGATCTGTTGGATTCCGAACCATATTTGAACGTCTAGTGTAAGATGATTAACTACGTCCAGCAGAAATGTCTCTGATCTGTTGGCTTACGACCCATATTTGAGCGTCTAGCTTAAGTTGATAAACTACGTCCAGGAGCATGGCCTCTTATCTTTTGGATTCCGGTCCATATTTGAACGTCTAGTGTAAGATGATTAACTACGTCCAGCAGAAATGTCTCTGATCTGTTGGCTTACGATCCATATTTGAGCGTCAAACTTAAATTCATAAACTACGTCCAGCAGCATGGCCTCTGATCTGGTGGATTCCGGTCCATATTTGAACGTCTATTGTAAGATGATTAACTACGTCCAGCAGAAATGTCTCTGATCTGTTGGCTTACGATCCATATTTGAGCGTCTAGCTTAAGTTGATAAACTACGTCCAGCAGCATTGGCCTCTGATCTGTTGGATTCCGGTCCATATTAGAACGTCTAGTGTAAGATGATTAAATACGTCCAGCAGAAATGTCTCTGATCTGTTGGCTTACGACCCATATTTGAGCGTCTAGCTTAAGTTGATAAACTACGTCCAGGAGCATGGCCTCTGATCTGTTGGATTCCTGTCCATTTTTGAACGTCTAGTGTAAGATGATTAACTACGTCCAGCAGAAATGTCACTGATCTGTTGGCTTACGATCCATATTTGAGCGTCAAGCTTAAGTTGATAAACTACATCCAGCAGCATGGACTCTGATCTGTTGGATTCCGGTCCATATTTGAACGTCTATTGTAAGATGATTAACTACGTCCAGCAGAAATGTCTCTGATCTGTTAACTTACGATCCATATTTGAGCGTCTAGCTTAAGTTGATAAACTACGTCCAGCAGCATGGCCTCTGATCTGTTGGATTCCGGTCCATATTTGAACGTCTAGTGAAAGATGATTAACTACGTCCAGCAGAAATGTCTCTGATCTGTTGGCTTACGATCCATATTTGAGCGTGTAGCTAAAGTTGATAAACTACGTCCAGCAGCATGGCTTCTGATCTGTTGGATTCCGAACCATATTTGAACGTCTAGTGTAAGATGATTAACTACGTCCAGCAGAAATATCTCTGATCTGTTGGCTTACGATCCATATTTGAGCGTCTAGCTTAAGTTGATAAACTACGTCCAGCAGCATGGCCTCTGATCTGTTGGATACCGGTCCATATTTGAACGTCTAGTGTAAGATGATTAACTACATCCAGCAGAAATGTCTCTGATCTGTTGGCTTACGATCCATATTTGAGCGTCTAGCTTAAGTTGATAAACTACGCCCAGCAGCAGGGCCTCTGATCTGTTGGATACCGGTCCATATTTGAACGTTTAATGTAAGATGATTAACTACGTCCAGCAGAAATGTCTCTGATCTGTTGGCTTACGATCCATATTTGAGCGTCTAGCTTAAGTTGATAAACTACGTCCAGCAGCATAGCCTCTGATCTGTTGGATTCCGGTCCATATTTGAACGTCTATTGTAAGATGATTAACTACGTCCAGCAGAAATGTCTCTGATCTGTTGGCTTACGATCCATATTTGAGCGTCTAGCTTAAGTTGATAAACTACGACCAGCAGCATGGCCTCTGATCTGTTGGATTCTTTCCATATTAGAACGTCTAGTGTAAGATGATTAAATACGTCCAGCAGAAATATTTCTGATCTGTTGGCTTACGACCCATATTTGAGCTTCTAGCTTAAGTTGATAAACTACGTCCAGGAGCATGGCCTCTGATCTGTTGGATTCCAGTCCATATTTGAACGTCTAGTCTAAGATGATTAACTACGTCCAGCAGAAATGTCTCTGATCTGTTGGCTTACGATCCATATTTGAGCGTCTAACTTAAGTTGATAAACTACGTCCAGCAGCATGGCCTCTGATCTGTTGGATTCCGAACTATATTTGAACGTCTAGTGTAAGATGATTAACTACGTCCAGCAGAAATGTCTCTGATCTGTTGGCTTACGATCCTTATTTGAGAGTCTAGCTTAAGTTTATAAACTACGTCTAGCAGCATCGCCTCTGATCTGTTGGATTCCGGTCCATATTTGAACGTCTAGTGTAAGATGATTAACTACGTCCAGCAGAAATGTCTCTGATCTGTTGGCTTACCATCCATATTTGAGCGTCAAGCTTAAGTTGATAAACTATGTCCAGCAGCATGGCCTCTGATCTGTTGGATTCCGGTCCATATTTGAACGTCTATTGTAAGATGATTACTACGTCCAGCAGAAATGTCTCTGATCTGTTGGCTTACGATCCATATTTGAGCGTCTAGCTTAAGTTGATAAACTACGTCCAGCAGCATGGCCTCTGATCTGTTGGATTCCGGTCCATATTAGAACGTCTAGTGTAAGATGATTAAATACGTCCAGCAGAAATGTCTCTCATCTGTTGGATTACGACCCATATTTGAGTATCTAGCTTAAGTTTATAAACTACGTCCAGGAGCATGGCCTCTGATCTGTTGGATTCCTGTCCATATTTGAACGTCTAGTGTAAGATGATTAACTACATCCAGCAGAAATGTCTCTGATCTGTTGGCTTACGATCCATATTTGAGCGTCTAGCTTAAGTTGATAAACTACGTCCAGCAGCATGGCCTCTGATCTGTTGGATTCCGGTCCATATTTGAACGTCTACTGTAAGATGATTAATTACGTCCAGCAGAAATGTCTCTGATCTGTTGGCTTACGATCCTTATTTGAGAGTCTAGCTTAAGTTTATAAACTACGTCCAGCAGCATGGCCTCTGATCTGTTGGATTCCGGTCCATATTTGAACGTCTAGTGTAAGATGAATAACTACATCCAGGAGAAATGTCTCTGATCTGTTGGCTTACGATCCATATTTGAGCGTCTAGCTTAAGTTGATAAACTACGTCCAGCAGCATGGCCTCTGATCTGTTGGATTCCGCTCCATATTTGAACGTCTAGTGTAAGATGATTAACTACGTCCAGCAGAAATGTCTCTGATCTGTTGGCTTACGATCCATATTTGAGCGTCTAGCTTAAGTTGATAAACTACGTCCAGCAGCATGGCCTCTGATCTGTTGGATTCCGAACTATATTTGAACGTCTAGTGTAAGATGATTAACTACGTCCAGCAGAAATGTCTCTGATCTGTTGGCTTACGACCCATATTTGAGCGTCTAGCTTAAGTTGATAAACTACGTCCAGGAGCATGGCCTCTTATCTTTTGGATTCCGGTCCATATTTGAACGTCTAGTGTAAGATGATTAACTACGTCCAGCAGAAATGTCTCTGATCTGTTGGCTTACGATCCATATTTGAGCGTCAAACTTAAATTCATAAACTACGTCCAGCAGCATGGCCTCTGATCTGTTGGATTCCGGTCCATATTTGAACGTCTATTGTAAGATGATTAACTACGTCCAGCAGAAATGTCTCTGATCTGTTGGCTTACGATCCATATTTGAGCGTCTAGCTTAAGTTGATAAACTACGTCCAGCAGCATTGGCCTCTGATCTGTTGGATTCCGGTCCATATTAGAACGTCTAGTGTAAGATGATTAAATACGTCCAGCAGAAATGTCTCTGATCTGTTGGCTTACGACCCATATTTGAGCGTCTAGCTTAAGTTGATAAACTACGTCCAGGAGCATGGCCTCTGATCTGTTGGATTCCTGTCCATTTTTGAACGTCTAGTGTAAGATGATTAACTACGTCCAGCAGAAATGTCACTGATCTGTTGGCTTACGATCCATATTTGAGCGTCAAGCTTAAGTTGATAAACTACATCCAGCAGCATGGACTCTGATCTGTTGGATTCCGGTCCATATTTGAACGTCTATTGTAAGATGATTAACTACGTCCAGCAGAAATGTCTCTGATCTGTTGGCTTACGATCCATATTTGAGCGTCTAGCTTAAGTTGATAAACTACGTCCAGCAGCATGGCCTCTGATCTGTTGGATTCCGGTCCATATTTGAACGTCTAGTGAAAGATGATTAACTACGTCCAGCAGAAATGTCTCTGATCTGTTGGCTTACGATCCATATTTGAGCGTCTAGCTAAAGTTGATAAACTACATCCAGCAGCATGGCTTCTGATCTGTTGGATTCCGAACCATATTTGAACGTCTAGTGTAAGATGATTAACTACGTCCAGCAGAAATATCTCTGATCTGTTGGCTTACGATCCATATTTGACCGTCTAGCTTAAGTTGATAAACTACGTCCAGCATCATGGCCTCTGATCTGTTGGATACCGGTCCATATTTGAACGTCTAGTGTAAGATGATTAACTACATCCAGCAGAAATGTCTCTGATCTGTTGGCTTACGATCCATATTTGAGCGTCTAGCTTAAGTTGATAAACTACGTCCAGCAGCAGGGCCTCTGATCTGTTGGATACCGGTCCATATTTGAACGTTTAATGTAAGATGATTAACTACGTCCAGCAGAAATGTCTCTGATCTGTTGGCTTACGATCCATATTTGAGCGTCTAGCTTAAGTTGATAAACTACGTCCAGCAGCATGGCCTCTGATCTGTTGGATTCCGGTCCATATTTGAACGTCTATTGTAAGATGATTAACTACGTCCAGCAGAAATGTCTCTGATCTGTTGGCTTACGATCCATATTTGAGCGTCTAGCTTAAGTTGATAAACTACGACCAGCAGCATGGCCTCTGATCTGTTGGATTCTTTCCATATTAGAACGTCTAGTGTAAGATGATTAAATACGTCCAGCAGAAATATCTCTGATCTGTTGGCTTACGACCCATATTTGAGCGTCTAGCTTAAGTTGATAAACTACGTCCAGGAGCATGGCCTCTGATCTGTTGGATTCCAGTCCATATTTGAACGTCTAGTCTAAGATGATTAACTACGTCCAGCAGAAATGTCTCTGATCTGTTGGCTTACGATCCATATTTGAGCGTCTAACTTAAGTTGATAAACTACGTCCAGCAGCATGGCCTCTGATCTGTTGGATTCCGGTCCATATTTGAACGTCTAGTGTAAGATAATTAACTACGTCCAGCAGAAATGTCTCTGATCTGTTGGCTTACGATCCATATTTGAGCGTCTAGCTTAAGTTGATAAACTACGTCCAGCAGCATGGCCTCTGATCTGTTGGATTCCGGTCCATATTTGAACGTCTAGTGAAAGATGATTAACTACGTCCAGCAGAAATGTCTCTGATCTGTTGGCTTACGATCCATATTTGAGCGTCTAGCTAAAGTTGATAAACTACGTCCAGCAGCATGGCTTCTGATCTGTTGGATTCCGAACCATATTTGAACGTCTAGTGTAAGATGATTAACTACGTCCAGCAGAAATATCTCTGATCTGTTGGCTTACGATCCATATTTGACCGTCTAGCTTAAGTTGATAAACTACGTCCAGCATCATGGCCTCTGATCTGTTGGATACCGGTCCATATTTGAACGTCTAGTGTAAGATGATTAACTACATCCAGCAGAAATGTCTCTGATCTGTTGGCTTGCGATCCATATTTGAGCGTCTAGCTTAAGTTGATAAACTACGTCCAGCAGCAGGGCCTCTGATCTGTTGGATACCGGTCCATATTTGAACGTTTAATGTAAGATGATTAACTACGTCCAGCAGAAATGTCTCTGATCTGTTGGCTTACGATCCATATTTGAGCGTCTAGCTTAAGTTGATAAACTACAACCAGCAGCATGGCCTCTGATCTGTTGGATTCTTTCCATATTAGAACGTCTAGTGTAAGATGATTAAATACGTCCAGCAGAAATATCTCTGATCTGTTGGCTTACGACCCATATTTGAGCGTCTAGCTTAAGTTGATAAACTACGTCCAGGAGCATGGCCTCTGATCTGTTGGATTCCAGTCCATATTTGAACGTCTAGTCTAAGATGATTAACTACGTCCAGCAGAAATGTCTCTGATCTGTTGGCTTACGATCCATATTTGAGCGTCTAACTTAAGTTGATAAACTACGTCCAGCAGCATGGCCTCTGATCTGTTGGATTCCGGTCCATATTTGAACGTCTAGTGTAAGATAATTAACTACGTCCAGCAGAAATGTCTCTGATCTGTTGGCTTACGATCCATATTTGAGCGTCTAGCTTAAGTTGATAAACTACGTCCAGGAGCATGGCCTCTGATCTTTTGGATTCCAGTCCATATTTGAACGTCTAGTGTAAGATGATTAACTACGTCCAGCAGAAATGTCTCTGATCTGTTGGATTACGATCCATATTTGAGCGTCTAGCTTAAGTTTATAAACTACGTCCAGCAGCATGGCCTGTGATCTGTTGGATTCCGGTCCATATTTGAACGTCTAGTGTAAGATGATTAACTACGTCCAGCAGAAATGTCTCTGATCTGTTGGCTTACGACCCATATTTGAGCGTCTAGCTTAAGTTGATAAACTACGTCCAGGAGCATGGCCTCTGATCTTTTGGATTCCGGTCCATATTTGAACGTCTAGTGTAAGATGATTAATTACGTCCAGCAGATATGTCTCTGATCTGTTGGCTTACGATCCATATTTGAGCGTCTAGCTTAAGTTGATAAACTACGTCCAGTAGCATGGCCTCTGATCTGTTGGATTCCGGTCATTATTAGAACGTCTAGTGTAAGATGATTAAATACGTCCAGCAGAAATGTCTCTCATCTGTTGGATTACGACCCATATTTGAGTATCTAGCTTAAGTTTATAAACTACGTCCAGGAGCATGGCCTCTGATCTGTTGGATTCCTGTCCATATTTGAACGTCTAGTGTAAGATGATTAACTACATCCAGCAGAAATGTCTCTGATCTGTTGGCTTACGATGCATATTTGAGCGTCTAGCTTAAGTTTATAAACTACGTCCAGCAGCATGGCCTCTGATCTGTTGGATTCCGGTCCATATTTGAACGTCTAGTGTCAGATGATTAACTACGTCCAGCAGAAATGTCTCTGATCTGTTGGCTTACGATCCATATTTGAGCGTCAAACTTAAATTCATAAACTACATCCAGCAGCATGGCCTCTGATCTGTTGGATTCCGGTCCATATTTGAACGTCTATTGTAAGATGATTAACTACGTCCAGCAGAAATGTCTCTGATCTGTTGGCTTACGATCCATATTTGAGCGTCTAGCTTAAGTTGATAAACTACGTCCAGCAGCATTGGCCTCTGATCTGTTGGATTCCGGTCCATATTAGAACGTCTAGTGTAAGATGATTAAATACGTCCAGCAGAAATGTCTCTGATCTGTTGGCTTACGACCCATATTTGACCGTCTAGCTTAAGTTGATAAACTACGTCCAGCATCATGGCCTCTGATCTGTTGGATACCGGTCCATATTTGAACGTCTAGTGTAAGATGATTAACTACATCCAGCAGAAATGTCTCTGATCTGTTGGCTTACGATCCATATTTGAGCGTCTAGCTTAAGTTGATAAACTACGTCCAGCAGCAGGGCCTCTGATCTGTTGGATACCGGTCCATATTTGAACGTTTAATGTAAGATGATTAACTACGTCCAGCAGAAATGTCTCTGATCTGTTGGCTTACGATCCATATTTGAGCGTCTAGCTTAAGTTGATAAACTACGTCCAGCAGCATGGCCTCTGATCTGTTGGATTCCGGTCCATATTTGAACGTCTATTGTAAGATGATTAACTACGTCCAGCAGAAATGTCTCTGATCTGTTGGCTTACGATCCATATTTGAGCGTCTAGCTTAAGTTGATAAACTACGACCAGCAGCATGGCCTCTGATCTGTTGGATTCTTTCCATATTAGAACGTCTAGTGTAGGATGATTAAATACGTCCAGCAGAAATATCTCTGATCTGTTGGCTTACGACCCATATTTGAGCGTCTAGCTTAAGTTGATAAACTACGTCCAGGAGCATGGCCTCTGATCTGTTGGATTCCAGTCCATATTTGAACGTCTAGTCTAAGATGATTAACTACGTCCAGCAGAAATGTCTCTGATCTGTTGGCTTACGATCCATATTTGAGCGTCTAACTTAAGTTGATAAACTACGTCCAGCAGCATGGCCTCTGATCTGTTGGATTCCGGTCCATATTTGAACGTCTAGTGTAAGATAATTAACTACGTCCAGCAGAAATGTCTCTGATCTGTTGGCTTACGATCCATATTTGAGCGTCTAGCTTAAGTTGATAAACTACGTCCAGCAGCATGGCCTCTGATCTGTTGGATTCCGGTCCATATTTGAACGTCTAATGAAAGATGATTAACTACGTCCAGCAGAAATGTCTCTGATCTGTTGGCTTACGATCCATATTTGAGCGTCTAGCTAAAGTTGATAAACTACGTCCAGCAGCATGGCTTCTGATCTGTTGGATTCCGAACCATATTTGAACGTCTAGTGTAAGATGATTAATTACGTCCAGCAGAAATGTCTCTGATCTGTTGGCTTACGATCCATATTTGAGCGTCTAGATTAAGTTGATAAACTACGTCCAGTAGCATGGCCTCTGATCTGTTGGATTCCGGTCCATATTAGAACGTCTAGTGTAAGATGATTAAATACGTCCAGCAGAAATGTCTCTCATCTGTTGGATTACGACCCATATTTGAGTATCTAGCTTAAGTTTATAAACTACGTCCAGGAGCATGGCCTCTGATCTGTTGGATTCCTGTCCATATTTGAACGTCTAGTGTAAGATGATTAACTACATCCAGCAGAAATGTCTCTGATCTGTTGGCTTACGATGCATATTTGAGCGTCTAGCTTAAGTTTATAAACTACGTCCAGCAGCATGGCCTCTGATCTGTTGGATTCCGGTCCATATTTGAACGTCTAGTGTCAGATGATTAACTACGTCCAGCAGAAATGTCTCTGATCTGTTGGCTTACGATCCATATTTGAGCGTCAAACTTAAATTCATAAACTACGTCCAGCAGCATGGCCTCTGATCTGTTGGATTCCGGTCCATATTTGAACGTCTATTGTAAGATGATTAACTACGTCCAGCAGAAATGTCTCTGATCTGTTGGCTTACGATCCATATTTGAGCGTCTAGCTTAAGTTGATAAACTACGTCCAGCAGCATTGGCCTCTGATCTGTTGGATTCCGGTCCATATTAGAACGTCTAGTGTAAGATGATTAAATACGTCCAGCAGAAATGTCTCTGATCTGTTGGCTTACGACCCATATTTGACCGTCTAGCTTAAGTTGATAAACTACGTCCAGCATCATGGCCTCTGATCTGTTGGATACCGGTCCATATTTGAACGTCTAGTGTAAGATGATTAACTACATCCAGCAGAAATGTCTCTGATCTGTTGGCTTACGATCCATATTTGAGCGTCTAGCTTAAGTTGATAAACTACGTCCAGCAGCAGGGCCTCTGATCTGTTGGATACCGGTCCATATTTGAACGTTTAATGTAAGATGATTAACTACGTCCAGCAGAAATGTCTCTGATCTGTTGGCTTACGATCCATATTTGAGCGTCTAGCTTAAGTTGATAAACTACGTCCAGCAGCATGGCCTCTGATCTGTTGGATTCCGGTCCATATTTGAACGTCTATTGTAAGATGATTAACTACGTCCAGCAGAAATGTCTCTGATCTGTTGGCTTACGATCCATATTTGAGCGTCTAGCTTAAGTTGATAAACTACGACCAGCAGCATGGCCTCTGATCTGTTGGATTCTTTCCATATTAGAACGTCTAGTGTAGGATGATTAAATACGTCCAGCAGAAATATCTCTGATCTGTTGGCTTACGACCCATATTTGAGCGTCTAGCTTAAGTTGATAAACTACGTCCAGGAGCATGGCCTCTGATCTGTTGGATTCCAGTCCATATTTGAACGTCTAGTCTAAGATGATTAACTACGTCCAGCAGAAATGTCTCTGATCTGTTGGCTTACGATCCATATTTGAGCGTCTAATTTAAGTTGATAAACTACGTCCAGCAGCATGGCCTCTGATCTGTTGGATTCCGGTCCATATTTGAACGTCTAGTGTAAGATAATTAACTACGTCCAGCAGAAATGTCTCTGATCTGTTGGCTTACGATCCATATTTGAGCGTCTAGCTTAAGTTGATAAACTACGTCCAGCAGCATGGCCTCTGATCTGTTGGATTCCGGTCCATATTTGAACGTCTAATGAAAGATGATTAACTACGTCCAGCAGAAATGTCTCTGATCTGTTGGCTTACGATCCATATTTGAGCGTCTAGCTAAAGTTGATAAACTACGTCCAGCAGCATGGCTTCTGATCTGTTGGATTCCGAACCATATTTGAACGTCTAGTGTAAGATGATTAACTACGTCCAGCAGAAATATCTCTGATCTGTTGGCTTACGATCCATATTTGACCGTCTAGCTTAAGTTGATAAACTACGTCCAGCATCATGGCCTCTGATCTGTTGGATACCGGTCCATATTTGAACGTCTAGTGTAAGATGATTAACTACATCCAGCAGAAATGTCTCTGATCTGTTGGCTTACGATCCATATTTGAGCGTCTAGCTTAAGTTGATAAACTACGTCCAGCAGCAGGGCCTCTGATCTGTTGGATACCGGTCCATATTTGAACGTTTAATGTAAGATGATTAACTACGTCCAGCAGAAATGTCTCTGATCTGTTGGCTTACGATCCATATTTGAGCGTCTAGCTTAAGTTGATAAACTACGTCCAGCAGCATGGCCTCTGATCTGTTGGATTCCGTTCCATATTTGAACGTCTATTGTAAGATGATTAACTACGTCCAGCAGAAATGTCTCTGATCTGTTGGCTTACGATCCATATTTGAGCGTCTAGCTTAAGTTGATAAACTACGACCAGCAGCATGGCCTCTGATCTGTTGGATTCTTTCCATATTAGAACGTCTAGTGTAAGATGATTAAATACGTCCAGCATAAATATCTCTGATCTGTTGGCTTACGACCCATATTTGAGCGTCTAGCTTAAGTTGATAAACTACGTCCAGGAGCATGGCCTCTGATCTGTTGGATTCAAGTCCATATTTGAACGTCTAGTCTAAGATGATTAACTACGTCCAGCAGAAATGTCTCTGATCTGTTGGCTTACGATCCATATTTGAGCGTCTAACTTAAGTTGATAAACTACGTCCAGCAGCATGGCCTCTGATCTGTTGGATTCCGGTCCATATTTGAACGTCTAGTGTAAGATAATTAACTACGTCCAGCAGAAATGTCTCTGATCTGTTGGCTTACGATCCTTATTTGAGAGTCTAGCTTAAGTTTATAAACTACGTCTAGCAGCATCGCCTCTGATCTGTTGGATTCCGTTCCATATTTGAACGTCTATTGTAAGATGATTAACTACGTCCAGCAGAAATGTCTCTGATCTGTTGGCTTACGATCCATATTTGAGCGTCTAGCTTAAGTTGATAAACTACGACCAGCAGCATGGCCTCTGATCTGTTGGATTCTTTCCATATTAGAACGTCTAGTGTAAGATGATTAAATACGTCCAGCAGAAATATCTCTGATCTGTTGGCTTACGACCCATATTTGAGCGTCTAGCTTAAGTTGATAAACTACGTCCAGGAGCATGGCCTCTGATCTGTTGGATTCCAGTCCATATTTGAACGTCTAGTCTAAGATGATTAACTACGTCCAGCAGAAATGTCTCTGATCTGTTGGCTTACGATCCATATTTGAGCGTCTAACTTAAGTTGATAAACTACGTCCAGCAGCATGGCCTCTGATCTGTTGGATTCCGGTCCATATTTGAACGTCTAGTGTAAGATAATTAACTACGTCCAGCAGAAATGTCTCTGATCTGTTGGCTTACGATCCTTATTTGAGAGTCTAGCTTAAGTTTATAAACTACGTCTAGCAGCATCGCCTCTGATCTGTTGGATTCCGGTCCATATTTGAACGTCTAGTGTAAGATGATTAACTACGTCCAGCAGAAATGTCTCTGATCTGTTGGCTTACGATCCATATTTGAGCGTCTAGCTTAAGTTGATAAACTACGTCCAGCAGCATAGCCTCTGATCTGTTGGATTCCGGTCCATATTTGAACGTCTAGTGTAAGATGATTAACTATGTCCAGCAGAAATGTCTCTGATCTTTTGGCTTACGACCCATATTTGAGCGTCTAGCTTAAGTTGATAAACTACGTCCAGGAGCATGGCCTCTGATCTTTTGGATTCCAGTCCATATTTGAACGTCTAGTGTAAGATGATTAACTACGTCCAGCAGAAATGTCTCTGATCTGTTGGATTACGATCCATATTTGAGCGTCTAGCTTAAGTTTATAAACTACGTCCAGCAGCATGGCCTCTGATCTGTTGGATTCCGGTCCATATTTGAACGTCTAGTGTAAGATGATTAACTACGTCCAGCAGAAATGTCTCTGATCTGTTGGCTTACGACCCATATTTGAGCGTCTAGCTTAAGTTGATAAACTACGTCCAGGAGCATGGCCTCTGATCTTTTGGATTCCGGTCCATATTTGAACGTCTAGTGTAAGATGATTAATTACGTCCAGCAGAAATGTCTCTGATCTGTTGGCTTACGATCCATATTTGAGCGTCTACCTTAAGTTGATAAACTACGTCCAGTAGCATGGCCTCTGATCTGTTGGATTCCGGTCCATATTAGAACGTCTAGTGTAAGATGATTAAATACGTCCAGCAGAAATGTCTCTCATCTGTTGGATTACGACCCATATTTGAGTATCTAGCTTAAGTTTATAAACTACGTCCAGGAGCATGGCCTCTGATCTGTTGGATTCCTGTCCATATTTGAACGTCTAGTGTAAGATGATTAACTACATCCAGCAGAAATGTCTCTGATCTGTTGGCTTACGATGCATATTTGAGCGTCTAGCTTAAGTTTATAAACTACGTCCAGCAGCATGGCCTCTGATCTGTTGGATTCCGGTCCATATTTGAACGTCTAGTGTAAGATGATTAACTACGTCCAGCAGAAATGTCTCTGATCTGTTGGCTTACGATAATTATTTGAGAGTCTAGCTTAAGTTTATAAATTACGTCCAGCAGCATGGCCTCTGATCTGTTGGATTCCGAACCATATTTGAACGTCTAGTGTAAGATGATTAACTACGTCCAGCAGAAATGTCTCTGATCTGTTGGCTTACGACCCATATTTGAGCGTCTAGCTTAAGTTGATAAACTACGTCCAGCAGCATGGCCTCTGATCTGTTGGATTCCGGTCCATATTTGAACGTCTACTGTAAGATGATTAACTACGTCCAGCAGAAATGTCTCTGATCTGTTGGCTTACGATCCTTATTTGAGAGTCTAGCTTAAGTTTATAAACTACGTCCAGCAGCATGGCCTCTGATCTGTTGGATTCCGAACCATATTTGAACGTCTAGTGTAAGATGATTAACTACGTCCAGCAGAAATGTCTCTGATCTGTTGGCTTACGACCCATATTTGAGCGTCTAGCTTAAGTTGATACTCTACGTCCAGGAGCATGGCCTCTGATCTTTTGGATTCCGGTCCATATTTGAACGTCTAGTGTAAGATGATTAACTACGTCCAGCAGAAATGTCTCTGATCTGTTGGCTTACGATCCATATTTGAGCGTCAAGCTTAAGTTGATAAACTACGTCCAGGAGCATGGCCTCTGATCTGTTGGATTCCGGTCCATATTTGAACGTCTAGTGTAAGATGATTAACTACGTCCAGCAGAAATGTCTCTGATCTGTTGGCTTACGATCCTTATTTCAGAGTCTAGCTTAAGTTTATAAACTACGTCCAGCAGCATGGCCTCTGATCTGTTGGATTCCGAACCATATTTGAACGTCTAGTGTAAGATGATTAACTACGTCCAGCAGAAATGTCTCTGATCTGTTGGCTTACGACCCATATTTGAGCGTCTAGCTTAAGTTGATAAACTACGTCCAGGAGCATGGCCTCTGATCTTTTGGATTCCGGTCCATATTTGAACGTCTAGTGTAAGATGATTAACTACGTCCAGCAGAAATGTCTCTGATCTGTTGGCTTACGATCCTTATTTGAGAGTCTACCTTAAGTTTATAAACTACGTCTAGCAGCATGGCCTCTGATCTGTTGGATTCCGGTCCATATTTGAACGTCTAGTGTAAGATGATTAACTACGTCCAGCAGAAATGTCTCTGATCTGTTGGCTTACGATCCATATTTGAGCGTCTAGCTTAAGTTGATAAACTACGTCCAGCAGCATAGCCTCTGATCTGTTGGATTCCGGTCCATATTTGAACGTCTAGTGTAAGATGATTAACTACGTCCAGCAGAAATGTCTCTGATCTTTTGGCTTACGACCCATATTTGAGCGTCTAGCTTAAGTTGATAAACTACGTCCAGGAGCATGGTCTCTGATCTTTTGGATTCCAGTCCATATTTGAACGTCTAGTGTAAGATGATTAACTACGTCCAGCAGAAATGTCTCTGATCTGTTGGATTACGATCCATATTTGAGCGTCTAGCTTAAGTTTATAAACTACGTCCAGCAGCATGGCCTCTGATCTGTTGGATTCCGGTCCATATTTGAACGTCTAGTGTAAGATGATTAACTACGTCCAGCAGAAATATCTCTGATCTGTTGGCTTACGACCCATATTTGAGCGTCTAGCTTAAGTTGATAAACTACGTCCAGCAGCATGGCCTCTGATCTGTTGGATTCCGTTCCATATTTGAACGTCTATTGTAAGATGATTAACTACGTCCAGCAGAAATGTCTCTGATCTGTTGGCTTACGATCCATATTTGAGCGTCTAGCTTAAGTTGATAAACTACGACCAGCAGCATGGCCTCTGATCTGTTGGATTCTTTCCATATTAGAACGTCTAGTGTAAGATGATTAAATACGTCCAGCATAAATATCTCTGATCTGTTGGCTTACGACCCATATTTGAGCGTCTAGCTTAAGTTGATAAACTACGTCCAGGAGCATGGCCTCTGATCTGTTGGATTCAAGTCCATATTTGAACGTCTAGTCTAAGATGATTAACTACGTCCAGCAGAAATGTCTCTGATCTGTTGGCTTACGATCCATATTTGAGCGTCTAACTTAAGTTGATAAACTACGTCCAGCAGCATGGCCTCTGATCTGTTGGATTCCGGTCCATATTTGAACGTCTAGTGTAAGATAATTAACTACGTCCAGCAGAAATGTCTCTGATCTGTTGGCTTACGATCCTTATTTGAGAGTCTAGCTTAAGTTTATAAACTACGTCTAGCAGCATCGCCTCTGATCTGTTGGATTCCGTTCCATATTTGAACGTCTATTGTAAGATGATTAACTACGTCCAGCAGAAATGTCTCTGATCTGTTGGCTTACGATCCATATTTGAGCGTCTAGCTTAAGTTGATAAACTACGACCAGCAGCATGGCCTCTGATCTGTTGGATTCTTTCCATATTAGAACGTCTAGTGTAAGATGATTAAATACGTCCAGCAGAAATATCTCTGATCTGTTGGCTTACGACCCATATTTGAGCGTCTAGCTTAAGTTGATAAACTACGTCCAGGAGCATGGCCTCTGATCTGTTGGATTCCAGTCCATATTTGAACGTCTAGTCTAAGATGATTAACTACGTCCAGCAGAAATGTCTCTGATCTGTTGGCTTACGATCCATATTTGAGCGTCTAACTTAAGTTGATAAACTACGTCCAGCAGCATGGCCTCTGATCTGTTGGATTCCGGTCCATATTTGAACGTCTAGTGTAAGATAATTAACTACGTCCAGCAGAAATGTCTCTGATCTGTTGGCTTACGATCCTTATTTGAGAGTCTAGCTTAAGTTTATAAACTACGTCTAGCAGCATCGCCTCTGATCTGTTGGATTCCGGTCCATATTTGAACGTCTAGTGTAAGATGATTAACTACGTCCAGCAGAAATGTCTCTGATCTGTTGGCTTACGATCCATATTTGAGCGTCTAGCTTAAGTTGATAAACTACGTCCAGCAGCATAGCCTCTGATCTGTTGGATTCCGGTCCATATTTGAACGTCTAGTGTAAGATGATTAACTATGTCCAGCAGAAATGTCTCTGATCTTTTGGCTTACGACCCATATTTGAGCGTCTAGCTTAAGTTGATAAACTACGTCCAGGAGCATGGCCTCTGATCTTTTGGATTCCAGTCCATATTTGAACGTCTAGTGTAAGATGATTAACTACGTCCAGCAGAAATGTCTCTGATCTGTTGGATTACGATCCATATTTGAGCGTCTAGCTTAAGTTTATAAACTACGTCCAGCAGCATGGCCTCTGATCTGTTGGATTCCGGTCCATATTTGAACGTCTAGTGTAAGATGATTAACTACGTCCAGCAGAAATGTCTCTGATCTGTTGGCTTACGACCCATATTTGAGCGTCTAGCTTAAGTTGATAAACTACGTCCAGGAGCATGGCCTCTGATCTTTTGGATTCCGGTCCATATTTGAACGTCTAGTGTAAGATGATTAATTACGTCCAGCAGAAATGTCTCTGATCTGTTGGCTTACGATCCATATTTGAGCGTCTACCTTAAGTTGATAAACTACGTCCAGTAGCATGGCCTCTGATCTGTTGGATTCCGGTCCATATTAGAACGTCTAGTGTAAGATGATTAAATACGTCCAGCAGAAATGTCTCTCATCTGTTGGATTACGACCCATATTTGAGTATCTAGCTTAAGTTTATAAACTACGTCCAGGAGCATGGCCTCTGATCTGTTGGATTCCTGTCCATATTTGAACGTCTAGTGTAAGATGATTAACTACATCCAGCAGAAATGTCTCTGATCTGTTGGCTTACGATGCATATTTGAGCGTCTAGCTTAAGTTTATAAACTACGTCCAGCAGCATGGCCTCTGATCTGTTGGATTCCGGTCCATATTTGAACGTCTAGTGTAAGATGATTAACTACGTCCAGCAGAAATGTCTCTGATCTGTTGGCTTACGATAATTATTTGAGAGTCTAGCTTAAGTTTATAAATTACGTCCAGCAGCATGGCCTCTGATCTGTTGGATTCCGAACCATATTTGAACGTCTAGTGTAAGATGATTAACTACGTCCAGCAGAAATGTCTCTGATCTGTTGGCTTACGACCCATATTTGAGCGTCTAGCTTAAGTTGATAAACTACGTCCAGCAGCATGGCCTCTGATCTGTTGGATTCCGGTCCATATTTGAACGTCTACTGTAAGATGATTAACTACGTCCAGCAGAAATGTCTCTGATCTGTTGGCTTACGATCCTTATTTGAGAGTCTAGCTTAAGTTTATAAACTACGTCCAGCAGCATGGCCTCTGATCTGTTGGATTCCGAACCATATTTGAACGTCTAGTGTAAGATGATTAACTACGTCCAGCAGAAATGTCTCTGATCTGTTGGCTTACGACCCATATTTGAGCGTCTAGCTTAAGTTGATACTCTACGTCCAGGAGCATGGCCTCTGATCTTTTGGATTCCGGTCCATATTTGAACGTCTAGTGTAAGATGATTAACTACGTCCAGCAGAAATGTCTCTGATCTGTTGGCTTACGATCCATATTTGAGCGTCAAGCTTAAGTTGATAAACTACGTCCAGGAGCATGGCCTCTGATCTGTTGGATTCCGGTCCATATTTGAACGTCTAGTGTAAGATGATTAACTACGTCCAGCAGAAATGTCTCTGATCTGTTGGCTTACGATCCTTATTTCAGAGTCTAGCTTAAGTTTATAAACTACGTCCAGCAGCATGGCCTCTGATCTGTTGGATTCCGAACCATATTTGAACGTCTAGTGTAAGATGATTAACTACGTCCAGCAGAAATGTCTCTGATCTGTTGGCTTACGACCCATATTTGAGCGTCTAGCTTAAGTTGATAAACTACGTCCAGGAGCATGGCCTCTGATCTTTTGGATTCCGGTCCATATTTGAACGTCTAGTGTAAGATGATTAACTACGTCCAGCAGAAATGTCTCTGATCTGTTGGCTTACGATCCTTATTTGAGAGTCTACCTTAAGTTTATAAACTACGTCTAGCAGCATGGCCTCTGATCTGTTGGATTCCGGTCCATATTTGAACGTCTAGTGTAAGATGATTAACTACGTCCAGCAGAAATGTCTCTGATCTGTTGGCTTACGATCCATATTTGAGCGTCTAGCTTAAGTTGATAAACTACGTCCAGCAGCATAGCCTCTGATCTGTTGGATTCCGGTCCATATTTGAACGTCTAGTGTAAGATGATTAACTACGTCCAGCAGAAATGTCTCTGATCTTTTGGCTTACGACCCATATTTGAGCGTCTAGCTTAAGTTGATAAACTACGTCCAGGAGCATGGTCTCTGATCTTTTGGATTCCAGTCCATATTTGAACGTCTAGTGTAAGATGATTAACTACGTCCAGCAGAAATGTCTCTGATCTGTTGGATTACGATCCATATTTGAGCGTCTAGCTTAAGTTTATAAACTACGTCCAGCAGCATGGCCTCTGATCTGTTGGATTCCGGTCCATATTTGAACGTCTAGTGTAAGATGATTAACTACGTCCAGCAGAAATATCTCTGATCTGTTGGCTTACGACCCATATTTGAGCGTCTAGCTTAAGTTGATAAACTACGTCCAGGAGCATGGCCTCTGATCTTTTGGATTCCGGTCCATATTTGAACGTCTAGTGTAAGATGATTAACTACGTCCAGCAGAAATGTCTCTGATCTTTTGGCTTACGACCCATATTTGAGCGTCTAGCTTAAGTTGATAAACTACGTCCAGGAGCATGGTCTCTGATCTTTTGGATTCCAGTCCATATTTGAACGTCTAGTGTAAGATGATTAACTACGTCCAGCAGAAATGTCTCTGATCTGTTGGATTACGATCCATATTTGAGCGTCTAGCTTAAGTTTATAAACTACGTCCAGCAGCATGGCCTCTGATCTGTTGGATTCCGGTCCATATTTGAACGTCTAGTGTAAGATGATTAACTACGTCCAGCAGAAATATCTCTGATCTGTTGGCTTACGACCCATATTTGAGCGTCTAGCTTAAGTTGATAAACTACGTCCAGGAGCATGGCCTCTGATCTTTTGGATTCCGGTCCATATTTGAACGTCTAGTGTAAGATGATTAACTACGTCTAGCAGAAATGTCTCTGATCTGTTGGCTTACGATCCATATTTGAGCGTCTAGCTTAAGTTGATAAACTACGTCCAGGAGCATGGCCTCTGATCTGTTGGATTCCAGTCCATATTTGAACGTCTAGTGTAAGATGATTAACTACGTCCAGCAGAAATATCTCTGATCTGTTGGCTTACGACCCATATTTGAGCGTCTAGCTTAAGTTGATAAACTACGTCCAGGAGCATGGCCTCTGATCTGTTGGATTCCAGTCCATATTTGAACGTCTAGTCTAAGATGATTAACTACGTCCAGCAGAAATGTCTCTGATCTGTTGGCTTACGATCCATATTTGAGCGTCTAACTTAAGTTGATAAACTACGTCCAGCAGCATGGCCTCTGATCTGTTGGATTCCGGTCCATATTTGAACGTCTAGTGTAAGATAATTAACTACGTCCAGCAGAAATGTCTCTGATCTGTTGGCTTACGATCCTTATTTGAGCGTCTAGCTTAAGTTGATAAACTACGTCCAGCAGCATAGCCTCTGATCTGTTGGATTCCGGTCCATATTTGAACGTCTAGTGTAAGATGATTAACTATGTCCAGCAGAAATGTCTCTGATCTTTTGGCTTACGACCCATATTTGAGCGTCTAGCTTAAGTTGATAAACTACGTCCAGGAGCATGGCCTCTGATCTTTTGGATTCCAGTCCATATTTGAACGTCTAGTGTAAGATGATTAACTACGTCCAGCAGAAATGTCTCTGATCTGTTGGATTACGATCCATATTTGAGCGTCTAGCTTAAGTTTATAAACTACGTCCAGCAGCATGGCCTCTGATCTGTTGGATTCCGGTCCATATTTGAACGTCTAGTGTAAGATGATTAACTACGTCCAGCAGAAATGTCTCTGATCTGTTGGCTTACGACCCATATTTGAGCGTCTAGCTTAAGTTGATAAACTACGTCCAGGAGCATGGCCTCTGATCTTTTGGATTCCGGTCCATATTTGAACGTCTAGTGTAAGATGATTAATTACGTCCAGCAGAAATGTCTCTGATCTGTTGGCTTACGATCCATATTTGAGCGTCTAGCTTAAGTTGATAAACTACGTCCAGTAGCATGGCCTCTGATCTGTTGGATTCCGGTCCATATTAGAACGTCTAGTGTAAGATGATTAAATACGTCCAGCAGAAATGTCTCTCATCTGTTGGATTACGACCCATATTTGAGTATCTAGCTTAAGTTTATAAACTACGTCCAGGAGCATGGCCTCTGATCTGTTGGATTCCTGTCCATATTTGAACGTCTAGTGTAAGATGATTAACTACATCCAGCAGAAATGTCTCTGATCTGTTGGCTTACGATGCATATTTGAGCGTCTAGCTTAAGTTTATAAACTACGTCCAGCAGCATGGCCTCTGATCTGTTGGATTCCGGTCCATATTTGAACGTCTAGTGTAAGATGATTAACTACGTCCAGCAGAAATGTCTCTGATCTGTTGGCTTACGATAATTATTTGAGAGTCTAGCTTAAGTTTATAAACTACGTCCAGCAGCATGGCCTCTGATCTGTTGGATTCCGAACCATATTTGAACGTCTAGTGTAAGATGATTAACTACGTCCAGCAGAAATGTCTCTGATCTGTTGGCTTACGACCCATATTTGAGCGTCTAGCTTAAGTTGATAAACTACGTCCAGCAGCATGGCCTCTGATCTGTTGGATTCCGGTCCATATTTGAACGTCTACTGTAAGATGATTAACTACGTCCAGCAGAAATGTCTCTGATCTGTTGGCTTACGATCCTTATTTGAGAGTCTAGCTTAAGTTTATAAACTACGTCCAGCAGCATGGCCTCTGATCTGTTGGATTCCGAACCATATTTGAACGTCTAGTGTAAGATGATTAACTACGTCCAGCAGAAATGTCTCTGATCTGTTGGCTTACGACCCATATTTGAGCGTCTAGCTTAAGTTGATACTCTACGTCCAGGAGCATGGCCTCTGATCTTTTGGATTCCGGTCCATATTTGAACGTCTAGTGTAAGATGATTAACTACGTCCAGCAGAAATGTCTCTGATCTGTTGGCTTACGATCCATATTTGAGCGTCAAGCTTAAGTTGATAAACTACGTCCAGGAGCATGGCCTCTGATCTGTTGGATTCCGGTCCATATTTGAACGTCTAGTGTAAGATGGTTAACTACGTCCAGCAGAAATGTCTCTGATCTGTTGGCTTACGATCCTTATTTCAGAGTCTAGCTTAAGTTTATAAACTACGTCCAGCAGCATGGCCTCTGATCTGTTGGATTCCGAACCATATTTGAACGTCTAGTGTAAGATGATTAACTACGTCCAGCAGAAATGTCTCTGATCTGTTGGCTTACGATCCATATTTGAGCGTCTAGCTTAAGTTGATAAACTACGTCCAGCAGCATAGCCTCTGATCTGTTGGATTCCGGTCCATATTTGAACGTCTAGTGTAAGATGATTAACTACGTCCAGCAGAAATGTCTCTGATCTTTTGGCTTACGACCCATATTTGAGCGTCTAGCTTAAGTTGATAAACTACGTCCAGGAGCATGGTCTCTGATCTTTTGGATTCCAGTCCATATTTGAACGTCTAGTGTAAGATGATTAACTACGTCCAGCAGAAATGTCTCTGATCTGTTGGATTACGATCCATATTTGAGCGTCTAGCTTAAGTTTATAAACTACGTCCAGCAGCATGGCCTCTGATCTGTTGGATTCCGGTCCATATTTGAACGTCTAGTGTAAGATGATTAACTACGTCCAGCAGAAATATCTCTGATCTGTTGGCTTACGACCCATATTTGAGCGTCTAGCTTAAGTTGATAAACTACGTCCAGGAGCATGGCCTCTGATCTTTTGGATTCCGGTCCATATTTGAACGTCTAGTGTAAGATGATTAACTACGTCTAGCAGAAATGTCTCTGATCTGTTGGCTTACGATCCATATTTGAGCGTCTAGCTTAAGTTGATAAACTACGTCCAGGAGCATGGCCTCTGATCTGTTGGATTCCAGTCCATATTTGAACGTCTAGTGTAAGATGATTAACTACGTCCAGCAGAAATGTCTCTGATCTTTTGGCTTACGACCCATATTTGAGCGTCTAGCTTAAGTTGATAAACTACGTCCAGGAGCATGGCCTCTGATCTTTTGGATTCCGGTCCATATTTGAACGTCTAGTGTAAGATGATTAACTACGTCCAGCAGAAATGTCTCTGATCTGTTGGCTTACCATCCATATTTGAGCGTCAAGCTTAAGTTGATAAACTACGTCCAGCAGCATGGCCTCTGATCTGTTGGATTCCGGTCCATATTTGAACGTCTATTGTAAGATGATTACTACGTCCAGCAGAAATGTCTCTGATCTGTTGGCTTACGATCCATATTTGAGCGTCTAGCTTAAGTTGATAAACTACGTCCAGTAGCATGGCCTCTGATCTGTTGGATTCCGGTCCATATTAGAACGTTTAGTGTAAGATGATTAAATACGTCCAGCAGAAATGTCTCTCATCTGTTGGATTACGACCCATATTTGAGTATCTAGCTTAAGTTTATAAACTACGTCCAGGAGCATGGCCTCTGATCTGTTGGATTCCTGTCCATATTTGAACGTCTAGTGTCAGATGATTAACTACATCCAGCAGAAATGTCTCTGATCTGTTGGCTTACGATCCATATTTGAGCGTCTAGCTTAAGTTTATAAACTACGTCCAGCAGCATGGCCTCTGTTGGATTCCGGTCCATATTTGAACGTCTACTGTAAGATGATTAACTACGTCCAGCAGAAATGTCTCTGATCTGTTGGCTTACGATCCTTATTTGAGAGTCTAGCTTAAGTTTATAAACTACGTCCAGCAGCATGGCCTCTGATCTGTTGGATTCCGAACCATATTTGAACGTCTAGTGTAAGATGATTAACTACGTCCAGCAGAAATGTCTCTGATCTGTTGGCTTACGACCCATATTTGAGCGTCTAGCTTAAGTTGATACTCTACGTCCAGGAGCATGGCCTCTGATCTTTTGGATTCCGGTCCATATTTGAACGTCTAGTTTAAGATGATTAACTACGTCCAGCAGAAATGTCTCTGATCTGTTGGCTGACGATCCATATTTGAGCGTCAAGCTTAAGTTGATAAACTACGTCCAGGAGCATGGCCTCTGATCTGTTGGATTCCAGTCCATATTTGAACGTCTAGTCTAAGATGATTAACTACGTCCAGCAGAAATGTCTCTGATCTGTTGGCTTACGATCCATATTTGAGCGTCTAACTTAAGTTGATAAACTACGTCCAGCAGCATGGCCTCTGATCTGTTGGATTCCGGTCCATATTTGAACGTCTAGTGTAAGATGATTAAATACGTCCAGCAGAAATGTCTCTGATCTGTTGGCTTACGATCCATATTTGAGCGTCTAGCTTAAGTTGATAAACTACGTCCAGCAGCATGGCCTCTGATCTGTTGGATTCCGGTCCATATTTGAACCTCTAGTGTAAGATGATTAACTACGTCCAGCAGAAATGTCTCTGATCTGTTGGCTTACGATCCTTATTTGAGAGTCTACCTTAAGTTTATAAACTACGTCTAGCAGCATGGCCTCTGATCTGTTAGATTCCGGTCCATATTTGAACGTCTAGTGTAAGATGATTAACTACGTCCAGCAGAAATGTCTCTGATCTGTTGGCTTACCATCCATATTTGAGCGTCAAGCTTAAGTTGATAAACTACGTCCAGCAGCATGGCCTCTGATCTGTTGGATTCCGGTCCATATTTGAACGTCTATTGTAAGATGATTACTACGTCCAGCAGAAATGTCTCTGATCTGTTGGCTTACGATCCATATTTGAGCGTCTAGCTTAAGTTGATAAACTAAGTCCAGTAGCATGGTCTCTGATCTGTTGGATTCCGGTCCATATTAGAACGTCTAGTGTAAGATGTTTAAATACGCCCAGCAGAAATGTCTCTCATCTGTTGGATTACGACCCATATTTGAGTATCTAGCTTAAGTTTATAAACTACGTCCAGGAGCATGGCCTCTGATTTGTTGGATTCCTGTCCATATTTGAACGTCTAGTGTAAATGATTAAATACGTCCAGCAGAAATGTCTCTGATCTGTTGGCTTACGACCCATATTTGAGCGTCTAGCTTAAGTTGATAAACTACGTCCAGGAGCATGGCCTCTGATCTGTTGGATTCCTGTCCATTTTTGAACGTCTAGTGTAAGATGATTAACTACGTCCAGCAGAAATGTCTCTGATCTGTTGGCTTACGATCCATATTTGAGCGTCTAGCTTAAGTTGATAAACTACGTCCAGCAGCATGGCCTCTGATCTGTTGGATTCCGGTCCATATTTGAATGTCTAGTGAAAGATGATTAACTACGTCCAGCAGAAATGTCTCTGATCTGTTGGCTTACGATCCATATTTGAGCGTCTAGCTTAAGTTGATAAACTACGTCCAGCAGCATGGCCGCTTATCTGTTGGATTCCGAACCATATTTGAACGTCTAGTGTAAGATGATTAACTACGACCAGCAGAAATGTCTCTGATCTGTTGGCTTACGATCCATATTTGAGCGTCTAGCTTAAGTTGATAAACTACGTCCAGCAGCATGGCCTCTGATCTGTTGGATTCCGGTCCATATTTGAACGTCTAGTGTAAGATGATTAACTACATCCAGCAGAAATGTCTCTGATCTGTTGGCTTACGATCCATATTTGAGCGTCTAGCTTAAGTTGATTATCTACGTCCAGCAGCAGGGCCTCTGATCTGTTGGATTCCGGTCCATATTTGAACGTCTAGTATAAGATTATTAAATACGTCCAGCTGAAATGTCTCTGATCTGTTGGCCTACGATCCATATTTGAGCGTCTAGCTTAAGTTGATAAACTACGTCCAGCAGCATGGCCTCTGATCTGTTGGATTCCGGTCCATATTTGAATGTTTAATGTAAGATGATTAACTACGTCCAGCAGAAATGTCTCTGATCTGTTGGCTTACGATCCATATTTGAGCGTCTAGCTTAAGTTGATAAACTACGTCCAGCAGCAGGGCCTCTGATCTTTTGGATTCCGAACCATATTTGAACGTCTAGTGTAAGATGATTAACTACGTCCAACAGAAATGTCTCTGATCTTTTGGCTTACGACCCATATTTGAGCGTCTAGCTTAAGTTGATAAACTACGTCCAGGAGCATGGCCTCTGATCTTTTGGATTCCGGTCCATATTTGAACGTCTAGTGTAAGATGATTAACTACGTCCAGCAGAAATGTCTCTGATCTGTTGGCTTACCATCCATATTTGAGCGTCAAGCTTAAGTTGATAAACTACGTCCAGCAGCATGGCCTCTGATCTGTTGGATTCCGGTCCATATTTGAACGTCTATTGTAAGATGATTACTACGTCCAGCAGAAATGTCTCTGATCTGTTGGCTTACGATCCATATTTGAGCGTCTAGCTTAAGTTGATAAACTACGTCCAGTAGCATGGCCTCTGATCTGTTGGATTCCGGTCCATATTAGAACGTTTAGTGTAAGATGATTAAATACGTCCAGCAGAAATGTCTCTCATCTGTTGGATTACGACCCATATTTGAGTATCTAGCTTAAGTTTATAAACTACGTCCAGGAGCATGGCCTCTGATCTGTTGGATTCCTGTCCATATTTGAACGTCTAGTGTCAGATGATTAACTACATCCAGCAGAAATGTCTCTGATCTGTTGGCTTACGATCCATATTTGAGCGTCTAGCTTAAGTTTATAAACTACGTCCAGCAGCATGGCCTCTGATCTGTTGGATTCCGGTCCATATTTGAACGTCTACTGTAAGATGATTAACTACGTCCAGCAGAAATGTCTCTGATCTGTTGGCTTACGATCCTTATTTGAGAGTCTAGCTTAAGTTTATAAACTACGTCCAGCAGCATGGCCTCTGATCTGTTGGATTCCGAACCATATTTGAACGTCTAGTGTAAGATGATTAACTACGTCCAGCAGAAATGTCTCTGATCTGTTGGCTTACGATCCTTATTTGAGAGTCTACCTTAAGTTTATAAACTACGTCTAGCAGCATGGCCTCTGATCTGTTGGATTCCGGTCCATTTTTGAACCTCTAGTGTAAGATGATTAACTACGTCCAGCAGAAATGTCTCTGATCTGTTGGCTTACGATCCATATTTGAGCGTCTACCTTAAGTTGATAAACTACGTCCAGCAAAATAGCCTCTGATCTGTTGGATTCCGGTCCATATTTGAACGTCTAGTGTAAGATGATTAACTACGTCCAGCAGAAATGTCTCTGATCTTTTGGCTTACGACCCATATTTGAGCGTCTAGCTTAAGTTGATAAACTACGTCCAGGAGCATGGCCTCTGATCTGTTGGATTCCTGTCCATTTTTGAACGTCTAGTGTAAGATGATTAACTACGTCCAGCAGAAATGTCTCTGATCTGTTGGCTTACGATCCATATTTGAGCGTCTAGCTTAAGTTGATAAACTACGTCCAGCAGCATGGCCTCTGATCTGTTGGATTCCGGTCCATATTTGAACGTCTAGTGTAAGATGATTAACTACATCCAGCAGAAATGTCTCTGATCTGTTGGCTTACGATCCATATTTGAGCGTCTAGCTTAAGTTGATTATCTACGTCCAGCAGCAGGGCCTCTGATCTGTTGGATTCCGGTCCATATTTGAACGTCTAGTATAAGATTATTAAATACGTCCAGCTGAAATGTCTCTGATCTGTTGGCCTACGATCCATATTTGAGCGTCTAGCTTAAGTTGATAAACTACGTCCAGCAGCATGGCCTCTGATCTGTTGGATTCCGGTCCATATTTGAATGTTTAATGTAAGATGATTAACTACGTCCAGCAGAAATGTCTCTGATCTGTTGGCTTACGATCCATATTTGAGCGTCTAGCTTAAGTTGATAAACTACGTCCAGCAGCAGGGCCTCTGATCTGTTGGATTCCGAACCATATTTGAACGTCTAGTGTAAGATGATTAACTACGTCCAGCAGAAATGTCTCTGATCTGTTGGCTTACGATCCATATTTGAGCGTCTAGCTTAAGTTTATAAACTACGTCCAGCAGCATGGCCTCTGATCTGTTGGATTCCGGTCCATATTTGAACGTCTAGTGTAAGATGATTAACTACGTCCAGCAGAAATGTCTCTGATCTGTTGGCTTACGACCCATATTTGAGCGTCTAGCTTAAGTTGATAAACTACGTCCAGGACCATGGCCTCTGATCTTTTGGATTCCGGTCCATATTTGAACGTCTAGTGTAAGATGATTAACTACGTCCAGCAGAAATGTCTCTGATCTGTTGGCTTACGATCCATATTTGAGCGTCTATCTTAAGTTGATTATCTACGTCCAGCAGCAGGGCCTCTGATCTGTTGGATTCCGGTCCATATTTGAACGTCTAGTATAAGATTATTAAATACGTCCAGCTGAAATGTCTCTGATCTGTTGGCCTACGATCCATATTTGAGCGTCTAGCTTTAGTTGATAAACTACGACCACCAGCATGGCCTCTGATCTGTTGGATTCTTTCCATATTAGAACGTCTAGTGTAAGATGATTAAATACGTCCAGCAGAAATGGCTCTGATCTGTTGGCTTACGACCCATATTTGAGCGTCTAGCTTAAGTTGATAAACTACGTCCAGGATCATGGCCTCTGATCTGTTGGATTCCAGTCCATATTTGAACGTCTAGTCTAAGATGATTAACTACGTCCAGCAGAAATGTCTCTGATCTGTTGGCTTACGATCCATATTTGAGCGTCTAACTTAAGTTGATAAACTACGTCCAGCAGCATGGCCTCTGATCTGTTGGATTCCGGTCCATATTTGAACGTCTAGTGTAAGATGATTAAATACTTCCAGCAGAAATGTCTCTGATCTGTTGGCTTACGATCCATATTTGAGCGTCTAGCTTAAGTTGATAAACGACGTCCAGCAGAAATGTCTCTGATCTGTTGGATTCCGGTCCATAATTAAACGTCTAGTGTAAGATGATTAACTACGTCCAGCAGAAATGTCTCTGATCTGTTGGCTTACGATCCATATTTGAGCGTCTAGCTTAAGTTTATAAACTACGACCTGCAGCATGTCCTCTGATCTGTTGGCTTACGATCCATATTTGAGCCTCTAGCTTAAGTTGATAAACTACGTCCAGCAGCATGGCCTCTGATCTGTTGGATTCCGGTCCATATTTGAACGTCTAATGTAAGATGATTAAATACGTCCAGCTGAAATGTCTCTGATCTGTTGGCCTACGATCCATATTTGAGCGTCTAGCTTAAGTTGATAAACTACGCCCAGCAGCATGGCATCTGATCTGTTGGATTCCGGTCCGTAATTGAACGTCTAGTGAAAGATGATTAACTACGTCCAGCAGAAATGTCTCTGATCTGTTGGCTTACGATCCATATTTGAGCGTCTAGCTTAAGTTGATAAACTACGTCCAGCAGCATGGCCTCTGATCTGTTGGATTCCGGTCCATATTTGAATGTTTAATGTAAGATGATTAACTACGTCCAGCAGAAATGTCTCTGATCTGTTGGCTTACGATCCATATTTGAGCGTCTAGCTTAAGTTGATAAACTACGTCCAGCAGCATGGCCTCTGATCTGTTGGATTCCGAACCATATTTGAACGTCTAGTGTAAGATGATTAACTACGTCCAGCAGAAATGTCTCTGATCTGTTGGCTTACGATCCATATTTGAGCGTCTAGCTTAAGTTTATAAACTACGTCCAGCAGCATGGCCTCTGATCTGTTGGATTCCGGTCCATATTTGAACGTCTAGTGTAAGATGATTAACTACGTCCAGCAGAAATGTCTCTGATCTGTTGGCTTACGACCCATATTTGAGCGTCTAGCTTAAGTTGATAAACTACGTCCAGCAGCATGGCCTCTGATCTGTTGGATTCCGGTCCATATTTGAACGTCTAGTGTAAGATGATTAACTACATCCAGCAGAAATGTCTCTGATCTGTTGGCTTACGATCCATATTTGAGCGTCAAGCTTAAGTTGATAAACTACGTCCAGCAGCATGGCCTCTGATCTGTTGGATTCCGGTCCATATTTGAACGTCTATTGTAAGATGATTAACTACGTCCAACAGAAATGTCTCTGATCTGTTGGCTTAAGATCCATATTTGAGCGTCTAGCTTAAGTTGATAAACTACGACCACCAGCATGGCCTCTGATCTGTTGGATTCTTTCCATATTAGAACGTCTAGTGTAAGATGATTAAATACGTCCAGCAGAAATGGCTCTGATCTGTTGGCTTACGATCCATATTTGAGCGTCTAACTTAAGTTGATAAACTACGTCCAGCAGCATGGCCTCTGATCTGTTGGATTCCGGTCCATATTTGAACGTCTAGTGTAAGATGATTAAATACTTCCAGCAGAAATGTCTCTGATCTGTTGGCTTACGATCCATATTTGAGCGTCTAGCTTAAGTTGATAAACTACGTCCAGCAGCATGGCCTCTGATCTGTTGGATTCCGGTCCATATTTGAACGTCTAATGTAAGATGATTAAATACGTCCAGCAGAAATGTCTCTGATCTGTTGGCCTACGATCCATATTTGAGCGTCTAGCTTAAGTTGATAAACTACGTCCAGCAGCATGGCATCTGATCTGTTGGATTCCGGTCCGTATTTGAACGTCTAGTGAAAGATGATTAACTACGTCCAGCAGAAATGTCTCTGATCTGTTGGCTTATGATCCATATTTGAGCGTCTAGCTTAAGTTGATAAACTACGTCCAGCAGCATGGCCTCTGATCTGTTGGATTCCGAACCATATTTGAACGTCTAGTGTAAGATGATTAACTACGTCCAGCAGAAATGTCTCTGATCTGTTGGCTTACGATCCATATTTGAGCATCTAGCTTAAGTTGATAAACTAAGTCCAGCAGCATGGCCTCTGATCTGTTGGATTCCAGTCCATATTTGAACGTCTACTGTAAGATGATTAACTACGTCCAGCAGAAATGTCTCTGATCTGTTGGATTACGATCCATATTTGAGCGTCTAGCTTAAGTTGATAAACTACGTCCAGCAGCATGGCCTCTTATCTGTTGGATTCCACTCCATATTTGAACGTCTAGTGTCAGATGATTAAGTACGTCCAGCAGAAATGTCCCTGATCTGTTGGCTTAAGATCCATATTTGAGCGTCTAGCTTAAGTTGATAAACTACGTCCAGCAGAAATGTCTCTGATCTGTTGGCTTACGATCCATATTTGAGCGTCTAGCTTAAGTTGATAAAATACGTCCAGCAGCATGGCCTCTGATCTGTTGGATTCCGGTCCATATTTGAACGTCTAATGTAAGATGATTAACTACGTCCAGCAGAAATGTCTCTGATCTGTTAGCTTACGATCCATATTTGAGCGTCTAGCTTAAGTTGATAAACTACGTCCAGCAGCATCGCCTCTGATCTGTTGGATTCCGGTCCATATTTGAACGTCTATTGTAAGATGATTAACTACGTCCAGCAGAAATGTCTCTGATCTGTTGGCTTAAGATCCATATTTGAGCGTCTAGCTTAAGTTGATAAACTACGACCACCAGCATGGCCTCTGATCTGTTGGATTCTTTCCATATTAGAACGTCTAGTGAAAGATGATTAACTACGTCCAGCGGAAATGTCTCTGATCTGTTGGCTTACGATCCATATTTGAGCGTCTAGCTTAAGTTGATAAACTACGTCCAGCAGCATGGTCACTGATCTGTTGGATTCCGGTCCATATTTGAATGTTTAATGTAAGATGATTAACTACGTCCAGCAGAAATATCTCTGATCTGTTGGCTTACGATCCATATTTGAGCGTCAAGCTTAAGTTGATAAACTACGTCCAGCAGCATGGCCTCTGATCTGTTGGATTCCGGTCCATATTTGAACGTCTATTGTAAGATGATTAACTACGTCCAACAGAAATGTCTCTGATCTGTTGGCTTAAGATCCATATTTGAGCGTCTAGCTTAAGTTGATAAACTACGACCACCAGCATGGCCTCTGATCTGTTGGATTCTTTCCATATTAGAACGTCTAGTGTAAGATGATTAAATACGTCCAGCAGAAATGGCTCTGATCTGTTGGCTTACGACCCATATTTGAGCGTCTAGCTTAAGTTGATAAACTACGTCCAGGAGCATGGCCTCTGATCTGTTGGATTCCAGTCCATATTTGAACGTCTAGTCTAAGATGATTAACTACGTCCAGCAGAAATGTATCTGATCTGTTGGCTTACGATCCATATTTGAGCGTCTAGCTTAAGTTGATAAACTACGTCCAGCAGAAATGTCTCTTATCTGTTGGATTCCGGTTCATAATTGAACGTCTAGTGTAAGATGATTAACTACGTCCAGCAGAAATGTCTCTGATCTGTTGGCTTACGATCCATATTTGAGCGTCTAGCTTAAGTTTATAAACTACGTCCTGCAGCATGTCCTCTGATCTGTTGGCTTACGATCCATATTTGAGCCTCTAGCTTAAGTTGATAAACTACGTCCAGCAGCATGGCCTCTGATCTGTTGGATTCCGGTCCATATTTGAACGTCTAATGTAAGATGATTAAATACGTCCAGCAGAAATGTCTCTGATCTGTTGGCCTACGATCCATATTTGAGCGTCTAGCTTAAGTTGATAAACTACGTCCAGCAGCATGGCATCTGATCTGTTGGATTCCGGTCCGTATTTGAACGTCTAGTGAAAGATGATTAACTACGTCCAGCAGAAATGTCTCTGATCTGTTGGCTTATGATCCATATTTGAGCGTCTAGCTTAAGTTGATAAACTACGTCCAGCAGCATGGCCTCTGATCTGTTGGATTCCGAACCATATTTGAACGTCTAGTGTAAGATGATTAACTACGTCCAGCAGAAATGTCTCTGATCTGTTGGCTTACGATCCATATTTGAGCATCTAGCTTAAGTTGATAAACTACGTCCAGCAGCATGGCCTCTGATCTGTTGGATTCCAGTCCATATTTGAACGTCTAGTGTAAAATGATTAACTACGTCCAGCAGAAATGTCTCTGATCTGTTGGCTTACGATCCATATTTGAGCGTCAATCTTAAGTTGATAAACTACGTCCAGCAGCATGGCCTCTGATCTGTTGGATTCCTATCCATATTTGAACGTCTAGTGAAAGATGATTAACTACGTCCAGCAGAAATGTCTCTGATCTCTTGGCTTACGATCCATATTTGAGCGTCTAGCTTAAGTTGATAAAATACGTCCAGCAGCATGGCCTCTGATCTGTTGGATTCCGGTCCATATTTGAACGTCTAATGTAAGATGATTAACTACGTCCAGCAGAAATGTCTCTGATCTGTTAGCTTACGATCCATATTTGAGCGTCTAGCTTAAGTTGATAAACTACGTCCAGCAGCATCGCCTCTGATCTGTTGGATTCCGGTCCATATTTGAACGTCTATTGTAAGATGATTAACTACGTCCAGCAGAAATGTCTCTGATCTGTTGGCTTAAGATCCATATTTGAGCGTCTAGCTTAAGTTGATAAACTACGACCACCAGCATGGCCTCTGATCTGTTGGATTCTTTCCATATTAGAACGTCTAGTTAAAGATGATTAACTACGTCCAGCAGAAATGTCTCTGATCTGTTGGCTTACGATCCATATTTGAGCGTCTAGCTTAAGTTGATAAACTACGTCCAGCAGCATGGCCTCTGATCTGTTGGATTCCGGTCCATATTTGAATGTTTAATGTAAGATGATTAACTACGTCCAGCAGAAATGTCTCTGATCTGTTGGCTTACGATCCATATTTGAGCGTCAAGCTTAAGTTGATAAACTACGTCCAGCAGCATGGCCTCTGATCTGTTGGATTCCGGTCCATATTTGAACGTCTATTGTAAGATGATTAACTACGTCCAACAGAAATGTCTCTGATCTGTTGGCTTAAGATCCGTATTTGAGCGTCTAACTTAAGTTGATAAACTACGTCCAGCAGCATGGCCTCTGATCTGTTGGATTCCGGTCCATATTTGAACGTCTAGTGTAAGATGATTAAATACTTCCAGCAGAAATATCTCTGATCTGTTGGCTTACGATCCATATTTGAGCGTCTAGCTTAAGTTGATAAACTACGTCCAGCAGAAATGTCTCTTATCTGTTGGATTCCGGTCCATAATTGAACGTCTAGTGTAAGATGATTAACTACGTCCAGCAGAAATGTCTCTGATCTGTTGGCTTACGATCCATATTTGAGCGTCTAGCTTAAGTTTATAAACTACGTCCTGCAGCATGTCCTCTGATCTGTTGGCTTACGATCCATATTTGAGCCTCTAGCTTAAGTTGATAAACTACGTCCAGCAGCATGGCCTCTGATCTGTTGGATTCCGGTCCATATTTGAACGTCTAATGTAAGATGATTAAATACGTCCAGCAGAAATGTCTCTGATCTGTTGGCCTACGATCCATATTTGAGCGTCTAGCTTAAGTTGATAAACTACGTCCAGTAGCATGGCATCTGATCTGTTGGATTCCGGTCCGTATTTGAACGTCTAGTGAAAGATGATTAACTACGTCCAGCAGAAATGTCTCTGATCTGTTGGCTTATGATCCATATTTGAGCGTCTAGCTTAAGTTGATTAACTACGTCCAGCAGCATGGCCTCTGATCTGTTGGATTCCGAACCATATTTGAACGTCTAGTGTAAGATGATTAACTACGTCCAGCAGAAATGTCTCTGATCTGTTGGCTTACGATCCATATTTGAGCATCTAGCTTAAGTTGATAAACTAAGTCCAGCAGCATGGCCTCTGATCTGTTGGATTCCAGTCCATATTTGAACGTCTAGTGTAAGATGATTAACTACGTCCAGCAGAAATGTCTCTGATCTGTTGGCTTACGATCCATATTTGAGCGTCAATCTTAAGTTGATAAACTACGTCCAGCAGCATGGCCTCTGATCAGTTGGATTCCTGTCCATATTTGAACGTCTAGTGAAAGATGATTAACTACGTCCAGCAGAAATGTCTCTGATCTCTTGGCTTACGATCCATATTTGAGCGTCTAGCTTAAGTTGATAAAATACGTCCAGCAGCATGGCCTCTGATCTGTTGGATTCCGGTCCATATTTGAACGTCTACTGTAAGATGATTAACTACGTCCAGCAGAAATGTCTCTGATCTGTTGGATTACGATCCATATTTGAGCGTCTAGCTTAAGTTGATAAACTACGTCCAGCAGCATGGCCTCTTATCTGTTGGATTCCACTCCATATTTGAACGTCTAGTGTCAGATGATTAAGTACGTCCAGCAGAAATGTCCCTGATCTGTTGGCTTAAGATCCATATTTGAGCGTCTAGCTTAAGTTGATAAACTACGTCCAGCAGAAATGTCTCTGATCTGTTGGCTTACGATCCATATTTGAGCGTCTAGCTTAAGTTGATAAACTACGTCCAGCAGCATGGCCTCTGATCTGTTGGATTCCGGTCCATATTTGAACGTCTAGTGTAAGATGATTAACTACGTCCAGCAGAAATGTCTTGATCTGTTGGCTTACGATCCATATTTGAGCGTCTAGCTTAAGTTGATAAACTACGTCCAGCAGCATGGCCTCTGATCTGTTGGATTCCGGTCCGTATTTGAACGTCTAGTGAAAGATGATTAACTACGTCCAGCAGAAATGTCTCTGATCTGTTGGCTTACGATCCATATTTGAGCGTCTAGCTTAAGTTGATAAACTACGACCAGCAGCATGGCCTCTGATCTGTTGGATTCTTTCCATATTAGAACGTCTAGTGTAAGATGATTAAATACGTCCAGCAGAAATGGCTCTGATCTGTTGGCTTACGACCCATATTTGAGCGTCTAGCTTAAGTTGATAAACTACGTCCAGGAGCATGGCCTCTGATCTGTTGGATTCCCGTCCATATTTGAACGTCTAATGTATGATGATTAACTACGTCCAGCAGAAATGTCTCTGATCTGTTGGCTTACGATCCATATTTGAGCGTCTAACTTAAGTTGATAAACTACGTCCAGCAGCATGGCCTCTGATCTGTTGGATTCCGGTCCATATTTGAACGTCTTGTGTAAGATGATTAAATACGTCCAGCAGAAATGTCTCTGATCTGTTGGCTTATGATCCATATTTGAGCGTCTAGCTTAAGTTGATAAACTACGTCCAGCAGAAATGTCTCTGATCTGTTGGATTCCGGTCTATATTTGAACGTCTAGTGTAAGATGATTAACTACGTCCAGCAGAAATGTCTCTGATCTGTTGGCTTACGATCCATATTTGAGCGTCTAGCTTAAGTTTATAAACTACGTCCTGCAGCATGTCCTCTGATCTGTTGGCCTACGATCCATATTTGAGCGTCTAGCTTAAGTTGATAAACTACGTCCAGCAGCATGGGATCTGATCTGTTGGATTCCGGTCCGTATTTGAACGTCTAGTGAAAGATGATTAACTACGTCCAGCAGAAATGTCTCTGATCTGTTGGCTTACGATCCATATTTGAGCGTCTAGCTTAAGTTGATAAACTACGTCCAGCAGCATGGCCTCTGATCTGTTGGATTCCGAACCATATTTGAACGTCTAGTGTAAGATGATTAACTACGTCCAGCAGAAATGTCTCTGATCTGTTGGCTTACGATCCATATTTGAGCATCTAGCTTAAGTTGATAAACTAAGTCCAGCAGCATGGCCTCTGATCTGTTGGATTCCAGTACATATTTGAACGTCTAGTGTAAGATGATTAACTACGTCCAGCAGAAATGTCTCTGAACTGTTGGCTTACGATCCATATTTGAGCGTCAATCTTAAGTTGTTAAACTACGTCCAGCAGCATGGCCTCTGATCTGTTGGATTCCTGTCCATATTTGAACGTCTAGTGTAAGATGATTAACTACGTCCAGCAGAAATGTCTGTGATCACTTGGCTTACGATCAATATTAAAGCGTCTAGATTAGTTGATAAACGACGTCCAGCAGCATTGCCTCTGATCTGGTGGATTCCGGTCCATATTTGAACGTCTAGTGTAAGATGATTAACTACGTCCAGCAGAAATGTCTCTCATCTGTTGGCTTACGATCCATATTTGAGCGTCTAGCTTAAGTTGATAAACTACGTCCAGCAACAGGGCCTCTTATCTGTTGGATTCCGCTCCATATTTGAACGTCTAGTGAAAGATGATTAACTACGTCCAGCAGAAATGTCTCTGATCTGTTGGCTTACGATCCATATTTGAGCGTCTAGCTTAAGTTGATAAAATACGTCCAGCAGCATGGCCTCTTATCTGTTGGATTCCACTCCATATTTGAACGTCTAGTGTCAGATGATTAAGTACGTCCAGCAGAAATGTCCCTGATCTGTTGGCTTACGATCCATATTTGAGCGTCTAGCTTAAGTTGATAAACTACGTCCAGCAGAAATGTCTCTGATCTGTTGGCTTACGATCCATATTTGAGCGTCTAGCTTAAGTTGATAAACTACGTCCAGCAGCATGGCCTCTGATCTGTTCGATTCCGGTCCATATTTGAACGTCTAATGTAAGATGATTAACTACGACCAGCAGAAATGTCTCTGATCTGTAGGCTTATTATCCATATTTGAGCGTCTAGCTTAAGTTGATAAACTACGTCCAGCAGCATGGCCTCTGATCTGTTGGATTCCGGTCCATATTTGAACGTCTAGTGTAAGATGATTAAATACGTCCAGCAGAAATGTCTCTGATCTGTTGGCTTACGATCCATATTTGAGCGTCTAGCTTAAGTTGATAAACTACGTCCAGGAGCATGGCCTGTGCTCTGTTGGATTCCCGTCCATATTTGAACGTCTAATGTAAGATGATTAACTACGTCCAGCAGAAATGTCTCTGATCTGTTAGCTTACGATCCATATTTGAGCGTCTAGCTTAAGTTGATAAACTACGTCCAGCAGCATCGCCTCTGATCTGTTGGATTCCGGTCCATATTTGAACGTCTAGTGTAAGATGATTGACTACGTCCAGCAGTAATGTCTCAGATCTGTTGGCTTACGATCCATATTTGAGCGTCTAGCTTAAGTTTATAAACTACGTCCAGGAGCAAGGCCTCTGATCTTTTGGATTCCGGTCCATATTTGAACGTCTAGTGTAAGATGATTAACTACGTCCAGCAGAAATGTCTCTTAACTGTTGGCTTACGATCCATATTTGAGCGCCAATCTTAAGTTGATGAACTACGTCCAGCAGCATTGCCTCTGATCTCTTGGATTCCGGTCCATATTTGAACGTCTAGTGTAAGATGATTAACTACGTCCAGCAGAAATGTCTCTGAACACTTGGCTTACGATCAATATTATAGCGTCTACATTAATTGATAAACTACGTCCAGCAGCATGGCCTCTGATATGTTGGATTCCGGTCCATATTTGAACGTCTAGTGTAAGATGATTAACTACCTCCAGCAGAACTGTCTCTGATCTGTTGGCTTACGACCCATATTTGACCGTCTAGCTTAAGTTGATAAACTACGTCCAGGAGCTTGGCCTCTGATCTGTTGGATTCCGGTCCATATTTGAACGTCTAGTGTAAGATGATTAACTACGTCCAGCAGAAATATCTCTGATCTGTTGGCTTACGATCCATATTTGTGCGTCAAGCTTAAGTTGATAAACTACGTCCAGCAGCATGGCCTCTGACCAGTTGGATTCCGGTCCATATTTGAACGTCTAGTGTAAGATGATTACCTACGTCCAGCAGAAATGTCTCTGATCTGTTGGCTTACGATCCATATTTGAGCGTCTAGCTTAAGTTGATAAACTACGTCCAGCAGCATGGCCTCTGATCAGTTGGATTCCGGTCCATATTTGAACGTCTAGTGTAAGATGATTAACTACGTCCAGCAGAAATGACTCTGATCTGTTGGGTTACGACCCATATTTGAGCGTCTAGCATAAGTTGATAAACTACGTCCAGGAGCATGGTCTCTGATCTGTTGGATTCCTGTCCATATTTGAACGACTAGTGTAAGATGATTAACTACGTCCAGCAGAAATGTCTCTGATCTGTTGGCTTACGATCCATATTTGAGCGTCTAGCTTAAGTTGATAAACTACGTCCAGCAGCATGGTCTCTGATCTGTTGGATTCCGGTCCATATTTGAACGTCTAGTGTAAGATGATTAACTACGTCCAGCTGAAATGTCTCAGATCTGTTGGCTTACGATCCAAATTTTAACGTCTAGCTTATGTTGATAAACTACGTCCAGCAGCATGGCCTCTGCTCTGTTGGATTCCGGTCCATATTTGAACGTCTATTGTACGATGATTAACTACGTCCAGCAGAAATGTCTTTGATCTCTTGGCTTACGATCCATATTTGAGCGTCTAGCTTAAGTTGATAAACTACGTACAGGAGCATGGCCTCTGATCTGTTGGATTCCGGTCCATATTTGAACGTCTAGTGTAAGATGATTAACTACGTCCAGTAGAAATGTCTCTGATCTGTTGGCTTACGATCCATATTTGAGCGTCTAGCTTAAGTTGATAAACTACGTCCAGCAGCATGGCCTCTGATCTGTTCGATTCCGGTCCATATTTGAACGTCTAATGTAAGATGATTAACTACGACCAGCAGAAATGTCTCTGATCTGTAGGCTTATTATCCATATTTGAGCGTCTAGCTTAAGTTGATAAACTACGTCCAGCAGCATGGCCTCTGATCTGTTGGATTCCGGTCCATATTTGAACGTCTAGTGTAAGATGATTAAATACGTCCAGCAGAAATGTCTCTGATCTGTTGGCTTACGATCCATATTTGAGCGTCTAGCTTAAGTTGATAAACTACGTCCAGGAGCATGGCCTGTGCTCTGTTGGATTCCCGTCCATATTTGAACGTCTAATGTAAGATGATTAACTACGTCCAGCAGAAATGTCTCTGATCTGTTAGCTTACGATCCATATTTGAACGTCTAGCTTAAGTTGATAAACTACGTCCAGCAGCATCGCCTCTGATCTGTTGGATTCCGGTCCATATTTGAACGTCTAGTGTAAGATGATTGACTACGTCCAGCAGTAATGTCTCAGATCTGTTGGCTTACGATCCATATTTGAGCGTCTAGCTTAAGTTTATAAACTACGTCCAGCAGCATTGCCACTGATCTGTTGGATTCCGGTCCATATTTGAACGTCTAGTGTAAGATGATTAACTACGTCCAGCAGAAATATCTTGATCTGTTGGCTTACGATCCATATTTGAGCGTCTAGCTTAAGTTGATAAACTACGTCCAGGAGCATGGCCTCTGATCTTTTGGATTCCGGTCCATATTTGAACGTCTAGTGTAAGATGATTAACTACGTCCAGCAGAAATGTCTCTTAACTGTTGGCTTACGATCCATATTTGAGCGCCAATCTTAAGTTGATGAACTACGTCCAGCAGCATTGCCTCTGATCTGTTGGATTCCGGTCCATATTTGAACGTCTAGTGTAAGATGATTAACTACGTCCAGCAGAAATGTCTCTGAACACTTGGCTTACGATCAATATTATAGCGTCTACATTAATTGATAAACTACGTCCAGCAGCATGGCCTCTGATATGTTGGATTCCGGTCCATATTTGAACGTCTAGTGTAAGATGATTAACTACCTCCAGCAGAACTGTCTCTGATCTGTTGGCTTACGACCCATATTTGACCGTCTAGCTTAAGTTGATAAACTACGTCCAGGAGCTTGGCCTCTGATCTGTTGGATTCCGGTCCATATTTGAACGTCTAGTGTAAGATGATTAACTACGTCCAGCAGAAATGTCTCTGATCTGTTGGCTTACGATCCATATTTGTGCGTCAAGCTTAAGTTGATAAACTACGTCCAGCAGCATGGCCTCTGACCAGTTGGATTCCGGTCCATATTTGAACGTCTAGTGTAAGATGATTACCTACGTCCAGCAGAAATGTCTCTGATCTGTTGGCTTACGATCCATATTTGAGCGTCTAGCTTAAGTTGATAAACTACGTCCAGCAGCATGGCCTCTGATCAGTTGGATTCCGGTCCATATTTGAACGTCTAGTGTAAGATGATTAACTACGTCCAGCAGAAATGACTCTGATCTGTTGGGTTACGACCCATATTTGAGCGTCTAGCATAAGTTGATAAACTACGTCCAGGAGCATGGTCTCTGATCTGTTGGATTCCTGTCCATATTTGAACGACTAATGTAAGATGATTAACTACGTCCATCAGAAATGTCTCTGATCTGTTGGCTTACGATCCATATTTGAGCGTCTAGCTTAAGTTCATAAACTACGTCCAGCAGCATGGTGTCTGATCTGTTGGATTCCGGCCCATATTTGAACGTCTAGTGTAAGATGATTAACTACGTCCAGCTGAAATGTCTCAGATCTGTTGGCTTACGATCCAAATTTTAACGTCTAGCTTATGTTGATAAACTACGACCAGCAGCATGGCCTCTGCTCTGTTGGATTCCGGTCCATATTTGAACGTCTATTGTACGATGATTAACTACGTCCAGCAGAAATGTCTTTGATCTCTTGGCTTACGATCCATATTTGAGCGTCTAGCTTAAGTTGATAAACTACGTACAGGAGCATGGCCTCTGATCTGTTGGATTTCGGTCCATATTTGAACGTCTAGTGTAAGATGATTAACTACGTCCAGTAGAAATGTCTCTGATCTGTTGGCTTACGATCCATATTTGAGCGTCTAGCTTAAGTTGATAAACTACGTCCATGAGCATGGCCTCTGATCTGTTGGATTCCGGTCCATATTTGAACGTCTAGTGTAAGATGGTTAATTACGTCCAGCAGAAATGTCTCTGATCTGTTGGCTTACGATCCATATTTGAGCGTGTAGCTTAAGTTGATAAACTACGTACAGCAGCATGGCCTCTGATCTGTTGGATTCCGGTCCATATTTGAACGTCTAGTGTAATATGATTAACTACGTCCAGCAGATCTGTTGGCTTACGATCAATATTTGAGCGTCTAGATTAAGTTGATAAACTACGTCCTGCAGCATGGCCTCTGATCTGATGGATTACGGTTCATATTTGAACGTCTAGTGGAAGATGATTACCTACGTCCAGCAGAAATGTCTCTGATCTGTTGGCTTACGATCCATATTTGAGCGTCTAGCTTAAGTTGATAAACTACGTCCAGCAGCATGGCCTCTGATCAGTTGGATTCCGGTCCATATTTGAACGTCTAGTGTAAGATGATTAACTACGTCCAGCAGAAATGACTCTGATCTGTTGGGTTACGACCCATATTTGAGCGTCTAGCATAAGTTGATAAACTACGTCCAGGAGCATGGTCTCTGATCTGTTGGATTCCTGTCCATATTTGAACGACTAATGTAAGATGATTAACTACGTCCATCAGAAATGTCTCTGATCTGTTGGCTTACGATCCATATTTGAGCGTCTAGCTTAAGTTCATAAACTACGTCCAGCAGCATGGTGTCTGATCTGTTGGATTCCGGCCCATATTTGAACGTCTAGTGTAAGATGATTAACTACGTCCAGCTGAAATGTCTCAGATCTGTTGGCTTACGATCCAAATTTTAACGTCTAGCTTATGTTGATAAACTACGTCCAGCAGCATGGCCTCTGCTCTGTTGGATTCCGGTCCATATTTGAACGTCTATTGTACGATGATTAACTACGTCCAGCAGAAATGTCTTTGATCTCTTGGCTTACGATCCATATTTGAGCGTCTAGCTTAAGTTGATAAACTACGTACAGGAGCATGGCCTCTGATCTGTTGGATTTCGGTCCATATTTGAACGTCTAGTGTAAGATGATTAACTACGTCCAGTAGAAATGTCTCTGATCTGTTGGCTTACGATCCATATTTGAGCGTCTAGCTTAAGTTGATAAACTACGTCCATGAGCATGGCCTCTGATCTGTTGGATTCCGGTCCATATTTGAACGTCTAGTGTAAGATGGTTAATTACGTCCAGCAGAAATGTCTCTGATCTGTTGGCTTACGATCCATATTTGAGCGTGTAGCTTAAGTTGATAAACTACGTACAGCAGCATGGCCTCTGATCTGTTGGATTCCGGTCCATATTTGAACGTCTAGTGTAATATGATTAACTACGTCCAGCAGATCTGTTGGCTTACGATCAATATTTGAGCGTCTAGATTAAGTTGATAAACTACGTCCTGCAGCATGGCCTCTGATCTGATGGATTACGGTTCATATTTGAACGTCTAGTGGAAGATGATTAACTACGTCCAGCAGAAATGTCTCTGATCTGTTGGCTTACGATCCATATTTGAGCGTCTAGCTTAAGTTTATAAACTACGTCCAGCAGCATGGCCTCTGATCTGTTGGATTCCGGTCCATATTTGAACGTCTAGTGTAAGATGATTAATTACGTCCAGCAGAAATGTCTCTGATCTGTTGGCTTACGATCCATATTTGAGCGTCTAGCTTAAGTTGATAAACTAGGTCCAGCAGCATGGCCTCTTATCTGTTGGATTCCGGTCCATATTTGAACGTCTAGTGTAAGATGATTAACTACGTCCAGCTGAAATGTCTCAGATCTGTTGGCTTACGATACAAATTTTAACGTCTAGCTTATGTTGATAAACTACGTCCAGCAGCATGGCCTCTGCTCTGTTGGATTCCGGTCCATATTTGAACGTCTATTGTACGATGATTAACTACGTCCAGCAGAAATGTCTTTGATCTCTTGGCTTACGATCCATATTTGAGCGTCTAGCTTAAGTTGATAAACTACGTACAGGAGCATGGCCTCTGATCTGTTGGATTCCGGTCCATATTTGAACGTCTAGTGTAAGATGATTAACTACGTCCAGTAGAAATGTCTCTGATCTGTTGGCTTACGATCCATATTTGAGCGTCTAGCTTAAGTTGATAAACTACGTCCATGAGCATGGCCTCTGATCTGTTGGATTCCGGTCCATATTTGAACGTCTAGTGTAAGATGATTAATTACGTCCAGCAGAAATGTCTCTGATCTGTTGGCTTACGATCCATATTTGAGCGTGTAGCTTAAGTTGATAAACTACGTACAGCAGCATGGCCTCTGATCTGTTGGATTCCGGTCCATATTTGAACGTCTAGTGTAATATGATTAACTACGTCCAGCAGATCTGTTGGCTTACGATCAATATTTGAGCGTCTAGATTAAGTTGATAAACTACGTCCTGCAGCATGGCCTCTGATCTGATGGATTACGGTTCATATTTGAACGTCTAGTGGAAGATGATTAACTACGTCCAGCAGAAATGTCTCTGATCTGTTGGCTTACGATCCATATTTGAGCGTCTAGCTTAAGTTTATAAACTACGTCCAGCAGCATGGCCTCTGATGTGTTGGATTCCGGTCCATATTTGAACGTCTAGTGTAAGATGATTAATTACGTCCAGCAGAAATGTCTCTGATCTGTTGGCTTACGATCCATATTTGAGCGTCTAGCTTAAGTTGATAAACTAGGCCCAGCAGCATGGCCTCTTATCTGTTTGATTCCGCTCCATATTTGAACGTTTAGTGTGAGATGATTAACTACGTCCAGCAGAAATGTCTCTGATCTGTTGGCTTACGATCCATATTTGAGCGTCTAGCTTAAGTTGATAAACTACGTCCAGCAGCATGGCCTCTGATCTGTTGGATTCCGGTCCATATTTGAACGTCTAGTGTAAGAAGATAAACTACGTCCAGGAGAATTGTCTCTGATCTGTATGCTTACGATCCATATTTGAGCGTCTAGTTTAAGTTGATAAACTACGTCCAGCAGCATGGCCTCTGATCTGTTGGATTCCGGTCCATATTTGAACGTCTAGTGTAAGATGATTAACTACGTCCAGCTGAAATGTCTCTGATCTGTTGACTTATGATCCATATTTGAGCGTCTATCTTATGTTGATAAACTCCGTCCAGCAGCATGGCCTCTGATCTGTTGGATTCCGGTCCATATTTGAACGTCTAGTGTAAGAATATTAATTACGTCCAGCAGAAATGTCTCTGATCTGTTGGCTTACGATCCATATTGGAGCGTCAAGCTTAAGTTGATAAACTACGTCCTGCAGCATGGCCTCTGATGTGTTGGATTCCGGTCCATATTTGAACGTCTATTGTAAGATGATTAACTACGCCCAGCAGAAATGTCTCTGATCTGTTGGATTACGATCAATATTTGAGCGTCTAGCTTAAGTTGATAAAATACGTCCAGAAGCATGGCCTCTGATCTGTTGGATTCCGGTCCATATTTGAACGTCTATTGTAAGATGATTAACTACGCCCAGCAAAAATGTCTCTGATCTGTTGACTTAAGATCCATATTTGAGCGTCTAGCTTAAGTTGATATACTACGTCCAGCAGCATGGCCTCTCATCTGTTGGATTCCGTTCCATATTTGAAGGTCTAGTGTAAGATGATTAACTACGTCCAGCAGAAATGTCTCTGATCTCTATGCTTACGATCCATATTTGAGCGTCTAGTTTAATTGATAAACTACGTCCAGCAGCATGGCCTCTGATCTGTTGGATTCCGGTCCATATTTGAACGTCTAGTGAAAGATGATTAACTACGTCCAGCAGAAATGTCTCTGATCTGTTGGCTTACGATCCATATTTGAGCGTCTAGCTTAAGTTGATAAACTACGACCAGCAGCATGGCCTCTGATCTGTTGGATTCCGCTCCATATTTGAACGTCTAGTGTAAGATTATTAACTACGCCCAGCAGAAATGTCTCTGATCTGTTGGCTTACGATCCATATTTGAGCGTCTAGCTTAAGTTGATATACTAGGCCCAGCAGCATGGCCTCTGATCTGGTGGATTCCTGTCCATATTTGAACGTCTAGTGTAAGATGATTAACTACCTCCAGCAGAAATGTCTCTGATCTGTTGGCTTACGATCCATATTTGTGCGTCAAGCTTAAGTTGATAAACTACCACCAGCAGCATGGCCTCTTATCTGTTGGATTCCGCTCCATATTTGAACGTCTAGTGTAAGATGATTAAATACGTCCAGCAGAAATGTCTCTGATCTGTTGGCTTACGATCCATATTTGAGCGTCTAGCTTAAGTTGATAAACTACGTCAGCAGCATGGCCTCTGATCTGTTGGATTCCGGTCCATATTTGAACGTCTAGTGTAAGATGATTAACTACGTCCAGCTGAAATGTCTCTGATATGTTGGCTTACGATCCATATTTAGCGTCTAGCTCATGTTGATAAACTACGTCCAGCAGCATGGCCTCTGATCTGTTGGATTCCGGTCCATATTTGAACGTCTAGTGTAAGAATATTAACTACGTCCAGCAGAAATGTCTCTGATCTGTTGGCTTACGATCCATATTTGAGCGTCAAGCTCAAGTTGATAAACTACGTCCTGCAGCATGGCCTCTGATGTGTTGGATTCCGGTCCATATTTGAACGTCTATTGTAAGATGATTAACTACGCCCAGCGGAAATGTCTCTGATCTGTTGGCTTACGATCCATATTTGAGCGTCTAGCTTAAGTTGATAAACTACGTCCAGCAGCATGGCCTCTCATCTGTTGGATTCCGTTCCATATTTGAACGTCTAGTGTAAGATGATTAACTATGTCCAGCAGAAATGTCTCTGATCTGTATGCTTACGATCCATATTTGAGCGTCTAGTTTAAGTTGATAAACTACGTCCAGCAGCATGGCCTCTGATCTGTTGGATTCCGGTCCATATTTGAACGTCTAGTGAAAGATGATTAACTACGTCCAGCAGAAATGTCTCTGATCTGTTGGCTTACGATCCATATTTGAGCGTCTAGCTTAAGTTGATAAACTACGTCCAGCAGCATAGCCTCTTATCTGTTGGATTCCGCTCCATATTTAAACGTCTAGTGTAAGATGATTAACTACGTCCAGCAGAAATGTCTCTGATCTGTTGGCTTACGATCCATATTTGAGCATCTAGCTTAAGTTGATAAACTACGTCCAGCAGCATGGCCTCTGATCTGTTGGATTCCGCTCCATATTTGAACGTCTAGTGTAAGATGATTAACTACGTCCAGCTGAAATGTCTCTGATCTGTTGGCTTACGATCCATATTTGAGCGTCTAGCTTATGATGATAAACTACGTCCAGCAGCATGGCCTCTGATCTGTTGGATTCCGGTCCATATTTGAACGTCTATTGTAAGATGATTAACTACGCCCAGCAGAAATGTCTCTGATCTGTTGGCTTACGATCAATATTTGAGCGTCTAGCTTAAGTTGATAAACTACGTCCAGCAGCATGGCCTCTGATCTGTTGGATTACGGTCCATATTTGAACGTCTACTGTAAGATGATTAACTACGTCCAGCAGAAATTTCTCTGATCTGTTAGCTTACGATCCATATTTGAGCGTCTAGCTTAAGTTGATAAACTACGTCCAGCAGCATGGCCTCTGATCTGTTGGATTCCGCTCCATATTTGAACGTCTAGTGTAAGATGATTAACTACGTCCAGCAGAAATGTATCTGATCTGTTGGCTTACGATCCATATTTGAGCGTCTAGCTAAAGTTGATACACTACGTCCAGCAGCATGGCCTCTGATCTGGTGGATTCCTGTCCATATTTGAACGTCTAGTGTAAGATGATTAACTACGTCCAGCAGAAATGTCTCTGATCTGTTGGCTTACGATCAATATTTGAGCGTCTAGATTAAGTTGATAAACTACGTCCCGCAGCATGGTCTCTGATCTGTTGGATTACGGTCCATATTTGAACGTCTAGTGTCAGATGATTAGCTACGTCCAGCAGAAATGTCTCTGATCTGTTGGCTTACGATCCATATTTGAGCGTCTAGCTTAAGTTGATAAACTAGGTCCAGCAGCATGGCCTCTGCTCGGTTGGATTCCGCTCCATATTTGAACGTCTAGTGTAAGATGATTAACTACGTCCAGCAGAAATGTCTCTAAACTGTTGGCTTACGATCCATATTTGAGCGTCTAGCTTAAGTTGATAAACTACGTCTAGCAGCATGGCCTCGGATCTGTTCGATTCCCGTCCATATTTGAACGTCTAGTGCAAGATGATTAACTACGTCCAGCAGAAATGTCTCTGATCTGTTGTCTTACGTTACATATTTGAGCGTCTAGCTTAAGTTGATAAACTACGTCCAGCAGCATGGCCGCTGATCTGTTGGATTCCGGTCCATATTTGAACGTCTAGTGTAAGATGATTAACTACGTCCAGCTGAAATGTCTCTGATCTGTTGGCTTACGATCCATATTTGAGCGTCTAGCTTAAGTTTATAAACTACGACCAGCAGCATGGCCTCTGATCTGTTGGATTCCGCTCCATATTTGAACGTCTAGTGTAAGATTATTAAATACGTCCAGCAGAAATGTATCTGATCTGTTGGCTTACGATCCTTATTTCAGCGTCTAGCTTAAGTTTATAAACTACGTCCAGCAGCATGGCTTCTGATCTGTTGGATTCCGCTCAATATTTGAACGTATAGTGTAAGATGATTAACTACGTCCAGCAGAAATGTCTCTGATCTGTTGGCTTACGATTCATATTTGACCGTCTAGCTTAAGTTGATAAACTACGTCCAGCAGCATGGCCTCTGATCTGTTGGATCCGGTCCATATTTGAACGTCTAGTGTAAGATTATTAACTACGTCCAGCAGAAATGTCTCTGATCTGTTGGCTTACGATCCATATTTGAGCGTCTACCTTAAGTTGATAAACTACGCCCAGCAGCATGGCCTCTGATCTGTTGGATTCCGGTCCATATTTGAACGTCTAGTGTAAGATGATTAACTACGTCCAGCAGATCTGTTTGCTTACGATCAATATTTGAGCGTCTAGATTAAGTTGATAAACTACGTCCAGCAGCATGGCCTCTGATCTGTTGGATTCCGGTCCATATTTGAATTTCTAGTGTAAGATGATTAACTACGTCCAGCAGCATGGCCTCTGATGTGTTGGATTCCGGTCCATATTTGAACGTCTAGTGTAAGATGACTAACTACGTCCAGCAGAAATGTCTCTGATCTGTTGGCTTACGATCCATATTTGAGCGTCTAGCTAAAGTTGATAAACTACGTCCATCAGCATGGCCTCTGATCTGTAGGATTCCGGTCCATATTTGAACGTCTAGTGTAAGAATATTAACTACGTCCAGCAGAAATATCTCTGATCTGTTGGCTTAAGATCCATATTTGAGCGTCAAGCTTAAGTTGATAAACTACGTCCTGCAGCATGGCCTCTGATGTGTTGGATTCCGGTCCATATTTGAACGTCTATTGTAAGATGATTAACTACGCCCAGCAGAAATGTCTCTGATCTGTTGGCTTACGATCAATATTTGAGCGTCTAGCTAAAGTTGATAAACTACGTCCAGCAGCATGGCATCTGATCTGTTTTATTCCGGTCCATATTTGAACGTCTAGTGGAAGATGATTAACTACGTCCAGCAGAAATGTCTCTGATCTGTTGGCTTAAGATCCATATTTGAGCGTCTAGCTTAAGTTGATAAACTACGTCCAGCAGCATGGCCTCTCATCTGTTGGATTCCGTTCCATATTTGAACGTCTAGTTTAAGATGATTTACTACGTCCAGCAGAAATGTCTCTGATCTGTATGCTTACGATCCATATTTGAGCGTCTAGTTTAAGTTGATAAACTACCAACAGCAGCATGGCCTCTGATCTGTTGGATTCCGGTCCATATTTGAACGTCTAGTGTAAGATGATTAATTACGTCCAGCAGAAATGTCTCTGATCTGTTGGCTTACGATCCATATTTGAGCATCTAGCTTAAGTTGATAAACTACGTCCAGCAGCATGGCCTCTGATCTGTTGGATTCCGCTCCATATTTCAACGTCGAGTGTAAGATGATTAACTACGTCCAGCAGAAATGTCTCTGATCTGTTGGCTTACGATCCATATTTGAGCGTCTAGCTTAAGTTGATATACTACGTCCAGCAGCATGGCCTCTGATCTGGTGGATTCCTGTCCATATTTGAACGTCTCTTGTAAGATGATTAACTACGTCCAGCAGAAATGTCTCTAATCTGTTGGCTTACGATCCATATTTGAGCGTCTAGCTTAAGTTGATAAACTACGTCCAGCAGCATGGCCTCGGATCTGTTCGATTCCCGTCCATATTTGAACGTCTAGTGTAAGATGATTAACTACGTCCAGCAGAAATGTCTCTGATCTGTTGGCTTACGTTCCATATTTGAGCGTCTAGCTTAAGTTGATAAACTACGTCCAGCAGCATGGCCTCTGATCTGTTGGATTCCGGTCCATATTTGAACGTCTAGTGTAAGATGAATAACTACGTCCAGCAGAAATGTCTCTGATCTGTTGGCTTACGATCAATATTTGAGCGTCTAGATTAAGTTGATAAACTACGTCCAGCAGCATGGCCTCTGATCTGTTGGAATCCGGTCCATATTTGAACGTCTAGTGAAAGATGATTAACTACGTCCAGCTGAAATGTCTCTGATCTGTTGGCTTACGATCCATATTTGAGCGTCTAGCTAAAGTTTATAAACTACGTCCAGCAGCATGGCCTCTGATCTGTTGGATTCCGCTCCATATTTGAACGTCTAGTGTAAGATTATTAACTACATCCAGCAGAAATGTATCTGATCTGTTGGCTTACGAACCTTATTTCAGCGTCTAGCTTAAGTTTATAAACTACGTCCAGCAGCATGGCTTCTTATCTGTTGCATTCTGCTCAATATTTGAACGTCTAGTGTATGATGATTAACTACGTCCAGGAGATCTGTTGGCTTACGATCAATATTTGAGCGTCTAGATTAAGTTGATAAACTACGTCCAGCAGCGTGGCCTCCGATCTGTTGGATTCCGGTCCATATTTGAACGTCTAGTGTAAGATTATTAACTACGTCCAACAGAAATATATCTGATCTCTTGGCTTACGATCCTTATTTGAGCGTCTAGCTTAAATTTATAAACTACGTCCAGCAGCATGGCCTCTGATCTGTTGGATTCCGGTCCATATTTGAACGTCTAGTGTAAGATGATTAACTACGTCCAGCAGAAATGTCTCTGATCTGTATGCTTACGATCCATATTTGAGCGTCTAGTTTAAGTCTATAAACTACCACCAGCAGCATGGCCTCTGATCTGTTGGATTCCGGTCCATATTTGAACGTCTAGTGTAAGATGATTAATTGCGTCCAGCTGAAATGTCTCTGATCTGTTGGCTTACGATCCATATTTGAGCATCTAGCTTAAGTTGATAAACTACGTCCAGAAGCATGGCCTCTGATCTGTTGGATTCCGCTCCATATTTCAACGTCTAGTGTAAGATGATTAACTACGTCCAGCAGAAATGTCTCTGATCTGTTGGCTTACGATCCATATTTGAGCGTCTAGCTTAAGTTGATATACTACGTCCAGCAGCATGGCATCTGATCTGGTGGATTCCTGTCCATATTTGAACGTCTCTCGTAAGATGATTAACTACGTCCAGCAGAAATGTCTCTAATCTGTTGGCTTACGATCCATATTTGAGCGTCTAGCTTAAGTTGATAAACTACGTCCAGCAGCATGGCCTCGGATCTGCTCAATTCCCGTCCATATTTGAACGTCTAGTGTAAGATGATTAACTACGTCCAGCAGAAATGTCTCTGATCTGTTGGCTTACGTTCCATATTTGAGCGTCTAGCTTAAGTTGATAAACTACGTCCAGCAGCATGGCCTCTGATCTGTTGGATTCCTGTCCATTTTTGAACGTCTAGTGTAAGATGATTAACTACGTCCAGCAGAAATGTCTCTGATCTGTTGGCTTACGATCAATATTTGAGCGTCTTGATTAAGTTGATAAACTACGTCCAGCAGCATGGCCTCTGATCTGTTGGAATCCGGTCCATATTTGAACGTCTAGTGAAAGATGATTAACTACGTCCAGCAGAAATGTATCTGATCTGTTGGCTTACGAATCTTATTTCAGCGTCTAGCTTAAGTTTATAAACTACGTCCAGCAGCATGGCTTCTGATCTGTTGGATTCCGCTCAATATTTGAACGTCTAGTGTATGATGATTAACTACGTCCAGCAGAAATGTCTCTGATCTGTTGGCTTACGATCCATATTTGAGCGTCTAGCTTAAGTTGATTAACTACGCCCAGCAGCATGGCCTCTGATCTGTTGGATTCCGGTCCATATTTGAACGTCTAGTGTAAGATGATTAACTACGTCCAGCAGATCTGTTGGCTTACGATCAATATTTGAGCGTCTAGATTAAGTTGATAAACTACGTCCAGCAGCATGGCCTCCGATCTGTTGGATTCCGGTCCATATTTCAACGTCTAGTGTAAGATGATTAACTACGTCCAGCAGAAATGTCTCTGATCTGTTGGCTTAAGATCCATATTTGAGCGTCTAGCTTAAGTTGATAAACTACGTCCAGCAGCATGGCCTCTCATCTGTTGGATTCCGTTCCATATTTGAACGTCTATTGTAAGATGATTAACTACGTCCAGCAGAAATGTATCTGATCTGTATGCTTACGATCCATATTTGAGCGTCTAGTTTAAGTTGATAAACTACGTCCAGCAGCATGGCCTCTGATCTGTTGGATTCCGGTCCATATTTGAACGTCTAGTGTAAGATGATTAACTACGTCCAGCAGAAATGTGTCTGATCTGTTGGCTTACGATCCATATTTGAGCATCTAGCTTAAGTTGATAAACTACGTCCAGCAGCATGGCCGCTGATCTGTTGGATTCCGCTCCATATTTGAACGTCTAGTGAAAGATGATTAACTACGTCCAGCTGAAATGTCTCTGATCTGTTGGCTTACGATCCATATTTGAGCGTTAGGCTAAAGTTTATAAACTACGTCCAGCAGCATGGCCTCTGATCTGTTGGATTCCGCTCCATATTTGAACGTCTAGTGTAAGATTATTAACTACGTCCAGCAGAAATGTATCTGATCTGTTGGCTTACGATCCTTATTTCAGCGTCTAGCTTAAGTTTATAAACTACGTCCAGCAGCATGGCTTCTGATCTGTTGGATTCCGCTCAATATTTGAACGTCTAGTGTATGATGATTAACTACGTCCAGCAGAAATGTCTCTGATCTGTTGGCTTACGATCCATATTTGAGCGTCTAACTTAAGTTGATTAACTACGCCCTGCAGCATGGCCTCTGATCTGTTGGATTCCGGTCCATATTTGAACGTCTAGTGTAAGATGATTAACTACGTCCAGCAGATCTGTTGGCTTACGATCAATATTTGAGCGTCTAGATTAAGTTGATAAACTACGTCCAGCAGCATGGCCTCCGATCTGTTGGATTCCGGTCCATATTTGAACGTCTAGTGTAAGATGATTAACTACGTCCAGCAGAAATGTCTCTGATCTGTTGGCTTACGATCCATATTTGAGCGTCTAGCTTATGTTTATAAATTACGTCTAGCAGCATGGCCTCTGATCTGTTGGATTCCGCTCCATATTTGAACGTCTAGTGTAAGATTATTAACTACGTCCAACAGAAATATATCTGATCTCTTGGCTTACGATCCTTATTTGAGCGTCTAGCTTAAATTTATAAACTACGTCCAGCAGCATGGCATCTGATCTGTTGGATTCCGGTCCATATTTGAACGTCTAGTGTAAGATGATTAACTACGTCCAGCAGAAATGTCTCTCATCTGTTGGCTTACGATCCTTATTTGAGCGACTAGCTTAAGTTGATAAACTACGTCCAGCAGCATGACCTCTGATGTGTTGGATTCCGGTCCATATTAGAACGTCTAGTGTAAGATGATTAACTACGTCCAGCAGAAATGTCTCTGATCTGTTGGCTTAAGATCCATATTTGAGCCTCTAGCTTAAGTTGATAAACTACGTCCAGCAGCATGGCCTCTCATCTGTTGGATTCCGTTCCATATTTGAACGTCTAGTGTAAGATGATTAACTACGTCCAGCAGAAATGTATCTGATCTGTATGCTTACGATCCATATTTGAGCGTCTAGTTTAAGTTGATAAACTACGTCCAGCAGCATGGCCTCTGATCTGTTGGATTCCGGTCCATATTTGAACGTCTAGTGTAAGATGATTAACTACGTCCAGCAGAAATGTCTCTGATCTGTTGGCTTACCATCCATATTTGAGCATCTTGCTTAAGTTGATAAACTACGACCAGCAGCATGGCCGCTGATCTGTTGGATTCCGCTCCATATTTGAACGTCTAGTGAAAGATGATTAACTACGTCCAGCTGAAATGTCTCTGATCTGTTGGCTTACGATCCTTATTTCAGCGTCTAGCTTAAGTTTATGAACTACGTCCAGCAGCATGGCTTCTGATCTGTTGGATTCCGCTCAATATTTGAACGTCTAGTGTATGATGATTAACTACGTCCAGCAGAAATGTTTCTGATCTGTTGGCTTACGATCCATATTTGAGCGTCTAACTTAAGTTGATTAACTACGCCCTGCAGCATGGCCTCTGATCTGTTGGATTCCGGTCCATATTTGAACGTCTAGTGTAAGATGATTAACTACGTCCAGCAGATCTGTTGGCTTACGATCAATATTTGAGCGTCTAGATTAAGTTGATAAACTACGTCCAGCAGCATGGCCTCCGATCTGTTGGATTCCGGTCAATATTTGAACGTCTAGTGTAAGATGATTAAATACGTCCAGCAGAAATGTCTCTGATCTGTTGGCTTACGATCCATATTTGAGCGTCTAGCTTATGTTTATAAATTACGTCTAGCAGCATGGCCTCTGATCTGTTGGATTCCGCTCCATATTTGAACGTCTAGTGTAAGATTATTAACTACGTCCAACAGAAATATATCTGATCTCTTGGCTTACGATCCTTATTTGAACGTCTAGCTTAAATTTATAAACTACGTCCAGCAGCATGGCCTCTGATCTGTTGGATTCCGATCCATATTTGAACGTCTAGTGTAAGATGATTAACTACGTCCAGCAGAAATGTCTCTGATCTGTTGGCTTACGATCCTTATTTGAGCGACTAGCTTAAGTTGATAAACTACGTCCAGCAGCATGGCCTCTCATCTGTTGGATTCCGTTCCATATTTGAACGTCTAGTGTAAGATGATTAACTACGTCCAGCAGAAATGTCTCTGATCTGTATGCTTACGATCCATATTTGAGCGTCTAGTTTAAGTTGATAAACTACGTCCAGCAGCATGGCCTCTGATCTGTTGGATTCCGGTCCATATTTGAACGTCTAGTGTAAGATGATTAACTACGTCCAGCAGAAATGTCTCTGATCTGTTGGCTTACGATCCATATTTGAGTATCTAGCTTAAGTTGATAAACTACGTCCAGCAGCATGGCCTCTGATCTGTTGGATTCCGGTCCATATTTGAACGTCTAGTGTAAGATGATTAACTACGTCCAGCAGATCTGTTGTCTTATGATCAATAGTTGAGCGTCTAGATTAAGTTGATAAACTACGTCCAGCAGCATGGCCTCCGATCTGTTGGATTCCGGTCCATATTTGAACGACTAGTGTAAGATGATTAACTACGTCCAGCAGAAATGTCTCTGATCTGTTGGCTTACGATCCATATTTGAGCGTCTAGCTTATGTTTATAAATTACGTCCAGCAGCATGGTCTCTGATCTGTTGGATTCCGCTCCATATTTGAACGTCTAGTGTAAGATTATTAACTACGTCCAACAGAAATATATCTGATCTCTTGGATTACGATCCTTATTTGAGCGTCTAGCTTAAATTTATGAACTACGTCCAGCAGCATGGCCTCTGATTTGTTGGATTCCGGTCCATATTTGAACGTCTAGTGTAAGATGATTAACTACGTCCAGCAGAAATGTCTGTGATCTGTTGGCTTACAATCCTTATTTGAGCGTCTAGCTTAAGTTTATAAACTACGTCCAGCAGCATGGCCTCTGATCTGTTGGATTCCGGTCCATATTTGAACGTCTAGTGTAAGATGATTAACTACGTCCAGCAGAAATGTCTCTGATCTGTTGGCTTACGATCCTTATTTGAGCGACTAGCTTAAGTTGATAAACTACGTCCAGCAGCATGGCCTCTGATCTGTTGGATTCCGGTCCATATTAGAACGTCTAGTGTAAGATGATTAACTACGTCCAGCAGAAATGTCTCTGATCTGTTGGCTTACGATCCTTATTTGAGCGACTAGCTTAAGTTGATAAACTACGTCCAGCAGCATGGCCTCTGATCTGTTGGATTCCGGTCCATATTAGAACGTCTAGTGTAAGATGATTAACTACGTCCAGCAGAAATGTCTCTGATCTGTTGGCTTACAATCCTTATTTGATCGTCTATCTTAAGTTTATAAACTACGTCCAGCAGCATGGCCTCTGATCTGTTGGATTCCGGTCCATATTTGAACGTCTAGTGTAAGATGATTAACTACGTCCAGCAGAAATGTCTCTGATCTGTTGGCTTACGATCCTTATTTGAGCGACTAGCTTAAGTTGATAAACTACGTCCAGCAGCATGGCCTCTGATCTGTTGGATTCCGGTCCATATTTGAACGTCTAGTGTAAGATGATTAACTACGTCCAGCAGAAATGTCTCTGATCTGTATGCTTACGATCCATATTTGAGCGTCTAGTTTAAGTTGATAAACTACGTCCAGCAGCATGGCCTCTGATCTGTTGGATTCCGGTCCATATTTGAACGTCTACTGTAAGATGATTAACTACGTCCAGCAGATCTGTTGGCTTACGATCAATAGTTGAGCGTCTAGATTAAGTTGATAAACTACGTCCAGCAGCATGGCCTCTGATCTGTTGGATTCCGGTCCATATTTGAACGTCTAGTGTAAGATGATTAACTACGTCCAGCAGAAATGTCTCTGATCTGTATGCTTACGATCCATATTTGAGCGTCTAGTTTAAGTTGATAAACTACGTCCAGCAGCATGGCCTCTGATCTGTTGGATTCCGGTCCATATTTGAACGTCTACTGTAAGATGATTAACTACGTCCAGCAGATCTGTTGGCTTACGATCAATAGTTGAGCGTCTAGATTAAGTTGATAAACTACGTCCAGCAGCATGGCCTCTGATCTGTTGGATTCCGGTCCATATTTGAACGTCTAGTGTAAGATGATTAACTACGTCCAGCAGATCTTTTGTCTTATGATCAATAGTTGAGCGTCTAGATTAAGTTGATAAACTACGTCCAGCAGCATGGCCTCCGATCTGTTGGATTCCGGTCCATATTTGAACGACTAGTGTAAGATGATTAACTACGTCCAGCAGAAATGTCTCTGATCTGTTGGCTTACGATCCATATTTGAGCGTCTAGCTTATGTTTATAAATTACGTCCAGCAGCATGGTCTCTGATCTGTTGGATTCCGCTCCATATTTGAACGTCTAGTGTAAGATTATTAACTACGTCCAACAGAAATATATCTGATCTCTTGGATTACGATCCTTATTTGAGCGTCTAGCTTAAATTTATGAACTACGTCCAGCAGCATGGCCTCTGATTTGTTGGATTCCGGTCCATATTTGAACGTCTAGTGTAAGATGATTAACTACGTCCAGCAGAAATGTCTGTGATCTGTTGGCTTACAATCCTTATTTGAGCGTCTAGCTTAAGTTTATAAACTACGTCCAGCAGCATGGCCTCTGATCTGTTGGATTCCGGTCCATATTTGAACGTCTAGTGTAAGATGATTAACTACGTCCAGCAGAAATGTCTCTGATCTGTTGGCTTACGATCCTTATTTGAGCGACTAGCTTAAGTTGATAAACTACGTCCAGCAGCATGGCCTCTGATCTGTTGGATTCCGGTCCATATTAGAACGTCTAGTGTAAGATGATTAACTACGTCCAGCAGAAATGTCTCTGATCTGTTGGCTTACGATCCTTATTTGAGCGACTAGCTTAAGTTGATAAACTACGTCCAGCAGCATGGCCTCTGATCTGTTGGATTCCGGTCCATATTAGAACGTCTAGTGTAAGATGATTAACTACGTCCAGCAGAAATGTCTCTGATCTGTTGGCTTACAATCCTTATTTGATCGTCTATCTTAAGTTTATAAACTACGTCCAGCAGCATGGCCTCTGATCTGTTGGATTCCGGTCCATATTTGAACGTCTAGTGTAAGATGATTAACTACGTCCAGCAGAAATGTCTCTGATCTGTTGGCTTACGATCCTTATTTGAGCGACTAGCTTAAGTTGATAAACTACGTCCAGCAGCATGGCCTCTGATCTGTTGGATTCCGGTCCATATTTGAACGTCTAGTGTAAGATGATTAACTACGTCCAGCAGAAATGTCTCTGATCTGTATGCTTACGATCCATATTTGAGCGTCTAGTTTAAGTTGATAAACTACGTCCAGCAGCATGGCCTCTGATCTGTTGGATTCCGGTCCATATTTGAACGTCTACTGTAAGATGATTAACTACGTCCAGCAGATCTGTTGGCTTACGATCAATAGTTGAGCGTCTAGATTAAGTTGATAAACTACGTCCAGCAGCATGGCCTCTGATCTGTTGGATTCCGGTCCATATTTGAACGTCTAGTGTAAGATGATTAACGACGTCCAGCAGAAATGTCTGTGATCTGTTGGCTTACAATCCTTATTTGAGTGTCTAGCTTAAGTTTATAAACTACGTCCAGCAGCATGGCCTCTGATCTGTTGGATTCCGGTCCATATTTGAACGTCTAGTGTAAGATGATTAACTACGTCCAGCAGAAATGTCTCTGATCTGTTGGCTTACGATCCTTATTTGAGCGACTAGCTTAAGTTGATAAACTACGTCCAGCAGCATGGCCTCTGATCTGTTGGATTCCGGTCCATATAAGAACGTCTAGTGTAAGATGATTAATTACGTCCAGCAGAAATGTCTCTGATCTGTTGGCTTACAATCCTTATTTGAGCGTCTAGCTTAAGTTGATAAACTACGTACAGGAGCATGGCCTCTGAACTGTTGGATTCCTGTCCATATTTGATGGTCTAGTGTAAGATGATTAAATACGGCCAGCAGAAATGTCTCTGATCTGCTGTCTTACGATCCATATTTGAGCGTCTAGCTTAAGTTGATAAACTACGTCCAGCAGCATGGCCTCTGATCTGTTGGATTTCGGTCAATATTTGAACTTCTAGTGTAAGATGATTAACTACGTCCAGAAGAAATCTCTCTTATCTGTTGGCTTACAATCCATATTTGAGCGTCTAGCTTAAGTTGATGAACTACGTCCAGCAGCATGGCCTCTGATGTGTTTGATTCCGGTCCATATTTGAACGTCTAGTGTAAGATGACTAACTACGTCCAGCAGAAATGTCTCTGATCTTTTGGCTTACGATCCATATTTGAGCGTCTAGCTAAAGTTGATAAACTACGTCCATCCTCATGGCCTCTGATCTGTTGGATTCCGGTCCATATTTGAACGTCTAGTGTAAGATGATTAACTTCGTCCAGCAGAATGGCCACTGATCTTTTGGGTTCCGGTCCATATTTAACGTCTAGTGTAAGAATATTAACTACGTCCAGAAGAAATATCTCTGATCTCTTGACTTACGATCCATATTTGAACGTCTAGCTTAAGTTGATAAACTACGTCCAGCAGCATGGCCTCTGATCTGTTGGATTACGGTCCATATTTGAACGGCTTGACTAAGATGAAAAACTACGTCCAGCAGAAAAACTTCTGATCTGTTGGATTCCGGTCCATATTTGAACGTCTAGTGTAAGATGATTAACTACGTCCAGCAGAAATGTCTCTGCTCTGTTGGCTTACGATCCATATTTGAGCTCCTAGCTAAAGTTGATAAACTACGTCCATCAGCATGGCCTCTGATCTGTTGGATTCCGTTCCATATTTGAACGTCTAGTGTAAGATGATTAACTTCGTCCAGCATCATGGCCCCTGATCTGTTGGATTCCGGTCCATATTTGAACGTCTAGTGTAAGATGATTAACTACGTCCAGCAGAAATGTCTCTGATCTGTTGGCTTAAGATCCATATATGAGCGTCTAGCTTAAGTTGATAAACTACGTCCAGCAGCATGGCCTCTGATCTGTTGGATTCCGGGACATATTTGAACGTCTAGTGTAAGATGACTAACTACGTCCAGCAGAAATGTCTCTGATCTGTTGGCTTACGATCCATATTTGAGCGTCTAGCTAAAGTTGATAAACTACGTCCATCCTCATGGCCTCTGATCTGTTGGATTCCGGTCCATATTTGAACGTCTTGTGTAAGATGATTAACTTCGTCCAGCAGAATAGCCACTGATCTTTTGGGTTCCGGTCCATATTTAACGTCTAGTGTAAGAATATTAACTACGTCCAGCAGAAATGTCTCCGATCTGTTGGATTACGATCCATATTTGAGCGTCTAGCTTAAGTTGATAAACTACGACCAGCAGCATGGCCTCTGATCTGTTGGATTCCGGTCCATATTTTAACGGCTTGACTGAGATGAAAAACTACGTCCAGCAGAAAAACTTCTGATCTGTTGGATTCCGGTCCATATTTGAACGTCTAGTGGAAGATGATTAACTACGTCCAGCAGAAATGTCTCTGCTCTGTTGGCTTACGATCCATATTTGAGCTCCTAGCTAAAGTTGATAAACTACGTCCATCAGCATGGCCTCTGATCTGTTGGATTCCGGTCCATATTTGAACGTCTAGTGTAAGATGATTAACTTCGTCCAGCATCATGGCCCCTGATCTGTTGGATTCCGGTCCATATTTGAACGTCTAGTGTAAGATGATTAACTACGTCCAGCAGAAATGTCTCTGATCTGTTGGCTTACGATCCATATACGAGCGTCTAGCTTAAGTTGATAAACTACGTCCAGCAGCATGGCCTCTGATTTGTTGGATTCCGGGACATATTTGAACGTCTAGTGTAAGATGATTAACAACGTCCAGCAGAAATGTCTCTGATCTGTTGGCTTACGTTCCATATTTGAGCGTCTAGCTTAAGTTGATAAACTACGTCCAGCAGCATGGCCTCTAATCTGTTGGATTCCGGTCCATATTTGAACGTCTAGTGTAAGATGATTAACTACGTCCAGCAGCATGGCCACTGATCTTTTGGTTTCCGGTCCATATTTAACGTCTAGTGTAAGATGATTATCTACGTCCAGAAGAAATGTCTCTGATTTGTTGACTTACGTTCCATATTTGAACGTCTAGATTAAGTTGATAAACTACGTCCAGCAGCAAGACCTCTGATCTGTTGGATTCCGGTCCATATTTGAACGTCTTGACTAAGATGAAAAACTACGTCCAGGAGAAAGACCTCTGATCTGTTGGATTCCGGTCCATATTTGAACGTCTAGCGTAAGATGATTAACTACGTCCAGGAGAAATGTCTCTGATCTGTTGGCTTACGATCCATATTTGAGCGTCTAACTTAAGTTGATAAACTACGTCCAGGAGCATGGCCTCTGATCTGTTGGATTCCGGTCAATATTTGAACGTCTAGTGTAAGATGATTAACTACGTCCAGCAGAAATGTGTCCGATCTGTTGGCTTTCGATCCATATTTGAGCGTCTAGCTTAAGTTGATAAACTACGTCCAGCAGCATGGCCTCTGATCTGTTGGATTCCGGGCCATATTTGAACGTCTAGTGTAAGATGATTAAATACGTCAAGCAGAAATGTCTCTGATCTGCTGGCTTACGATCCATATTTGAGCGTCTAGCTTAAGTTGATAAACTACGTCCAGCAGCATGGCCTCTGATCTGTTGGATTCCTGTCCATATTTGAACGTCTAGTGTAAGATGACTAACTACGTCCAGCAGAAATGTCTCTGATCTGTTGGTTTACGATCCATATTTGAGCTCCTAGCTAAAGTTGATAAACTACGTCCATCAGCATGGCCTCTGATCCGTTGGATTCCGGTGCATATTTGAACGTCTAGTGTAAGATGATTAACTTCGTCCAGCATCATGGCCCCTGATCTGTTGGATTCCGGTCCATATTTGAACGTCTAGTGTAAGATGATTAACTACGTCCATCAGAAATGTCTCTGATCTGTTGGATTACGATCAATATTTGAGCGTCTAGCTTAAGTTTATAAACTACGTCTTGCAGCATGGCCTCTGATCTGTTGGATTCCGCTACATATTTCAACGTCTAGTGTAAGATTATTAACTACGTCCAGCAGAAATGTATCTGATCTGTTGGCTTACGATCCTTATTTGAGCGTCTAGCTTAAGTTTATAAACTACGTCCAGCAGCATGGCTTCTGATCTGTTGGATTCCGCTCAATATTTGAACGTCTAGTGTAAGATGATTAACTACGTCCAGACGAAATATCTCTGGTCTGTTGGCTTACGATCAATATTTGAACGTCTAGATTAAGTTGATAAACTACGTCCAGCAGCATGGCCTCTGATCTGTTGGATTCCGGTCCATATTTGAACGTCTAGTGTAATATGATTAACTACGTCCAGCAGAAATGTCTCTGATCTGTTGGCTTACAATCCATAATTGAGCGTCTAGCTTAAGTTGATAAATTACGTCCAGGAGCATGGCCTCTGATCTGCTGGATTCCGGTCCATATTTGAACGTCTAGTGTAAGATGATTAACTACGTCCAGCAGAAATGTCTCCGATCTGTTGGCTTTCGATCCATATTTGAGCGTCTAGCTTAAGTTGATAAACTACGTCCAGCAGCATGGCCTCTGATCTGTTGGATTCCGGGCCATATTTGAACGACTAGTGTAAGATAATTAAATACGACCAGCAGAAATGTCTAAAATCTGCTGGCTTACGTTCCATATTTGAGCGTCCAGCTTAAGTTGATAAACTACGTCCAGCAGCATGGCCTCTAATCTGTTGGATTCCGGTCCATATTTGAACGTCTAGTGTAAGATGATTAACTACGTCCAGCAGCATGGCCACTGATCTTTTGGTTTCCGGTCCATATTTAACGTCTAGTGTAAGATGATTATCTACGTCCAGAAGAAATGTTTCTGATCTGTTGACTTACGTTCCATATTTGAACGTCTAGATTAAGTTGATAAACTACGTCCAGCAGCATGACCTCTGATCTGTTGGATTCCGGTCCATATTTGAACGTCTTGACTAAGATGAAAAACTACGTCCAGGAGAAAGACCTCTGATCTGTTGGATTCCGGTCCATATTTGAACGTCTAGTGTAAGATGATTAACTACGTCCAGGAGAAATGTATCTGATCTGTTGGCTTACGATCTATATTTGAGCGTCTAGCTTAAGTTGATAAACTACGTCCAGGAGCATGGCCTCTGATCTGTTGGATTCCGGTCAATATTTGAACGTCTAGTGTAAGATGATTAACTACGTCCAGCAGAAATGTGTCCGATCTGTTGGCTTTCGATCCATATTTGAGCGTCTAGCTTAAGTTGATAAACTACGTCCAGCAGCATGGCCTCTGATCTGTTGGATTCCGGGCCATATTTGAACGTCTAGTGTAAGATGATTAAATACGTCCAGCAGAAATGTCTCTGATCTGCTTGCTTACGATCCATATTTGAGCGTCTAGCTTAAGTTGATAAACTACGTCCAGCAGCATGGCCTCTGATCTGTTGGATTCCTGTCCATATTTGAACGTCTAGTGTAAGATGACTAACTACGTCCAGCAGAAATGTCTCTGATCTGTTGGTTTACGATCCATATTTGAGCTCCTAGCTAAAGTTGATAAACTACGTCCATCAGCATGGTCTCTGATCCGTTGGATTCCGGTGCATATTTGAACGTCTAGTGTAAGATGATTAACTTCGTCCAGCATCATGGCCCCTGATCTGTTGGATTCCGGTCCATATTTAACGTCTAGTGTAAGATTATTAACTACGTCCAGCAGAAATGTATCCGATCTGTTGGCTTACGATCCTTATTTGAGCGTCTAGCTTAAGTTTATAAACTACGTCCAGCAGCATGGCTTCTGATCTGTTGGATTCCGCTGTATATTTGAACGTCTAGTGTAAGATGATTAACTACGTCCAGCCGAAATGTCTCTGGTCTGTTGGCTTACGATCAATATTTGAAGGTCTAGATTAAGTTGATAAACTACGTCCAGCAGCATGGCCTCTGATCTCTTGGATTCCGGTCCATATTTGAACGTCTAGTGTAAGATGATTAACTACGTCCAGCAGAAATGTCTCTGATCTGTTGGCTTACAATCCATATTTGAGCGTCTAGCTTAAGTTGATAAACTACGTCCAGCAGCATGGCCTCTGATCTGTTGGATTCCTGTCCATATTTGAACGTCTAGTGTAAGATGACTAACTACGTCCAGCAGAAATGTCTCTGATCTGTTGGTTTACGATCCATATTTGAGCGTCTAGCTTAAGTTGATAAACTACGTCCAGCAGCATGGCCTCTGATCTGTTGGATTCCGGGCCATATTTGAACGTCTAGTGTAAGATGATTAACTACGTCCAGCAGCATGGCCACTGATCTTTTGGTTTCCGGTCCATATTTAACGTCTAGTGTAAGATGATTATCTACGTCCAGAAGAAATGTTTCTGATCTGTTGACTTACGTTCCATATTTGAACGTCTAGATTAAGTTGATAAACTACGTCCAGCAGCATGACCTCTGATCTGTTGGATTCCGGTCCATATTTGAACGTCTTGACTAAGATGAAAAACTACGTCCAGGAGAAAGACCTCTGATCTGTTGGATTCCTGTCCATATTTGAACGTCTAGTGTAAGATGACTAACTACGTCCAGCAGAAATGTCTCTGATCTGTTGGTTTACGATCCATATTTGAGCTCCTAGCTAAAGTTGATAAACTACGTCCATCAGCATGGCCTCTGATCCGTTGGATTCCGGTGCATATTTGAACGTCTAGTGTAAGATGATTAACTTCGTCCAACATCATGGCCCCTGATCTGTTGGATTCCGGTCCATATTTAACGTCTAGTGTAAGATTATTAACTACGTCCAGCAGAAATGTATCCGATCTGTTGGCTTACGATCCTTATTTGAGCGTCTATCTTAAATTTATAAACTACGTCCAGCAGCATGGCTTCTGATCTGTTGGATTCCGCTCAATATTTGAACGTCTAGTGTAAGATGATTAACTACGTCCAGCCGAAATGTCTCTGGTCTGTTGGCTTACGATCAATATTTGAAGGTCTAGATTAAGTTGATAAACTACGTCCAGCAGCATGGCCTCTGATCTCTTGGATTCCGGTCCATATTTGAACGTCTAGTGTAAGATGATTAACTACGTCCAGCAGAAATGTCTCTGATCTGTTGGCTTACAATCCATATTTGAGCGTCTAGCATAAGTTGATAAATTACGTCCAGGAGCATGGCCTCTGATCTGTTGGATTCCGGTCCATATTTGAACGTCTAGTGTAAGATGATTAACTACGTCCAGCAGAAATGTCTCCGATCTGTTGGCTTTCGATCCATATTTGAGCGTCTAGCTTAAGTTGATAAACTACGTCCAGCAGCATGGCCACTGATCTTTTGGTTTCCGGTCCATATTTAACGTCTAGTGTAAGATGATTATCTACGTCCAGAAGAAATGTTTCTGATCTGTTGACTTACGTTCCATATTTGAACGTCTAGATTAAGTTGATAAACTACGTCCAGCAGCATGACATCTGATCTGTTGGATTCCGGTCCATATTTGAACGTCTTGACTAAGATGAAAAACTACGTCCAGGAGAAAGACCTCTGATCTGTTGGATTCCGGTCCATATTTGAACGTCTAGTGTAAGATGATTAACTACGTCCAGGAGAAATGTCTCTGATCTGTTGGCTTACGATCTATATTTGAGCGTCTAGCTTAAGTTGATAAACTACGTCCAGGAGCATGGCCTCTGATCTGTTGGATTCCGGTCAATATTTGAACGTCTAGTGTAAGATGATTAACTACGTCCAGCAGAAATGTGTCCGATCTGTTGGCTTTCGATCCATATTTGAGCGTCTAGCTTAAGTTGATAAACTACGTCCAGCAGCATGGCCTCTTATCTGTTGGATTCCGGGCCATATTTGAACGTCTAGTGTAAGATGATTAAATACGTCCAGCAGAAATGTCTCTGATCTGCTTGCTTACGATCCATATTTGAGCGTCTAGCTTAAGTTGATAAACTACGTCCAGCAGCATGGCCTCTGATCTGTTGGATTCCTGTCCATATTTGAACGTCTAGTGTAAGATGACTAACTACGTCCAGCAGAAATGTCTCTGATCTGTTGGCTTACGATCTATATTTGAGCGTCTAGCTTAAGTTGATAAACTACGTCCAGCAGCATGGCCTCTGATCTGTTGGATTCCGGGCCATATTTGAACGTCTAGTGTAAGATGATTAAATACGTCCAGCAGAAATGTCTCTGATCTGTTGGCTTACGATCTATATTTGAGCGTCTAGCTTAAGTTGATAAACTACGTCCAGGAGCATGGCCTCTGATCTGTTGGATTCCGGTCAATATTTGAACGTCTAGTGTAAGATGATTAACTACGTCCAGCAGAAATGTGTCCGATCTGTTGGCTTTCGATCCATATTTGAGCGTCTAGCTTAAGTTGATAAACTACGTCCAGCAGCATGGCCTCTGATCTGTTGGATTCCGGGCCATATTTGAACGTCTAGTGTAAGATGATTAAATACGTCCAGCAGAAATGTCTCTGATCTGCTTGCTTACGATCCATATTTGAGCGTCTAGCTTAAGTTGATAAACTACGTCCAGCAGCATGGCCTCTGATCTGTTGGATTCCTGTCCATATTTGAACGTCTAGTGTAAGATGACTAACTACGTCCAGCAGAAATGTCTCTGATCTGTTGGTTTACGATCCATATTTGAGCGTCTAGCTTAAGTTGATAAACTACGTCCAGCTGCATGGCCTCTGATCTGTTGGATTCCGGGCCATATTTGAACGTCTAGTGTAAGATGATTAACTACGTCCAGCAGCATGGCCACTGATCTTTTGGTTTCCGGTCCATATTTAACGTCTAGTGTAAGATGATTATCTACGTCCAGAAGAAATGTTTCTGATCTGTTGACTTACGTTCCATATTTGAACGTCTAGATTAAGTTGATAAACTACGTCCAGCAGCATGACCTCTGATCTGTTGGATTCCGGTCCATATTTGAACGTCTTGACTAAGATGAAAAACTACGTCCAGGAGAAAGACCTCTGATCTGTTGGATTCCGGTCCATATTTGAACGTCTAGTGTAAGATGATTAACTACGTCCAGGAGAAATGTCTCTGATCTGTTGGCTTACGATCTATATTTGAGCGTCTAGCTTAAGTTGATAAACTACGTCCAGGAGCATGGCCTCTGATCTGTTGGATTCCGGTCAATATTTGAACGTCTAGTGTAAGATGATTAACTACGTCCAGCAGAAATGTGTCCGATCTGTTGGCTTTCGATCCATATTTGAGCGTCTAGCTTAAGTTGATAAACTACGTCCAGCAGCATGGCCTCTGATCTGTTGGATTCCGGGCCATATTTGAACGTCTAGTGTAAGATGATTAAATACGTCCAGCAGAAATGTCTCTGATCTGCTTGCTTACGATCCATATTTGAGCGTCTAGCTTAAGTTGATAAACTACGTCCAGCAGCATGGCCTCTGATCTGTTGGATTCCTGTCCATATTTGAACGTCTAGTGTAAGATGACTAACTACGTCCAGCAGAAATGTCTCTGATCTGTTGGTTTACGATCCATATTTGAGCTCCTAGCTAAAGTTGATAAACTACGTCCATCAGCATGGCCTCTGATCCGTTGGATTCCGGTGCATATTTGAACGTCTAGTGTAAGATGATTAACTTCGTCCAGCATCATGGCCCCTGATCTGTTGGATTCCGGTCCATATTTAACGTCTAGTGTAAGATTATTAACTACGTCCAGCAGAAATGTATCCGATCTGTTGGCTTACGATCCATATTTGAGCGTCTAGCTTAAGTTTATAAACTACGTCCAGCAGCATGGCTTCTGATCTGTTGGATTCCGCTCAATATTTGAACGTCTAGTGTAAGATGATTAACTACGTCCAGCCGAAATGTCTCTGGTCTGTTGGCTTACGATCAATATTTGAAGGTCTAGATTAAGTTGATAAACTACGTCCAGCAGCATGGCCTCTGATCTCTTGGATTCCGGTCCATATTTGAACGTCTAGTGTAAGATGATTAACTACGTCCAGCAGAAATGTCTCTGATCTGTTGGCTTACAATCCATATTTGAGCGTCTAGCTTAAGTTGATAAATTACGTCCAGGAGCATGGCCTCTGATCTGTTGGATTCCGGTCCATATTTGAACGTCTAGTGTAAGATGATTAACTACGTCCAGCAGAAATGTCTCCGATCTGTTGGCTTTCGATCCATATTTGAGCGTCTAGCTTAAGTTGATAAACTACGTCCAGCAGCATGGCCACTGTTCTTTTGGTTTCCGGTCCATATTTAACGTCTAGTGTAAGATGATTATCTACGTCCAGAAGAAATGTTTCTGATCTGTTGACTTACGTTCCATATTTGAACGTCTAGATTAAGTTGATAAACTACGTCCAGCAGCATGACCTCTGATCTGTTGGATTCCGGTCCATATTTGAACGTCTTGACTAAGATGAAAAACTACGTCCAGGAGAAAGACCTCTGATCTGTTGGATTCCGGTCCATATTTGAACGTCTAGTGTAAGATGATTAACTACGTCCAGGAGAAATGTCTCTGATCTGTTGGCTTACGATCTATATTTGAGCGTCTAGCTTAAGTTGATAAACTACGTCCAGGAGCATGGCCTCTGATCTGTTGGATTCCGGTCAATATTTGAACGTCTAGTGTAAGATGATTAACTACGTCCAGCAGAAATGTGTCCGATCTGTTGGCTTTCGATCCATATTTGAGCGTCTAGCTTAAGTTGATAAACTACGTCCAGCAGCATGGCCTCTGATCTGTTGGATTCCGGTCCATATTTGAACGTCTAGTGAAAGATGATTAACTACGTCCAGCTGAAATACCTCTGATCTGTTGGCTTACGATCCATATATGAGCGTCTAGCTTAAGTTTATAAACTACGTCCTGCAGCATGGCCTCTGATCTGTTGGATTCCGCTCCATATTTGAACGTCTAGTGTAAGATTATTAACTACGTCCAGCAGACATGTATCTGATCTGTTGGCTTACGATCCTTATTTGAGCGTCTAGCTTAAGTTTATAAACTACGTCCAGCAGCATGGCTTCTGATCTGTTGGATTCCGCTCAATATTTGAACGACTAGTGTAAGATGATTAACTACGTCCAGCAGAATTGTCTCTTATCTGTTGGCTTACGATCCATATTTGAGCGTCTAGCTTAAGTTGATAAACTACGTCCAGCAGCATGGCCTCTGATCTGTTGGATCCGGTCCATATTTGAACGTCTAGTGTAAGATTATTAACTACGTCCAGCAGAAATGTCTCTGATCTGTTGGCTCACGATCCATATTTGAGCGTCTAGCTTAAGTTGATAAACGACGTCCAGCGGTGGGCCTCTGATCTGTTGGATTCTGGTCTATATTTGAAGGTCTAGTGTAAGATGATTAACTACGTCCAGCAGAAATGTCTCTGATCTGTTGTCTTACGATCCATATTTGAGCGTCTAGCTTAAGTTGATAAACTACGTCCAGCAGCATGGCCTCTGATCTGTTGGATTCCGGTCCATATTTGAACGTCTAGTGTAAGATGATTAAATACGTCCAGCAGAAATGTCTGTGATTTGTTGGCTCACGATCCATATTTGAGCGTCTAGCTTAAGTTGATAAACTACGTCCAGCAGCATGGCCTCTGATCTGTTGGATTCCGGTCCATATTTGAACGTCTAGTGTAAGATGATTAACTACGTCCAGCAGAAATGTTTCTGATCTGTTGGCTTGCGATCCATATATGAGCGTCTAGCTTATGTTGATAAACTACGTCCAGCAGCATGGCCTCTCATCTTTTGGATTCCGGTCCATATTTGTACGTCTAGTGTAAGATGATCAACTACGTCCAGCGGAAATGTCTCTGATCTGTTGGCTCACGATCCATATTTGAGCGTCTAGCTTAAGTTGATAAACTACGTCCAGCAGCATGGCCTCTGATCTGTTTGATTCCGGTGCATATTTGAACGTCTAGTGTAAGATGATTAACTACGTACTGCAGAAATGTCTCTGATCTGTTGGCTTACGATCCATATTTGGGCGTCTAGCTTAAGTTGATAAACTACGTCCAGCGGTGGGCCTCTGATCTGTTGGATTCTGGTCTATATTTGAACGTCTAGTGTAAGATGATTAACTACCTCCAGCAGAAATGTCTCTGATCTGTTGGCTTACGATCCATATTTGAGCGTCAAGCTTAAGTTGATAAACTACGTCCAGCAGCATGGCCTGTAATCTGTTGGATTCCGGTCCATATTTGAACGTCTAGTGTAAGATGATTAACTACGTCCAGCAGAAATGTCTCTGATCTGTTGGCTTACGATACATATTTGAGCGTCTAGCTTAAGTTGATAAACTACGTCCAGCAGCATGGCCTCTCATCTTTTGGATTCTGGTCCATATTTGAACGTCTAGTGTAAGACGATTAACTACGTCATTCAGAAATGTCTCTGATCTGTTGGCTTACGATCCATATTTGAGCGTCTAGCTTAAGTTGATAAACTACGACCAGCAGCACGGCCTCTGATCTGTTGGATTCCGGTCCATATTTGAACGTCTTGTGTGAGATGATTAACTACGTCCAGCAGAAATATCTCTGATCTGTTGGGTTACGAGCCATATTTGAGCGTCCATCTTAAGTAGATAAACTACGTCCAGCAGCATGGCCTCTGATCTGTTGCATTCTGGTCAATATTTGAAAGTCTACTGTAAGATGATTAACTACGTCCAGCAGATATGTCTCTGATCTGTTGACTTACGATCCATATTTGAGCGTCTAGCTTAAGTTGATAAACTACAACCAGCAGCATGGTCTCTGATCTGTTGGATTCCGGTCCATATTTGAACGTCTAGTGTAAGATGATTAACTACGTCTAGCAGAAATATCTCTGATCTGTTGGCTTACGATCCATATTTGAGCGTCTAGCTTAAGTTGATAAACTACGTCCAGGATCAGCGCCGCTGATCTGTTGGAATCCGGTCCATATTTGAACGTCTAGTGTAAGATGATTAACTACGTCCAGCAGAAATGTCTCTGATCTGTTGGCTTACGATCCGTATTTGAGCGTCTTGCTTAAGTTGATAAACTACGTCCCGCGGTGGGCCTCTGCTCTGTTGGATTCAGGTCTATATTTGAACGTCTAGTGTAACAGGATTAACTAAGTCCAGCAGAAAAGTCTCTGATCTGTTGGCTTACGATCCATATTTGAGCGTCTAGCTTAAGCTGATAAACAGCGACCAGCAGCATGGCCTGTAATCTGTTGGATTTAGGTCCATATGTAAACGTCTAGTGTAAGATGATTAACTACGTCCAGCAGAAATGTCTCTGATCTGTTGGCTTACGATCCATATTTGAGCGTCTAGCTTAAGTTGATAAACTACGTCCAGCAGCATGGCCTCTCATCTTTTGGATTCTGGTCCATATTTGAACGTCTAGTGTAAGACGATTAACTACGTCATGCAGATATGTCTCTGATCTGTTGGCTTATGATCCATATTTGAGCGTCTAGCTTAAGTTGATAAACTACGACCAGCAGCATGGCCTCTGATCTGTTGGATTCCGGTCCATATTTGAACGTCTAGTGTGAGATGATTAACTACGTCCAGCAGAAATATCTCTGATCTGTTGGCTTACGAGCCATATTTGAGCGTCCATCTTAAGTAGATAAACTACGTCCAGCAGCATGGCCTCTGATCTGTTGTATTCTGGTCAATATTTGAACGTCTACTGTAAGATGATTAACTACGTCCAGCAGAAATGTCTCTGATCTGTTGGCTTACGATCCATATATGAGCGTCTAGCTTAAGTTGATAAACTACGTCCAGCAGCATGGCCTCTGATCTGTTGGATTCCGGGCCATATTTGAACGTCTAGTGTAAGATGATTAACTACGTCCAGCAGAAATGTCTCTGATCTGTTGGCTTACGATCCATATTTGAGCGTCTAGCTTAAGTTGATAAACTACGTCCAGCAGCATGGCCTCTCATCTTTTGGATTCTGGTCCATATTTGAACGTCTAGTGTAAGACGATTAACTACGTCATGCAGATATGTCTCTGATCTGTTGGCTTACGATCCATATTTGAGCGTCTATCTTAAGTTGATAAACTACGACCAGCAGCATGGCCTCTGATCTGTTGGATTCCGGTCCATATTTGAACGTCTAGTGTGAGATGATTAACTACGTCCAGCAGAAATATCTCTGATCTGTTGGCTTACGAGCCATATTTGAGCGTCCATCTTGAGTAGATAAACTACGTCCAGCAGCATGGCCTCTGATCTGTTGTATTCTGGTCAATATTTGAACGTCTACTGTAAGATGATTAACTACGTCCAGCAGAAATGTCTCTGATCTGTTGGCTTACGATCCATATATGAGCGTCTAGCTTAAGTTGATAAACTACGTCCAGCAGCATGGCCTCTGATCTGTTGGATTCCGGGCCATATTTGAACGTCTAGTGTAAGATGATTAACTACGTCCAGCAGAAATGTCTCTGATCTGTTGGCTAACGTTCCATATTTGAGCGTCTAGCTTAAGTTGATAAACCATGTCCAGCAGCATGGCCTCTGATCTGTTGGATTCCGGGCCATATTTGAACGTCTAGTGAAAGATGATTAACTACGTCCAGCTGAAATGTATCTTATCTGTTGGCTTACGATCCATATTTGAGCGTCTTGCTTAAGTTGATAAACTACGTCCCGCGGTGGGCCTCTGCTCTGTTGGATTCAGGTCTATATTTGAACGTCTAGTGTAACAGGATTAACTAAGTCCAGCAGAAAAGTCTCTGATCTGTTGGCTTACGATCCATATTTGAGCGTCTAGCTTAAGCTGATAAACAGCGACCAGCAGCATGGCCTGTAATCTGTTGGATTTAGGTCCATATGTAAACGTCTAGTGTAAGATGATTAACTACGTCCAGCAGAAATGTCTCTGATCTGTTGGCTTACGATCCATATTTGAGCGTCTAGCTTAAGTTGATAAACTACGTCCAGCAGCATGGCCTCTCATCTTTTGGATTCTGGTCCATATTTGAACGTCTAGTGTAAGACGATTAACTACGTCATGCAGATATGTCTCTGATCTGTTGGCTTATGATCCATATTTGAGCGTCTAGCTTAAGTTGATAAACTACGACCAGCAGCATGGCCTCTGATCTGTTGGATTCCGGTCCATATTTGAACGTCTAGTGTGAGATGATTAACTACGTCCAGCAGAAATATCTCTGATCTGTTGGCTTACGAGCCATATTTGAGCGTCCATCTTAAGTAGATAAACTACGTCCAGCAGCATGGCCTCTGATCTGTTGTATTCTGGTCAATATTTGAACGTCTACTGTAAGATGATTAACTACGTCCAGCAGAAATGTCTCTGATCTGTTGGCTTACGATCCATATATGAGCGTCTAGCTTAAGTTGATAAACTACGTCCAGCAGCATGGCCTCTGATCTGTTGGATTCCGGGCCATATTTGAACGTCTAGTGTAAGACGATTAACTACGTCATGCAGATATGTCTCTGATCTGTTGGCTTACGATCCATATTTGAGCGTCTAGCTTAAGTTGATAAACTACGACCAGCAGCATGGCCTCTGATCTGTTGGATTCCGGTCCATATTTGAACGTCTAGTGTGAGATGATTAACTACGTCCAGCAGAAATATCTCTGATCTGTTGGCTTACGAGCCATATTTGAGCGTCCATCTTAAGTAGATAAACTACGTCCAGCAGCATGGCCTCTGATCTGTTGTATTCTGGTCAATATTTGAACGTCTACTGTAAGATGATTAACTACGTCCAGCAGAAATGTCTCTGATCTGTTGGCTTACGATCCATATATGAGCGTCTAGCTTAAGTTGATAAACTACGTCCAGCAGCATGGCCTCTGATCTGTTGGATTCCGGGCCATATTTGAACGTCTAGTGTAAGATGATTAACTACGTCCAGCAGAAATGTCTCTGATCTGTTGGCTAACGTTCCATATTTGAGCGTCTAGCTTAAGTTGATAAACCATGTCCAGCAGCATGGCCTCTGATCTGTTGGATTCCGGGCCATATTTGAACGTCTAGTGAAAGATGATTAACTACGTCCAGCTGAAATGTATCTTATCTGTTGGCTTACGATCCATATTTGAGCGTCTTGCTTAAGTTGATAAACTACGTCCCGCGGTGGGCCTCTGCTCTGTTGGATTCAGGTCTATATTTGAACGTCTAGTGTAACAGGATTAACTAAGTCCAGCAGAAAAGTCTCTGATCTGTTGGCTTACGATCCATATTTGAGCGTCTAGCTTAAGCTGATAAACAGCGACCAGCAGCATGGCCTGTAATCTGTTGGATTTAGGTCCATATGTAAACGTCTAGTGTAAGATGATTAACTACGTCCAGCAGAAATGTCTCTGATCTGTTGGCTTACGATCCATATTTGAGCGTCTAGCTTAAGTTGATAAACTACGTCCAGCAGCATGGCCTCTCATCTTTTGGATTCTGGTCCATATTTGAACGTCTAGTGTAAGACGATTAACTACGTCATGCAGATATGTCTCTGATCTGTTGGCTTATGATCCATATTTGAGCGTCTAGCTTAAGTTGATAAACTACGACCAGCAGCATGGCCTCTGATCTGTTGGATTCCGGTCCATATTTGAACGTCTAGTGTGAGATGATTAACTACGTCCAGCAGAAATATCTCTGATCTGTTGGCTTACGAGCCATATTTGAGCGTCCATCTTAAGTAGATAAATTACGTCCAGCAGCATGGCCTCTGATCTGTTGTATTCTGGTCAATATTTGAACGTCTACTGTAAGATGATTAACTACGTCCAGCAGAAATGTCTCTGATCTGTTGGCTTACGATCCATATATGAGCGTCTAGCTTAAGTTGATAAACTACGTCCAGCAGCATGGCCTCTGATCTGTTGGATTCCGGGCCATATTTGAACGTCTAGTGTAAGACGATTAACTACGTCATGCAGATATGTCTCTGATCTGTTGGCTTACGATCCATATTTGAGCGTCTAGCTTAAGTTGATAAACTACGACCAGCAGCATGGCCTCTGATCTGTTGGATTCCGGTCCATATTTGAACGTCTAGTGTGAGATGATTAACTACGTCCAGCAGAAATATCTCTGATCTGTTGGCTTACGAGCCATATTTGAGCGTCCATCTTAAGTAGATAAACTACGTCCAGCAGCATGGCCTCTGATCTGTTGTATTCTGGTCAATATTTGAACGTCTACTGTAAGATGATTAACTACGTCCAGCAGAAATGTCTCTGATCTGTTGGCTTACGATCCATATATGAGCGTCTAGCTTAAGTTGATAAACTACGTCCAGCAGCATGGCCTCTGATCTGTTGGATTCCGGGCCATATTTGAACGTCTAGTGTAAGATGATTAACTACGTCCAGCAGAAATGTCTCTGATCTGTTGGCTAACGTTCCATATTTGAGCGTCTAGCTTAAGTTGATAAACCATGTCCAGCAGCATGGCCTCTGATCTGTTGGATTCCGGGCCATATTTGAACGTCTAGTGAAAGATGATTAACTACGTCCAGCTGAAATGTATCTTATCTGTTGGCTTACGATCCATATTTGAGCGTCTAGCTTAAGTTGATAATCTACGTCCAGCAGCATGGCCTCTGATCTGTTGGATTCCGCTCCATATTTGAACGTCTAGTGTAAGATTATTAACTACGTCCAGCAGAAATGTATCTGATCTGTTGGCTTACGATCCTTATTTGAGCGTGTAGCTTAAGTTTATAAAATACGTCCAGCAGCATGGCTTCTGATCTGTTGGATTCCGCTCAATATTGGGACGTCTAGTGTAAGATGATTAACTACGTCCAGCCGAAATGTCTGTGATCTGTTGGCTTACGATCCATATTTGAGCGTCTAGCTTAAGTTGATAAACTACGTCCAGCAGCATGGCCTCTGATCCGTTGGATCCGGTCCATATTTGAACGTCTAGTGTAAGATTATTAACTACGTCCCGCAGAAATGTCTCTGATGTGTTGGCTTACGATCCATATTTGAGCGTCTAGCTTAAGTTGATAAACTACGTCCAGCAGCATGGCTTCTGATCTGTTGGATTCCGGTCCATATTTGAACGTCTAGTGTAAGATGATTAACTACGTCCAGTCGAAATGTCTCTGATCTGTTGGCTTACGATCCATATTTGAGCGTCTAGCATAAGTTGATAAACTACGTCCAGCAGCATGGCCTCTGATCTGTTGGATTCCGGTCCATATTTGAACGTCTAGTGTAAGATGATTAACTACGTCCAGCAGAAATGTCTCTGATCTGTTGGCTTACGATCAGTATTTGAGCGTCTAGCTAAAGTTGATAAACTACGTCCATCAGCATGGCCTCTGATCTGTTGGATTCCGGTCCATATTTGAACGTCTAATGTAAAATGATTAACTACGTCCAGCAGCACGGCCCCTGATCTTTTGGGTTCCGGTCCATATTTGAAGGTCTAGTGTAAGATGATTAACTACGTCCAGCAGCACGGCCCCTGATCTGTTGGGTTACGATCCATATTTGAGCTCCTAGCTAAAGTTGATAAACTACGTCCATCAGCATGGCCTCTTATCTGTTGGATTCCGGTCCATATTTGAACGTCTGGTGTAAGATGATTAACTACGTCCAGCAGAAATGTCTCTGATCTGTTGGCTTACGATCAATATTTGAACGTCTAGATTAAGTTGATAAACTACGTCCAGCAGCATGGCCTCTGATCTGTTGGATTCCGGTCCATATTTGAACGTCTAGTGTAAGATGATTAACTACGTCCAGCAGAAATGTCTCCGATCTGTTGGCTTTCGATCCATATTTGAGCGTCTAGCTTAAGTTGATAAACTACGTCCAGCAGCATGGCCTCTGATCTGTTGGATTCCGGTCCATATTTGAACGTCTAGTGTAAGATGATTAACTTCGTCCAGCATCATGGCCCCTGATCTGTTGGATTCCGGTCCATATTTGAACGTCTAGTGTAAGATGATTAACTACGTCCAGCAGAAATGTCTCTGATCTGTTGGCTTACGTTCCATATTTAAGCGTCTAGCTTAAGTTGATAAACTACGTCCAGCAGCATGGCCTCTGATCTGTTGGATTCCGGTCCATATTTGAACGTCTAGTGTAAGATGATTAACTACGTCCAGCAGAAATGTCTCTGATCTGTTGGCTTACGATCAATATTTGAGCGTCTAGATTAAGTTGATAAACTACGTCCAGCAGCATGGCCTCTGATCTGTTGGATTCCGGTCCATATTTGAACGTCTAGTGAAAGATGATTAACTACGTCCAGCTGAAATACCTCTGATCTGTTGGCTTACGATCCATATTTGAGCGTCTAGCTTAAGTTTATAAACTACGTCCTGCAGCATGGCCTCTGATCTGTTGGATTCCGCTCCATATTTGAACGTCTAGTGTAAGATTATTAACTACGTCCAGCAGACATGTATCTGATCTGTTGGCTTACGATCCTTATTTGAGCGTCTAGCTTAAGTTTATAAACTACGTCCAGCAGCATGGCTTCTGATCTGTTGGATTCCGCTCAATATTTGAACGACTAGTGTAAGATGATTAACTACGTCCAGCAGAATTGTCTCTTATCTGTTGGCTTACGATCCATATTTGAGCGTCTAGCTTAAGTTGATAAACTACGTCCAGCAGCATGGCCTCTGATCTGTTGGATCCGGTCCATATTTGAACGTCTAGTGTAAGATTATTAACTACGTCCAGCAGAAATGTCTCTGATCTGTTGGCTCACGATCCATATTTGAGCGTCTAGCTTAAGTTGATAAACGACGTCCAGCGGTGGGCCTCTGATCTGTTGGATTCTGGTCTATATTTGAAGGTCTAGTGTAAGATGATTAACTACGTCCAGCAGAAATGTCTCTGATCTGTTGTCTTACGATCCATATTTGAGCGTCTAGCTTAAGTTGATAAACTACGTCCAGCAGCATGGCCTCTGATCTGTTGGATTCCGGTCCATATTTGAACGTCTAGTGTAAGATGATTAAATACGTCCAGCAGAAATGTCTGTGATCTGTTGGCTCACGATCCATATTTGAGCGTCTAGCTTATGTTGATAAACTACGTCCAGCAGCATGGCCTCTGATCTGTTGGATTCCGGTCCATATTTGAACGTCTAGTGTAAGATGATTAACTACGTCCAGCAGAAATGTTTCTGATCTGTTGGCTTACGATCCATATATGAGCGTCTAGCTTATGTTGATAAAATACGTCCAGCAGCATGGCCTCTCATCTTTTGGATTCCGGTCCATATTTGTACGTCTAGTGTAAGATGATCAACTACGTCCAGCGGAAATGTCTCTGATCTGTTGGCTCACGATCCATATTTGAGCGTCTAGCTTAAGTTGATAAACTACGTCCAGCAGCATGGCCTCTGATCTGTTTGATTCCGGTGCATATTTGAACGTCTAGTGTAAGATGATTAACTACGTCCTGCAGAAATGTCTCTGATCTGTTGGCTTACGATCCATATTTGGGCGTCTAGCTTAAGTTGATAAACTACGTCCAGCGGTGGGCCTCTGATCTGTTGGATTCTGGTCTATATTTGAACGTCTAGTGTAAGATGATTAACTACCTCCAGCAGAAATGTCCCTGATCTGTTGGCTTACGATCCATATTTGAGCGTCAAGCTTAAGTTGATAAACTACGTCCAGCAGCATGGCCTGTAATCTGTTGGATTCCGGTCCATATTTGAACGTCTAGTGTGAGATGATTAACTACGTCCAGCAGAAATATCTCTGATCTGTTGGGTTACGAGCCATATTTGAGCGTCCATCTTAAGTAGATAAACTACGTCCAGCAGCATGGCCTCTGATCTGTTGCATTCTGGTCAATATTTGAACGTCTACTGTAAGATGATTAACTACGTCCAGCAGAAAAGTCTCTGATCTGTTGGCTTACGATCCATATTTGAGCGTCTAGCTTAAGCTGATAAACAGCGACCAGCAGCATGGCGTGTAATCTGTTGGATTTAGGTCCATATGTAAACGTCTAGTGTAAGATGATTAACTACGTCCAGCAGAAATGTCTCTGATCTGTTGGCTTACGATCCATATTTGAGCGTCTAGCTTAAGTTGATAAACTACGTCCAGCAGCATGGCCTCTCATCTTTTGGATTCTGGTCCATATTTGAACGTCTAGTGTAAGACGATTAACTACGTCATGCAGATATGTCTCTGATCTGTTGGCTTACGATCCATATTTGAGCGTCTAGCTTAAGTTGATAAACTACGACCAGCAGCATGGCCTCTGATCTGTTGGATTCCGGTCCATATTTGAACGTTTAGTGTGAGATGATTAACTACGTCCAGCAGAAATATCTCTGATCTGTTGGCTTACGAGCCATATTTGAGCGTCTAGCTTAAGTTGATAAACTACGTCCAGGATCAGCGCCGCTGATCTGTTGGAATCCGGTCCATATTTGAACGTCTAGTGTAAGATGATTAACTACGTCCAGCAGAAATGTCTCTGATCTGTTGGCTTACGATCCATATATGAGCGTCTAGCTTAAGTTGATAAACTACGTCCAGCAGCATGGCCTCTGATCTGTTGGATTCCGGGCCATATTTGAACGTCTAGTGTAAGATGATTAACTACGTCCAGCAGAAATGTCTCTGATCTGTTGGCTAACGTTCCATATTTGAGCGTCTAGCTTAAGTTGATAAACCATGTCCAGCAGCATGGCCTCTGATCTGTTGGATTCCGGGCCATATTTAAACGTCTAGTGAAAGATGATTAACTACGTCCAGCTGAAATGTATCTTATCTGTTGGCTTACGATCCATATTTGAGCGTCTAGCTTAAGTTGATAATCTACGTCCAGCAGCATGGCCTCTGATCTGTTGGATTCCGCTCCATATTTGAACGTCTAGTGTAAGATTATTAACTACGTCCAGCAGAAATGTATCTGATCTGTTGGCTTACGATCCTTATTTGAGCGTGTAGCTCAAGTTTATAAAATACGTCCAGCAGCATGGCTTCTGATCTGTTGGATTCCGCTCAATATTTGGACGTCTAGTGTAAGATGATTAACTACGTCCAGCCGAAATGTCTGTGATCTGTTGGCTTACGATACATATTTGAGCGTCTAGCTTAAGTTGATAAACTACGTCCAGCAGCATGGCCTCTGATCTGTTGGATTCCGGTCCATATTTGAACGTCTAGTGTAAGATTATTAACTACGTCCAGCAGAAATGTCTCTGATCTGTTGGCTTACGATCAGTATTTGAGCGTCTAGCTAAAGTTGATAAACTACGTCCATCAGCATGGCCTCTGATCTGTTGGATTGCGGTCCATATTTGAACGTCTAATGTAAGATGATTAACTACGTCCAGCAGCACGGCCCCTGATCTTTTGGGTTCCGGTCCATATTTGAAGGTCTAGTGTAAGATGATTAACTACGTCCAGCAGCACGACCCCTGATCTGTTGGCTTACGATCCATATTTGAGCTCCTAGCTAAAGTTGATAAACTACGTCCATCAGCATGGCCTCTTATCTGTTGGATTCCGGTCCATATTTGAACGTCTGGTGTAAGATGATTAACTACGTCCAGCAGAAATGTCTTTGATCTGTTGGCTTACGATCAATATTTGAACGTCTAGATTAAGTTGATAAACTACGTCCAGCAGCATGGCCTCTGATCTGTTGTATTCCGGTCCATATTTGAACGTCTAGTGTAAGATGATTAACTACGTCCAGCAGAAATGTCTCCGATCTGTTGGCTTTCGATCCATATTTGAGCGTCTAGCTTAAGTTGATAAACTACGTCCAGCAGCATGGCCTCAGTTCTGTTGGATTCCGGGCCATATTTGAACGTCTAGTGTAAGATAATTAAATACGTCCAGCAGAAATGTCTGATCTGCTGGCTTACGATCCATATTTGAGCGTCTAGCTTAAGTTGATAAACTACGTCCAGCAGCATGGCCTCTGATCTGTTGGATTCCGGGCCATATTTGAACGTCTAGTGTAAGAAAATTAAGTACGTCCAGCAGAAATGTCTCTGATCTGCTGGCTTACGATCCATATTTGAGCGTCTAGCTTAAGTTGATAAACTACGTCCAGCAGCATGGCCTCTGATCTGTTGGATTCCGTTCCATATTTGAACGTCTACTGTAAGATGATTAACTACGTCCAGCAGAAATGTCTCTGATCTGTTGGCTTACGATCCATATTTGAGCGTCTAGATTAAGTTGATAAACTACGTCCAGCAGCATGGCCTCTGATCTGTTGGATTCCGGACCATATTTGAACGTCTAGTGTAAGATGATTAACTACGTCCAGCAGAAATGTCTCTTATCTGTTGGCTTACGATCCATATTTGAGCGTCTAGCTTAAGTTGATGAACTACGTCAAGCAGCATGGCCTCTGATGTGTTGGATTCCGGTCCATATTTGAACGTCTAGTGTAAGATGACTAACTACGTCCAGCAGAAATGACTCTGATCTGTTGGCTTACGATCAGTATTTGAGCGTCTAGCTAAAGTTGATAAACTACGTCCATCAGCTTGGCCTCTGATCTGTTGGATTCCGGTCAATATTTGAACGTCTAGTGTAAGATGATTAACTACGTCCAGCAGCACGACCCCTGATCTTTTGGGTTCCGGTCCATATTTGAACGTCTAGTGTAAGATGATTAACTACGTCCAGCAGCACGGCTCCTGATCTGTTGGCTTACGATCCATATTTGATCTCCTAGCTAAAGTTGATAAACTACGTCCATCAGCATGGCCATTTATCTGTTGGATTCCGGTCCATATTTGAACGTCTGGTGTAAGATGATTAATTACGTCCAGCTGAAATGTCTCTGATCTGTTGGCTTACGATCAATATTTAACGTCCAGATTAAGTTGATAAACTACGTCCAGCAGCATGGCCTCTGATCTGTTGGATTCCGGTCCATATTTGAACCTCTAGTGTAAGATGACTAACTAGATTCAGCAGAAATGTCTCTGATCTGTTGGCTTACGATCCATATTTGAGCTCCTAGCTAATGTTGATAAACTACGTCCAGCAGCATGGCCTCTGATCTGTTGGATTCCGGGCCATATTTGAACGTCTAGTGTAAGATGATTAACTACGTCCAGCAGAAATGTCTCTGATCTGTTGGCTTACGTTCCATATTTGAGCGTCTAGCTTAAGTTGATAAACTACGTCCAGCAGCATGGCCTCTGATCTGTTGGATTCCGGTCCATATTTGAACGACTAGTGTAAGATGATTAACTACGTCCAGCAGAAATGTCTCTGATCTGTTGGCTTACCATCCTTATTTGAGGGTCTAGCTTATGTTTATAAACTACCTCCAGCAGCATGGCTTCTGATCTGTTGGATTCCGCTCAATATTAGAACGTCTACTGTAAGATGATAAACTACGTCCAGCCGAAATGTCTCTGATCTGTTGGCTTACGATCCATATTTGAGCGTCTAGCTTAAGTTGATAAACTACGTCCAGCAGCATGGCCTCTGATCTGTTGGATTCCGGTCCATATTTGAACGTCTAGTGTAAGATGATTAACTACGTCCAGCAGAAATGTCTCTGATCTGTTGGCTTACGATCAATATTTGAGCGTCTAGCTTAAGTTGATAAACTACGTCCAGCAGCATAGCCTCTGATCTGTTGGATCCGGTCCATATTTGAACGTCTAGTGTAAGATTATTAAATACGTCCAGCAGAAATGTCTCTGATCTGTTGGCTTACGATCCATATTTGAGCGTCTAGCTTAAGTTGATAAACTACGTCCAGCAGCATGGCCTCTGATCTGTTGGATTCAGGTCCATATTTGAACGTCTAGTGTAAGATGATTAACTACGTCCAGCAGAAATGTCTCTGATCTGTTGGCTTACGATCAATATTTGAGCGTCTAGATTAAGTTGATAAACTACGTCCAGCAGCATGGCCTCTGATCTGTTGGATTCCGGCCCATATTTGAACGTCTAGTGTAAGATGATTAACTACGTCCAGCAGAAATGTCTCTGATCTGTTGGCTTACGATCCATATTTGAGCGTCTAGCTTAAGTTGATAAACTACGTCCAGGAGCATGGCCTCTGATCTGTTGGATTCCGGTCCATATTTGAACGTCTAGTGTAAGATGATTAACTACGTCCAGCAGAAATGTCTCCGATCTGTTGTCTTTCGATCCATATTTCAGCGTCTAGATTAAGTTGATAAACTACGTCCAGCAGCATGGCCTCTGATCTGTTGGATTCCGAGCCATATTTGAACGTCTAGTGTAAGATAATTAAATACGTCCAGCAGAAATGTCTCTGATCTGCTGGCTTACGATCCATATTTGCGCGTCTAGCTTAAGTTGATAAACTACGTCCATCAGCATGGCCTCTTATCTGTTGGATTCCGGTCCATATTTGAACGTCTTGTGTAAGATTATTAACTACGTCAAGCAGAAATGTCTCTGATCTGTTGGCTTACGATCCATATTTGACCGTCTAGCTTAAGTTGATAAACTACGTCCAGCAGCATGGCCTCTGATCTGTTGGATTCCGGTCCATATTTGAACGTCTGGTGTAAGATGATTAACTACGTCCAGCAGAAATGTCTCTGATCTGTTGGCTTACGATCAATATTTGAGCGTCTAGATTAAGATGATAAACTACGCCCAGCAGCATGGCCTCTGATCTGTTGGATTCCGGTCCATATTTGAACGTCTAGTGTAAGATGATTAACTACGTCGAGCCGAAATGTCTCTGATCTGTTGGCTTCCGATCCATATTTGAGCGTCTAGCTTAAGTTGATAAACTACGTCCAGCAGCATAGCCTCTGATCTGTTGGATCCGGTCCATATTTGAACGTCTAGTGTAAGATTGTTAAATACGTCCAGCAGAAATGTCTCTGATCTGTTGGCTTACGATCCATATTTGAGCGTCTAGCTTAAGTTGATAAACTACGTCCAGGAGCATGGCCTCTGATCTGTTGGATTCCGGTCCATATTTGAACGTCTAGTGTAAGATGATTAACTACGTCCAGCAGAAATGTCTCCGATCTGTTGTCTTTCGATCCATATTTCAGCGTCTAGATTAAGTTGATAAACTACGTCCAGCAGCATGGCCTCTGATCTGTTGGATTCCGAGCCATATTTGAACGTCTAGTGTAAGATAATTAAATACGTCCAGCAGAAATGTCTCTGATCTGCTGGCTTACGATCCATATTTGCGCGTCTAGCTTAAGTTGATAAACTACGACCAGCAGCATAGCCTCTGATCTGTTGGATCCGGTCCATATTTGAACGTCTAGTGTAAGATGATTAACTACGTCCAGCAGAAATGTCTCTGATCTGTTGGCTTACGATCCATATTTGAGCGTCTAGCTTAAGTTGATAAACTACGTCCAGCAGCATGGCCTCTGATCTGTTGGATTCCGGTCCATATTTGAACGTCTAGTGTAAGATGATTAACTACGTCCAGCACAAATGTCTCTGATCTGTTGGCTTACTATCCATATTTGAGCGTCTAGCTTAAGTTGATTAACTTCGTCCAGCAGCATGGCCCCTGATCTGTTGGATTCCGGTCCATATTTGAACGTCTAGTGTAAGATGATTAACTACGTCCAGCAGAAATGTCTCCGATCTGTTGGCTTTCGATCCATATTTGAGCGTCTAGCTTAAGTTGATAAACTACGTCCAGCAGCATGGCCTCTGATCTGTTGGATTCCGGGCCATATTTGAACGTCTAGTGTAAGATAATTAAATACGTCCAGCAGAAATGTCTCTGATCTGCTGGCTTACGATCCATATTTGAGCGTCCTGCTTAAGTTGATAAACTACGTCCAGCAGCGTGGCCTCTGATCTGTTGGATTCTGGTCCATATTTGAACGTCTAGTGTAAGATGATTAACTACGTCCAGCAGAAATGTCTCTTATCTGTTGGCTTACGATCCATATTTGAGCGTCTAGCTAAAGTTGATAAACTACGTCCATCAGCATGGCCTCTGATCTGTTGGATTCCGGTCCATATTTGAACGTCTAGTGTAAGATGACTAATTACGTCCAGCAGAAATGTCTCTGATCTGTTGGCTTACGATCAGTATTTGAGCGTCTAGCTAAAGTTGATAAACTACGTCCATCAGCATGGCCTCTGATCTGTTGGATTCCGGTCCATATTTGAACGTCTAGTGTAAGATGATTAACTACGTCCAGCAGCACGGCCCCTGATCTTTTGGGTTCCGGTCCATATTTGAACGTCTAGTGTAAGATGATTAACTAAGTCCTGCAGCACGGCCCCTGATCTGTTGGCTTACGATCCATATTTGAGCTCCTAGCTAAAGTTGATAAACTACGTCCATCAGCATGGCCTCTTATCTGTTGGATTCCGGTCCATATTTGAACGTCTAGTGTAAGATTATTAACTACGTCCAGCAGCATGGCCCCTGATCTGTTGGATTCCGGTCCATATTTGAACGTCTAGTGTAAGATTATTAACTACGTCCAGCAGAAATGTCTCTGATCTGTTGGCTTACGATCCATATTTGAGCGTCTAGCTTAAGTTGATAAACTACGTCCAGCAGCATGGCCTCTGATCTGTTGGATTCCGGTCCATATTTGAACGTCTGGTGTAAGATGATTAACTACGTCCAGCAGAAATGTCTCTGATCTGTTGGCTTACGATCCATATTTGAGCGTCTAGCTTGAGTTGATAAACTACGTTCCAGCAGCATGGACTCTGATCTGTTGGATTCCGGTCCATATTTGAACGTCTAGTGTATGATGATTAACTACGTCCAGCAAAATATCTCTTATCTGTTGGCTTACTATCCATATTTGAGCGTCTAGTTTAATTTAATAAACTACGTCCAGCAGCATGGCCGCTGATCAGTAGGATTCTGGTCCATATTTGAACCTCAAGTGTAAGATTATTAACTACGTCCAGCAGAAATGTCTCTGATCTGTTGGCTTACGATCCATATTTGAGCGTCTACCTTAAGTTGATTAACTACGTCCAGCAGCATGTCCTCTGATCTGTTTGATTCCGGTCAATATTTGAACGTCTAATGTAAGATGATTAACTACGTCCAGCAGAAATGTCTCTGATCTGTTGGCTTACGATCCATATTTGAGCGTCTAGCTTAAGTTGATAAACTACGTCCAGCAACATGGCCTCTTATCTTTTGGATTCTGGTCCATATTTGAACGTCTAGTGTAAGATGATTAACTACGTCCAGCAGAAATGTCTCTGATCTGTTGGCTTACGATCCATATTTAGCGTCTAGCTTAAGTTGATAAACTACGTCCAGCAGCATGGCTTCTGATCTGTTGGATTCCGGTCCATATTTGAACGTCTAGTATAAGATGATTAACTACGTCCAGCCGAAATGTCTCTGATCTGTTGGCTTACTATCCATATTTGAGCGTCTAGCTTAAGTTGATAAACTACGACCAGCAGCATGGCCTCTGATCTGTTGGATTCCGGTCCATATTTGAACGTCTAGTGTAAGATGATTAACTACGTCCAGCAGAAATGTCTCTGATCTGTTGGCTTACGATCAATATTTGAGCGTCTAGCACAAGTTGATAAACTACGTCCAGCAGCATAGCCTCTGATCTGTTGGATCCGGTCCATATTTGAACGTCTAGTGTAAGATTATTAAATACGTCCAGCAGAAATGTCTCTGATCTGTTGGCTTACGATCCATATTTGAGCGTCTAGCTTAAGTTGATAAACTACGTCCAGCAGCATGGCCTCTGATCTGTTGGATTCCGGTCCATATTTGAACGTCTAGTGTAAGATGATTAACTACGTCCAGCAGAAATGTCTCTGATCTGTTGGCTTACGATCAATATTTGAGCGTCTAGCTTAAGTTGATAAACTACGTCCAGGAGCATGGCCTCTCATCTGTTGGATTCCGGTCCATATTTGAACGTCTAGTGTAAGATGATTAACTACGTCCAGCAGAAATGTCTCCGATCTGTTGTCTTTCGATCCATATTTCAGCGTCTAGATTAAGTTGATAAACTACGTCCAGCAGCATGGCCTCTGATCTGTTGGATTCCGAGCCATATTTGAACGTCTAGTGTAAGATAATTAAATACGTCCAGCAGAAATGTCTCTGATCTGCTGGCTTACGATCCATATTTGCGCGTCTAGCTTAAGTTGATAAACTACGTCCATCAGCATGGCCTCTTATCTGTTGGATTCCGGTCCATATTTGAACGTCTTGTGTAAGATTATTAACTACGTCAAGCAGAAATGTCTCTGATCTGTTGGCTTACGATCCATATTTGACCGTCTAGCTTAAGTTGATAAACTACGTCCAGCAGCATGGCCTCTGATCTGTTGGATTCCGGTCCATATTTGAACGTCTGGTGTAAGATGATTAACTACGTCCAGCAGAAATGTCTCTGATCTGTTGGCTTACGATCAATATTTGAGCGTCTAGATTAAGATGATAAACTACGCCCAGCAGCATGGCCTCTGATCTGTTGGATTGCGGTCCATATTTGAACGTCTAGTGTAAGATGATTAACTACTTCCAGCCGAAATGTCTCTGATCTGTTGGCTTACGATCCATATTTGAGCGTCTAGCTTAAGTTGATAAACTACGTCCAGCAGCATAGCCTCTGATCTGTTGGATCCGGTCCATATTTGAACGTCTAGTGTAAGATTATTAAATACGTCCAGCAGAAATGTCTCTGATCTGTTGGCTTACGATCCATATTTGAGCGTCTAGCTTAAGTTGATAAACTACGTCCAGCAGCATGGCCTCTGATCTGTTGGATTCCGGTCCATATTTGAACGTCTAGTGTAAGATGATTAACTACGTCCAGCACAAATGTCTCTGATCTGTTGGCTTTCGATCCATATTTGAGCGTCTAGCTTAAGTTGATAAACTACGTCCAGCAGCATGGCCTCTGATCTGTTGGATTCCGGGCCATATTTGAACGTCTAGTGTAAGATAATTAAATACGTCCAGCAGAAATGTCTCTGATCTGCTGGCTTACGATCCATATTTGAGCGTCCTGCTTAAGTTGATAAACTACGTCCAGCAGCATGGCCTCTGATCTGTTGGATTCTGGTCCATATTTGAACGTCTAGTGTAAGATGATTAACTACGTCCAGCAGAAATGTCTCTTATCTGTTGGCTTACGATCCATATTTGAGCGTCTAGCTAAAGTTGATAAACTACGTCCATCAGCATGGCATCTGATCTGTTGGATTCCGGTCCATATTTGAACGTCTAGTGTAAGATGACTAATTACGTCCAGCAGCACGGCCCCTGATCTTTTGGGTTCCGGTCCATATTTGAACGTCTAGTTTAAGATGAATAACTACATCCAGCAGCACGGCCCCTGATCTGTTGGCTTACGATCCATATTTGAGCTCCTAGCTAAAGTTGATAAACTACGTCCATCAGCATGGCCTCTTATCTGTTGGATTCCGGTCCATATTTGAACGTCTAGTGTAAGATTATTAACTACGTCCAGCAGCATGGCCCCTGATCTGTTGGATTCCGGTCCATATTTGAACGTCTAGTGTAAGATTATTAACTACGTCCAGCAGAAATGTCTCTGATCTGTTGGCTTACGATCCATATTTGAGCGTCTAGCTTAAGTTGATAAACTACGTCCAGCAGCATGGCCTCTGATCTGTTGGATTCCGGTCCATATTTGAACGTCTGGTGTAAGATGATTAACTACGTCCAGCAGAAATGTCTCTGATCTGTTGGCTTACGATCCATATTTGAGCGTCTAGCTTGAGTTGATAAACTACGTCCAGCAGCATGGACTCTGATCTGTTGGATTCCGGTCCATATTTGAACGTCTAGTGTATGATGATTAACTACGTCCAGCAAAATATCTCTTATCTGTTGGCTTACTATCCATATTTGAGCGTCTAGTTTAATTTGATAAACTACGTCCAGCAGCATGGCCGCTGATCAGTAGGATTCTGGTCCATATTTGAACCTCAAGTGTAAGATTATTAACTACGTCCAGCAGAAATGTCTCTGATCTGTTGGCTTACGATCCATATTTGAGCCTCTAGCTTAAGTTGATTAACTACGTCCAGCAGCATGTCCTCTGATCTGTTTGATTCCGGTCCATATTTGAACGTCTAATGTAAGATGATTAACTACGTCCAGCAGAAATGTCTCTGATCTGTTGGCTTACGATCCATATTTGAGCGTCTAGCTTAAGTTGATAAACTACGTCCAGCAGCATGGCCTCTTATCTTTTGGATTCTGGTCCATATTTGAACGTCTAGTGTAAGATGATTAACTACGTCCAGCAGAAATGTCTCTGATCTGTTGGCTTACGATCCATATTTAGCGTCTAGCTTAAGTTGATAAACTACGTCCAGCAGCATGGCTTCTGATCTGTTGGATTCCGGTCCATATTTGAACGTCTAGTGTAAGATGATTAACTACGTCCAGCAGAAATGTCTCTGATCTGTTGGTTTACGATCCATATTTGAGCGTGTACCTTAAGTTGATAAACTACGTCCAGCAGCATGTCCTCTGATCTGTTGGATTCCGGTCCATATTTGAACGTCTAGTGTAAGATGATTAACTACGTCCAGCAGAAATGTCTCTGATCTGTTGGCTTACGATCCATATTTAGCGTCTAGCTTAAGTTGATAAACTACGTCCAGCAGCATGGCTTCTGATCTGTTGGATTCCGGTCCATATTTGAACGTCTAGTGTAAGATGATTAACTACGTCCAGCAGAAATGTCTCTGATCTGTTGGCTTACGATCCATATTTGAGTGTCTAGCTTAAGTTGATAAACTACGTCGAGCAGCATGGCCTCTGATCTGTTGGATTCCGGTCCATATTTGAACGTCTAGTGTAAGATGATTAACTACGTCCAGCAGAAATGTCTCTGATCTGTTGGCTTACGATCCATATTTAGCGTCTAGCTTAAGTTGATAAACTACGTCCAGCAGCATGGCTTCTGATCTGTTGGATTCCGGTCCATATTTGAACGTCTAGTGTAAGATGATTAACTACGTCCAGCAGAAATGTCTCTGATCTGTTGGCTTACGATCCATATTTGAGCGTCTAGCTTAAGTTGATAAACTACGTCGAGCAGCATGGCCTCTGATCTGTTGGATTCCGGTCCAAATTTGAACGTCTAGTTTAAAATGATTAACTACGTCCAGCAGAAATGTCTCTGATCTGTTGGTTTACGATCCATATTTGAGCGAGTACCTTAAGTTGATAAACTATGTCCAGCAGCATGGCCTCTTATCTGTTGGATTCCGGTCCATATTTGAACGTCTAGTGTAAGATGATTTACTACGTCCAGCAGAAATGTCTCTGATCTGTTGGCTTACGATCCATATTTGAGCGTCTAGGTTAACTTGATAAACTACGTCCAGCAGCATGGCCTCTTATCTGTTGGATTCTGGTCCATATTTGAGCGTCTAGTGTAAGATGATTAACTACGTCCAGCAGTAATGTCTCTGATCTGTTGGCTTACGATCCATATTTGAGCGTCTAGCTTAAGTTGATAAACTACGTCGAGCAGCATGGCCTCTGATCTGTTGGATTCCGGTCCATATTTGAACGTCTAGTGTAAGATTATTAACTACGTCCAGCAGAAATGTCTATGATCTGTTGGCTTACGATCCATATTTGAGCGTCTAGCTTAAGTTGATAAACTACGTCCAGCAGCATGGCCTCTTATCTGTTGGATTCTGGTCCATATTTGAACGTCTAGTTTAGGATGATTAACTACGTCCAGCAGAAATGTCTCTGATCTGTTGGCTTACGATCCATATTTGAGCGTCTAGCTTAAGTTGATAAATTACGTCCAGCAGCATGGCCTCTGATCTGTGGGATTCCGGTCCATATTTGAGCGTCTAGTGTAAGATGATTAACTACGTCCAGCAAAATGTCTCTGATCTGTTGGCTTACTATCCATATTTGAGCGTCTAGCTTAAGTTGATAAACTACGTCCAGCAGCATGGACTCTGATCTGTTGGATTGCGGTCCATATTTGAACGTCTAGTGTAAGATGATTAACTACGTCCAGCAGAAATGTCTCTGATCTGTTGGCTTACGATCCATATTTAATCGTCTAGCTTAAGTTGATAAACTACGTCCAGCAGCATGGCCTCTGATCTCTTGGATTCCTGTCCATATTTGAACGTCTAGTGTAAGATGATTAACTACGTCCAACAGAAATGTCTCTGATCTGTTGGCTTACGATCCATATTTGAGCATCTAGCTTAAGTTGATAAACTACGTCCAGCAGCATGTCCTCTGTTCTGTTGGATTCCGGTCCATATTTGAACTTCTGGTGTAAGATGATTAACTACGTCCAGCAGAGATGTCTCTGATCTGTTGGCTTACGATCCATATTTGAGCGTCTAGCTTAAGTTGATAAACTACGTCCAGCGGCATGGCCTCTGATCTGTTGGATTCTGGTCCATATTTGAACATCTAGTGAAAGATGATTAACTACGTCCAGCAGAAATGTCTCTGGTCTGTTGGCTTACGATCCATATTTGAGCGTCTAGCTTGAGTTGATAAACTACGTCCAGCAGCATGGCCTCTGATCTGTTGGATTCTGGTCCATATTTTAGTGTCTTGTGTAAGATGATAAATTACGTCCAGCAGAAAGGCGTCCCGTACTTTGTTTTTCCGGTCCATATTTGAGCGTCTAGTGTAAGATGATAAATTACGTCCAGCAGCATGGCCCCTGATCTGTTTATTTCTGGTCCATATGTGAGCGTCTAGTTTAAGATGATAATCTACGTCTAGCAGCAAGGCCATTCATCTTTTTTTTCTGTCCATATTTGAGCGTCTCCTTTTAGATGAGGATCTATGTCCAGCAGCAACCACTCCGATCTGTTGGTTTCTGGTCCATATATGAGCTTCTTGTGTAAGTTGATGAAATACGTCCAGTAGCAAGGCCTCTGACCTGTTGGATTCTGGTCCATATTTCAGCGTCTAGTGTAAGATTATAAACTACGTCCAGCAGCATGGCCTCTTATCTGTTGGTTTCTGGTCCATATTAGAGCGTCTTGTGTGAAATGATAAACTACGTCCAGTATCGACGCCTGTGATCTGTTGGATTCCGTTCTTTAGCGTCTTGTGTAAGTTGATAACGTACGTCCAGCTGCAAGGATTCTGATCTGTTGGTTTCTATTCAATATTTTAGCCTGTTGTGTAAGATGATAAACTACGACCAGCAGCAAGTCTTCTTACCTGTTTTATACCTGTCCATATTTGAGCGTCTATTGTAAGATGATAAACAACGTCCAGCACAAAGGCTTCTGATCTGTTTTATTCCGGTCCATATTAGAGCTTCTTGTGTAAGTTGATTAACTACGTCCAGCAGAATGCCTGAGATCTGTTGGTTTCCGGTCCATACTTGAGCGTCTAGTGTCAGATGATAAACTACGCACAGCAGCATGGCCTCTGATCTCATTGTTTCTGGGCCATATTTAAACTTCTAGTGTAAGATGATTAACTACGTCCAGCAGCATGGTCTGTGATCTGTCAGTTTCTGGTCCATATTTGAACGTCTTGTGTAAGATGATAAAATGCGTCCAGCAGCAAAGCCTCTGAACTGTTGGTTTCTGGTCCATATTTGAGCTTCTTGTGTTATATGTTTCATTACGTCCAGCAGCATACTTCTGATCTGTTTGTTTCTGCTCCATATTTGAGCGTCTTCGTTAAGATGATATACTAGTCAAGCAGCAAGGCTTCTGATCTGTTGGTTTCCCGTCCATATTTCACCGTCTAGTGTAAGATGATAAACTACGTCTGGCAGCATGACAACTGATCTGTTGTTTTCCAGTCCATATTTGAGCGACTTGTGTGAGAAGATAAAATACGTCCAGCAGCATGGCCTCTGATCTGTTGGTTTCTGGTCCATATTTGAGCGTCTTGTGTAAGATGATAAACTACCTCCAGCAGCAAGGCCTCTGATCTGTTGGATACTTGTCCCTATCTGAGCGTTTTGTATGAGATAATAACCTACGTCCAGCAGCAAGACCTCTGATCTGATGTTTTCTATTCCATATTTTAGCATCTTGTGTAAGATGATAAACTTCGTCCAGCAGCATTGCCAATGATCTCTTGGTTTCTGGTCCATATTTGAGCGTCTAGTGTAAGACGGTAAACTACCTCCAGCAGCATGGCATCTGATCTCTTGGTTTCTGGTTCATATTTGACCGTCTTGTGTATGATGATAAACTAGGTTTAGCAGCAAGGCCTGTGATATGTTTGTTTCTGATCCATATTTGAGCGTCTAATGAGAGATGAAAAACTACGTAAATCACCATGGCATCTGATTTGTTGGTTTCTGGTCCATATTAGAGCGTCTTCGGCAGCATGGCCTCTGATCTGTTGGTTTCCGGTCCATATTTCAGCGTCTTGTGTAAGAGGATAAAATATGTTCAGCAGCAGGGCATCTGTTCTGCTGCTTTCCGGTCCATATTTCAGCGTCTAGTGTAAGATGACAAACTAAGTCCAGCAGCATGGCCTCTGGTCTGTGGGATTCTGGTCCATATTTAAGCGTCTTGTGTAAGATGATAAACTACATCCAGCAGAAGGGCATCTGATCTGGTGGTTTCTGGTCCATATTTGAGCGTCTATTCTAAGATGATAAACTACGTGCATCATTATGACCTCTGATCTGTTGGTTTCTGGTCCATAATTGAGCTTCTTGTGAAAGACGATAAACTACGTCCAGCAGCATGGCCTCTTATCTGTTGGCTTCTGGTCCATATTCGAGCGTCGTTTGTAATATGATAAACTACGTCCAGCAGCAAGGGCTGTGATCTGTTGGTTTCTGGTCCATATTTGAGCGTCTTGTATATGATGATAAACTACGTCAAGCAGCATGTCCTCTGACCTCTTGGTTTCTGGTCCATATTTGAACGTCTAGTGTACGATGGTAAACTATATCCAGCAGCATGGCATATGATATTTTGTTTCCTGGTCCATATTTGAACGTCATTTATGAGATAATAAACTACGTCCATCACTATGACCTCTGATCTGTGGGTTTCTGGTCCATGTTTGAGCGTCTAGTGTAAGATGATAAACTACGTCCTGCAGCAAGGCCTGTGATCTGTTGGTTTCTAGTCCATATTTGAGCGTCTTGTGTGAGATGAAAAATACGTCCATCAGCAATTTCTCTGATCTGTTGGTTTCAGGTCCTTATTTGAGCTTCTTGTGTAAGTTGATCAAATACATCTAGCAGCCTGGCCTCTGATCTGTTGGTTTATGATCCATATCGAGATACCGTTCTATATTTTAGCATCTAGTGTAAGATCATGAACTACGTCCAGCAGCATGGCCAATGATGTGTTGTTTTCCGGTCCATATTTGGGCGTCTATTGTACGCTGATAAACTACGACCAGCAGAATGCCCTCTGATATGTTGGTTTTTGGTCCATATTTGAGCGTCTTGTGTAAGTAGATAAACTACGTCCAGCTGCAAGGCCTCTAATCTGTTGGTTTCTGGTACATATTTGAGAGTTTTGTGTTTGATGATAAACTACACACAGCAGCAAGGCCTTTGTTCTGTTGGTTTCCGGTCCATATTTGAGTGTCTAGCATAAGGTGATAGACTACGTCTAGCATGGATTCTAACCTGTTGGTTTCTGGTCCGTATTTGAGCATCTGGTCTAAGATGATAAACTTCTTCCAGCAGCAAGGCCTCTGATCTGTTGGTTTCTTGTTCATATTTGAGCGTCTAGTGTAGTATAATAAAATACGTCTAGCAGCAACGCCTCTGATATGTGGGCTTCTGGTCCATATTTGAGCGTCTTGTTTAAGATGATAAACATACGTCAATCAGAATGGCCCCTGATCTGTTGGTTATTGGTCCATATTTGGGCGTCTAGTTGAATATGATATCTGCGTCCAGCAGCAAGGCCTCTGCTCTGTTGGTTTCTGCTCCATATTTGAACGTCTGGTGTAAGATGATACACTACGTCCATGAGCATGGCCCTGATCTGTTGGATTCTGATCTATAATTGAGAGTCTAGTGTAAGGGAATAAACTAAGTCCAGCAGCAAGGCCTCTGATCTCTCGGATTCTGGTCCACATTTGAGCATCTTGTTTAAATGATAAACTACGTCTACCTCCATGGCCTTTGATCTGTTTGTTTCTGGTCCATATTTGAACGTCTTGTGTAAGATAATAAACTACGTCCAGCAGCATGGCACTGATCTGTTGGATTCTAGTCTATAATTGAGCGTCTAGTATAAGATGATAAACTACCTCCAGCAGCATGGCAACTGATCTATTCGTTTCTAGTCATATTTAAGCGTCTTGTGTCCGATGATAAACTACGTGCAGCAGCAAGACATCTGATCGTTTGGTTTCCGGTTCATATTTGAGCGTCTTGTGTAAGATGATAAACCACGTCGAGCTGCAAGGCCTCTGATTATTTGAACCTCTAGTTTAAGATAATAAACTACGTACAGCAGTGTGGCCTCTGATCTCTTGATTTGTGGTCCATATGTGAGCCGCTTGTATCAGATGATAAAATACGTCTAGCAGCAAGGCCTCTGATCTGTTGGATTCTGGTCCATATTTGAGAGTCTAGTGCAAGATGATAATCTAAGTCTAGCAAAATGGCCCTTGAGCTGTTGGTTTCTGGTCCATAGGTGATCGTCTTGTGTAAGATGATAAACTACGTACAAGAACAAGACCTATGATCGTTTGGTTTCTGGTCCATATTTGAGCGTCTGTTGTAAGATGATAAACTACGTCGAGCGCCCTGGCCTCTGATCTTTTGGTTTCTGGTCCATATTTGAGCATCTTGTGTAAGATGATAGACAACTTCCAGTAGAAATGCCTCTGATCTGTTGGTTTCTGGTCCATATTTGAGCGTCTTGTGTAAGCTGATAAATTACGATAAGCAGCAACGCCTATGATCTGTTGGATTCTGGTTCATATTTGAGCGTCTAGTGTAAGATGATAAACTACGTCCAGAAGCATGGCCTCAGATCTCTTGGTTTCTGTTCCATATTTGTAAGTCTTGTGTAAGATGATGTACTCCATCCAGTAGCCATGCCTCTGATCTCCTGGTTTCTGCTCCATATTTGAGCGTCTGGTGTAAGATGATAAACTTTCTGGTCCATATTTAGCCGTCTAGAGTGAGATGATGAACTACGTCCAGCAGCAAGGCTTCTGATATTTCGTTTCCGGTCCATATTAGTGCGTGTAGTATGAGTTGATAAACTACGTTCAGCATCATGGCCACTGATCTGTTGGATTCTGGTCCATATTTGAGCTTCTAGTTTAGGAGTATAAAATACGTCCAAAAGAAAGGCCTCTTATCTGTATGTTTCTGGTCCATATTTGTGCATTTTGTTTCCAATGATAAACTACGACCAACAGCATGGCCCTGATCTGTTCAATTCTGGTTTAAAAATTGAGGGTCTAGTTTAAGAGGCTAAACTAACTCCAGCAGCAATACCTCTGATCTGTTGGTTTCTGGTCCATATTTGAGCGTCTAGTTTAAGATGATAAACTACGTCCAGCAGCCTGGCCTCTGATCTGTTGGTTTCTGGTCCATATTTGAGCGTCTTGTGTAAGATGATAAACTACGTCCACCGGGGAAAACTCCCATCTGTTGGATTCCGGTCGATATTTGAACATCTAGTGTAAGATCATAACTTACGACCAGTAGCATGTCCTCTGATTTGCTGCTTTCTGGTCCATATTTGAGCGTCGTGTGTAAGATGATTAAGTACGTCCAGCAGCAAGGCTCCGTTATCTGTTGGTTTCCGGTCCATATTTGAGCGTCTAGTTTAAAATGATAAACTACGTCCAGCAGGATGGCCTCTGTTCCGTTGGTTTGTGGTCCATATTTTGTCGTCTCGTCTAAGATGATAAACTAGGTCCAGGAAGCAAGGCTTCTGATCTGTTGGTTTCCGGTCCATATTTGAGCCTCTAGTTTAAAATGATAAACTACGTTCAGCAGGATGGCCTCTGATCTGTTGGTTTGTGGTCCATATTTGAGCGTCTTGTGTAAGCTGATAAATTACGACCAGCAGCAAGGTCTCTGATCTGTTGGTTTCTGGTCCATATTTGAGTGACTAGTTAAAGATGACAAACTACGACCAGCAGCATGGCCTCTGATCTGTTGGTTCCTGGTCCATATTTGAGTGTCTAGTTAAATTTTCCGTTCCATATTTGAGCGTCTAGTTTAAGATGATAAACTACGTCCAGCAGCATGGCTTCTGACCTGTCGGTTTCATGTCCATATTTGAGAGTCTCGTGTATGAAGAGGAATTATATCCAGCAGCCATGCTTCCGATCTGTTGGTTTCGGTCCATATTTGAGCGTCTAGTCTCAGATGATAAAATACGACCAGCAGAAATGCCTCTGATCTGTTAGTCTCAGGTCCATATTTGAATGTCTTGTATAAGATGTTAAACTACGTCCAGCAGCAAGGCCTCTTATCTGTTGGTTTCCGGTCGATATTTGATAGTCTAGTGTAAGATGATAAATACCACCAGCAGCATGGCCTCTGCTCTGTTTGTTTCTGGACCATATTTGAGCGTCTAGTATAAGATGATAAAATTCGTCCAGCAGCAAGGCCTCTGCTCTGTTCGTTTCTGGTCCATATTTAAGCGTCTTTTGTAAGATGATAAACTACGTCCAGCAGCTTAGCCTCTTTTCTTTTGGTTACTGCTCCATATTTTAGCGTCTAGTGTAAGATGATAAACTGCGTCCAGCAGCAAGGCCTCTGATCTGTTGGTTTCCGGTCCATATTTGAGTGTCTAGTGTAACATGATAAATTAAGTCCAGGAGCATGGTCTCTTATCTGTTGGTTTCTGGTCCATATTTGAGCGTCTTGTGTAAGATGATGAACTACGTCCAGCTGACATGAGTTTGATCCGTTGGTTTCTGTTCCATATTTTAGGGTCTAGAGTAAGATGATAAACTACGTCCAGCAGCATGGCGTCAGATCTGTTGGCTTCTGGTCCGTGTTTGCGCGTCTTGTGTAATATGATAAACAACGTCCAGCGGCATGGCCTCTGATCTGTTAGTTTCTGGTCCATATTTGAGCGTCTAGTGTAAGATGATAAATTATGTCCAGGAGCAAGTCCTCTGAACTATTGGTTTACGGTCCATGTTTGAGCGTCTAGTGTAAGATAATAAACTACATCCAGCAGCATTGCCTCTGATCTCTTGGGTTCTGGTCCATATTTTAGCATCTTGTGAAAGATGATAAACTACGTCCAGCAGCAAGGCTTCTAATCTGTTGTTCTCCCGTCCATATTTGTGCTTCTTGTGTAAGTTGATAAACTACGTCCAACAATATGGGCGTTGATCGATTGGTTTCTGGTCCATATTTGAGCATTTTGTGGGAGATGATAAATTACGACCAGCTGCAAGGCCTCGGATCTGTTGCTTTTCCGTGAATATTTGAGCGTCTAGTGCAAGATGGTAAATTACGTCCGGCAGCATGTACTCTGATCTGTTAGTTTCTGGTCCATATTTGAGCGCCTAGTATAAGATGATAAACTACGTCCAGCATCGTGGCCTCTGATCTGTTGGTTTGTGGTCCATATTTGAGCGTCTAGTGTAAGATGATAAACTACACAAGACCCTCATATATGGACCAGAAACCAAGAGATCAGAGGTCTTGCAGCTGGACGTAGTAGATCCTCTTACACAGGTTGCTCAAATATGGACCAAAAACCAACACAACAGCGGCCTTGCTGCTGGATGTAATTTACCATTTACACAAGATGCTAAAATATGAACCAGAAACCAAAAGATCATAGGACTTGTTGCCTGACGTATTTTATCATCTTACACAAAACGCTCAAATATGGACCAGAAACCAGCAGATCAGATGACATTCTGCTGGTCGAATTTTATCATATTACACTAGAAGCTCAAATATGGACCGGAATGCCAGGGATCAGAGGCCTTTCTGCTGTATATAGTTTATCTTACACTAAACCATTGAACATGGACCAAAAAACCAACAGATGAGAGGCATTGCTGCTGGAAGTATTTTATCATCTTACACAAGACGCTCAAATATGGACCGGAAACCAACAGGTCAGAGGCCTTGCTTCTGGACGTAGTTTATCATCTTACAAAAGACGCTCAAATATGGACCATAAACCAACAGATCAGATGCCATGCTGCTGGACGTAGTTAACATCTTACACTAGACGTTCAAATATGGACCAGAGACCAACAGATCAGAGGCCTTTCTTCTGGAGGTAGTTTGTCATTTTACACTAGACGCTTCAAATATGGACCAGAAACCAACATATCATAGGCCTTTTTGCTGGACGTAGTTTATGATCTTACTCGCGACGCTCAAATACGGACTAGAAACCAAAAGATCAGATTCCATGCTGATGGACGTAGTTTTACATCTTAAAACTGACGACCAAATATGACCGGAAACCAACAGATGAGTGGCCTTGCTGATGGATGTAGTATATCATCTTACTCTAGACGTTCAAATATGTAACAGAAACAAACAGATCAGATTCCATGCTGCTGGACGTTGTTTTACATCTTACACAAGACGCTCAAATATGGACAAGAATCCAACAGATCAGAGGCCTTGCTGCTGGACTTATTATATCCTCTCATATAAATATAAAACGAATATATCAGGGGCCTTGCTGCTGGACGTAGTTTATCATCTTACACTAGACGCTCAAATATCCCCCAGAAACCAACAGATCAGAGGCCATGCTGCTGGACGTAATTTATCAACTTACAGAAGACGTTCAAATATGGACCAGCAACCAACAGATCTTAGGCACTTCTCCTGGACGTATTTTAACTTACACGAGATACTCAAATATGTACCAGAGACCAGCAGCGCAGATTCCATGCTTCTGGACGTAGATTATCATCTTAAACTAGACGTTCAGATATGGCCATGCTGCTGGACGTAGTTTATCATCTTACACTAGACTCTCTAATATGGACCAGAAACCAAGAGACCAGAGGCCTTGCTGCTGGACGTAGATTATCATCTTACCCTAGATGCTCAAATATGGACTGGTAACCTACAGATCAGAGGCCTTGCTGCAGGACCAGTTTATCATCTTAACCAAGTCGCTCAAATATCGACCAAACATCAACAGCTCAGAGGCCATGCTGCTGGATGTAGTTTATCATCTTACACAAGACGCTGAAATATGGACAGGAAACCAACAGAGCAGCGGACATGCTAGTGGACGTAGTATATCATCTTACACTAGACGATCAAATATCGACCAGAAACCAACCGATCAGAGGCCTTTTTGCCGGACGTAGTTTATCATCTTACACAATACGCTCAAATATGGACCAGAAACAAACAGTTCAGAGGCCTTGCTGCTGGACGTATTTTATCATCTTACGCTCAAATATGGACCGGAAACCGACAGATCGGATGACTTGCTGCTGGTGGTAGTTTATTATCTTACAGTAGATGCTCAAATATAGACGAGAAAGCAAGAGATCAGAGGCCATGTTGCTGGACGTAGTTCATTATATTACACTAGACGCACAAATTTTGACCGGAAACCAACAGATCAGAGGCATGTCTACTGGACGTAGTCTATCATCTTACACCAGACGCTAAAATATGATCCAGAATCCAACAGATCAGAGGCCATGCTGCTGAACGTAGTTTATTATCTTACACTAGACGCGAAAATATATACCGGAAACCAACAGATCAGAGCCTTTCTGCTGGACGTAGTTTATCATGGTACGCTAGATATCCAAATATGGACCGGAAACCAAAAGATCAGAATTATTGCTGCTGGACGTAGTTTATCATCTTTCACAAGACGCTCAAATATGGACCATAAATCAACAGATCAGACGCCATGCTGCTGGACGTACTTTATCATCTTACAGCAGACGCTGAAATATGGACCAGAAAGCAACAGATCAGAGGCTATGCTTCAAGACGTAGTTTATCATCTTACACCAGAGGCTTCAATATGGACCAGGAACCAAGCGATCAGATGCCATGCTGCTGGACGTAGTTTAGCATCTTACACTAGACGCTCAAATATTGACCAGAAACCAACACATCAGATCATGGCTGCTGGACGTATTATATCATCATTCACAAGACGCACAAATATGGACGAGAAACCAACAGATCAGAGGCCGTGCTGCTGGACGTAGTTTATTATCTTACACTAGACGCGCAAATATAGACCGGAAACCAACAGATCCGAGGCGATGCTGCTGGACGTAGTATATCATCTTGCACTTGACGCTCAAATATGGACGAGAAACCTACAGATCAGAGGCCATGCTGCTGGACGTAGTTTATTATATTACACTAGAGGCTCACATATGGACCGGAAACCAACGGATGAGAGGCCATGCTGCAGGACGTAGTTTATCATCTTACACTAGACGCTCAAATATTGATCGGAAACTAACATATCAGAGGCCATGCTGCTGGAGGTAGTTTATGATCTTACACTAGACGCTCAAATATGGACCGGAAACCAACAGATCAGATTCAGAGGACTTGCTGCTGAACGAAATTTATCATCTTACACAAGACTCTCAAATATGGACCAGGAAACAACAGATCAAACTTTTTGGTGCTGGACGTAGTTTATCATCTTACAAAAGACGCACAAATATGAACCAGAATCCATGAGATCAGAGGCCTTGCTGCTAGATGTAGTTTATCATCTTATATTGGACTCTCAAATATGGACCAGAAACAAACAGATCAGAGGGATGGCTGCTGGACGTATTATTTCATCTTTCACAAGACGCTCAAATATGGACGAGAAACCAACAGATCAGAGGCCATGCAGCCGGACGTAGTTTATCATCTTACACAAGACGCTTAAATATGGACCAACAAACAACAGCTCAGAGGTCATGCTGCTGGAAGTAGTTGATCATCTTATACTAGACGCTCAAATATGGACCAGAAACCAACAGATCAGTGGTCTTGCTGCTGGACGTAGTTTATCGTCTTACACAAGGCGCTCACATATGGACCGGAAACCAATGCACCCTTATCACCTTGTCAGAATGTAATTCCCAATCACCCTTTCCAAGATTGTTTTTGCATTAGTGCGTGACATTAATAAAGTCATGAACACGCACCTCTTTCCATTTGTTGGTAACGAGCATGGCAGTTAGAACTGTTTACGTCAGTCCATCTTAGACATTAGTCCTCAACCTCTTTCACTCAATGCAACCTTGTCACCATAAATCAGGATGTCATTCCCAATCACCCTTTCCAAAATTGTGTTTGCATGTGTGCCAATAAGAAAGTCATGAACACACATCTCTTTCCATTTGTTGGTAAATAGCATAGCACTGACAACTCTGTAAGGCAGCCCATCTCAGACATTGGTCCTCAACAGTTTTCACCCAATGCACCCTCGTCACCATAAGTCAGGATGTCATTCCCAATCGCCCATTCCATGATTGTGTTTGCATTTGTGTTACATTAAGAAAGTCTTGTATAAACACCTTTTTACATTTGTTGGTAAATAGCAAATCACTTGGAACTGTGTAAGGCAGTCCATCTTAGACCTTGTAACCATAAGCCAGGATGTCATTCGCAATCACCCTTTCAAATATTGTGTTTGCAATTGTGTGTGCCATTAAGAAAGTCTTGAACACACATCTCTTTCCATTTGTTGGTAAATATCATAGCACTTGGAACTGTGTAAGGAAGTCCTTCTTAGACATTGGTCCTCAAACTTTTTCACCCAATGCTCCCTTGTCACCATGAGTCAAAATGTCATTCCCAATCACCCTTTCCAAGATTTTTTGCATTTGTCTGTGCCATTAAAAATGTAATGAACACACATCGCTTTCCATTTGTTGGTAAATAGCATAGCCCTTAGAAATGTGTAAGGCAGTACATCCAGAACTGTGTAAGGCAGTCAATCTTAGACATTGGTCCTCAAACTTTTTCACCCAATGCACCCTTGTCAGAATGTCATTCACAACCACTCTTTCCAAGATTGCGTTTGCATTTGTGTGCCATTAAGAAAGTCATGAACAGACAACTCTTTCATTTTTGTTGGTGAATAGCATAGCACATAGAACTGTGTAAGGCAGTCCATCTATGACATTGGTCATCAAACTTTTTCACCCAATGCACCCTTGTCCCCATGATTCAAGATATCATTCCCAATCACCCATACCTATATTGTTTTTGCATTTGTGTGTGCCATTAAGAAAGACATGAACACACATCTATTTCCATTTGTTGCTTTACACAGTTCTAACTGCTATGCTATTTACCAACAAATGGAAAGAGATGTCTGTTCATGACTTTCTTAATGGCAGACACAAATGCAAACACAATCTTGGAAAGGGTGATTAGGAATGACATTCTGACGTATGGTGACAACGGTGTATTGGGTGAGAAAGTTTGAGGAATAATGTCAAAGATGGACTGCCTTACACAGTTCAAATTGCTATGCTATTTACCAACAAATGGAAAGAGATGCGTGTTCATGCCTTCGCACACAAATGCAAACACAATCTTGGAAAGGGTGATTGGGAAAGACATCCTGACTTATGGTGACAAGAGTGCATTGGATGAAAACGTTCGACGACCAATGTCTTAGATGGACTGACTTACACAATCATAAGAGCTATGCTATTTACCAACAAATGGAAAGAGATGTGGTTTCTTGCCTTTCTTATGGGCACATACAAATGCAAACACAATCTTGGAATTGGCCCTCAACCTGTTTCTCCCAATGGACTCTTGTCACCATAAGTCAGGATGTCATTCCCAATATTTCTTTCCAAGATTGTGTTTGTATTTGTGTGTGCCCGTAAGAAAGGCATGAACAGACATCTCTTTCCATTTGTTGCTAAATAGCATAGGATTTACCACTGTGTAAGCCTGTCCATTTAAGTTATAGGTCCTCAAACATTTTCACACAATGCAGCCTTGTCCCCATATGTCAGAATGCCATTCCCAATCACCGTTTACAAGAGTGTTTTTGCATCTGTTGGTAAATAGCATAGCATTTAGAACTGTGTAAGGCAGTCCATCTTAGACATTGGGCTACAAAGTTTTCACCCAATGCACCCTTGTCACCATAAGTCAGGATGTCATTCCCAATCACCCTGTGCAAGATGGTGTTTTCATTTGTGTGGGCAATTAATTAAGTCATGAACACACATCTCTTTCCATTTGTTGGTTAATAGCATAGCATTAGAACTGTGTAAGGCAGTCCATCTAAGACATTGGTCCGCAACCTTTGTCACCCAATGCACACTTGTCACCATAAATCAGGTTGTCATTCACAATCACCCTTTCCAAGAGTGTGTTTGCATTTGTGTGTGCCATTTTTAAAGTAATGAACACACAGCTCTTTCCATTTGTTGGTAAATAGCATAGCACTTAGGACTCAGTAAGGCAGTACATCATAGACATTTCTCCTCAACCTTTTTCACCCAATGCACACTTATCACCGTAAGTCAGGATGTCATTCCCAATCACCCTTTCCAAAATTGTGTTTGCATTTTTGTGTGCCATTAAGAAGGCCGTGAACACACAACTCTTTCCATTTGTTGGTAAATAGCATAGCACTTAGGACTCAGTTAGATAGCCCATCTTAGACATTGGTCCTCAAACTTTTTCACCCAATGCAGTCTTGTCACCATAAGTCAGAATGCCATTCCACATCACCATTTCAAAGATTGTCTTTGCATATGTGTGTGCCATTAAGAAATCAAATTTTGTTGGTAAATAGCATATCAGTTAGAACTTTGTAAGGCAGTCCATCTAAGATAATTGTCCTCAACCTTTTTTCCTAATGCAGCCTTGTCACCATTAGTCAGAATGTCATTCCCAATCACCCTTTCCAAGAGTGTGTTTGCATTTGTGTGTGCCATTTTTAAAGTCATGTTCACACAGCTCTTTCCATTTGTTGGTTAATAGCATAGCATTAGAACTGTGTAAGGCAGTCCATCTAAGACATTGGTCCGCAACCTTTTTCACCCAATGCAGCTTTGTCACCATAAGTCAGGATATAATTCCCAATCACCCTTTACAAGATTGTGTTTGCAATTGTGTGTGCCATTAATAAAGTCATGAACATACACCTTTTTCCATTTCTTGGTAAAGAGCATATCAGTTAGAACTTTGTAAGGCAGTCCGTCTAAGACCTTTTTAACACAATGCACCCTTGTCACCATAAGTCAGAATGTCATTTCCAATCACCCTTTACAAGATTGTGTTTGCATTTGTGTGTGCCAATATGAATGTCATGAACAAACATCTCTTTCCATTTGTTGGTAAACAGCATAAAACTTAGAACTGTGTAAGGCAGTCCATCTTAGACTTTTGTCCTCAAACTTTTTCACCCAATGCACCCTTGTCACCAGAATTCAGGATGTCATTCCAAGTCACCCTTTCAATGATTCTGTTTGCATTTGTGTGTGCCATTTAGAAAGTCATGAACACACATCTTTTTCCATTTCTTGGTAAATAGCTTAGCTCTTAGAACTGTGTAAGGCAGTCCGTCTAAGACATTCATCCCCAACCTTTTTCACACAATGCACCCTTGTCACCATAAGTCAGAATGTCATTTCCAATCACCCTTTCCAAGATTGTGCTTGCATTTGTGTGTGCCAATATGAAAGTCATGAACATACATCTCTTTTCATTTGTTGGTTAATAGCATATCACTTAGAACTGTGTAAGGCAGTCCATCTTAGACATTTACCCTCAAACTAGTTCACCCAATGCACCCTTGTCACCATAAATCAGGATGTCATTCCCAATCACACTTTCCAAAATTGTGTTTTCATTTTTGTGTGCCATTAAAAAGTCATTAAAACACATCACTTTCAATTTGTTGGTAAATAGCATACCACTTAGAACTGTGTAAGACAGTTCATCTTAGACATTGGTCCTCAAACTTTTTCACCCAACGCACCCTTGTCACCATATGTCAGAATGTCATTCCAAATCACCCTTTCGAAGATTGTGTTTGCATTTGTGTGTGCCATTTAGGAAGTCATGAACACACATCCCTTTCCATTTGTTGGTAAATAGCATAGCACTGAGAACTGTGTAAGGCCGTCTATCTTAGACATTGTTCCACAAACTTTTTCACCTAATGCACCCTTGTCACCATAATTCACAATGTCATTCCCAATAACCCTTTCCAAGAGTGTGTTTGCATTTGTCTGTGCCATTAAGAAAGTCATGAACACACATCTCTTTCCATTTGTTCGTATTTAGCATAGCACTTAGAACTGTGTAAGGCAGTCCATCTTAGACATTTCTCGTCAAACCTTTTCACCCAATGCAACCTTGTAAACCATAAATCATGATGATATTCCCAATCACCGTTTCCAAGATTCTCTCAACCTTTTTCACCCAATGCACCATAGTCACCATAACAAATGGAAGGAGATGTGTTTTCATGACTTTCTTAATGGCAGACACAAATTCAAACATTCGAAAGGGTGATTGGGAATGACATCCTGAAATATTGTGACAAGGGTGCACTTTGGTAAAGTTGGTAAATAGCAAAGAGCATAGAAATGTGTAAGGCAGTCCATCTTAGACATTGGTCCTCAAACTTTTTCACCCAATGCAACCTTGTCACTATAAGTTAGGATGCCATTCCCAATAACCCTTTCCAAGTTTGTGTTTGCCTTTGTGTGTGCCATTAAAAGTCATGAACTCACATCTCTTTCAATTTGTTGGTAAATAGCATAGCACTCAGATCTGTGTAATGCAATACAGCTTAGACAATGGTCCTCAAACTTTTTCACCCAATGCACCGTTGTCAACATGAGTCAGGATGTCATTTCCAAACACCCTTTCCAAGATTCTGTTTGCATTTGTGTGTGCCATTAAGAAAGACATGAACACACATCTCTTTCCATTTCTTGGTTTAATAGCATAGAACTTAGAACTGTGTAACGCATTCCATCTTAGACATAGGTACTCAACCTTTTTCACCCAATGTACATTTGTCACCATAAGTCAGGATATCATTCCCAATCACACTTTCAAATATTGTGTTTGCATTAGTGTGTGCCATTAATAAATTCATCAACACACATCTCTTTCTATTTTTGGTAAATAGCATAGCACTTAGATCTTTGTAAAGCTGTCCATCTACGAATTTTGTCCTCAAACTTTTTCACACAATGCGCCCTTGTCACCATAAGTCAGAATGTTATTCCCAATCACAATTTACAAGATTGTGTTTGCATTTTTGTGTGCCATTTAGGAAGTCATGAACACACATCTCTTTCCATTTGATTGTAAATAGCATAGCACTTAGAACTGTGTAAGGCAGTCCCTCTAAGACATTGATCTACAAAATCTTTCACCCAATGCTGCCTTGTCACCATAAGTCAGGATGTCATTCCAAATCTCCATTTCCAAGAGTGTGTTTGCATTTGTGTATGCCATTAAATATGTCATGTACACACTTCTCTTTCCATTTGTTAGTAAATAGCATAGCACTTAGAACTGTGTAAGGCAGTCCATCTAAGACATTGGTCCTCAACCTTTGGCATGCAATGCACCCTTGTAACCATGAGTCAGAATGTCATTCCCAATCACCCTTTCCAAGATTATTTTTTAATTTTTGTGTGCCATTAAAAAAGTCATGAACACACATCTCTTTTCATTTGTTAGTAAATAGCATAACATTTTCAACAGTGTAAGACAGTCCATCTTAGACATTGGTCCGCATACTTTCTCCCCCAATGCACCCTTGTCACCATAAGTCAGGATGTCATTCCCAATCCCCTTTTCCAAGATTGTGTTTCCGTTTGTTTGTGGCATTATGAAAGTCATGAAGACACACCTCTTTCCATTTGTTGGTAAATAGCATAGCACTTAGAATTCATTAAGGCAGTCCATCTTAGACATTGATCCTCAAACTTTTTCACCCAATGCACCCTTGTCACCATAAGTCAGGATATCATTCCCAATCACCCTTTCCAAAATTGTGTGTTCCATTAAAAAAAGTCATGAACACACATCTCTTTCCAGTTGTTGGTAAATAGCATAGCACTTAGAACTGTGTCAGGCAGTCCATCTTAGTCATTGGTCCTCAACCTTTTTCACCCAATGCACTCTTGTCACCATGAGTTAGAATGTCATTCCCAATCACCCTTTCCAAGATTATTTTTGCATTCCCACTGACACTTTCCAAGTGTGTGTTTGCATTTGTGTGTGCATTTGTGTGTGCATAAATATGGACCAGAAACCTACAGATCAGAGGCCCCATCCCACCGAACGTAGTTTATCATCTTCAACTAGATGCTCAAATATAGACCAGAAACCAACAGATCAGAGGCCATGCTGCTGGACGTAGTTTATCATCTTACACTAGACGCTCAACTATGGAATGGAAACCAACAGATCAGAGACCTTGCTAGTGGACTAAGTTTAACATCTTACACAAGACGCTTAAATATCGACCAGAATCCAACATTTCAAAGGCTTTGCTGCTGGACGTAGATTATCATCTAACATTAGACACTCAAATATGGACAGAAAACCAACAGATCAATGGCCTTGCTGCTGGTCGTAGTTTATCATCTTACACTAGACGCTCAAATATGGAACAGAAAACAACAGATCGGAGGACATGCTGCTGGAAGTAGTTTATCATCTTACACTAGACGCTAAAATATGGACCTGAATCCAACAGATCAGAGGCCTTCATGCTGGACGTTTTTTATCATATAACACGAGACGCTGAAATATGGACAGAAAAAGAACGGTTCAATGCCCTTGCTGCTGGACGTAGTTTATCATCTTGCATTAGACGCTCAATTATGGAGCAGAAACCATCAGATCAGAGGCCACGGTGCTGGACGTAGTGTATCATCTTACACTACACGCTCAAATATGGACCGGAAAAACAAAGTACCGGAGGCCTTTCTGCTGGACGGAGTTTATCGTCTTACACAAGACGCTTAAATATGAACAGAAACAATCAGATCAAAGGCTTTGCTGCTGGACGTAGTTTATCATCTTACACTAGACGCTCAAATATAGAACGTAAACCAACAGATCAGAGTCTTTGTTGCTAGACGTAGTTCATCATCTTACCCAAGACGCTAAAATATGAACCAGAAACCAAAATATCAGAGGGCATGCTGCTTGAATTAGTATATCATCTTACAATAGACGCTCAAATATGGACCAGAAACCAAAAGATCAGACGCCATACTGCTGGACGTAGTTCCTCGTCTTAAACTAGACGCTAAATATGGACCAGAAACCAACAGATCAGAGGCCTTGCTGCAGGACGTAGTTTATCATCACACATGACGCTCTAATATGGGCCAGAAACCAACAGATCAGAGGCCCTTCTGCTGGACGTAGTTTATCATCTAACACAAGAGACTTAAATATGGACCAGAATCCAACAGTTCAGAGGCCTTGCTGCTCATGCTAGTTTATTATCTTACACTAGACGCTCAAATATGGACCAGAAACCAACAGATCAGAGGCCTTGCTACTGGACTTAGTTTATCATCTTACACAAGACGCTCAAATATGGAGCAGAAACAAACAGAACAGAGGCTATACTGCTGGACGTAGTTTAACATCTTACATTAGACTCTCAAATATGGACAGGAATGCAACAGGACAGATGCTTATACTATGGACGTACTTTATAATCTTACACAAGACGCTCAAATATGGACCAGATCCAACATATCACAGGCCATGAAGTTGGACGTAGTTTATCATCTAAAACTAGACGCTAAATAAGGACCGGAAACCAACAGATCAGAGGCCTTGCTGCTAGACGTTGTTTATCATCTTACACTAGACGCTCAAACATGGAACAGAAACCAACAGAAAATTCAAACAAATTCACACAGAAAAATGTGTAGAAATGTTCAAAAATGTTGAAAAGTTAAACGATTGAATGATTTTTTAAATTACAACGGACTAACGGTTGACATTTAGAATGCTTCAAATTTGAGTACAATTAGCCTTTTGAAATCATTCTCTGGTGTCTCACCTATCACGGAATTATTTTCTTTTTTATTAGGTTATTCAAAATTGAAAAAAGATCACGCCAAACATGTGTAGAAATGTTGAAATAAGTTGAAAAGTTAAACGATTGAATAATTTCTGAAATTACCACTGACTAACGGTTGACACATAGAATGATTCAAATTTGAGTTAAATTCGCATTCTAAAATCAATCTATGGCGTCACAACTATCACGGAATTATTTTCTTTTTTATTAGATTATTCAATATTGAAACAATATCACACAGAAAAATGTGTAGATATGTTAAAAAAAGTTGAAAAGTTAAACGATTGAATGATTTCTGTAATTACACCGGACTAACGGTTGTCTCTTAGAATTGCTCGAATTTGAATAAAATGCACATTCTGACATCCTCTATGGCGTCTCATCTATCTCTGTGATTTTGTTTGAATTTTAAAAAATCTAATAAAAAAAGAAAATAATTCCGTGATAGATGACACGCCATAGAATGATTTCAGAATGCGAATTTTACTCAGCTTTTAAGCATTCTAAGTGACAAACATATGTCCCCTGTAATTTCAGAAATCATTCAAACGTTTGACTTTTCAACTGTTTTAAACATATCTACACATTTTCCTGTGTACTTTTGATTGAATTTCGAATAATCTAATAAAAAAGAAATCAATTCCGTGAGAGGTGAGACACCAGAGAATGATTTCAGAAGCATAATTTTACTCAAATTTGAAGCATTGTAAGTGACAACCGTTATTCCGGTGTAATTTCAGAAATCATTCAATCGTTTAACTTTTCAACTTTTTTGAATATATGTACACATTTTTCTGTGTGATATGTTTTGAATTTCGATTAATCGAATAAAAAAGAAAGGAATTCCGTGAGAGGTGAGACACCAGAGAATGATTTCAGAAGCATAATTTTACTCAACTTTGAAGCATTGTAAGTGACAAGCGTTAGTCCGCTGTAATTTCAGAAAATCGTTTAACTTCTCAACCTGTTTTAATATTTCTACACGTTTTATCTGTAATTTGGTTTGAATTTCGAATAATCTAATAAACAAGAAAGTAATTCCGAGATAGTTGAGACGCCCTAGAATGATTTCAGAAGGCTAATTTTACTCAAATTTGAAGCATTATAAGTGACAAACGTTACTCCAGTATAATTTCAGAAATCATTCAATATTTGAACTTTTCAACTTTTCTGAACATTCCTACACATATTTCTGTGTTTATTATTTTGGATTTTGAATAATCTAATAAAAGTATAAAAAATTCCGTGATAGTTGAGACGCCCTAGAATGATTTCAAAAGGCTAATTTTACCCAAATTTGACGCATTCTAAGTGACAACCGTTAGTCCGGTGTAATTCCAGCAATCATTCAATCGTTTAACTATTCAACTGCTTTTAACATTTCTACCCGTTTTAATGCGTGAATTGTTTGAATTTAGAATAATCTAATAAAAAAGAAAATAATTCCGTGATAGTTGAGACGCCATAGGATGATTTCAGCATGATAATTTTACTCAAATTTGAAGCATTCTATGTGACAACCATTAGTCCGTTCTTTTAACATTTCTTCCCATTTTTGTGTGATTTTTTTTGAATTTTGCATAATCTAAGAAAAAAGAAAAAAATTTCGGTATAGTTGTGACGACATAGATGATTTAATAATGCGAATTTTACTCAAATTTGAAGTATTATAAGTGACAACCGTTAGTCCGCTGTAATTTAAAAAATCATTCAATCGTTTAACATTTCAAATTCTTTAACATTTCTACACTTATTTTCTGTGTGATTTGTTTGAAATATTACTAATCTAATAAAAAAGAAAATAATGACCTGATTTTTGACACGCCATAGAATGATCTCAATACGCGAATTTTACTCAAATTTCAAGCATTCAAAGTGAAACCGTTATTCCTGTGTAAATTCCACAATCATTCAATCCTTTAACTTTTCAACATCTTTTAACATTTCTGCCCATTCATCTGTGTGATTTTGTTTGAATTTTGAATAATCGAATAAAAAGAAAATAATTCCGTGATAGTTGAGACATCAGAAGGCGAATTTTACTCAAGTTTGATGAATTCTCAGTGACAACCGTAATTTCAGAAAACATTCAGTCGTTTAACTTTTCAACATCTTTTAACATTTCTACCATTTTTTCTGTGTGATTTTGTTTGAATTTTAAATAATCTAATATAAAAGAAAATAATTCCTCATAGATCAGACGCCATAGAGGATTTCAGAATGCGAATTTTACTCAAATTTGAAGCATTCTAAGTGACAACCCTTAGTCAGGTGTAATTTCAGAATTCATTCAATCGTTTAACTTTTCAACTTCTGTTAAAATTTCTAACCTTTTTTCTGGGTGATTTATTTTGAAATTTGAATAATCTAATAAAAAAGAAAATAATTCCTTGATAGATGAGACGCCATAGAATATTTCAGAATGCGAATTTTTGCCAAATTTGAAGTATTCTAAGTGACAACCGTTAGTCCGAGGTAATTTCAACAATCATTCAATCATTTACCTTTTCAAATTTTTTGATATTTTTACCCTTTTTTCTGTTTGAATATTGAATAATCTAATAAAAATGTAAATAATTTCGTTATAGATCAGAAGCCATAGAGTATTTCAGAATGCGAAATTTGCTCAAATTTGAAGCATACTATGTGATAACCGTCAGTCCGTTGTAATTTCAGCAATTATTCAATCGTTTAACTTTTAATCTTCTTTTCACATATCTACCCATTTTTCTGTGTGATTTTGTTTGAATTTTGAATAATCTAATAAAAAAGGAACTAATTCCATGATAGATGTGACGCGATAGAGGATTTCAGAATGCGAATTTTACTCAAAGTTAAGCATTTTATGTGATAACCGTTAGTCCGGTGTAATTTCAGCAATCATTCAATCGTTTACATTTTAATCTTCTTTTCACATATCTACCCATTTTTCTGTGTGATATTGTTTGAATTTGGAATAATCTAATAAAAAAGGAACTAATTCCATGATAGATGTAACGCGATAGAGGATTTCAGAATGCGAATTTTACTCAAAGTTAAGCATTTTATGTGACAACCGTTAGTCCGTTGTAATTTCAGCAATCATTCAATCCTTAACCTTTTAATCTTCTTTTCACATATCTACCCATTTTTCTGTGTGATTTTGTTTGAATTTTGAATAATCTAATAAAAAAGGAACTAATTCCATGATAGATGTGACGCGATAGAGGATTTCAGAATGAGAATTTTACTCAAAGTTAAGCATTTTATGTGACAACCGTTAGTCCGTTGTAATTTCAGCAATCATTCAATCCTTAACCTTTTAATCTTCTTTTCACATATCTACCCATTTTTCTGTGTGATTTTGTTTGAATTTTGAATAATCTAATAAAAAAGGAACTAATTCCATGATAGATGTGACGCGATAGAGGATTTCAGAATGCGAATTTTACTCAAAGTTAAGCATTTTATGTGACAACCGTTAGTCCGTTGTAATTTCAGCAATCATTCAATCCTTAACCTTTTAATCTTCTTTTCACATATCTACCCATTTTTCTGTGTGATTTTGTTTGAATTTTGAATAATCTAATAAAAAAGGAACTAATTCCATGATAGATGTGACGCGATAGAGGATTTCAGAATGAGAATTTTACTCAAAGTTAAGCATTTTATGTGACAACCGTTAGTCCGTTGTAATTTCAGCAATCATTCAATCCTTAACCTTTTAATCTTCTTTTCACATATCTACCCATTTTTCTGTGTGATTTTGTTTGAATTTTGAATAATCTAATAAAAAAGGAACTAATTCCATGATAGATGTGACGCGATAGAGGATTTCAGAATGCGAATTTTACTCAAAGTTAAGCATTTTATGTGACAACCGTTAGTCCGTTGTAATTTCAGCAATCATTCAATCCTTAACCTTTTAATCTTCTTTTCACATATCTACCCATTTTTCTGTGTGATTTTGTTTGAATTTTGAATAATCTAATAAAAAAGGAACTAATTCCATGATAGATGTGACGCGATAGAGGATTTCAGAATGCGAATTTTACTCAAAGTTAAGCATTTTATGTGACAACCGTTAGTCCGTTGTAATTTCAGCAATCATTCAATCCTTAACCTTTTAATCTTCTTTTCACATATCTACCCATTTTTCTGTGTGATTTTGTTTGAATTTTGAATAATCTAATAAAAAAGGAACTAATTCCATGATAGATGGGACGCGATAGAGGATTTCAGAATGCGAATTTTATTCAAAGTTAAGCATTTTATGTGACAACCGTTAGTCCGTTGTAATTTCAGCAATCATTCTATCCTTAACCTTTTAATATCCTTTCACATATCTACCCATTTTTCTGTGTGATTTTGTTTGAATTTTGAATAATCTAATAAAAATGGAACTAATTCCATAATAGATGTTATGCGATAGAGGATTTCAGAATGAGAATTTTACTCAAAGTTAAGCATTTTATGTGACAACCGTTAGTCCGTTGTAATTTCAGCAATCATTCAATCCTTAACCTTTTAATCTTCTTTTCACATATCTACCCATTTTTCTGTGTGATTTTGTTTGAATTTAGAATAATCTAATAAAAAGGAACTGATTCCATGATAGATGTGACGCGATAGAGGATTTCAGAATGCGAATTTTACTCAAAGTTAAGCATTTATGTGACAACCGTTAGTCCGTTGTAATTTCAGCAATCATTCAATCCTTAACCTTTTAATCTTCTTTTCACATATCTACCCATTTTTCTGTGAGATATTATTTGAATTTTGAATAATCTAATAAAAAAGGAACTAATTCCATGATAAATGTTATGCGATAGAGTATTTAAGAATGAGAATTTTACTCAAAGTTAAGCATTTTATGTGACAACCGTTAGTCCGTTGTAATTTCAGCAATCATTCAATCCTTAACCTTTTAATCTTCTTTTCACATATCTACCCATTTTTCTGTGTGATTTTGTTTGAATTTAGAATAATCTAATAAAAAGGAACAGATTCCATGATAGATGTGACGCGATAGAGGATTTCAGAATGCGAATTTTACTCAAAGTTAAGCATTTATGTGACAACCGTTAGTCCGTTGTAATTTCAGCAATCATTCAATCCTTAACCTTTTAATCTTCTTTTCACATATCTACCCATTTTTCTGTGTGATTTTGTTTGAATTTAGAATAATCTAATAAAAAGGAACTGATTCCATGATAGATGTGACGCGATAGAGGATTTCAGAATGCGAATTTTACTCAAAGTTAAGCATTTATGTGACAACCGTTAGTCCGTTGTAATTTCAGCAATCATTCAATCCTTAACCTTTTAATCTTCTTTTCACATATCTACCCATTTTTCTGTGTGATATTGTTTGAATTTTGAAAAATATAATAAAAAAGGAACTAATTCCATGATAGATGTGACGCGATAGAGGATTTCAGAATGCGAATTTTACTCAAAGTTAAGCATTTTATGTGACAACCGTTAGTCCGTTGTAATTTCAGCAATCATTCAATCCTTAACCTTTTAATCTTCTTTTCACATATCTACCCATTTTTCTGTGTGATTTTGTTTGAATTTAGAATAATCTAATAAAAAGGAACTGATTCCATGATAGATGTGACGCGATAGAGGATTTCAGAATGCGAATTTTACTCAAAGTTAAGCATTTATGTGACAACCGTTAGTCCGTTGTAATTTCAGCAATCATTCAATCCTTAACCTTTTAATCTTCTTTTCACATATCTACCCATTTTTCTGTGAGATATTATTTGAATTTTGAATAATCTAATAAAAAAGGAACTAATTCCATGATAAATGTTATGCGATAGAGTATTTAAGAATGAGAATTTTACTCAAAGTTAAGCATTTTATGTGACAACCGTTAGTCCGTTGTAATTTCAGCAATCATTCAATCCTTAACCTTTTAATCTTCTTTTCACATATCTACCCATTTTTCTGTGTGATTTTGTTTGAATTTAGAATAATCTAATAAAAAGGAACTGATTCCATGATAGATGTGACGCGATAGAGGATTTCAGAATGCGAATTTTACTCAAAGTTAAGCATTTATGTGACAACCGTTAGTCCGTTGTAATTTCAGCAATCATTCAATCCTTAACCTTTTAATCTTCTTTTCACATATCTACCCATTTTTCTGTGTGATTTTGTTTGAATTTAGAATAATCTAATAAAAAGGAACTGATTCCATGATAGATGTGACGCGATAGAGGATTTCAGAATGCGAATTTTACTCAAAGTTAAGCATTTATGTGACAACCGTTAGTCCGTTGTAATTTCAGCAATCATTCAATCCTTAACCTTTTAATCTTCTTTTCACATATCTACCCATTTTTCTCTGTGATATTGTTTGAATTTAGAATAATCTAATAAAAAGGAACTGATTCCATGATAGATGTGACGCGATAGAGGATTTCAGAATGCGAATTTTACTCAAAGTTAAGCAGTTATGTGACAACCGTTAGTCCGTTGTAATTTCAGCAATCATTCAATCCTTAACCTTTTAATCTTCTTTTCACATATCTACCCATTTTTCTGTGTGATATTATTTGAATTTTGAATAATCTAATAAAAAAGGAACTAATTCCATGATAAATGTTACGCGATAGAGTATTTAAGAATGAGAATTTTACTCAAAGTTAAGCATTTTATGTGACAACCGTTAGTCCGTTGTAATTTCAGCAATCATTCAATCCTTAACCTTTTAATCTTCTTTTCACATATCTACCCATTTTTCTGTGTGATATTGTTTGAATTTTGAAAAATATAATAAAAAAGGAACTAATTCCATGATAGATGTGACGCGATAGAGGATTTCAGAATGCGAATTTTACTCAAAGTTAAGCATTTTATGTGACAACCGTTAGTCCGTTGTAATTTCAGCAATCATTCAATCGTTAACCTTTTAATCTTCTTTTCACATATCTACCCATTGTTCTGTGTGATTTTGTTTGAATTTAGAATAATCTAATAAAAAGGAACTGATTCCATGATAGATGTGACGCGATAGAGGATTTCAGAATGCGAATTTTACTCAAAGTTAAGCATTTATGTGACAACCGTTAGTCCGTTGTAATTTCAGCAATCATTCAATCCTTAACCTTTTAATCTTCTTTTCACATATCTACCCATTTTTCTGTGTGATTTTGTTTGAATTTAGAATAATCTAATAAAAAGGAACTGATTCCATGATAGATGTGACGCGATAGAGGATTTCAGAATGCGAATTTTACTCAAAGTTAAGCATTTATGTGACAACCGTTAGTCCGTTGTAATTTCAGCAATCATTCAATCCTTAACCTTTTAATCTTCTTTTCACATATCTACCCATTTTTCTCTGTGATATTGTTTGAATTTAGAATAATCTAATAAAAAGGAACTGATTCCATGATAGATGTGACGCGATAGAGGATTTCAGAATGCGAATTTTACTCAAAGTTAAGCAGTTATGTGACAACCGTTAGTCCGTTGTAATTTCAGCAATCATTCAATCCTTAACCTTTTAATCTTCTTTTCACATATCTACCCATTTTTCTATGTGATTTTGTTTGAATTTAGAATAATCTAATAAAAAGGAACTGATTCCATGATAGATGTGACGCGATAGAGGATTTCAGAATGCGAATTTTACTCAAAGTTAAGCATTTATGTGACAACCGTTAGTCCGTTGTAATTTCGGCAATCATTCAATCCTTAACCTTTTAATCTTCTTTTCACATATCTACCCATTTTTCTGTGTGATTTTTTTTGAATTTTGAATAATCTAATAAAAAGGAACTAATTCCATGATAAATGTTACGCGATAGAGTATTTAAGAATGAGAATTTTACTCAAAGTTAAGCATTTTATGTGACAACCGTTAGTCCGTTGTAATTTCAGCAATCATTCAATCCTTAACCTTTTAATCTTCTTTTCACATATCTACCCATTTTTCTGTGTGATTTTGTTTGAATATAGAATAATCTAATAAAAAATGAACTCATTCCATGATAGATGTTACGCGATAGAGGATTTCAGAATGAGAAATTTACTCAAAGTTAAGCATTTAATGTGACAACCGTTAGTCCGTTGTAATTTCAGCAATCATTCAATCCTTAACCTTTTAATCTTCTTTTCACATATCTACCCATTTTTCTGTGTGATTTTGTTTGAATTTAGAATAATCTAATAAAAAGGAACTAATTCCATGATAGATGTGACGCGATAGAGGATTTCAGAATGCAAATTTTACTCAAAGTTAAGCATTTTATGTGACAACCGTTAGTCCGTTGTAATTTCAGCAATCATTCAATCCTTAACCTTTTAATCTTCTTTTCACATATCTACCCATTTTCCTGTGTGATATTGTTTGAATTTTGAATACTCTAATAAAAAAGGAACTAATTCCATGATAGATGTGAAGCGATAGAGGATTTCAGAATGAGAATTTTACTCAAAGTTAAGCATTTTATCTGACAACCGTTAGTCCACTGTAATTTCAGCAATCATTCAATCCTTAACCTTTCAATCTTCTTTTCACATATCTGCCCATTTTTCTGTGTGATTTTGTTTGAATTTTGAATAATCTAATAAAAAAGGAACTAATTCCATGATAGATGTGACGCGATAGAGGATTTGAGAATGCGAATTTTACTCAAGGTTAAGCATTTTATGTGACAACCGTTAGTCCGTTGTAATTTCAGCAATCATTCAATCGTTAACATTTTAATCTTCTTTTCACATATCTACCCATTTTTCTGTGTGATTTTGTTTGAATTTTGAATAATCTAATAAAAAAGGAACTAATTCCATGATAGATGTGACGCGATAGAGGATTTCAGAATGCGAATTTTACTCAAAGTTAAATATTTTATGTTACAACCGTTAGTCCGTTGTAATTTCAGCAATCATTCAATCGTTTACCTTTTGATCATCTTTTCACATATCTACCCATTTTTCTGTGTGATTTTGTTTGAATTTTGAATAATCTAATAAAAAAGGAACTAATTCCATGATAGATGTGACGCGATAGAGGATTTGAGAATGCGAATTTTACTCAAAGTTAAGCATTTTATGTGACAACCGTTAGTCCGTTGTAATTTCAGCAATCATTCAATCGTTAACATTTTAATCTTCTTTTCACATATCTACCCATTTTTCTGTGTGATTTTGTTTGAATTTTGAATAATCTAATAAAAAAGGAACTAATTCCATGATAGATGTGACGCGATAGAGGATTTCAGAATGCGAATTTTACTCAAAGTTAAATATTTTATGTTACAACCGTTAGTCCGTTGTAATTTCAGCAATCATTCAATCGTTTACCTTTTAATCATCTTTTCACATATCTACCCATTTTTCTGAGTGATTTTGTTTGAATTTTGAATAATCTAATAAAAAAGGAACTAATTCCATGATAGATGTGACGCGATAGAGGATTTGAGAATGCGAATTTTACTCAAAGTTAAGCATTTTATGTGACAACCGTTAGTCCGTTGTAATTTCAGCAATCATTCAATCGTTAACATTTTAATCTTCTTTTCACATATCTACCCATTTTTCTGTGTGATTTTGTTTGAATTTTGAATAATCTAATAAAAAAGGAACTAATTCCATGATAGATGTGACGCGATAGAGGATTTCAGAATCCGAATTTTACTCAAAGTTAAGCATTTTATGTGATAACCGTTAGTCCGGTGTTATTTCAGCAATCATTCAATCCTTAACCTTTTAATCTTCTTTTCACATATCTACCCATTTTTCTGTGTGATATTGTTTGAATTTTGAATAATCTAATAAAAAAGGAACTAATTCCATGATAGATGTGACGCGATAGAGGATTTCAGAATGCGAAATTTACTCAAAGTTAAGCATTTTATGTGACAACCGTTAGTCCGTTGTAATTTCAGCAATCATTCAATCCTTAAACTTTTAATCTTCTTTTCACATATCTACCTATTTTTCAGTGTGATATTGTTAGAATTTTGAATAATCTAATATAAAAGAAACTAATTCCATGATAGATGTGACGCGATAGAGGATTTCAGGATGCGAATTTTACTCAGAGTTAAGCATTTTATGTGACAACCGTTAGTCCGTTGTAATTTCAGCAATCATTCAATCGTTTACCTTTTAATCTTCTTTTCACATATCTACCCATTTTTCTGTGTGTTATTGTTTGAATTTTGAAAAATCTAATAAAAAAGGAACTAATTCCATGAGAGATGTGACGCGATAGAGGATTTCAGAATGCGAAATTTACTCAGAGTTAAGCATTTTATGTGACAACCGTTAGTCCGTTGTAATTTCAGCAATCATTCAATCGTTTACCTTTTAATCTTCTTTTCAGATATCTACCCATTTTTCTGTGTGATATTGTTTGAATTTTTAATAATCTAATAAAAAATGAACTAATTCCCTGATAGATGCGACGCGATAGAGGATTTCAGAATGCGAATTTTACTCAAAGTTAGGCATTATATGTGACAACCGTTAGTCCGGTGTCATTTGAGCAATCATTCAATCGTTTACCTTTTAATCTTCTTTTCACATATCTACCCATTTTTCTGTGTGATTTTGTTTGAATTTTGAATAATCTAATAAAAAAGTAACTAATTCCATGATAAATGTTACGCGATAGAGTATTTAAGAATGAGAATTTTACTCAAAGTTAAGCATTTTATGTGACAACCGTTAGTCCGTTGTAATTTCAGCAATCATTCAATCCTTAACCTTTTAATCTTCTTTTCACATATCTACCCATTTTTCTGTGTGATTTTGTTTGAATTTAGAATAATCTAATAAAAAAGGAACTAATTCCATAATAGATGTGACGCGATAGAGTATTTAAGAATGAGAATTTTACTCAAAGTTAAGCATTTTATGTGACAACCGTTAGTCCGTTGTAATTTCAGCAATCATTCAATACTTAACCTTTTAATCTTCTTTTCACATATCTACCCATTTTTCTGTGTGATTTTGTTTGAATATAGAATAATCTAATAAAAAATGAACTCATTCCATGATAGATGTTACGCGATAGAGGATTTCAGAATGAGAAATTTACTCAAAGTTAAGCATTTAATGTGACAACCGTTAGTCCGTTGTAATTTCAGCAATCATTCAATCCTTAACCTTTTAATCTTCATTTCACATATCTACCCATTTTTCTGTGTGATATTGTTTGAATTTTGAATAATCTAATAAATAATGAACTAATTCCATGATAAATGTTACGCGATAGAGGATTTAAGAATGAGAATTTTACTCAAAGTTAAGCATTTTATGTGACAACCGTTAGTCCGTTGTAATTTCAGCAATCATTCAATCCTTAACCTTTTAATCTCCTTTCACATATCTACCCATTTTTCTGTGTGATATTGTTTGAATTTTGAATACTCTAATAAAAAAGGAACTAATTCCATGATAGATGTGAAGCGATAGAGGATTTCAGAATGAGAATTTTACTCAAAGTTAAGCATTTTATCTGACAACCGTTAGTCCACTGTAATTTCAGCAATCATTCAATCCTTAACCTTTCAATCTTCTTTTCACATATCTACCCATTTTTCTGTGTGATTTTGTTTGAATTTTGAATAAACTAATAAAAAAGGAACTAATTCCATGATAGATGTGACGTGATAGAGGATTTCAGAATGAGAATTTTACTCAAAGTTGAGCATTTTATGCGATAACCGTTAGTCCGTTGTAATTTCAGCAATCATTCAATCATTAACCTTTTAATCTTCTTTTCACATATCTACCCATTTTTCTGTGATTTTGTTAGAATTTTGAATAATCTAATAAAAAAGGAACTAATTCCAGGATAGATGTGACGCGATAGAGGATTTCAGAATGCGAATTTTACTCAAAGTTAAATATTTTATGTGACAACCGTTAGTCCGTTGTAATTTCAGCAATCATTCAATCGTTTACCTTTTGATCATCTTTTCACATATCTACCCATTTTTCTGTGTGATTTTGTTTGAATTTTGAATAATCTAATAAAAAAGGAACTAATTCCATGATAGATGTGACGCAATAGAGGATTTCAGAATGCGAATTTTACTCAAATTTAAGCATTTTATGTGACAACCGTTAGTCCGTTGTAATTTCAGCAATCATTCAATCATTAACCTTTTAATCTTCTTTTCACATATCTACCCATTTTTCTGTGTGATTTTGTTTGAATTTTGAATAATCTAAAAAAAAAAGGAACTAATTCCATGATAGATGTGACGCGATAGAGGATTTCAGAATCCGAATTTTACTCAAAGTTAAGCATTTTATGTGACAACCGTTAGTCCGTTGTAATTTCAGCAATCATTCAATCGTTAACATTTTAATCTTCTTTTCACATATCTACCCATTTTTCTGTGTGATTTTCTTTGAATTTTGAATAATCTAATAAAAAAGGAACTAATTCCATGATAGATGTGACGCGATAGAGGATTTCAGAATGCGAATTTTACTCAAAGTTAAATATTTTATGTTACAACCGTTAGTCCGTTGTAATTTCAGCAATCATTCAATCGTTTACCTTTTAATCATCTTTTCACATATCTACCCATTTTTCTGAGTGATTTTGTTTGAATTTTGAATAATCTAATAAAAAAGGAACTAATTCCATGATAGATGTGACGCGATAGAGGATTTCAGAATGCGAATTTTACTCAAAGTTAAGCAGTTATGTGACAACCGTTAGTCCGTTGTAATTTCAGCAATCATTCAATCGTTAACATTTTAATCTTCTTTTCACATATCTACCCATTTTTCTGTGTGATATTATTTGAATTTTGAATAATCTAATAAAAAAGGAACTAATTCCATGATAAATGTTACGCGATAGAGTATTTAAGAATGAGAATTTTACTCAAAGTTAAGCATTTTATGTGACAACCGTTAGTCCGTTGTAATTTCAGCAATCATTCAATCATTAACCTTTTAATCTTCTTTTCACATATCTACCCATTTTTCTGTGTGATTTTGTTTGAATTTTGAATGATCTAAAAAAAAAAGGAACTAATTCCATGATAGATGTGACGCGATAGAGGATTTCAGAATCCGAATTTTACTCAAAGTTAAGCATTTTATGTGACAACCGTTAGTCCGTTGTAATTTCAGCAATCATTCAATCGTTAACATTTTAATCTTCTTTTCACATATCTACCCATTTTTCTGTGTGATATTATTTGAATTTTGAATAATCTAATAAAAAAGGAACTAATTCCATGATAAATGTTACGCGATAGAGTATTTAAGAATGAGAATTTTACTCAAAGTTAAGCATTTTATGTGACAACCGTTAGTCCGTTGTAATTTCAGCAATCATTCAATACTTAACCTTTTAATCTTCTTTTCACATATCTACCCATTTTTCTGTGTGATTTTGTTTGAATATAGAATAATCTAATAAAAAATGAACTCATTCCATGATAGATGTTACGCGATAGAGGATTTCAGAATGAGAAATTTACTCAAAGTTAAGCATTTAATGTGACAACCGTTAGTCCGTTGTAATTTCAGCAATCATTCAATCCTTAACCTTTTAATCTTCATTTCACATATCTACCCATTTTTCTGTGTGATATTGTTTGAATTTTGAATAATCTAATAAATAATGAACTAATTCCATGATAAATGTTACGCGATAGAGGATTTAAGAATGAGAATTTTACTCAAAGTTAAGCATTTTATGTGACAACCGTTAGTCCGTTGTAATTTCAGCAATCATTCAATCCTTAACCTTTTAATCTTCTTTTCACATATCTACCCATTTTTCTGTGTGATTTTGTTTGAATTTAGAATAATCTAATAAAAAGGAACTAATTCCATGATAGATGTGACGCGATAGAGGATTTCAGAATGCAAATTTTACTCAAAGTTAAGCATTTTATGTGACAACCGTTAGTCCGTTGTAATTTCAGCAATCATTCAATCCTTAACCTTTTAATCTCCTTTCACATATCTACCCATTTTTCTGTGTGATATTGTTTGAATTTTGAATACTCTAATAAAAAAGGAACTAATTCCATGATAGATGTGAAGCGATAGAGGATTTCAGAATGAGAATTTTACTCAAAGTTAAGCATTTTATCTGACAACCGTTAGTCCACTGTAATTTCAGCAATCATTCAATCCTTAACCTTTCAGTCTTCTTTTCACATATCTACCCATTTTTCTGTGTGATTTTGTTTGAATTTTGAATAATCTAATAAAAAAGGAACTAATTCCATGATAGATGTGACGCAATAGAGGATTTCAGAATGCGAATTTTACTCAAATTTAAGCATTTTATGTGACAACCGTTAGTCCGTTGTAATTTCAGCAATCATTCAATCATTAACCTTTTAATCTTCTTTTCACATATCTACCCATTTTTCTGTGTGATTTTGTTTGAATTTTGAATAATCTAAAAAAAAAAGGAACTAATTCCATGATAGATGTGACGCGATAGAGGATTTCAGAATCCGAATTTTACTCAAAGTTAAGCATTTTATGTGACAACCGTTAGTCCGTTGTAATTTCAGCAATCATTCAATCGTTAACATTTTAATCTTCTTTTCACATATCTACCCATTTTTCTGTGTGATTTTCTTTGAATTTTGAATAATCTAATAAAAAAGGAACTAATTCCATGATAGATGTGACGCGATAGAGGATTTCAGAATGCGAATTTTACTCAAAGTTAAATATTTTATGTTACAACCGTTAGTCCGTTGTAATTTCAGCAATCATTCAATCGTTTACCTTTTAATCATCTTTTCACATATCTACCCATTTTTCTGAGTGATTTTGTTTGAATTTTGAATAATCTAATAAAAAAGGAACTAATTCCATGATAGATGTGACGCGATAGAGGATTTCAGAATGCGAATTTTACTCAAAGTTAAGCAGTTATGTGACAACCGTTAGTCCGTTGTAATTTCAGCAATCATTCAATCCTTAACCTTTTAATCTTCTTTTCACATATCTACCCATTTTTCTGTATGATATTATTTGAATTTTGAATAATCTAATAAAAAAGGAACTAATTCCATGATAAATGTGACGCGATAGAGGATTTCAGAATGCGAATTTTACTCAAAGTTAAGCATTTATCTGACAACCGTTAGTCCGTTGTAATTTCAGCAATCATTCAATCCTTAACCTTTTAATCTTCTTTTCACATATCTACCCATTTTTCTGTGTGATTTTGTTTGAATTTAGAATAATCTAATAAAAAGGAACTGATTCCATGATAGATGTGACGCGATAGAGGATTTCAGAATGCGAATTTTACTCAAAGTTAAGCATTTATGTGACAACCGTTAGTCCGTTGTAATTTCAGCAATCATTCAATCCTTAACCTTTTAATCTTCTTTTCACATATCTACCCATTTTTCTCTGTGATATTTTTTGAATTTAGAATAATCTAATAAAAAGGAACTGACTCCATGATAGATGTGACGCGATAGAGGATTTCAGAATGCGAATTTTACTCAAAGTTAAGCAGTTATGTGACAACCGTTAGTCCGTTGTAATTTCAGCAATCATTCAATCCTTAACCTTTTAATCTTCTTTTCACATATCTACCCATTTTTCTGTGTGATATTATTTGAATTTTGAATAATCTAATAAAAAAGGAACTAATTCCATGATAAATGTTACGCGATAGAGTATTTAAGAATGAGAATTTTACTCAAAGTTAAGCATTTTATGTGACAACCGTTAGTCCGTTGTAATTTCAGCAATCATTCAATCCTTAACCTTTTAATCTTCTTTTCACATATCTACCCATTTTTCTGTGTGATATTGTTTGAATTTTGAAAAATATAATAAAAAAGGAACTAATTCCATGATAGATGTGACGCGATAGAGGATTTCAGAATGCGAATTTTACTCAAAGTTAAGCATTTTATGTGACAACCGTTAGTCCGTTGTAATTTCAGCAATCATTCAATCGTTAACCTTTTAATCTTCTTTTCACATATCTACCCATTTTTCTGTGTGATTTTGTTTGAATTTAGAATAATCTAATAAAAAGGAACTGATTCCATGATAGATGTGACGCGATAGAGGATTTCAGAATGCGAATTTTACTCAAAGTTAAGCATTTATGTGACAACCGTTAGTCCGTTGTAATTTCAGCAATCATTCAATCCTTAACCTTTTAATCTTCTTTTCACATATCTACCCATTTTTCTGTGTGATTTTGTTTGAATTTAGAATAATCTAATAAAAAGGAACTGATTCCATGATAGATGTGACGCGATAGAGGATTTCAGAATGCGAATTTTACTCAAAGTTAAGCATTTATGTGACAACCGTTAGTCCGTTGTAATTTCAGCAATCATTCAATCCTTAACCTTTTAATCTTCTTTTCACATATCTACCCATTTTTCTGTGGGATTTTGTTTGAATTTAGAATAATCTAATAAAAAGGAACTGATTCCATGATAGATGTGACGCGATAGAGGATTTCAGAATGCGAATTTTACTCAAAGTTAAGCATTTATGTGACAACCGTTAGTCCGTTGTAATTTCAGCAATCATTCAATCCTTAACCTTTTAATCTTCTTTTCACATATCTACCCATTTTTCTCTGTGATATTGTTTGAATTTAGAATAATCTAATAAAAAGGAACTGATTCCATGATAGATGTGACGCGATAGAGGATTTCAGAATGCGAATTTTACTCAAAGTTAAGCAGTTATGTGACAACCGTTAGTCCGTTGTAATTTCAGCAATCATTCAATCCTTAACCTTTTAATCTTCTTTTCACATATCTACCCATTTTTCTATGTGAATTTGTTTGAATTTAGAATAATCTAATAAAAAGGAACTGATTCCATGATAGATGTGACGCGATAGAGGATTTCAGAATGCGAATTTTACTCAAAGTTAAGCATTTATGTGACAACCGTTAGTCCGTTGTAATTTCAGCAATCATTCAATCCTTAACCTTTTAATCTTCATTTCACATATCTACCCATTTTTCTGTGTGATATTGTTTGAATTTTGAATAATCTAATAAATAATGAACTAATTCCATGATAAATGTTACGCGATAGAGGATTTAAGAATGAGAATTTTACTCAAAGTTAAGCATTTTATGTGACAACCGTTAGTCCGTTGTAATTTCAGCAATCATTCAATCCTTAACCTTTTAATCTTCTTTTCACATATCTACCCATTTTTCTGTGTGATTTTGTTTGAATTTAGAATAATCTAATAAAAAGGAACTAATTCCATGATAGATGTGACGCGATAGAGGATTTCAGAATGCAAATTTTACTCAAAGTTAAGCATTTTATGTGACAACCGTTAGTCCGTTGTAATTTCAGCAATCATTCAATCCTTAACCTTTTAATCTCCTTTCACATATCTACCCATTTTTCTGTGTGACATTGTTTGAATTTTGAATACTCTAATAAAAAAGGAACTAATTCCATGATAGATGTGAAGCGATAGAGGATTTCAGAATGAGAATTTTACTCAAAGTTAAGCATTTTATCTGACAACCGTTAGTCCACTGTAATTTCAGCAATCATTCAATCCTTAACCTTTCAATCTTCTTTTCACATATCTACCCATTTTTCTGTGTGATTTTGTTTGAATTTTGAATAATCTAATAAAAAAGGAACTAATTCCATGATAGATGTGACGCGATAGAGGACTTCAGAATGAGAATTTTACTCAAAGTTAAGCATTTTATGCGATAACCGTTAGTCCGTTGTAATTTCAGCAATCATTCAATCCTTAACCTTTCAATCTTCTTTTCACATATCTACCCATTTTTCTGTGATTTTGTTAGAATTTTGAATAATCTAATAAAAAAGGAACTAATTCCATGATAGATGTGACGCGATAGAGGATTTCAGAATGCGAATTTTACTCAAAGTTAAGCATTTTATGTTACAACCGTTAGTCCGTTGTAATTTCAGCAATCATTCAATCGTTTACCTTTTGATCATCTTTTCACATATCTACCCATTTTTCTGTGTGATTTTGTTTGAATTTTGAATAATCTAATAAAAAAGGAACTAATTCCATGATAGATGTGACGCGATAGAGGATTTGAGAATGCGAATTTTACTCAAAGTTAAGCATTTTATGTGACAACCGTTAGTCCGTTGTAATTTCAGCAATCATTCAATCGTTAACATTTTAATCTTCTTTTCACATATCTACCCATTTTTCTGTGTGATTTTGTTTGAATTTTGAATAATCTAATAAAAAAGGAACTAATTCCATGATAGATGTGACGCAATAGAGGATTTCAGAATGCGAATTTTACTCAAAGTTAAATATTTTATGTTACAACCGTTAGTCCGTTGTAATTTCAGCAATCATTCAATCGTTTACCTTTTAATCATCTTTTCACATATCTACCCATTTTTCTGAGTGATTTGTTTGAATTTTGAATAATCTAATAAAAAAGGAACTAATTCCATGATAGATGTGACGCGATAGAGGATTTCAGAATGCGAATTTTACTCAAAGTTAAGCATTTTATGTTACAACCGTTAGTCCGTTGTAATTTCAGCAATCATTCAATCGTTTACCTTTTAATCATCTTTTCACATATCTACCCATTTTTCTGAGTGATTTTGTTTGAATTTTGAATAATCTAATAAAAAAGGAACTAATTCCATGATAGATGTGACGCGATAGAGGATTTCAGAATGCGAATTTTACTCAAAGTTAAGCATTTTATGTGACAACCGTTAGTCCGTTGTAATTTCAGCAATCATTCAATCGTTAACATTTTAATCTTCTTTTCACATATCTACCCATTTTTCTGTGTGATTTTGTTTGAATTTTGAATAATCTAATAAAAAAGGAACTAATTCCATGATAGATGTGACGCGATAGAGGATTTCAGAATGCGAATTTTACTCAAAGTTAAATATTTTATGTTACAACCGTTAGTCCGTTGTAATTTCAGCAATCATTCAATCGTTTACCTTTTAATCATCTTTTCACATATCTACCCATTTTTCTGAGAGATTTGTTTGAATTTTGAATAATCTAATAAAAAAGGAACTAATTCCATGATAGATGTGACGCGATAGAGGATTTCAGAATGCGAATTTTACTCAAAGTTAAGCATTTTATGTGACAACCGTTAGTCCGTTGTAATTTCAGCAATCATTCAATCGTTAACATTTTAATCTTCTTTTCACATATCTACCCATTTTTCTGTGTGATTTTGTTTGAATTTAGAATAATCTAATAAAAAAGGAACTAATTCCATAATAGATGTGACGCGATAGAGTATTTAAGAATGAGAATTTTACTCAAAGTTAAGCATTTTATGTGACAACCGTTAGTCCGTTGTAATTTCAGCAATCATTCAATACTTAACCTTTTAATCTTCTTTTCACATATCTACCCATTTTTCTGTGTGATTTTGTTTGAATATAGAATAATCTAATAAAAAATGAACTCATTCCATGATAAATGTTACGCGATAGAGGATTTAAGAATGAGAATTTTACTCAAAGTTAAGCATTTTATGTGACAACCGTTAGTCCGTTGTAATTTCAGCAATCATTCAATCCTTAACCTTTTAATCTTCTTTTCACATATCTACCCATTTTGCTGTGTGATTTTGTTTGAATTTAGAATAATCTAATAAAAAGGAACTAATTCCATGATAGATGTGACGCGATAGAGGATTTCAGAATGCAAATTTTACTCAAAGTTAAGCAATTTATGTGACAACCGTTAGTCCGTTGTAATTTCAGCAATCATTCAATCCTTAACCTTTTAATCTCCTTTCACATATCTACCCATTTTTCTGTGTGATATTGTTTGAATTTTGAATAATCTAATAAAAAAGGAACTAATTCCATGATAGATGTGAAGCGATAGAGGATTTCAGAATGAGAATTTTACTCAAAGTTAAGCATTTTATCTGACAACCGTTAGTCCACTGTAATTTCAGCAATCATTCAATCCTTAACCTTTCAATCTTCTTTTCACATATCTACCCATTTTTCTGTGTGATTTTGTTTGAATTTTGAATAATCTAATAAAAAAGGAACTAATTCCATGATAGATGTGACGCAATAGAGGATTTCAGAATGAGAATTTTACTCAAAGTTAAGCATTTTATGCGATAACCGTTAGTCCGTTGTAATTTCAGCAATCATTCAATCATTAACCTTTTAATCTTCTTTTCACATATCTACCCATTTTTCTGTGATTTTGTTAGAATTTTGAATAATCTAATAAAAAAGGAACTAATTCCATGATAGATGTGACGCGATAAAGGATTTCAGAATGCGAATTTTACTCAAAGTTAAGCATTTTATGTTACACCCGTTAGTCCGTTGTAATTTCCGCAATCATTCAATCGTTTACCTTTTAATCATCTTTTCACATATCTACCCATTTTTCTGAGTGATTTTGTTTGAATTTTGAATAATCTAATAAAAAAGGAACTAATTCCATGATAGATGTGACGCGATAGAGGATTTCAGAATGCGAATTTTACTCAAAGTTAAGCATTTTATGTGACAACCGTTAGTCCGTTGTAATTTCAGCAATCATTCAATCGTTAACATTTTAATCTTCTTTTCACATATCTACCCATTTTTCTGTGTGATTTTGTTTGAATTTTGAATAATCTAATAAAAAAGGAACTAATTCCATGATAGATGTGACGCGATAGAGGATTTCAGAATCCGAATTTTACTCAAAGTTAAGCATTTTATGTGACAACCGTTAGTCCGTTGTAATTTCAGCTATAATCAATCCTTAACCTTTTAATCTTCTTTTCACATATCTACCCATTTTTCTGTGATATTGTTTGAATTTTCAATAATCTAATAAAAAAGGAACTAATTCCATGATAGATGTGACGCGATAGAGGATTTCAGAATGCGAATTTTACTCAAAGTTAAGCATTTTATGTGACAACCGTTACTCCGTTGTAATTTCAGCAATCATTCAATCCTTAACCTTTTAATCTTCTTTTCAGATATCTACCCATTTTTCTGTGTGATATTGTTTGAATTTTTAATAATCTAATAAAAAATGAACTAATTCCATGATAGATGCGACGCGATAGAGGATTTCAGAATGCGAATTTTACTCAAAGTTAGGCATTATATGTGACAACCGTTAGTCCGGTGTCATTTGAGCTATCATTCAATCGTTTACCTTTTAATCTTCTTTTCACATATCTACCCATTTTTCTGTGTGATTTTGTTTGAATTTTGAATAATCTAATAAAAAAGGTACTAATTCCATGATAGATGTGACGCGATAGAGGATTTCAGAATGCGAATTTTACTCAAAGTTAAGCATTTTATGTTACAACCGTTAGTCCGTTGTAATTTCAGCAATCATTCAATCGTTTACCTTTTAATCATCTTTTCACATATCTACCCATTTTTCTGAGTGATTTTGTTTGAATTTTGAATAATCTAATAAAAAAGGAACTAATTCCATGATAGATGTGACGCGATAGAGGATTTCAGAATGCGAATTTTACTCAAAGTTAAGCATTTTATGTGACAACCGTTAGTCCGTTGTAATTTCAGCAATCATTCAATCGTTAACATTTTAATCTTCTTTTCACATATCTACCCATTTTTCTGTGTGATTTTGTTTGAATTTTGAATAATCTAATAAAAAAGGAACTAATTCCATGATAGATGTGACGCGATAGAGGATTTCAGAATGCGAATTTTACTCAAAGTTAAATATTTTATGTTACAACCGTTAGTCCGTTGTAATTTCAGCAATCATTCAATCGTTTACCTTTTAATCATCTTTTCACATATCTACCCATTTTTCTGAGTGATTTGTTTGAATTTTGAATAATCTAATAAAAAAGGAACTAATTCCATGATAGATGTGACGCGATAGAGGATTTGAGAATGCGAATTTTACTCAAAGTTAAGCATTTTATGTGACAACCGTTAGTCCGTTGTAATTTCAGCAATCATTCAATCGTTAACATTTTAATCTTCTTTTCACATATCTACCCATTTTTCTGTGTGATTTTGTTTGAATTTTGAATAATCTAATAAAAAAGGAACTAATTCCATGATAGATGTGACGCGATAGAGGATTTCAGAATGCGAATTTTACTCAAAGTTAAATATTTTATGTTACAACCGTTAGTCCGTTGTAATTTCAGCAATCATTCAATCGTTTACCTTTTAATCATCTTTTCACATATCTACCCATTTTTCTGAGAGATTTGTTTGAATTTTGAATAATCTAATAAAAAAGGAACTAATTCCATGATAGATGTGACGCGATAGAGGATTTCAGAATGCGAATTTTACTCAAAGTTAAGCATTTTATGTGACAACCGTTAGTCCGTTGTAATTTCAGCAATCATTCAATCGTTAACATTTTAATCTTCTTTTCACATATCTACCCATTTTTCTGTGTGATTTTGTTTGAATTTAGAATAATCTAATAAAAAAGGAACTAATTCCATAATAGATGTGACGCGATAGAGTATTTAAGAATGAGAATTTTACTCAAAGTTAAGCATTTTATGTGACAACCGTTAGTCCGTTGTAATTTCAGCAATCATTCAATACTTAACCTTTTAATCTTCTTTTCACATATCTACCCATTTTTCTGTGTGATTTTGTTTGAATATAGAATAATCTAATAAAAAATGAACTCATTCCATGATAAATGTTACGCGATAGAGGATTTAAGAATGAGAATTTTACTCAAAGTTAAGCATTTTATGTGACAACCGTTAGTCCGTTGTAATTTCAGCAATCATTCAATCCTTAACCTTTTAATCTTCTTTTCACATATCTACCCATTTTGCTGTGTGATTTTGTTTGAATTTAGAATAATCTAATAAAAAGGAACTAATTCCATGATAGATGTGACGCGATAGAGGATTTCAGAATGCAAATTTTACTCAAAGTTAAGCAATTTATGTGACAACCGTTAGTCCGTTGTAATTTCAGCAATCATTCAATCCTTAACCTTTTAATCTCCTTTCACATATCTACCCATTTTTCTGTGTGATATTGTTTGAATTTTGAATACTCTAATAAAAAAGGAACTAATTCCATGATAGATGTGAAGCGATAGAGGATTTCAGAATGAGAATTTTACTCAAAGTTAAGCATTTTATCTGACAACCGTTAGTCCACTGTAATTTCAGCAATCATTCAATCCTTAACCTTTCAATCTTCTTTTCACATATCTACCCATTTTTCTGTGTGATTTTGTTTGAATTTTGAATAATCTAATAAAAAAGGAACTAATTCCATGATAGATGTGACGCAATAGAGGATTTCAGAATGAGAATTTTACTCAAAGTTAAGCATTTTATGCGATAACCGTTAGTCCGTTGTAATTTCAGCAATCATTCAATCATTAACCTTTTAATCTTCTTTTCACATATCTACCCATTTTTCTGTGATTTTGTTAGAATTTTGAATAATCTAATAAAAAAGGAACTAATTCCATGATAGATGTGACGCGATAAAGGATTTCAGAATGCGAATTTTACTCAAAGTTAAGCATTTTATGTTACACCCGTTAGTCCGTTGTAATTTCAGCAATCATTCAATCGTTTACCTTTTAATCATCTTTTCACATATCTACCCATTTTTCTGAGTGATTTTGTTTGAATTTTGAATAATCTAATAAAAAAGGAACTAATTCCATGATAGATGTGACGCGATAGAGGATTTCAGAATGCGAATTTTACTCAAAGTTAAGCATTTTATGTGACAACCGTTAGTCCGTTGTAATTTCAGCAATCATTCTATCGTTAACATTTTAATCTTCTTTTCACATATCTACCCATTTTTCTGTGTGATTTTGTTTGAATTTTGAATAATCTAATAAAAAAGGAACTAATTCCATGATAGATGTGACGCGATAGAGGATTTCAGAATCCGAATTTTACTGAAAGTTAAGCATTTTATGTGACAACCGTTAGTCCGTTGTAATTTCAGCTATAATCAATCCTTAACCTTTTAATCTTCTTTTCACATATCTACCCATTTTTCTGTGATATTGTTTGAATTTTCAATAATCTAATAAAAAAGGAACTAATTCCATGATAGATGTGACGCGATAGAGGATTTCAGAATGCGAATTTTACTCAAAGTTAAGCATTTTATGTGACAACCGTTACTCCGTTGTAATTTCAGCAATCATTCAATCCTTAACCTTTTAATCTTCTTTTCAGATATCTACCCATTTTTCTGTGTGATATTGTTTGAATTTTTAATAATCTAATAAAAAATGAACTAATTCCATGATAGATGCGACGCGATAGAGGATTTCAGAATGCGAATTTTACTCAAAGTTAGGCATTATATGTGACAACCGTTAGTCCGGTGTCATTTGAGCTATCATTCAATCGTTTACCTTTTAATCTTCTTTTCACATATCTACCCATTTTTCTGTGTGATTTTGTTTGAATTTTGAATAATCTAATAAAAAAGGTACTAATTCCATGATAGATGTGACGCGATAGAGGATTTCAGAATGCGAATTTTACTCAAAGTTAAGCATTTTATGTGACAACCGTTAGTCCGGTGTAATTTCAGCAATCATTCAATACTTAACCTTTTAATCTTCTTTTCACATATCTACCCATTTTTCTGTGTGATTTTGTTTGAATATAGAATAATCTAATAAAAAATGAACTCATTCCATGATAGATGTTACGCGATAGAGGATTTCAGAATGAGAAATTTACTCAAAGTTAAGCATTTAATGTGACAACCGTTAGTCCGTTGTAATTTCAGCAATCATTCAATCCTTAACCTTTTAATCTTCATTTCACATATCTACCCATTTTTCTGTGTGATATTGTTTGAATTTTGAATAATCTAATAAATAATGAACTAATTCCATGATAAATGTTACGCGATAGAGGATTTAAGAATGAGAATTTTACTCAAAGTTAAGCATTTTATGTGACAACCGTTAGTCCGTTGTAATTTCAGCAATCATTCAATCCTTAACCTTTTAATCTTCTTTTCACATATCTACCCATTTTTCTGTGTGATTTTGTTTGAATTTAGAATAATCTAATAAAAAGGAACTAATTCCATGATAGATGTGACGCGATAGAGGATTTCAGAATGCAAATTTTACTCAAAGTTAAGCAATTTATGTGACAACCTTTAGTCCGTTGTAATTTCAGCAATCATTCAATCCTTAACCTTTTAATCTCCTTTCACATATCTACCCATTTTTCTGTGTCATATTGTTTGAATTTTGAATACTCTAATAAAAAAGGAACTAATTCCATGATAGATGTGAAGCGATAGAGGATTTCAGAATGAGAATTTTACTCAAAGTTAAGCATTTTATCTGACAACCGTTAGTCCACTGTAATTTCAGCAATCATTCAATCCTTAACCTTTCAATCTTCTTTTCACATATCTACCCATTTTTCTGTGTGATTTTGTTTGAATTTTGAATAATCTAATAAAAAAGGAACTAATTCCATGATAGATGTGACGCGATAGAGGATTTCAGAATGAGAATTTTACTCAAAGTTAAGCATTTTATGCGATAACCGTTAGTCCGTTGTAATTTCAGCAATCATTCAATCATTAACCTTTTAATCTTCTTTTCACATATCTACCCATTTTTCTGTGATTTTGTTAGAATTTTGAATAATCTAATAAAAAAGGAACTAATTCCATGATAGATGTGACGCGATAAAGGATTTCAGAATGCGAATTTTACTCAAAGTTAAGCATTTTATGTTACACCCGTTAGTCCGTTGTAATTTCAGCAATCATTCAATCGTTTACCTTTTGATCATCTTTTCACATATCTACCCATTTTTCTGTGTGATTTTGTTTGAATTTTGAATAATCTAATAAAAAAGGAACTAATTCCATGATAGATGTGACGCAATAGAGGATTTCAGAATGCGAATTTTACTCAAATTTAAGCATTTTATGTGACAACCGTTAGTCCGTTGTAATTTCAACAATCATTCAATCCTTAACCTTTTAATCTTCTTTTCACATATCTACCCATTTTTCTGTGTGATTTTGTTTGAATTTTGAATAATCTAATAAAAAAGGAACTAATTCCATGATAGATGTGACGCGATAGAGGATTTCAGAATCCGAATTTTACTCAAAGTTAAGCATTTTATGTGACAACCGTTAGTCCGTTGTAATTTCAGCAATCATTCAATCGTTAACATTTTAATCTTCTTTTCACATATCTACCCATTTTTCTGTGTGATTTTCTTTGAATTTTGAATAATCTAATAAAAAAGGAACTAATTCCATGATAGATGTGACGCGATAGAGGATTTCAGAATGCGAATTTTACTCAAAGTTAAATATTTTATGTTACAACCGTTAGTCCGTTGTAATTTCAGCAATCATTCAATCGTTTACCTTTTAATCATCTTTTCACATATCTACCCATTTTTCTGAGTGATTTTGTTTGAATTTTGAATAATCTAATAAAAAAGGAACTAATTCCATGATAGATGTGACGCGATAGAGGATTTCAGAATGTGAATTTTACTCAAAGTTAAGCATTTTATGTGACAACCGTTAGTCCGTTGTAATTTCAGCAATCATTCAATCGTTAACATTTTAATCTTCTTTTCACATATCTACCCATTTTTCTGTGTGATTTTGTTTGAATTTTGAATATTCTAATAAAAAAAGAACTAATTCCATGATAGATGTGAGGCGATAGAGGATTTCAGAATGCGAATTTTACTCAAAGTTAAATATTTTATGTTACAACCGTTAGTCCGTTGTAATTTCAGCAATCATTCAATCGTTTACCTTTTAATCATCTTTTCACATATCTACCCATTTTTCTGAGTGATTTTGTTTGAATTTTGAATAATCTAATAAAAAGGAACTAATTCCATGATAGATGTGACGCGATAGAGGATTTCAGAATGCGAATTTTACTCAAAGTTAAGCATTTTATGTGACAACCGTTAGTCCGTTGTAATTTCAGCAATCATTCAGTCCTTAACCTTTTAATCTTCTTTTCACATATCTACCCAATTTTCTGTGTGATTTTGTTTGAATTTTGAATAATCTAATAAAAAAGGAACTAATTCCATGATAGATGTGACGCGATAGAGGATTTCAGAATGCGAATTTTACTCAAAGTTAAGCATTTTATGTGACAACCGTTAGTCCGTTGTAATTTCAGCAATCATTCAATCCTTAAACTTTTAATCTTCTTTTCACATATCTACCCATTTTTCAGTGTGATATTGTTAGAATTTTGAATAATCTAATATAAAAGAAACTAATTCCATGATAGATGTGACGCGATAGAGGATTTCAGGATGCGAATTTTACTCAAAGTTAAGCATTTTATGTGACAACCGTTAGTCCGTTGTAATTTCAGCAATCATTCAATCGTTTACCTTTTAATCTTCTTTTCACATATCTACCCATTTTTCTGTGTGTTATTGTTTGAATTTTGAATAATGTAATAAAAAAGGAACTAATTCCATGAGAGATGTGACGCGATAGAGGATTTCAGAATGCGAAATTTACTCAAAGTTAAGCATTTTATGTGACAACCGTTAGTCCGGTGTAATTTCAGCAATCATTCAATCCTTAAACTTTTAATCGTCTTTTCACATATCTACCCATTTTTCTGTGTGATATTGTTTGAATTTTGAATAATCTAATAAAAAAGGAACTAATTCCATGATAGATGTGAAGCGATAGAGGATTTAAGAATGAGAATTTTACTCAAAGTTAAGCATTTTATGTGACAACCGTTAGTCCGTTGTAATTTCAGCAATCATTCAATCCTTAACCTTTTAATCTTCTTTTCACATATCTACCCATTTTTCTGTGTGATATTGTTTGAATTTGGAATAATCTAATAAAATAGGAACTAATTCCATGACAGATGTGACAGGATAGAGGATTTCAGAATGCGAATGTTACTCAAAGTTAAGCATTTTATGCGATAACCGTTAGTCCGTTGTAATTTCAGCAATCATTCAATCCTTAACCTTTTAATCTTCTTTTCAGATATCTACCCATTTTTCTGTGTGATATTGTTTGAATTTTTAATAATCTAATAAAAAATGAACTAATTCCATGATAGATGTGACGCGATAGAGGATTTCAGAATGCGAATTTTACTCAAAGTTAAGCATTTTATGTGACAACCGTTAGTCCGGTGTAATTTCAGCAATCATTCAATCGTTTACCTTTTAATCTTCTTTTCACATATCTACCCATTTTTCTGTGTGATTTTGTTTGAATTTTGAATAATCTAATAAAAATCAACTAATTCCATGATAGATGCGACGCGATAGAGGATTTCAGAATGCGAATTTTACTCAAAGTTAGGCATTATATGTGACAACCGTTAGTCCGGTGTAATTTGAGCAATCATTCAATCGTTTACCTTTTAATCTTCTTTTCACATATCTACCCATTTTTCTCTGTGATTTTGTTTGAAATTTGAATAATCTAATAAAAAAGGTACTAATTCCATGATAGATGTGACGCGATAGAGGATTTCAGAATGCGAATTTTACTCAAAGTTAAGCATTTTATGTGACAACCGTTAGTCCGGTGTAATTTCAGCAATCATTCAATCGTTTACCTTTTAATCTTCTTTTCACATATCTACCCATTTTTCTGTGTGATTTTGTTTGAATTTTGAATAATCTAATAAAAATCAACTATTTCCATGATAGATGCGACGCGATAGAGGATTTCAGAATGCGAATTTTACTCAAAGTTAGGCATTATATGTGACAACCGTTAGTCCGGTGTAATTTGAGCAATCATTCAATCGTTTACCTTTTAATCTTCTTTTCACATATCTACCCATTTTTCTCTGTGATTTTGTTTGAATTTTGAATAATCTAATAAAAAAGGTACTAATTCCATGATAGATGTGACGCGATAGAGGATTTCAGAATGCGAATTTTACTCAAAGTTAAGCATTTTATGTGACAACCGTTAGTCCGGTGTAATTTCAGCAATCATTCAATCGTTTACCTTTTAATCATCTTTTCACATATCTACCCATTTTTCTGTGTGATTTTGTTTGAATTTTGAATAATCTAATAAAAAAGGAATTAATTCCATGATAGATGCGACGCGATAGAGGATTTCAGAATGCGAATTTTACTCAAAGTTAAGCATTTTATGTGACAACCGTTAGTCCGGTGTAATTTCAGCAATCATTCAATCCTTAACCTTTTAATCTTTTCAGATATCTACCCATTTTTCTGTGTGATTTTGTTTGAATTTTGAATAATATAATAAAATAGGAACTAATTCCATGATAGATGTGACGCGATAGAGGATTTCAGAAACCGAATTTTACTCAAAGTTAATCATTTTATTTGACAACCGTTAGTCCGTTGTAATTTCAGCAATCATTCAATCCTTAACCTTTTAATCTTCTTTTCACATATCTACCCATTTTTCCGTGTGATTTTATTTGAATTTTGAATAATCTAATAAAAAAGGAACAAATTCCATGATAGATGTGACGCGATAGAGGATTTAAGAATAAGAATTTTACTCAAAGTTAAGCATTTTATGTGATAACCGATAGTCCGTTGTAATTTCAGCAGTCATTCAATCCTTAACATTTTAATCTTCTTTTCACATATCTACCGATTTTTCTGTGTGCTTTTGTGTGAATTTTGAATAATCTAATAAAACAGGAAGTAATTCCATGATAGATGTGACGCGATAGAGGATTTAAGAATGAGAATTTTACTCATAGTTAAGCATTTTATGTGACAACCGATAGTCCGTTGTAATTTCAGCAATCATTCAATCCTTAACCTTTTAATCTTCTTTTCACATATCTACCCATTTTTCTGTGTGATTTTGTTTGAATTTTGAATAATCTAATAAAAAATGAACAAATTCCATGATAGATGTGACGCGATAGAGGATTTCAGAATGCGAATTTTACTCAAAGTTAAGCATTTTATGCGATAACCGTTAGTCCGTTGTAATTTCAGCAATCATTCAATCCTTAATCTTTTAATCATCTTTTCACATATCTACCCATTTTTCTGTGTGATTTTGTTTGAATTTTGAATAATCTAATAAAAAAGGAACTAATTCCATGATAGATGTGACGCGATAGAGGATTTAAGAATGAGAATTTTACTCAAATTTAAGCATTTTATGCGATAACCGTTAGTCCGTTTTAATTTCAGCAATCATTCAGTCCTTAACCTTTTAATCATCTTTTCACATATCTACCCATTTTCTGTGTGATTTTGTTTGAATTTTGAATAATCTAATAAAAAATGAACAAATTCCATCATAGATGTGACGCGATAGATGATTTCAGAATGCGAATTTTACTCAAAGTTAAGCATTTTATGTGATAACCGTTAGTCCGTTGTAATTTCAGCAATCATTCAATCCTTAATCTTTTAATCATCTTTTCACATATCTACCCATTTTCCTGTGTGATTTTGTTTGAATTTTGAATAATCTAATAAAAAATGAACAAATTCCATGATAGATGTGACTCGATAGAGGATTTCAGAATGCGAATTTTACTCAAAGTTAAGCATATTATGCGATAACCGTTAGTCCGTTGTAATTTCAGCAATCATTCAATCCTTAATCTTTTAATCATCTTTTCACATATCTACCCATTTTCCTGTGTGATTTTGTTTGAATTTTGAATAATCTAATAAAAAAGGAATTAATTCCATGATAGATGCGACGCGATAGAGGATTTCAGAATGCGAATTTTACTCAAAGTTAAGCATTTTATGTGACAACCGTTAGTCCGGTGTAATTTCAGCAATCATTCAATCCTTAACCTTTTAATCTTTTCAGATATCTACCCATTTTTCTGTGTGATTTTGTTTGAATTTTGAATAATATAATAAAATAGGAACTAATTCCATGATAGATGTGACGCGATAGAGGATTTCAGAAACCGAATTTTACTCAAAGTTAATCATTTTATTTGACAACCGTTAGTCCGTTGTAATTTCAGCAATCATTCAATCCTTAACCTTTTAATCTTCTTTTCACATATCTACCCATTTTTCCGTGTGATTTTATTTGAATTTTGAATAATCTAATAAAAAAGGAACAAATTCCATGATAGATGTGACGCGATAGAGGATTTAAGAATAAGAATTTTACTCAAAGTTAAGCAATTTATGTGACAACCGATAGTCCGTTGTTATTTCAGCAATCATTCAATCGTTAACATTGTAATCTAATTTTCACATATCTACCCATTTTTCTGTGTGATTATTTTGAATTTTGAATAATCTAATAAAAAAGAAACAAATTCCATGATAGATGTGACGCAATTGAGGATTTAAGAATGAGAATTTTACTCAAAGTTAAGCATTTTATGTGACAACCGATAGTCCGTTGTAATTTCAGCAATCATTCAATCGTTAACATTTTAATCTTCTTTTCACATATCTACTCATTTTTTTTTTTTTTGAATTTTGAATAATCTAATAAAAAAGGAACTAATTCCATGATAGATGTGACGCGATAGAGGAATTCAGAATGAGAATTTTACTCAAAGTTAAGCATTTTATGTGACAACCGTTAGTCCGTTGTAATTTCGGCAATCATTCAATCGTTTACCTTTTAATCTTCTTTTCACATATCTACCCAATTTTCTGTGTGATTTTTTTGAATTTTGAATACTCTAATAAAAAAGGAACTAATTCCATGATAGATGTGACGCGATAGATTATTTCAGAATTTTACTCAAAGTTAAGCATTGTATGTGACAACGGTTAGTCCGTTGTAATTTCAGCAATCATTCAATCGTTAACATTTTAATCTTCTTTTCACATATCTACCCATTTTTCTGTGTGATTTCGTTTGAATTTTGAATAATCTAATAAAAAAAAAACTAATTCCATGATAGATGTCACGCGATAGAGGATTTCAGAATGAGAATTTTACTCAAAGTTAAGAATTTTATGTGACAACCGTTGTCCGTTGTAATTTCAGCAATCATTCAATCGTTAACATTTTAATCTTCTTTTCACATATCTACCCATTTTTCTGTGAGATATTGTTTGAATTTTGAATAATCTAATAAAAAAGGAACTAATTCCGTGATAGATCTGACGCGATAGAGGATTTCAGAATGAGAATTTTACTCAAAGTTAAGCATTTTATGTGAAAACCGTTAGTCCGGTGTTATTTCAGAAATCATTCAATCGTTTAACTTTTCAACTTCTTTTCACATATCTACCCATTTTTCTGTGTGATTTTGTTTGAATTTTGAATAATCTAATAAAAAAGGAACTAATTCCATGGTAGATGTGACGCGATAGAGGATTTCAGAATCAGAATTTTACTCAAAGTTAAGCATTTTATGCGATAACCGTTAGTCCGGTGTAATTTCAGCAATCATTCAATCCTTAACCTTTTAATCTTCTTTTCGCATATCTACCCATTTTTCTGTGTGATTTTGTTTGAATTTTCAATAATCTAATAAAAAAGGAACTAATTCCATGCTAGATGTGACGCGATAGAGGATTTCAGAATGCGAATTTTACTCAAAGTTAAGCATTTCATTTGACAACCGTTAGTCCGGTGTAATTTCTGCAATAATTTACCTTTTAATCTTCTTTTCACATATCTATCCATTTTTCTGTGTGATTTTGTTTGAATTTTCAATAATCTAATAAAAAAGGAACTAATTCCATGATAGATGTGACGCGATAGAGGATTTCAGAATGAGAATTTTACTCAAAGTTAAGCATTTTATGTGATAACCGTTAGTCCGGTGTAATTTCAGCAATCATTCAATCCTTAACCTTTTAAACTTCTTTTCACATATCTACCCATTTTTCTGTGTGATTTTGTTTGAATTTTGAATAATCTAATAAAAAAGGAACTAATTCCATTATAGATGTGACGCGATAGAGGATTTCAGAATGAGAATTTTACTCAAAGTTAAGCATTTTATTTGACAACCGTTAGTCCGTTGTAATTTCAGCAATCATTCAATCGTTAATCTTTTAATCATCTTTTCACATATCTACCCATTTTTCTGTGTGATTTTGTTTGAATTTTGAATAATCTAATAAAAAAGGAACTAATTCCCTGATAGATGTGTGACTATAGAGGATTTCAGAATGAGAATTTTACTCAAAGTTAAGCATTTTATGTGATAGCCGTTAGTCCGGTGTTATTTCAGAAATCATTCAATCGTTTATCTTTTCAACTTCTTTTCACATATCTACCCATTTTTATGTGTGATTTTGTTTGAATTTTGAATAATCTAATAAAAAAGGAACTAATTCCATGATAGATGTGACGCGCTAGAGGATTTCAGAATGAGAATTTTACTCAAAGTTAAGCATTTTATTTGACTACCGTTAGTCCTGTGTAATTTCGGCAATCATTTACCTTTTAATCTTCTTTTCACATATCTATCCATTTTTCTCTGTGATTTTGTTTGAATTTTGAATAATCTAATAAAAAAGGAACTAATTCCATGATAGATGTGACGCGCTAGAGGATTTCAGAATGAGAATTTTACTCAAAGTTAAGCATTTTATTTGACTACCGTTAGTCCTGTGTAATTTCGGCAATCATTTACCTTTTAATCTTCTTTTCACATATCTATCCATTTTTCTGTGTGATTTTGTTTGAATTTTGAATAATCTAATAAAAAAGGAACTAATTCCATGATAGATGTGACGCGATAGAGGATTTCAGAATGAGAATTTTACTCAAAGTTAAGCATTTTATTTTACAACCGTTAGTCCGTTGTAATTTCAGCAATCATTCAATACTTAACCTTTTAATCATCTTTTCACATATCTACCCATTTTTCTGTGTGATTTTGATTGAATGTTGAATAATCTAATAAAAAAGGAACTAATTCCATGATAGATGTGACGCGATAGAGGATTTCAGAATGAGAATTTTACTCAAAGTTCAGCATTTTATGTTACAACCGTTAGTCCGTTTTAATTTCAGCAATCATTCAATCGTTAATATTTTAATCATCTTTTCACATATCTACCAATATTTCTGTGTGGTTTTGTTTGAATTTTGAATAATCTAATAAAAAAGGAACTAATTCCATGATAGATGTGACGCGATAGAGGATTTCAGAATGAGAATTTTACTCAAAGTTAAGCATTTTATGTGATAACCGTTAGTCCTGTGTAATTTCAGCAAACATTCAATCCTTAACCTTTTAATCTTCTTTTCACATATCTACCCATTTTTCTGTGCGATTTTCTTTGAATTTTAAAAAATCTAATAAAAAATGAACTCATTCCATGATAGATGTGACGCGATAGAGGATTTCAGAATGAGAATTTTACTCAAAGTTAAGCATTTTATGTGACAACCGTTAGTCCGTTGTAATTTCAGCAATCATTCAATCGTTAATCTTTTAATCATCTTTTCACATATCTACCCATTTTTCTGTGTGATTTTTTTGAATTTTGAATAATCTAATAAAAAAGGAACTAATTCCATGATAGATGTGACGCGATAGAGGATTTCAGAATGAGAATTTTACTCAAAGTTAAGCATTTTATTTGACAACCGTTAGTCCGGTGTAATTTCGGCAATCATTTACCTATTAATCTTCTTTTCACATATCTACCCATTTTTCTGTGTGATTTTGTTTGAATGTTGAATAATCTAATAAAAAAGGAACTAATTCCATGATAGATGTGATGCGATAGAGGATTTCAGAATGAGAATTTTACTCAAAGTTAAGCATTTTATGTGACAACCGTTAGTCCGGTGTTATTTCGGAAATCATTCAACTGTTCAACTTTTCAACTTCTTTTCACATATCTACCCATTTTTCTGTGTGATTTTGTTTGAATTTTGAATAATCTAATAAAAAAGGAACTAATTCCATGATAGATGTTACGCGATAGAGGATTTCAGAATGCGAATTTTACTCAAAGTTTAGCATTTCATTTGACAACCGTTAGTCCGGTGTAATTTCTGCAATAATTTACCTTTTAATCTTCTTTTCACATATCTATCCATTTTTCTGTGTGATTTTGTTTGAATTTTCAATAATCTAATAAAAAAGGAACTAATTCCATGATAGATGTGACGCGATAGAGGATTTCAGAATGAGAATTTTACTCAAAGTTGAGCATTTTATGTGATAACCGTTAGTCCGGTGTAATTTCAGCAATCATTCAATCCTTAACCTTTTAATCTTCTTTTCACATATCTATCCATTTTTCTGTGTGATTTTGTTTGAATTTTGAATAATCTAATAAAAAAGGAACTAATTCCATTATAGATGTGACGCGATAGAGGATTTCAGAATGAGAATTTTACTCAAAGTTAAGCATTTTATTTGACAACCGTTAGTCCGTTGTAATTTCAGCAATCATTCAATCGTTAATCTTTTAATCATCTTTTCACATATCTACCCATTTTTCTGTGTGATTTTGTTTAATTTTGAATAATCTAATAAAAAAGGAACTAATTCCCTGATAGATGTGTGACTATAGAGGATTTCAGAATGAGAATTTTACTCAAAGTTAAGCATTTTATGTGATAACCGTTAGTCCGGTGTTATTTCAGAAATCATTCAATCGTTTAACTTTTCAACTTCTTTTCACAGATCTACCCATTTTTCTGTGTGATTTTGTTTGAATTTTGAATAATCTAATAAAAAAGGAACTAATTCCATGGTAGATGTGACGCGATAGAGGATTTCAGAATGCGAATTTTACTCAAAGTTAAGCATTTTATGTGACAACCGTTAGTCCGTTTTAATTTCAGCAATCATTCAATCGTTTACCTTTTAATCTTCTTTTCACATATCTACCCATTTTTCTGTGTGATTTTGTTTGAATTTTGAATAATCTTATAATAAAAGGAAATAATTCCGTGATAGATGAGACGACATACAGAATTTCAGAACGCGAATTTTGCTCAAATTGGATGCATTTTAAGTGACACCCGTTAGTCTGGTGTAATTTAAGAAATTATTCCATCGTTTTCATTTTCAAATTCATTTACCAATTCCACCCTTCTTTCTCTGTGATTTTGTTTGAATTTTGAATATTCTAATAAAAAAGAAAATAATTCAATGAAAGTTGAGACGCGATACTTGATTTCAAAATGCGAATTATATCCGGAGTAATATCGGAAATCATTCAATCGTTTATCTTTTCAACTTGTTTTAATATTTCTACAATTTTTCTCTGTGAATTTGTTTGAATTTATAATAATCTAATAAAAAAAAATAATTCCCTGATAGTTGAGAAGCCACAGAGGAATTCAGAATGCGAACTTTACTCAAATTTTAAGCATTCGAAGTGACAACCGTTAGTCCGGTGTAATTTAAAAAATTATTCAATCTTTTAACTTTTCAACTTGTTTTAACATTTCTATCCTTTTTTCTGTTTGATTTAATTTGAATTTTTAATAATCTAAGAAAAAATAAAATAATTCCGTGATAGTTGAGACGCAATATAGGATTTCTGAATGCGAATTTTACTCCAATTTAAAGCATTCTAAGTGATAACCGTTAGTCCGATGTATTATCAGAAATCATTCAATCGTTTAACTTTCCAAATCGTTTTAATATTTCTACCTTTTTCTGTGCGATTTTATTTGAATTTTTTTATAATCTAATAAAAAGGAAAATAATTCCGTGATAGTTGAGACGCGATATAGGATTTCAGAATGCTAATTTTATTAAATTTGAAGCATTCTATGTGACAACTGTTAGTCCGGTGTAATTTCAGAAATCATTCAATCGTTTAACTCTTCAACTTCTTTTAACATTTCTACCATTTTTCTGTGATTTTCTTTGAAATTTGAATAATCTAATAAAAAGTGAAATAATTCCATGAAAGTTCAGACGCCGTATAGGATTTCAGAATGCGAATTTTACTCAAATTTGAATGATTCTAATTTACTTCCGCTAATCCAACGTTATATGTGTACTCTTACTTTTGTTTAACTTTTCAACTTTTTAAAATATTTCTCTTTTGTTTGAATTTTGAATAATCTAAAAAAAAAAAGAATAAAATTCTCTGTTAGTTGGGCGCCACATAATATTTGAGAAGGCGAATTTCACTCAAATTTGAAGGATTCTATGTCACATCCGCTAGTCCGGCGCAATATGGTAAATCTTTCCTTTGTTTAACTTTTCAACTTGTTTAAATATTTCTCTTCTTCTGCGTGATTTTGTTTGAAATTTGAATAATCTAATAAAAAAGAAAATAATTCCGTGAGAGCTGACACGCCACATAGCATTTGAGAAGGCGAATTTTACTCAAATTTGAAGGATTTTAATTCTCATCCGCCGGTCCGGCGTAATATGGGACATCTTTCTTTCGTTTAACTTTTCAACTAGTCTAATAATTTCTCCGCTTCTTCTTCGTGTTTTTTTAAATTTGGAATAATCTAATAAAAAAGAAAATAATTCCGTAATAGTTGAGACGCCACATACGATACGAGAATGCGAATTTTACATACATTTGAAGGATTCTAACTCACCTCCGATAGTAATTGCCTTTTCCCACTCATAAGAAATGAACTTTACTGAAAGCCACACTAAAAACCACACGTCTGATGAGAAGTAAAAGACGATTTCTATTTTAGTGTGACTTTTTAATGCGACTTTTAGTATAACTTTTTAGTGTGGCTTTCAGTAAAGTTCATTTCTTATGAGTGGGAAAAGGCAATTACTATTTTACTGTGACTTTTTAGTGCGACTTTTAGTACAACCTTTTAGTGTGGCTTTCAGTAAAGTCCTTTTCTTATGAGTGGGAAAAGGCAATTTTTATTTAAGTGTGACTTTTTAGTGCCACTTTTAGTATAACTTTTTAGTGTGGCTTTCAGTAAAATTCAATATCTTATGAGTGGGAAAAGGCAATTACTATTTTACTGTAACTTTTTAGTGCCACTTTTAGTATAACCTTTTGTGTGGCTTTCAATAAATTTCATTTCTTATGACTGGGAAAAAGCAATTACTATCTAAGTGTGACTTTTTAGTGCTACTTCTAGTATAACTTTTTAGTGTGGCCTTCATTAAAATTCATTTCTTATGAGAGGGAAAAGGCAATTAATATTTTAGTTTGACTTTTTAGTGCCAATTTTAGTATAACCTTTTTGTGTGGCTTTCAGTAAAGTTCATTTCTGATGAGTGGGAAAAGGCACATACTATTTTAGTGTGTCTTTTTAGTGCGACTTTTATTATAACTTTTTAGTGTTGCTTTCAGTAATGTTCATGTCTTATGAATGGGAAAAGGTTATTACTATTTTACTGTGACTTCTTAGTGCGACTTTAATATAACTTTTTGTTTGGTTTTCAGTAAAGTTCATTTCATATCAGTGGGAAAAGGCAATTACTATTTTAGTGTGACTTTTTAGTGTGGCTTTCAGTAAAATTCATAAGAATAGCACAGATTATTCCAGATAAATCATATTTATGTATTTATTTTAAAAATAGTACAAATTATTCTACATAAATTATATTATTTATTTATTTTAAGAATAGCACAGATTATTCCAGGTAAATCATATTTATGTATTTATTTTAAGAATAGTACAAATTATTCTACATAAATTATATTATTTATTTATTTTAAGAATAGCACAGATTATTCCAGGTAAATCATATTTATGTATTTATTTTAAGAATAGTACAAATTATTCTACATAAATTATATTATTTATTTATTTTAAGAATAGCACAGATTATTCCAGGTAAATCATATTTATGTATTTATTTTAAGAATAGTACAAATTATTCTACATAAATTATATTATTTATTTATTTTAAGAATAGCACAGATTATTCCAGATAAATCATATTTATGTATTTATTTTTAAAATAGTACAAATTATTCTACATAAATTATATTATTTATTTATTTTAAGAATAGCCCAGATTATTCCAGATAAATCATATTTATTTATTTATTTTAAGAATAGTACAAATTATTCTACATAAATTATATTATTTATTTATTTTAAGAATAGCACAGATTATTCCAGATAAATCATATTTATGTATTTATTTTAAAACTAGTACAAATTATTCTACATAAATTATATTATTTATTTATTTTAAGAATAGCACAGATTATTCCAGGTAAATCATATTTATGTATTTATTTTAAAAATAGTACAAATTATTCTACATAAATTATATTATTTATTTATGTTAAGAATAGCATAGATTATTCCAGATAAATTATATTATTTATTTAAGAATAACACAGATTATTCCAGGTAAATCATATTTATGTATTTATTTTTAAAATAGTACAAATTATTCTACATAAATTATATTATTTATTTATGTTAAGAATAGCATAGATTATTCCAGATAAATCATATTATTTATTTATTTTAAGAATAGTATAGATTATTCCTGATAAATCATTTTTATTTATTTATTTTAAAAATAGTACAAATTGTTCTACATAAATTATATTATTTATTTATTTTAAGAATAGCACAGATTATTCCAGATAAATCATATTTATGTATTTGTGACACCCGTACTGGTCGCGGCACCATTTGTGACACCCGACCTCTTTCAGTCACGACGCCAAATGTGACGACGGTCCTTTGTGACGGGCTAACCCTGGGACATCGCTTGAAGTCTTGTTGGGTTCTAGTACCAACTTGTCGTACTCGGCTCGCTTCCAACGCCTGGTCATCGAAGCAACTGCTTTGATCTCGATTCGACCTACCCACGTTGTGATTTGATCTTAGATTGACGAGATCAATCAGACGTCGGGCCGTAGTGCCAGCCGAATACGGGTCAAGGTGACACTGCACAATAATTGTAGACAAAAAAAACAAAAGCACAAACAACAACTTCAAGGCGAGCGACTGGTTAGGAATAGTGATTAATTTTATGTCGGTTTGTTGAGTTACAGGAGTGCATCTCTCTCTTTCTCTCCCAGCCCGAAGAAAAAAAAATGTGGATTGTAACACTTTTTGCTAGTTCTGGATATCTGGATTGTCTTTCAATAAAGTCGTCTCTGGCGGAGAATACAACTCAGACTTCTATAATATGTTCTTGGTTAGAAGTCTAAGTCGGAAACTTGTCTTGGTGAGAAATCTAAAGTCGGACTACAACAAATTTGTTCTTGGTTAGAAGTCTAAGTCGGAAGGCATGGAATCGTGCGGTCACCCGTGCGAGGCGTTATCTTCCGAGTCCTGGGTCTTGGGCTTGACGGGATCTCTCTGCGAACTGCACTGCTCTTACTGTACTGACTGTACTCTCTCCTGGACTGTCTCAAACACCCGAAGACGTTTGCTTATATGGACGCCGATCAAAACCTGGCGTGGGGTCGGACGTGGTGTGGCCACCACGTTGATTTCAAATCCCCAATAAGGATTTCCTTTGTTTTCGGTCAGAAATATTTATCATTTTCCATTTTTGGAAATCTTCTTCCACTCCCACCCTCTTCTGCTCTCATATGGGTATATCACCATACTTTAGAGGGCGTCAACGGTTTTTTCCCACTTCCTCGCAGTAACATCTCACACCTATCCTCTCAATGGGCGGTGGCAGGCCTCCTCCCTGCGTCACATGATCACCTCCACCTGGCTATTCGGCCAATAGGCGTCAAATGATAATCTCAATTTTTATCCAACTTCACGGCATATGGATTTCCTCAATCAAGTTTTTCGCCAACATTAAGTGAACGGGACTTTGGCGAAAATTGGGTTAATTAAGAAAGACACAATAACATGGCCCTTGTTATCACAAACGAATTTCAACAGAACACAGATGTCCTGTCCAGCCGACATTTCTTCAATCCAGAGCCGCACTCTGTGTGCGGTCGGCAGACGACCCAACGAATCATCTCCTGACAACACAAGCCCTGACTATCACGACACAGTTAATGCCTTATCTGCCCAAAAGCTCTGGTATTCATCAACTAATTTTTACGACAATGACCATCAGAATTTTCGCCATTCCACTACCCAAAACAACATCGCTTTTGTGGGTGGCCTTTTTCCTTCTTTTATCATCTAAGTTGTTAAGTCTTGTCCTTCTGTTTCTTTTTTTTCTTTCTTTTTTTTTCCTTCCTTTGTCCTCGCAGAGAATTTGGCATATCTCAGCATCACACTTCCGCGAGAAAGTAAAAATGATTATCTTGATTCGCACTTGAAAATAACAAAACAAAAAATCTTTTCACCGATTCCCCGTTTTTGGGAAAATAACAAAACAAAAAGAATATCGCTCAGTATGTCTTTCGTTATATCTATCGGTTTAAGTTATCTCTCAGTATGTCTTTCGTTATATCTATCGGTTTAAGTAATCCCCGTAATTAACTTCTGTGGTTAATTAATTGGTTAATTAACCTGCCGTTTCTAAATAGTGTTACATATTTATTTTAAAACTAGTACAAATTATTCTACATAAATTATATTATTTATTTATGTTAAGAATAGCATAGATTATTCCAGATAAATTATATTATTTATTTAAGAATAGCACAGATTATTCCAGATAAATCATATTATTTATTTATTTTAAGAATAGTATACATTATTCCTGATAAATCATATTTATTTATTTATTTTAAAAATAGTACAAATTATTCTACATAAATGATATTATTTATTTATTTTTAAAATAGCACTGATTATTCCAGATAAATCACATTTATGTATTTATTTTAAGAATAGTACAAATTATTCTACATAAATTATATTATTTATTTATGTTAAGAATAGCATTGCTTATTCCAGATAAATTATATTATTTATTTATTTTAAGAATAGTACAAATTATTCCAAATAAATTATATTTAAATGTATCGCTGGTAATATTTTTTTCTTCAAAAATTAATATCTGGTAAAAATTCTCTACAAAGTATTTCTGGTATTAAAACCTATTTTTACACTTTTATAATGCTTTTTACCTCAGTTTCGGGGTTAACTATTTGCCCATAGCTGGGACCCTAACAGGTGCTACCACCCCGGGTCAGGGTGAACCTGGGAACACCAGCAATTAAGAGGTGGTTCCACACTCCTCAAAACCTCCTGATCAGAGGCCTTGCTGCTTAACGTAGTTTCTAGTCTTACCCAGCACGCGGATGTAGTTTATCGTCATACCCACGATGACAAAAATGAATTGCTGGTAACATTTTTTTTTAACAATGTAATTTTCTGGCTAATTTACTATAAAAATGTATTTTAATACCTTCAAATTGTTTTTTTTGGTGGGTTTCTCCATTTTCCCATAGTTGGTATCCAAAGAAGTGCTACCACTCCGGGTTAAGGTGGACCTGGGAACAACATCAACAGAGGGATTGCTGCCGGACGTACTTTATCGTCATGCCCAGGACGGGCTTATACTCAGAGTTGTTAATATATTATATTTTCCCCACGCCATTTTGTTCTCCTATTTTAGCACTACTGCCATTTTTGCAGAGATCTTTGTTTTCTCAGTTTAACTTTTGTCGCGGTACATTCGATTTGTTCGGCAGATTGTGTCGCATTTTTTGTTTTTATCCGTTCTTCTAAAACCAATATTCTTGTGTTTGATATCCAATTGCTAGTTCTACCATTTTTCGACATGTTAACATAATTTCATTTCTTGACGAGGCGAGATGCCTCTTTGGGGACAACGTCTGTGTATTAACGGCTTTTGGCTAAATTGCCAATGTCTAGCTCTGACTGCAAGATGCCCTCATTTTTTTTTTTGAGTGTATTATCTTTTGATGTTTTTTTTTTTTTAACACATCTGACTGTTTTCTATTCGTTTCCTTGTGAGGGTCTCAAGATATTTCCATTCATCATTATCGACCATTTGCTTTCCAGCTAATTTCATTACACAGCATTTTAACTGCCTGTAATGCGCTAAGTACTTCATAAATATTTTTTTTATTGTTTCCTTGATATATTTTGAGATTGCCGGCGTGTCTACTTTATAGTGATTATTAACAGATAAATCTCCTGGACGAGACAGTTCGTATAGACTGTGTTAGATTCTCACTAGGCGCCTTCGCATATCGTAGGCGTATAAATTCTGTATTGCTGTCAGACACAAGGGAAGTCACCCTAAGGACGTGGAAAGCCTTCTTTAAATCGTGCTTGTGTATAAGTCTTTCTAACGCTGATGTCCTGGGTATGCCGATAAACTACATCCAACAGCAAGATTTCTGATCGGGATGTTTTAAGTTCTGTTGTTCACAAGTCAACCCTGACGCAGGGTGGTAGCACCTGTTAGGATCTCAGTTAAGGGCAAAAAGTGGACGCCCAAACTGGGTTCAAAAATCTGAAAGTATAGATTTTAAAACGATAAATTAAAGAAAAATTACCAGAAACATATTTTTAAATTAAAAAAAATACCAGCAATAGATATTTGTAAAAAAAAAAAAATTAAACAAGCTCTCAAGGAAATTAAATTTCGACTGTAGATGACCCATAAAGAGTTGATATACCATAAACAAACTCTGGTGTCGGGGTATGGCACCCTATTTGAAGTTGTTCTAACGCAGCAGGGGCGTTTAGACTGATGTTTTTTCTCTGTCCATCTGGCCTTCAATATATCCCATGAGTATCAGTTTCTCAAAGCCATCTTTTCTCATTATGAGCTCCAGAAATGTAAACTGTATTTTCCTGCTGTTAAGTATGTTTCCTGTTTATTCCTTTTTTCTCTTCGACGTTTATCACGTGTTCTGTCCATGATATCCTCAGTACCCTTCTGTAGAACAACATTTCTGTTACTTGAAGTCTTATTCATCTTTGACGAGATTGTTCAACATTCACTGCCATATAGGAGCACAGATATCAAGCTCAGTACTCTTTTCTGTGTTCCTAACGAAGTTTTTCTGCTTCTTAATACTCTGCTTAGTTTTTGAAAGGCATCGTTTGCTACCCCAATGCGCTTTCGGATTTCAGTGTCGCACTTTCCGTCCTCTGTTAAAAACCCTTCCCAGATATTTAAATTGTAAATACTTGTTTCATTTTGGTACCACTGATTTGTAATTCGCCCTTTTTGCTCGTTTTTTTTTTTTTTTTTTGCCAACAACCATGCATCATGTCTTCTTGCAGTTGATGTTTAGTCCTTTGTTCTCGCTTTAATTCCTTCATACCTTCTGTAGGAGATATTGTAGCTTTCTCTCTGTGTTTGCTATCAACACTGTCTTCTGCACAGCTTGAAACGTTGATAGATGTTTTGTACGACATCTCGATATGTATAAGACGCTTTCAATCTGATGTTGTTGTTCTTTTTCTTCTTCTTCTTCAACTTCTTATTATTATTATTATTGTTGTTGTTCTTATTATTATTTGGGCTTGATCCGCCTCTCTGTCATTGGTTCGTTTATGGTCCTGCCTATCACGTGGTTTTTCTTCCCATTTACTCATAAGCTCTTCTAACACGTGTGGCTTGGCCTTCATGCAAAGCTAACAGTTCGCTCATTTTCCACTATTTCAATTTCTGGTATAGTGGGATCTCTTCTAAATATTCCAACTTCATGGCGCGCCATGATCCTCTCTTTGTTCTTTCATGTTCTCTAGTTATAAGGAGTCTGTCTTCTTTGGTGTTCAAGCACAAGTCGAGGGCATTGGCAATTCTTTTGTACGTCATCTCGATTTCTATAAGACACTTTCCACCTAATGTTTTCTGTTCCTAACGATGTTTTTTTCTTTTTCTTAATACTCTGATTAGCTTTTGGAAGGCATCTTTCGCTATCCCAATGAGCCTGCAGATTTCGGTGTCAACTTTACAATGATTATTAACAATTAAATCTCCAGGACCAGACAGTTCATGCAGGTTAACATAGATTCTCAATATGTGTCTTCGCATATGTTAGGAGTATAAATTCTCTATTGCTCTCTGGCAGAAGGAGTCATTTTAGGGATGAAGAAAGCCTTCTTGTGTATAAATCTTTCTAGCCCTGATGTCGCGGTATGACACCCACTTTGAGGTTGCGCTAAGTCAGCACAGAAGTGTAGGCTAATGAAACTAATATGAAAATACCAAACCTAGGATTTTAAAACTGTAAAAAACCATATTCGGAACTTCGCCATGCGGTCAGGAGAGTGGATAAGTAGCCCCGGACTGTTGTGACAGCGGCTATCAAGAGTACGTACTAGCAGACCTATACTGGTGTGTTGCGTGTGACAAGAGGAAAAATAAATACCGCCACTAAATGCCGATCTCTGGAGAGAGTTATCTCATGTTAGTGGGCGGAGATAGAGGTGTATGTCAATCTTTATGTATTTTCCTATAGAAATAAAGTTGTCATTTTCTACGCAAATAGATGGTCCATACACATAAAAATCAGAATTGTTACATCTCTACTAATAAGAGTGCTAAAAGATGTTATATTCTGTGACACTTGCAAACAATCTGCTTTATAAAAATTCAAAGATCAAATGACTATTAAACCTCAATGAGCTTTCTGCAGAGATGGTTTCTAGTCTGTGACGTACAAGTGATATTTATTTCCGCAAAAAGTATAAAAACATGTGATACAAGGACAAAAAGGGGAATGGGAAAGACTTGTCTTCATCTGTCTTATTTTTAGCTAGCCATAATCACTGACCCAAACAAACCACAGTATTTCTTACACCAAAACACCACATTCTTAGTTAACGTTCTTACAACTGCCGCCATAATACCTCAGAGTCTCACTGAAGTCCTAACTAGTTCCCGTACGAAAAGCACATTCGAAATACGAAAAACACACTCAAAATACGAAAACCACATTCGAAATACGAAAAGCATATTCGAAATACGAAAAGCACATTCGAAATACGAAAAGCACATTCGAAATACGAAAAGCACACTCGAAATACGAAAAGCATATTCGAAATACGAAAAACACATTCGAAATACAAAAAGCACACTCGAAATACGAAAAGCATATTCGAAGTACGAAAAGCACATTCGAAGTACGAAAAGCACATTCGAAATACAAAAAGCACGCTCGAAATACGAAAAGCACATTCGAAACACAAAAAGTACGATCGAAATACGAAAAACACTCTTGAAATGCGAAAAGCACATTCGAAATAAAAGCACACTCAAAATACGAAAAGCACACGGAAAATACGAAAAGCACACTCGAAATACGAAAAGCATATTCGAAATACGAAATGCACATTCGAAATACGAAAAGCACACTCGAAATATGAAAAGCATATTCGAAGTACGAAAAGCACATTCGAAATACGAAAAGCACATTCGAAATACAAAAAGCACGCTCGAAATACGAAAAGCACATTCGAAATACAAAAAGTACGCTCGAAATACGATAAGCACTCTTGAAATGCGAAAAGCACATTCGAAATAAAAGTATACTCAAAATACGAAAAGCAGACTCGAAATACGAAAAGCATATTCGAAATACGAAATGCACATTCGAAATACGAAAAGCACATTCGAAATATGAAAAGCACATTCGAAATACGAAAATCACACTCAAAATATGAAAAGCATATTCGAAGTACGAAAAGCACATTCGAAATACGAAAAGCACATTCGAAATACAAAAAGCACATTCGAAATACAAAAAGCACGCTCGAAATACGAAAAGCACATTCGAAATACAAAAAGTACGCTCGAAATACGAAAAGCATTCTTGAAATGCGAAAAGCACATTCGAAATAAAAGCACACTCAAAATACGAAAAGCACACTCGAAATACGAAAAGCATATTCGAAATACGAAATGCACATTCGGAATACGAAAAGCACATTCGAAATACGAAAAGCACATTCGAAATACAAAAAGTACGCTCGAAATTGAAAAAGTACGCTCGAAATACGAAAAGTACGCTCGAAATACGAAAACACATTCGAAATACGAAAAGCATACTCGAAATACGAAAAGCACTCTTGAAATGCGAAAAGCACATTCGAAATAAAAGCACACTCAAAATACGAAAAGCACACTCGAAATGCGAAAATCACCCTAAAAAACGATAAACGTGCCGAGTGACGACTACCTTATTAGTAGTCCCTCGACTCTATGCAAAATAGAGCAAGTTCATTAAAATATGCATCCTTTTGTAGAAATGTCAAAATTCTCGGTCTGATGTTAAGTATAATTTTTCTTTTTGTCTCTTTGTTCTTTAAAACTTGCTTACATGTTCGGTTCATGGTATCCTCAGCATCCTTCTGTAGAAATTTCAACTGTCTCTTCCTGATGTCAAGTAGAAGTTTCCTGTTTGTTTCCATTTTATCTAAATCTTCGTCGTTGCTCACATGTTCGGTCCATGGTATCCTCAGCATCCTTCAGTAGAAATTTCAACTGTCTTTTCCTGATGTTAAGTATAAGTTTCCTTTTTTTGTTTCCATTTTCGCTAAAACCTCATCGTTGCTCACATGTTCGGTTCATGGTATCCTCAGCATCCTTGTTTAGAAATTTCAACATTCTCTGTCTGATGTTAAGTATAAGTTTCCTTTTGTTTCCATTTTCTCTAAAACTTGCTCACATGTTCGGTCCGTGGTATCCTCAGTATCCTTCTGTAGAACCATATTTTTGTTCCTTCATGCCACTTTTTCATCTGTGATGTGATTGCCCAGCATTTGCTGTCATATAGGAGGACAGATATTACTTAACTGTTCAGTACTAGATTCTTTCTAACGATTATTTTTCTATTTTTTAGTACTTTACTTGTATTATCGCCAGCTGAATTTACCTATTGCCGTATTACGACTACTACTACAACAGATACTTACACATATTCGCTTTCAATGATTTTATTGAATAAATTTACTCTTTAGTATTTCGAGATATTTTTGTGTAATTTTGGTAAATATAGCTGTTAAAATGAGATGTAAGTGTTATTTTTAGTTTTGCGCAATTTAGATGAAAATTAGTCCATCGCACCCTGTATATGTTTTTTGTTTTTTTGGCGGGGGCATGATTACCAGAGCTGGTAATAGGTTTGTTTTATGTTATAGTTTTGTCGAAGTTATATTTTGGAATATAGTTTGATTCCTTTACGAAATTGTTGGATATTATATGGATTAATGCCATGAAATTGTTCTTGTTGGTCGTTTAATTTTGTTTGGTTGCATATCAACATGTAGGCGTTATTTAATGCCGAAATTTAAATATTTTAAACAGAATTTTATGGCTTCAACTAAATATATTTTAAGTAATTATTGTGCTTCAACTAGAGATAAAATGTATTGTTGGTCATTGTATGAAATAGTATTTTTCTAGGCTTTCATAGTGTTTTGTTTTTATTTTCACTTTTTGCACGTACCAGGAACTCTAACAGGTGCTACTACCCCGAGTCAGGGTGGACCTGGGAACAACAGCAATTAAGAGGCGGTTCCATGCTCCTCAAAACCTCCAATCTCTCAATTAGAGGCCTTGCTGCCGGATGTAGTTTATCGTCATACCCAGGATAGTGAATCTTGAATTTTTGAAAAATGTATTGCTGGTAGTATTATTTTCCAAAAATTTATTGATGGCACATATACTATAAAAATGGATTCTTACATTTTCATAGTCTATTGACTCATAGCTGGAACTCTAGCAGGTGCTACGACCCCAGTCTGGGTGGACCTGGGAACAACAGAAATTAAGAGGCGGTTCCATGCTCATCAAAACCTACAATCTCTCAATTAGAGGTCTTGCTGCCGGATGTAGTTTATCGTCATACCCAGGACTGGTTGATATAATATATTTTTTTTAATTTCTAGAAGTATTTTCCTACACTTTTTTCGACTACAGGTATCTTCGTAGGATGTGCGGATGGGGTAACAGATAACGGTTCGAAAAGAAAATTCAAGTCGAGTTCAATACACGTAAGCACAAAACACTTGAGAAATGTATTAATTCACCTCTTCCACCACGCATCGGTAGGTTTAATGGTAGAGTAGCTTGGGATATTCAGCCTTGGTTGGTAACCAGTCTAGATGAAAGAAATCTGAATTCCGAAAGCCGGATAGATAGAAGTAATTAACCTGGGAACACACGGCCGTCTTCGTCGTAGGTCCTGAGGAGCGGGGAACCACCTCGTAATTGCTCTTTTTCCCAGGCTAACCATGACCCAGAGTAGTAGCAGCTTGTTGAGTCCCAGCTCTGGAAAAATAGTGAACCCCAACCTGGTGCCAAAACACTAAGAAAATATAAATATACGTTTTCATAGTAAAATACGTTTTCATTAAAAAAAAAAGATTTTTTGAGTTAAAAATATTACCAACAATTAATTTTTGGAAAAGAAGTTACCAATGCTCCCAAGAAAATTTAAATTTCGACATTAAATGGCCCATAACGAGTTGATATGTCACTAAACAAATAAACAAACAAATCTGGTTGTCTAAAGAAAGAAAAATGCCACAGAAAACTAACCCTCGATGTAATGAGGTTGGGAGTAGGTTTCTTTAGTTCCAGCATTTCAGAAATATATATTTAAAATCTGGCATGCTATTTCCCCGGAGTCGAATCAAGCACATTACTCCCGTATTCCAAATAAAGAGAAAGTCCTACTCAAAGAGCATTTCGGACTATTGTCCTCATCTTTGTCGCCATATTTATTACAACGTTTCGGTCGGTTGGAATGTCGAACTGAACCCTTTATTTCGCTCACTGGGGTAGACTTCTAGTTCCACGTGCCATGTTTAATGGATGTCAGTAATCAGTTATCTCCTATTAATTCCCCTCTCCAAGTTCTCCACTACCTTAACCGGGTATTGAACTCACACTCTTTGGGTCTTGCCACTGGATCTAAATAAAGCTTTTATCCACTGTGCCATGTGACCTCGACGATATCTGTGTATGAATTTCTGTGTATTATAAACCTAATATCTTCAGTTACCATTTTTGACCAGTTGTCATATTGTAATTTTTGCTGTTATCATTACATGTTTTTTACCAGAGCTCATATTGCAATTTCTGTTGTTGTCATCGCTTTTGTCTGGCACTCCTTATTACTGGTTAAACATGGCACGTGGAATTAGATCAGTCTACCCCAGTGACCAAAATAAAGGGTTCAGTTCGACATTCCAAACATCTGAAGAAGGCCGGAGCGTACAATGGCCGAAACGTTGTAATAAATATGGCGACAAAGATGAGGACAATAGTCCGAATAATGAAAATAGTGTACATAATACCTAATCTCAGAAATATAGACAGATACCAAAGAGCTTTTGTTCCAAAAGTTGTTACTATGTAGAACGGGCCCTTGTTTGGATACTTCCCCGATCGCTACAATCTTAGTCTATTCATATCAATGATCTGTTGTTATCTATCCTACTTATTTCTACCTCCCCTTAAATTAATATCACGCAAATTCAGTATCCGTCTACCTTAAATAACGTGAACTTTAATAAAATGGACGATGGACAACATCCGGCAGGAAAGCCTCTGACCGGAGGGTCTGAGGAGCGTCGAACCACCACGTAAATGCTCTTGTTCCCAAGCACACTCTAATAGCGTGAACTTTAATAAAAAAAAATATCATAATTTCCTTTTTACTTGTAATTCAGATCTACAGATTACAGTTTTCATCGGATTTAGCCCATAACTAAAAGTGATTGATTCATGCCTTTTCCAAGGGCGTTAGTGCGGGCGTGAACATAACCTGTGATGGTGATATTCGAACACGCTTTCTGAGCTGATAACCATATACACTACACAATATGTTGTTATGTTAGTCTTGTAAGTGAGAAAAGTTCACCGCTTTAAAAAAATCCTGGCTTTTGCGTGCGTCGAAACCCGACCTCTGGAGCCAGAATTTCGAATGGAAATTCTCTTGATATACAGGTCTTCACCAGTTGGAAAACAAACGTAAAACATACCTCGTATTTTCACCTTGTTTTGTACGAATCTCAAATCGAAGAGACGATCTTATGAAAGACGCCTTCAGATTTTTTCTGATAATTCTGATTCGTATATTAAGAGCTAAAAGAATGTAATACAAAATCTGAAACCAATTTTCATTGAATATTTCAATGTACACAGAGAACGCATGCGCAGTTACTTGTTTAGCTAAATCCTGAGTTTTTCAATTATTTTTATCTTTACAAAGGTTTTCAGCCTTTGTTTTTAACATTTTTACCTCAACTGAACAAGACAAATATATTGTAATTGAATTAAATACTTATTTAAAACGATTACCAGCATATACCCGGCTAGAAGCAAATTAAAAATTAAATGTATATCTGAAGAAGAGTGATTTGTAAGATAAAGCAGCATAAAATTACAAATTTGCAACACCTATTATTTTTTTTATAAATCACTTCACCAAAGCAAGGAAATAATGCCACTAAGACGCAAGTTATTAAAAGGAGTGAAAGAAAGTGAGAAAACATTAGTGATGGCAAATGAGGAGAAAAGACAATAAAAAAAATATTTCAGCGGGAGAGGAGACGACGATTGACGTATTTAAATTTTTGAAGATTGCAGGGAAGCAAGAAATCGGAAGATGGATCCACAGGTAAGAAGTGCGAGAATAGAAGCTATTATAATAGAATAGACGGTTGCATCTAGCTATTTCAACAATAAATCAGTGGGTTCTACTTGCCAATCTAGTAGCATGCTTATATTCATGCAATCGAGGTAGCAAGAAAGAGAGCTCATTAGAACAATCGCCATGTAAATATTTGTAGAAAAGAGCGAGGGAAGTCACGTAATTCTCAGTGAGAAATCTACTGAAGTCGAGATGCAAGGTCAGCATTGATTACATAACAGATCCTTCTTTGAATTCTCTCAAGAATCTCTAGATGTACAAAAAGAACATTAGACCAGATATAGCAGCAATATTGCACGGACGAACGTTAGATTTATAAATGTTTAAGATGAATTATGACGAGAAGAATTGGCTGGCACAACACAATGAACCAACTTTCCTATCAGTAAACCTAACAATATAATCACTCAACTTCATAGAATCCGTTCATGGCTTTTCATGGGAACAACTGTGATATCATGAGAAGAAAACGTTATTAAGGAGAAAGAACAATAAAAGAACAGGAATTAAGAAGATAGAAGATAATGATTGACATTGCATTTAAATTTTTGATGGTCCAAAGGCAATAAAGCCACTAGGATGCAAGGGGGTTACTGAGTGATAGAGAATATGAGAAAAACTACTATTAAGAAGAGAGAACAATAAAAGAACAGGAATTAAGAAGATTGAACATAAGGATTGACATTGCATTTAAATCCTTGAAGATCAAGATCATCGATTCCGGGGAGAAAAATTTCCTGGTCCGGCACAGGGTGCCAACTTTCCTTGCGGTGGATGAAGCAATTGACAATGTATTTGTTCCATCTCAGGTCAGCAGTCAGCGTGAGACCGAGCAGCCGCAGAGAGGTGCTCTCGAGAAGTTGAGCGTCAGACATTCTAATGGGATGCAGGATAGGATCTCTGTGGTGATAAACAGAGAGCAGTTTTGTTTTTGAGGCGTTAAAGTTAACCAGCCAATTCCTGCCCCAGTTCACAACTGATTGGAGGTCCTTTTCGAGACGAAAGGCCAGGTTAATTTTGTCAGTGACACTAGATTTGTTTTTGAGGCCGGAGTAAATTGTAGTGTCGGATGCGTAGATGCCAACTTGGGAATCTATGGCGTCAGGAAGATCGTTTATAAAGATAAGGAACTGAGTGGGGCCTAGGATGGAGCCTTGAGGAACACCTGCGTTCGTAGGATAGGAGCTGGAGGAGAATCCGTTGAGAACGACCTTCAGTTCACGGTTTGACAGGAATGATTGTATTAGGTCAAACAATCGACCTGTAATACCATAACCCTGGAGTTTGCGAAGAAGGCCGGCATGCCAAACCCTATCAAACTCTTTGGAGATGTCTAGGGCCACGGCACGAGCTTCTCCATTATTATGGAGAGCTTGGTAGACAAATTCAGTGATGGCCGTAAGCACATCAGCTGGAGATTGGGCAAAGCGGAAACCATATTGCTTGTCTGAGAGCAGATCATGGGATGTAAGGTGGTTAACCACTTCGGCGTCGATTAGGGCTTCGAAGACTTTGCCAAAGAGGAGTATGAGATTGATAGTACGGTAATTAGAAGGGTCACAGGCGTTGCCAGAGTTCTTGAAGATGGGAACAATGTATGAGGACTTCCAACAGTCAGGAAAACAAGACGCCTTGAGGCAGTAGTTATATAATTTGGAGAGGGCGGGCGTTTCTTCAAGACAGTGGCTGGTATCCCATCTCCACCACTAGCCTTGTGGGGGTCTAAATTAGAGATAATGCCCAATACCAATGACAGAGATAGGTGTAACCCGCTCAATAGGGCCTCAGTTGTAAGAGGGAAATCAGGTATGGGTACACCGGAAGAGTCAAGCGTTGAATTGAAAGAAAATTTCCGAGCAAAGCATTCAGCCTTGCCGGCAGAGGAGGTCAGGACCTCAAACTGGTTGCACAAATGTGGTATAGAGGGTTTGCTATTGTTCAGTAAGCTGGAAGAGAGTTCTACAAGCGAGAAACTGTTTTCATAGAATTTACAGTTACATCCGACCATTTCAACTGTAGAATGATGAGACATCACCGCCAATCTAGTACTGCGCTTAAAAACATAAACATTACGCGTTAACGAGGAACGGTTGCCAGAACAATTACCATGAAAATATTTATAGAATATATTTATAGGTAAAGGAGTGCTACTTTATGGTAGAAAAGTAAAAAAACATCAGAGCTACGCTCACCCAGTTCCTGGAGAGTTACGCCGAACACAGAAAGAAAGCATACAGGGATGACACAATGTTGATAACAGATACGGAAAGGAAACTATTCACAGAAGGTAGTGAAGGAAAGCGTGAAGAAAGGACTAAACACCAATTGCAAGAAGACAGAATGCATGGTTGTTAGCAAAAGGGACAGTCCAACATGCAAATTGAAAATTGGCGATACCAAAATCAAACTAGTGCAACAATTTAGAGGTCTGGATAAAGTGCGACAAGTAAACCTGAAAGCTCATCGGATGCTTTCCCAAAACTAAGCAAATTATTAAAAAACACGACCATTTCGTTAGAAACAAAGGTCTGTACTGTAATGTAATATCCTTCCTTCTCTATGACAGTGAGTGAAGCTGAAGAAGAGTCGTAAAGCAACAGAAATATGGATCTACAGAAGGATGCTGAGAATACCATGGACGGAGCATGTGAGCAACGAAGAAGTTTTAGAGAAAATGGAAACGAAAAGGACACGTATACTTAACATTAAAAAGAGACAGTTGAAATTTCAAGGGTAAATGATGTAGAAACAGGGCTTGAGAAATATGATACTCACAGGGCTTCTTGAAGGCAAGAGGAACAGAGGAAAACAACGTATAGCATAACAAGCCACTTTGAATAAATGGATGACGCAATAGGGTTTAGGAGAGATTAAAAAAGACAAAAATTATTAAGAGCTGCAAAAGAACAGGCAACTGTAGAGGGTCACGAAAGCCAACGCCCTGAGGAGACACGGTATATAGAAGTAGAAAAGTAGAAGAAAATTACGCTGACACTGCTGGTTAACGGACTAAATATTTATTTTTAGCTAGACTACACTTGACCCGTTGGGTCACTGATGGTTCATGTTATAAAACATTGATATTGATTTCAATATTAACAATTTTGTTTGTTTGAAGAAAGTTGGATTAAAAATACTTACTGTTTCAACAACTCGTATTTATTAATCTTATTCACTTAATATATTTTTAAAATCAGATTAGCTTAATAATATTTTACATATTTTCTGTGTAAAGAAAGCTGAAATATAAATGATTACTCTACAAACAACTGGACGAAACAGCAAAGCGGGATCTCTTTGTGGCTTTCTTTAAATTAAAAATAAATTACTTAAGAAAATTGCCTGTCCGAAGAAAGTTAAAATAAAAATAGTTACACTATAAACAAATCGTATTTTTAACTTTATTCACTTAAATATTGAGGAAATTCTAAGATGAAAATGGAAAAAAAATTATTTGGGACGCCTTTCAACCGTTTTGGTTTGTTGACGTTGTGACTTCTCAGACGCATAAACGAGAGACGCTGGTAGTTTCAAAATGTTTTGAAATAATTTTTTTTTTGTAATCTAGCCAAATTCATCTATATTTTCTTTCTTTCCATCATATTTGTTTTTAAATATTCCACATTTTGATAACCGAGAATCAGTCAAGAATGGGGAAACGTTGTAAAACCTGGACGTATATCTACTGTGACAGATCTAGCGATTAAAGCACTTTCTATACATTTTAGCGTCAGTGAATCATTTTCTCTTTTAATTAGAGTAGCATTTATAGTTTCATAGTTTCGTTACGGTGAACAACCAGTGAGTTTTGTATGTCGTTTCTTAAGATGTCTCTTTTGTGCTTATATAATCTTTTATTTAAACTTCCTGAGGTTTCGCTAAAAAAATCTTTTTGGCGATCCTTGCTGTTGGTAGAGGTTCTTCCTTTAAGTTTTGGCTTGTTTTGTTTCGTATTGACTAATCCATTTCTTGTTTTAGATGTAGTTGGGACAAATTTAATGTTAAGTCTAGATAATTTCTTTTCGATTGTCGTTGCGATATAGTTGGTGGGTAGAATAATTTGTTTTTAATTCATTGGGTTGTCAGGAAGGACAAATTTTGCTGTTTTGGAATATTTTATGAGCCTTTTATTTCGCATTTAATCTGAAATAGGGCTTTGAAGGGTGTTGAATGTAATTTTAATATATTCCTCCTCTTCCTGTTAAAATTCTGAATGATCATAAGTAGAATGCAATGATTATTCCGGTGCTATGATGGGAATAGAAGTTTTGGCGGTCATCTTTACATTGAGCACTTTACGTAGTTGTCTTTTTACTCGTTTTTTTTTTTCTTTGGACTTTTCATCAACGTTTCTGGTGGCCGAGTGGCTAACGCACGTCAGAACTGCCCAGGGGGACGCAGGATCATAAACCTGCCGGAGAGCGTAAATTTTTCGTAAATATTCAGACCGGTAGAAAAAAATAAATAAATACTGTTTAATTCATAAACGGAGCGTCTACTCAAATATGGGCATCCACTAAAATAACGTGTAAATAATTTTATCTATTTCCTCTCTCTCTCTCTCTCTCTCTCTCACTTTATCTCCACACACACACACACACACACACACACACACATATATATATATATATATATATATATATATATATATAGGTAGGTAGGTAGGTAAAAGTTCTCACTGTCAGAGATAGAGCGTAGGTAAATTAAAAATTGGACACTGAGGTCATCACCAAGCGGTGACATCAAACATGGACTGAAGATTGCGTTAAAGCATATATATATATATATATATATATATATATATATATATATATATATATATATATATATTGTTGTATAGGAGTAAAGTGTCGCTGCTGATACTGTAGTTTGAACATAGATCGTCAGTGAGCAAACTCGGGCGGTTCCATTTTGAGATAAGTAGATCACGTGATAGTAAAGGAAATGTATATATGGTAATTAGCGTGGCGTCTAACTGATCACTATTTCTATACTATCCTCTATTACTATACGGATCGCTATCTTCTATACTATTCACTATAATATTTCTTTATACTGATCACTATACGGATTCTATTCTGATCATTATGCGGTGGTTATTTTTCGAGCGAGTATTATCGAGCAAGTACTATTAGTGTGAGTGTTATTCGAAGGCGTCTGACACCAGTATTGTTCAACGGCGTTACTATAGTTGTATCTGAGATTACAAAGTCTCTACTACAAAGAGCATTACGAGTAGTCTTTGATATCACAAAAGTGGAAACGAGTTGACATCACAATATATATGTGTGTGTGTGTGTGTGTGTGTGTGTGTGTGTGTATGGTGCGATGAGTAAATTGTCGCCATTTTATATGTGTAACTTCGCGCATGCGCCTTGTTTGTTTTTGCTTTTGTCGAATGCACAATATAGTAGAATCAGCTGGGAACCGTCTGTAAGAAAAAAAGATATGATGCAATTCACACCGCCAGAAATTTGGAAACGGCATGCTGTACTGCTTGGCATTCGCACCGAAAGTTCCAATACAAGCATTTTAGAGTGTTTGGGTGAAATTTGGGTCAATTTGCGGACAGTGCAGAGGATTAGGAAAGAGTTGGATGAGTTTAATGGTGATTACGAAGGTACTGCAGTTTTGAAAATTCACTCTGATTCTTTCCCGAATTTGTTGGCGAGGGTCTCAGGCTCAACACGGAGGCCTACACCAATTTTTTTCTGCTGCCCTAGGTCAAGCAGGTTGGGTGCCGGAAGACCCTATGTACGGCAACAGGATTTTGCACCATGCCACTCAAGCAGGAGAACCCTGTCATGGCTGTCAGACAATTTCTACGACCACATCACCCCCTTACATCTGGCCACGTAACTCCCCAGACTGTAACCCCCCTTGATTATTATTTGTGGGGCGCAGTTGAGTGTGAGACCAAAAAGACTCCATGTAACACAAAAGATGAAGTGAAGGCAGCATTCTCCATCGTCGACAAGGAGACGATCCAGAAGAGTTGTAGGAGATTCCGAAGTCGTCTGGCGGACATGGTTGAAACCAATGACGATTTTATTGAATAAGTTTAGTATTATCTTTAGTATTTCAAGATATATTTGTAATATTAGTAAATGTATTGGTTAAAATGAGATGTCAGTGTTATTTTCATTTTTGCATCATTTGAACGACAATTTATCCATCGCACCCTGTATACTTTGAGTGCTACTATAATGCAGTTTTCTCTTTGAAAGATTATCATTGAACTATGTATGTCAATACGGGGTCTTCGAGTGTTAGCGATGTCGAAAGAAACGTCGAAATCAACTAATGTCTGAATCACAAGTAATGTTGAGCATAAAAAGAAAATGAATGTTTTTAAATATAAAAAACTTAAAAAATAGTAAAGTTCTTGGCCCAGGATCAAAGACATTTTAGCAAGTAGGTTTTGGAAAGCGTCCAATCAGCATCAAGAGGAGAAAAAAATCTTGAATGAAGTAGAAAATGTTAAAATTACTGTAAAAAAAATCCGATTAATAAGATTACTACATTTGGAGATTATTTTGTTCTCTAAAGAAAAAAGTATCTTGGTATAGACTTAATAAAGACTCAGCTTTAATACCGTCAATGCTCACTTAACGACCGGATTCCGTTCCAACGAACAGGTCGCTAAGTGAGATGTTGTACTGACCGTTATTTCAGGTATAATTTGCGTGTGAAAAGGATTGTTTCAGCCCGAGTTAACAATATATGTAATGTCATTTTTGCAACAACATTTGTGATACTTCCAATTTATTTGTGAATGCCGATACAGTCGCTAACCGAAATAAGCAAATTCGAAAACCAGCTCTATATTCTGTCAGTTATTCGCAGTTTCGTCGTCGTCTAAACCAGGGGTCGGTAACGTTTTGCGAACAATGTGAGGACTTTGGGTTTTAAAATCATTCAGTGTGCCAACAGCATACGTATTTTTATACAAGTCAAGGTCAATATACCTGTTCTACAATGTATTTTATATAGTAATATATAGTATATATACTTTAGTACATATTAAAATTGAAACAGCTAAATATCTTCTTTACGTTGTAGTAGTTATTGGTTCAGACTTTGTGATGTGATTTGCAACTGTGTGCCATTGGAAATTGTGGTTGCTGCCGTTGAAAGTCTTCAAGCAATGTGATTTTTGTTATTTGGTAAAGCTCACTGTGATTATGTAGTGCCAGTCTATACGGACTGAGGAAGGACTTTCTTCTTTAAGGTCTAACATTGGGGTCGGCAACCTTTTGCTAACTATGTGCTGACTTAGGGTTTTAGAATCAATCAGTGTGCCAACAGCACACGTATTTTTATACAAGTCAAGGTCAATATACCTGTTCTACGATACATTTTATATAGTAATATGTAGTGTACGTTCTTTAGCACATATTAAAAATGAAACAGCTAAATATCTTCTTTGCATTGTAGTAGTTATTGATTCAGACTTTCTGATGTCATTTGCGGCTGTGTGCCATTGGAAATTGTGGTTACTGCTGTTGAAAGTCTTCAAGCAATGTGATTTTTGTTATTTGATAAAGCTCACTGTGATTATGTAGCGCCAGTCTATATAGACTGAGGAAGGATTTTCTTCTTTAAGGTCTAACGCTGGGGTCAGCAACCTTTTGGTAACTATGTGCTGACTTAGAGTTTTAAAATCAATCAGTGTGCCAACAGCACACGTATTTTTAAGCCAATGTCAATATACCTGTTCTACAATATATATTATAAAGTAATATATATAATAATACGGAAACCACATTAATAGAAATAAACTGTTTTTAAAACTTTCTTTTTTAATTTTAATTATTTAAAGAGCTAAATATCTTCTTTGTGTTGTAGTAGTTATTGGTTCAGACTTCGTTATGCCATTTGCGTTTCCTCCCCCAAACTGTAACTCAGGGGTCGGCAACCTTTTGCTAACTATGTGCCGACATAGGGTTTTAACATCATTCAGTGTGCCAACAGCATACGTATTTTTATACAAGTCATGGTCAATATACCTGTCCTACAATATGTTTTATATAGTGTATGTTCTTTACCACATATTAAAATTGAAACAGCTAAATATCTTCTTTGCGTTGTAGTAGTTATTGGTTTGGACCTTGTGATGTCATTTGCGGCTGTGTGCCATTGAAAATTTACTTGGCGTACCACGTATGGCATCCGTGCTGTAGGTTGCCGACTCCTGGTCTAACCTGCCTTAGGCAACATCCCCTCCCGCTCCCATTATCCGAAATCGGAGAGGTCCACAGTGCCGTGCCCTGTCCCAGTCCTGTGTTTGTACGAACCCTTCTCCTAAGCCCGATTATTTTCTAGGTGGAGGGGGGGGACAGTTCTAGCCAAGGCATGAACAACCTTTCTTGATCACTGGTCCGTATGAAGTACAGTACATCATAAAGCGGGCCGCCAGGCTCAATGAATTAAGCTATTGATTTTTACTAAAAAATACGGCAGCCTTCTCCCTAGCAAAAGCATGAAATGGGGAGAAGTTGATTTTTCTTCTTTAGAAGTATTGGTATAATATTTTAGCCGCCCTCTAGACCCAGGGCAGCACTACCTTCTAAAGATAGGCCTCCGTGTTGAGTCTGAGGACCCCACCAACAAATTCGAGAGTAGTTTTCATATCAGAAAAATCAGATTGTGATCTCCGAGCGTCACTACCTTCGGAATCACCATTAGACTCATCCAACTCTTTCCGAATCCTCTGCGCTTTCCTCAAATTGACACCCAAACACTCTGAAATATTCGTATCGGAGCTTTCGGCTCCAGTGCCAAGCAGTACAGCATGCCGTTTCCAAATTTCTGGCGGTGTGAACTGCGTCATGGTTTTCTCACAGACCAACTGACCCTACTATACTTTGCATTCAATAAAATCAAAAGCAAGCAAAGCGCATGCGCAAAATTATAAATATAAAAGTTCGACAATTTACCCATCGCAGCCTGTATAGCCATGATATAACACCTAAATACATGGATGGAACGGAGTAGCTGTAAGAAAAGGAATGACAAACCTGCTTTGTTCTCTGGGAGAGTTTTATACGGTTAATCCATACACAAAATTATATACAAATATTTAAATGTGTCCCACACAGAGAAAATATAACAAATGTATACAACGATAGCGGTGTGAACATGGTGAAGAGAGAGAGAGAGTGTGTGTCTTAATTGTAATAATTCCCAACGGGAATTTGAGCCGCCGGAGGGTTCTTTCTGTGTTTCTAGAGAAGCCATATATAGGCTTCTCAACGGAGATTTGAGCGGGCCGTATTTATCTTCTATGTCATTAACGAGGACATAATCATCAAGCAGGAAACGAACGGCGAGTCAAGGTTTTTATTCTCGACATGAGGAATTGAAACCGTGGATAGTTTGTTCCAAGACGATAACCTAAATTTATTTGAAAAATTCCTTTAATGCAAACACTACCCTTCAGGAGAAAAGATTACTTTTTTGTTTAGAATAGAATTGAAAACTAATATACTAAAGGCCATCCATTCTAGTAATAGTAGCTCCGGCGTGACAATTTATACCAATACTTGTATTTATCATATTATAATTTTCAAAGGTGAAGGTCAAAAACAAAACTCCCACCAAAAAAAGAACAAACAAGAATCATCTATTTCGGTAGATTCATATTTATTGAAATAACATAACTTATGGATGCCTCCTTTATGTGCACTTAGTTTCATTGGTTCAGTTCTAGGTATTTTCTTTTCAAAATAATGACTATATTTTTATTATAGTTGTTTCTTCCTCTTTTTTATTTAAAAATACGTAACGGCGGAAAACCAGCGTGCATCTATTTATTTACTTACATTATTCGGACTGTTATCCTCATCTTCATTGCCATATTCACAACATTTCGGCCGTTGTAAGCTGGAAATTACGAACTGAACCCTTTATTTCGTCCACCGGAGTAGATTGTGCTAGTTCCACGTGCCATGCGTGTCCCAGCTGTCTCCAAGATTTGGTTCAACACTGCTGTAGCATGGTGTTGAACTCAACTCTTCGGGTTTAGTCACTAGATCTAACCAACGCCTTTATCCACTACGCCATATGTCCTTGAGGATGTGTGTGTTATGAAAAATGTGCGTATTATTCAGAGTATTAAAAATTACTCAAAAAAAGTACTAAAAAAATACTAAAAACATTACTCAAAAATTTGCTCAAAGAATTACTTAAGGTAGTGTTAAGGAAAATGGAAATACAAATGGCATTCCCACTTAGATTCAGAAAGAGACAGTTGAAATGTCTAGGAGACATAATGAAGAAAGAGGGCCTGGAGAATTTAACACTCAAAGGACATACTGAAGGCAAGAAGATTAGAGAGAAACGTCAAGTGAGCTACCTATCGAGATTGTATAAATGCATGACCAAAGAGGAACTAAGAGGAATAGTAATGGGATAAACATTGCTTAGAGCTTTAAAGTATAGGAAGTTGTGGAGGGCCATCCTCATACTGAAGTACATGATTCTACAGAAGAATGCTGAGAATACCGTGAATGGAGTATGTGAGTAATGAAGAAATTTTAATGAAAATGGAAAAAAGGACATTGGTACTGAGAATCAGAAAGAGTAAGTTGAAATTTCTCGGAGACATAATGAAGAAAGAGAGCTTGGAGAGCGTAACACTCACAGGACATATTAAAGGCAACAGGAGTAGAGAGAAACTTCAAGTAACCTACCTATGGAGCTTGTATAAATGGTGACCAAAAAGGGGCTAAGATGAATAGTAAGAGATAAACATTGCTTCGAGCTTTAAAGAATAGGATGTTGTGGAGAGCCACATCCTGAAGTACATGATACATGTCCGAGAATACCATATGTGAGTAATGAGGAAATCCTAAAGAAAATGGACGAAAATGACACTTGTACTTACAACCAGAAAGATTAAGTTGAAATTTCTAGGACGCATAATGAAGAAAGGTGGCTTGGAGAATTTGACACTCACAGGAGATATTGAAGAAAAGAGAATCAGAGGGAAACTTCGAATAATTACTTAATGATTTTTTGTAAATAATGGCGGGAAAGTGATTTGGAGAGATAGGAAAAAGACAAATATTGTTTTGGGTTACAAATACTAGGATGTTGTGGAGAGCCACGATCACCCACGTCCTGAAAAAAAACGGCACATCTAAGAAGAAGACATTAATTGGTTAAACTATTTTTGACATATTGGCTACGCTTGTCTTATAACGAGCGAAAGTAGTAGTCCCTGTAATAGCAATTAGCAGCAGTTGTAATAATGGCGGCTCTTCACGACTACAAGCTTTAAGACGAATGAATATTGAATTTATTATTAAGATTGCAGCATAGTTTATTGAGAATCAATCACATATTTGATGAGTATAACACTCAATGTAGGTGTAAATTAAGTGTCATCCGGTGCACTTTAGAGCATGCGCACTGATGTCTTGAAACATTCAACAATGGACGGTGAACTTGGGTAAAATAACAAATAAAAAAACAACGAAAAGATTAACAAGAAAAAATTGTTTTTTTTTTTAATATATTTTACCAAATTCCTGTTCTTTTCGTTTTGTTTTTCCTTTTTTGGGTTTTTTTTAATAGTTCTTCTTCTTCTTCCTCTTCTTCTTCTTCTTCTTCTTCTTCTTCTTCTTCTCCTTCTTCTCCTTCTTCTTCTACTCCTCCTTCTTCTTCTTCTTCTTCTTCTTCTTCTTCTTCTTCTTCTTCTTCTTCTTCTTCATCCGGTTTGCTACCTGTCATGTAGAAATCTTTGATTTCGTGCACAGGAACATCAAAGACAGAATTGCCTGCAGGTCAACATTACAGAGAAAATGATCTCTCTATGGTTTGGCCTCAAAGACTTTGAGATTGTCTCAGAATTGGGAAGAAAGAAAGAAAGAAAGAAAGAAAGAAAGAAAGAAAGAAAGAAAGAAAAACGTAACAAAAATGCAATGACAGGAAAAAAGTAATGGGAGTTTAAAAAAAAAGAATACAAAAATGAAAGCAAAAAACGAAAGAAAGAGGGTAAGAGAATGTGAAAAGAAAGAAAGAAAAAAGAAAGAAAGAAAAGGAAAGAAGGCAAGAGGATTTATGCCTTCGAAAAGGCGATTCATTTTATTCAATGCAATCGAAAGAAAAATGAACGAAAGACAGAAACAAAAAAGAAGCTATAAGAGAAAGTGAACAACGAAATAAAAAGAAATAAAATGAAATAAAAAGAAGGAATGAAAGAGAGGACGAAAGAAAGAAAAGAATGAAATGAAAAAGAAACGAAAAAAATTGAAGAAAAAAGACAAAATAAAGAGAAGAAAGGAAAAAGAGAAGAAAAAGAAAGTAAAGGGAATACAAAGGAAGAAAAGAATCGAAAATGAATGAAAAAGAAACGTTTAAAACTGAAGGAAAAAAGAAAGAAAAAAAAGAGAAGAAGGAAGGAAAAAAGAAAAAGAAAGGAAAATGAATACAAAAAGAACGAAAGAAAGAATGAGAAAGGGGAAGAAAGAAAAGAAACGAAAATCAATGAAAAAGGAAAATAAAGCAATAAAATTGAAGAAAGAAAAGGAAAGAAAATAGGAAAGAAAGAAAAGAAAGGATGAAAGAGAGGAAAAAGAAAAGAAAATAAAGAAAAAGGAAAGATAAATTACTGTCAAGGTATCAATTTGCGTAGTAGATATTGATGTGTGTGTGGGGGGCGCAATGCTTTTGTATAAATCGATATATGTTCTTAAATTGATACTGTGACAATCCAGCCACTTTTCTTTCTGTCTTCCTATCAATTCTTTTGGAATATATATATATATATATATATATATATATATATATATATATATATATATATATATATATATATATATATATATATATATATATATATCAACAAACAGATTACAGATGGTTTGACGATTAATCGGGAGCCTAATAAACGAAAGAACAAAAGGTAAATAGAAACAAAACGTTTCTTTGTGAAAAATATTTATTTTACGACATTATCTCCCCACTTGTCAATGAACTTAATCAACGAATTCTCGATAGATATGACTGTGAGAACATTACAGATAAGAACTCAGCAAATCGATGTCGGATTACGTTCTCATTGATTCCCTACACACTCACTCACTCACACACTCACTCACTCACTCACACAAACACACACACACACATGCATATACATATATATATATATATTTCTCAGAATATATCACAGGAGGATCTTTTAAAATTTTTGAATTAGATCTAACTTCAGAACATCTTTGGCTTTTGTTTATCAACACTTACTTTGATAAAAACAAATGGTGAAACGCATCGGCCAAGACTAATTCATTTACATACACACGTACACACGCACAATATTTATATATATATATATATATATATATATATACACATATATATATATATATATATATATATATATATATATATATATATATATATATATATATAATGGATATGGTGTATTTTTTAATTCAGCTAGTACTTTCAAATGCTTCATGCATTCATCTTCAGGCTGTATATTTTCCTTTAGAATCAAAACTGGAAGACGAAATAAATGTGTTTTTCCGACCGAAAGATGTTTTTAAGAATGAGCTATTTAAATACGTAACATAACCGTTAATAAATAGCTCATTTTTCAGTTAACATGACATGAACTAAGTAGATAGTTCAATTAACAGAGTACTTTTTATACATAAGGATCTCATCATTCAGTGGATTATTAGTAGTATAATGCTTATAATTATGTCTACTAGCGAAGGGATTTCGCCAATAATTGCATTAAAATTGCTAACTGATTCAAGGTATGATTAACTCTTTGTTATATATACATATATATATATATATATATATATATATATATATATATATATATATATATATATGAAGAAATATAGTCTTAAAGTGTGCAATATTTATGGGATAAAGTGCTCAATATCAGAGATAGAGCGTGTGTAAATATAAAAGTGAACATAGAAGTCAACACTTAGAGGCGACAGTCTGTTTCATGCTAGTACAATCGTCAGGCAACTGACGATTGCCTGACGATTGCATTTACCATGAAACAGACTGTCGCCTCTAAGTGTTGACTTATATATATTTATATATATATATATATATATATATATATATATATATATATATATATATGTGTGTGTGTGTGTGTGTGTGTGTGTGTGTGTGTGTGTGTGTGTGTGTGTGTGTGTGTGTATGCAGGTGTGCAAAAAAATAGGAAAGAACACGTTAGGCAGATAATCCGGTGTTCCCCAGTATTTAGCTTTATTTTCAAAAATACAGTGCTCCATACAGAAGTAGAGCTTATATCATAATAATATTTTTAGTTTTTAAAAATATGATTCCTTCGCTACATAAGAGTTCTCATGTTTCAAAAGCGAGAGCCGAGACCCCTAACAAAATTTTTTAAGTTATGTAGAGTTAAGGTGTCTGGACCCGCTTCCTTGTCAAGCGAGAATAAGCGGGTCCAGACACCTTAACTCTACATAACTTAAAAAATTATGTTAGGGGTCTCGGCTTTCGCTTTTGAAATATGAGAACTCTTATGTAGCGAAGGAATCATATTTTTAAAAACTAAAAATATTATTATAATATATATATATATATATATATATATATATATATATATATATATATATATATATATATATATATATATATATATATACAAAATTATGTTAGCACTAGTATGAGTGGAATCATTTATTCAGAGTTTACTGAACTGAACTGTCTCCACCTGTCCACCAGCAAGATTGGTGCACAAAACCCAATGATCAACGGTAACATTCAGTCCCTTGACACACATTTCATGGGGAATGTTTGACATTACATCTTTTAATTTGCCCTCGTGTTTTTCGATGCCTCTAACTTTTTTTTTGCTACCCACACGATCCTTTATCATTATACCTCATAACCAGAAGTCACAGAGTGTAATTGGCACATATTTTTTAAGCCCCAAAGCTGACTGCAAATGTTTAGTTACAAATGATACGAGAGTTTGCCATTCATAACATGCCCTTACAATTCAGACGAGCAGTGTATTTCTAACAGGATGGTACAACGCCTTATTTTGCCCAATCTGTTTGCGCTTGTCTCGATCAAAGTTTCCCCAAATCATTGGATAGGTCGCAGCTGACCGTTGGCATCACCACGACACGCCCCTGATCTGACACCCTGTAACCGTTGGAGGTGGAGACAGTTCAGTAAACTCTGATAAATGATACCTCTCATACTAGTTTTAACATAATTTTGACTTACCCTGTATATATATAGTGTTTGTAAAGTAGACGGACCTAACACTATATATAAAAAAATTATGACAACTATATTAAAAAATAAATAAGTAAAAATAAAAATTAAAAACAGCACTCAATGTGCGATATCTTATATCTTATAATATATATATATATATATATATATATATATATATGCGTGTGGTGGGTGTTAGTAACTTTCTACAGGGATCATTTGCATATTAGTGCACATTGTTAGATGTTTGCGCATTCAAGTCAGCCGTAATAAATCATTGACAAGTCTTTCAAAAATTCAAAAACCATAAAATTGATTTTAGATTAACTTTCAGAAACGAATATTGATCGTCGTTGAAACACGTTGCTTGACGGCGAAAACCTTATTCTTTTTTTCTTCTAACAAGACAATCACAAACGATATATATATATATATATATATACATATATATATATATATATATATATATATATATATATATATATATATATAATGATTCCAAAATAAAGAAGGGTGTAGATCGAACCCAGAGCTTTTCAACCTCAAGTTAACAGAACAAACAAAGGCTAAATTCTGTTTTTTGTTTGGTAGTAGTCAAAAAGGTTCCCTTATTGCATAACTTCGATATCTGAACAAAGGTTTACAGTGTAAGGTTACAGCAAGCAACCAAGTGGTTTGATTTCCATTTAGAACAGAAATTGTTTTTGACAGGATAAGAAAGTTAAGAGATTCTGCTGGATATATGTATTTGTCTGATGATCGCAAAAGCGTGAAACCCAGGGTAACATAAAACTGAATGTGTTAACTCTATCACTGATATTGACCACTTTGCAATAAGCACCGCGTATATATATATATATATATATATATATATATATATATATATATATATATATATATATATATAGTAAAGTAATTCATCAATATATATTTAAGTAATTCATCGCTCGCTCACATATTCCGTGGTGGAACTCTACTGAGATCGAGCGGCGCTATATTGGCTATATTGAGTCTGATTTTCTACCTCTTCGTTACCGAGGCCCATTGGAACAGTTGGTATGGTGTTTGCTTGACAACCTAACTGTCAGGGTTTCAATTCTCGGTAGTGGATGCGCCCTGCTGATGAGTCCCAAATATAGGACGAAACAGCCATCCAGTGTTTTCTGCATTCTGTTGAGGTTTCAGACTCGATGAATTACTTAATTATATTTATCAAATTCTCCTAATAATTTCATATATATATATAGTTAAGTAATTCATCGATATATATATATATATATATATATATAAGTGATAGAAATTAGGAGGATTTGAGATAATTATAATTATCTCAAATCAAGTGTTGACTTCTATGTTCACTTTTATATTTACACACGCTCTATATCTGATATTGAGCCCTTTATCCCATAAATATAGCACACTTTAAGACTATATTTCTTCATATATATATATATATATATATATATATATATATATACACCTGTTAACCACGCCATGACACAGTGTTCCTGACTCCACATATAAGAAAGTTATTTTTCAGTTGATCACAATCATTTTTGTCTTTCACAACCATGAACACTACAATACTTACGCTATAATTAACAATACCCTGATGATGACATTATGCAATGTCGAAAGTACTCGGAGAATAAATACAATATGAACTAGCACGGCGTTTTCTTCTCGTCTTTCGATAAGCACACAAAAAAGCTATCCGTGAATATGAAAAGATCCTATCGAGAATAATTAGACAGAGCATGTCTAAATTATTTAACGAACACTGTCTTTATATATATATATATATATATATATATATATATATATATATATATATATATATATATATATATATATATATATATATTTAATTATTAGGAGAATTGGATAATTATATTTTTAAAAACACATACCAACTGCTCCAACGGGCCTCGGTGACGAAGAGGTAGCAAATCAAACTCAATATAGCGCCGCTCACTCACATATTCCGTGGTGGAACTCTACTGAGTATGTTGGTATGGTGTTTGCTTGACAACCTGTCAGGGTTTCAATTCTCGGTAGTGGATGCGCACTGCTGATGAGTCCCAAATATAGGACGAAACGGCCCTCCAGTACTTTCTGCATTCTGTAGAGGTTTCAAACTCGATGAATCACTTAAATATATATATATATATGTATGTATGTCTATTTATATATATATATATTATGAAATGGATTAAGTCCGACAATTATTTATTATATTTTCTGTTTATACGGTATTTTTATAGATACAATTTATTTAAGTATATGATCTTTTTTTAAATAATTAAACAGTATTAATTACATTCACCGATCTGAAAGTTCCAGATAATTACGTACAAAATATGCATTCTCCAGCAGGAATCGAACCTCTATTCCTATACGCAAACCGTCAGTTGACCTTATGTACTGTATCATTCAACTACAGAGAAAATTTTGCTTACAAAGTCCGAATTACTATTTATAAACACACTTTGACAATTTTTCTTGGTCGATGATTTCTGTTCACGTAAACTCTGACAAGATATATTATGAAATGGATTAAGTCCGACAACTATTTAATATATTTTCTTTTTATACGTTATTTAAACAGTATTAATTACATTTACCGGAAACCGTCATTTGACCTGACGTGCTGTACATTCAGCAACAGAGAAGCGCCTGATTATCAAATTATACAGGGTGTCCATAAAGTTCGTGTGCACTTTAAAAAATGTATAACTTTATTTGTATTTGCGATAGAAATTATCTGTAAAAATGTTATAAAGTTTAATGTACCTAGTTTTATGTATCGCTAAAATAAATAATTTCAGGCATTACTGTAAATCAGTTGGCAAATGTTTTCTGTGAACTGCAAAATCCTATTACCCTTTGTATTGCTAATGATGGAGGACATGTGGAAACCTTAAAACCTTAAAAAATATAGATTTACTTCTTTCTAATTCTTTTTTTAAAAAAATTATTTTTATCGCAAATACAAATATAGTTATAAATTTTTAAAAGTGCACACGAACTTTATGGACACCACACACACACACACACACACACACACACACACACACACATATATATATATATATATATATATATATATATATATATATATATATATGTATATTGAGAGTGAGAGAGAGAGAGAGTGATATATGATTTTTTTATCAGAAATTTTATTATGATAAGAAGAAAAAAACATTTTATTATTAAATTTTGATCTCGTCAAAATATCCTCCTTTAGCATTCATTACTGCAGCACAGTTTTTGGCATTCGTTGCAATAGTTTATCAAAGTATTAGTTTGATAATTGATTTTTTTTTCAATGACTATGAGCTTTTTTCATTTTATTTCCCCCTCTTCTGTCATCCCATGCTAATTTTGGGGTGGCTTCAAACTGGGAGATCAATTCTATATTATACTCAATATATAAACTGAACCCACATTTTGTGGCCACGGTCGATTCTGTACATTTATATTCCAGAGAATGTAAATAAATCTAAAAGATGTGCCTGTGTAGCTCATCAGTATTTCATTGATTGAATGATTCGTTTTTTGAGAGGGTGGATAATAATGATTTAGCGAAACACGTCTTACTAATTAATCCATAGCTGGGGGAGAAGAGCTGGATTCATACCGTTCCCATGCGTGTTTGCGTTTAAGTGAATATAACCAACCCAAATGGAATTGGAACTCAGAACTCCAAATAACAATTCTGAGCCATTGTCTCATAAAACTTAATACCCTTCAGAAATGTATGGATCCATCTTTTCTCTCCAGCTATGGGTTAAATCATTGGTTCCCAGCCGATTATGAGCTATGCCTCACTTTGGTATTTCTAAAATTCTAGTGCCCCTGCTGTAATGTTTAATCCCTACATATTCCAAATTTTACTGCAATTCACATGAAGGAAGCTTAAAATGCCATTAACTTGGTCTCTAAACAAGCTTCCAAAGACCTTGGTGTCCATGACAGAGAAAATTATAAAAAAGACAGTTAAATATATATAGTTTCAAAAATATAATAGAGAACTAAAAGGCAGAAAAATAAACACTATTTACATTATTCGGACTATTGTCCTGATCTTTGTCGCCATATTTATTACAACGTTTCGTCCGTTGTACGCTCCGGTCTTCTTCACGTGGTTGAAATGTCGAACTGAACCCTTTATTTTGCTCACTGAGATAGACTGTTCTGGTTCCACGTGCCATGTTTAATAATAATGTGTACATAATAACTCATCTCAGAAATACAGACAGATACAGAAAAATAAAATATTTGAATGAAAGCTTATTCTTTAATATACTTTGATCATTTTAATCATGAAATGCAAAATGAAATTTGAGCTCACGTTGGTATAGTAAGCCGAAGGGTGCACATCCTACGCATGCCCCAGCAAAATATTACCATGCTCCACGATGGGACATACGCCCCATGTTGGGAATCATTGGTTTAAATAATACAACTTATATCTGGAAAAATCATGATTACCGCCAAAATATTGTTAATGCCTTATACACTAGGAAAAAAAATATATCTTCTTACATTCCACAATATATTTCGGCTTTAAATAATCCAAAAGCTAAAAAAAGAAATCAATCAATTTAATTTCTTAACTATGTTCAGATGTCTTCGCCATTATTTACATATATCAATGTTTAATATTTTAAAAGTTACAAGAATAATATAAAATCAATTTTAAAAAATCAATTTTTAAGTTATTGATTTCTTTTTTCTTTTCTTTTCTTTTCTTTTTTCTTTTCTTTTCTTTTTTCTTTTCTTTTCTTTTTTCTATTCTTTTTTTGTTGTTTTTTTTAAATTTGTTCAGTTTATTCTTGAGTTTTCAATTGGATTCACCTTTGAACTTTGAGAAGGCAAAATCAAAACTTTTCGCATTAATTTAGGATTAAAGATTTAATCCATTAAGTTATAAACGGGGGGGGCGGTGGTGTAGTTTTTAGCGGATTAAGGAATCGGTCGGAGAGTTGAGTTCCAAGTATAGTCGAGTACACGTGTTTGGTAAAAAAAATGCATCTCTTCTCCGTTCAGCTATGGGTAAAATAGCAAGACAGACTGGGTCCTATAGCCTTGGGTGGCAAACAGTCTAGGAGAAGGAAACTCTGAATTTAAACCACCAAAGGCTAGAAGAAGGTGAAGTTACTTTCTTCGAGTCGTTGGAGGTTTGAGAATCTGATAGGAGGTTTGGATAACCACATCATCCCACGGACAAAAATGCATTAGTCTGCATGAAGTCAAATTGCGAGAGGGTAAAATATGCTAACTGATGAAAATGAATTATCTGTCTATATCTCTGAGATGAGGTATTATGATTGCATACATTACTTGAACTGTTATCCTCATCTTCATTGCCCTATTCACAACGTTTCGGTCGTTGTACGCTCCGGCCTTCTTCAGGTGATTGGAATTTCGAACCGAACTCATTATTTCGTTCACCGAGGTGGACTGTTTTAGTTCCACGTGCCATTCTTCTTATAGATGCCGCAGTTATTTCCCTTTAACTCAACTCTCCAAGTTTTGGTTCACCACTGCTGTGGACAGGGAATTGAATTCACTGCATCTAACCAACGTCCTTATCCACTGGGCCATCTGTCCTTGAGCACATCTGTTTATGTATATTTTGAACTTATAAACCTAATGTCTCAGCAAACACTTTTTACCAATGCTCATATTGCAATTTTTCTGTTATTATTATTACATTTTTTACCAGAGCTTATATTGCAAATTTTGTTGTTATTCATTGCTTTTCTGTAGCACTCCTTATTACTGGTTCCTATATTGTATTCATTTCTATGCTTGGTCGGCTCAGGAGATTTTTGTGGCTTAGCATATGTGCTGATTTCTTAAGTTTTTCGTATTTTCCAGTGATGCTCTCTGTCTATTATTTTAACCTCATCTCACAGCGGGCGGTGATCTCACTTTTCCCTGCATATGTGGTCAGCTACGCCTAATTTTTCTGTTTCCACTCGTGTTACCGCTTTACGATGTTCTTGTAGTCTTACGTTAAGGGAACGCCCTGTTTCTTCCTTTGTATTACTTGCCTCAAGGACACATGGCCCAGGGGATAAAAGCGCTAGTTAGATCCAGTGACTAGACCCAAGCAGTTTGGTCTGCTGTGGTCTAGTATTGAACTCATAACTCTTTGGGTCTAGTCACTGGATCTAACCAACGTCTTTATCTACTGCGCATTGTTTCATTGAAGGCATCTGTCTATGAATTTTGGGGACTTATAAACCTTATGTCTCAGCCCTAAATTCTTACCAGTGCTCATATTGCAATTTTCCTGTTATTATTATTGCATTTTTTACCAGAGCTTATATTGCAATTTTTGCTGTTATTAATTTCTTTTTCTTTAGCACTCCTTATTACTGGTACCAGTATTGTATTCATTACAATTTTAAGACATTTTTATGTTTATACATTCTTTTTATAGATACAAATATTTAAGTAAATGCTCTGTTTCATAATAAACAGTATTAAACAACATTTACCGGCCTGAATGTCCGAGAAATTTCCATAGAAAATTTTCGTCCTCCGACAGAAATCGAACCTGTATCCTATACGGAACCGTCATATAGCCTAACGTGCTCTTAACCGATCGAGCCACAAAGGATCGTTCGATACGGCCAGGCATGTTGTTTTAAATGCCTAAAAATGTTAGAATTATTATTCAAATATAGAGTCAAGCGTCGTGATAGTGAGTTTGTGGTGTGACCAACATCTATACATATATATATATATATATATATATATATATATATATATATATATATATATATATATATATATATATATATATATAGCATAATGAGAAGCCACGTATACTTTCTTGATATGTATAAAATATGGAGAAAACAACTGAAAAGTTGCAAATTTAAAAGAAAAAAAATTGAAAGTATTTATTTATATTTTATATATATATATATTTGATATTTCAGATCGCCCCGATATTTCGTCAGAAATTAATTAAATAACTGTATTCAGAAGTTTGTTTTCAAGTAGCATCCGTCGTGAGACGCGGACGTCACGTGATGTGGAATGCAACTGTGTTTGAATATTTCTAACGTAAATCTAACGATAATATTTTAGATGTTGTTTAAAAAGGTTTTTTTTAACTATATCTAAAGAAATTTTTTAACTATTGAAATATTTATACAGATTTGTTTAACCCTAGTTTATATGTGTCTAATTTTAAAATCCAGTATTTCTCTTTTTCTCTGCGTGTGTATGTGGAACTAAAATCGGAATCTATCAATAAACATTTACAGTTGTCTAATGAGTGTCTTGATTGATTAAAGTGTTCAGCTATGGGGGAATAAGGATTGTTTTGACGTATGGAGGACAAAAAAACATTCAATTTTTTTTCTTATAATTTGCAACTTTTCAGTTGATTTTCTCCATATTATATATATATATATATATATATATATATATATATATATATATATATATATATGAAGAAATATAATCTTAAAGTGTGCTATATTTATGGGATAAAGTGCTCAATATCAGAGATAGAGCGTGTGTAAATATAAAAGTGAACATAGAAGTCAACACTTCGAGGCGACAGTCTGTTTCATGCTAGATGCAATCATCGGGCCTGATGATTGCCTCTAGCATGAAACAGGCTGCCGCCTTTAAGTGTTGACTTCTATGTTCACTTTATATATATATATATATATATATATATATATATATATATATATATATATATATATACATATATATATATATATATATAAAATATTTTGTAATTTTTGACTCTACAGCTTAGGTAAATTCGATAACTTTTTCATATGTAATTTTTTTTATCAGTCGGATGTCAAACCATATTCCTCAAACAATAGAGAAACGACGCAGCTCCTATAAACTAACATAAAAACAGTTCGGGATTAATGTGGGAAAAGCGAGTGTCAATTGAATCTACATAAATATCATGTTTTTTTAACTAGTTTTGATGCATGTTGAAAAAATTGTTTGGATATTTTAAAAGAATACGATAGAAAAGACACATAAAATATATAAGATATTTTTCTTTTTAATATTATTTTTATCTCGCTCATGATTGGTTGAAAAAAATCACATTTGTATTTTTTTACAGCTAAGATGTCGCTTTTATACGATTTGTTTTTTTTTTGTTATTTTTTTCCCCTTAAAACCTTATTTCTTTCTCTAACTTCCCCCCCCCATCTTTAATTCATTCTTCTTATATTTGCAATTTTCATTTTTTTTATTTTTCTGAAAAACAATTTTGTGGAAAATATTTCACTTTTAATTCCGTTTTTGCCTTGTGTTCCTGTGCTACGTATGATTGGATGAAAATCATCACAAGTTTTTTTCGTGTTTTTTTTTTGTTTTTTTTCTTGTCGGTAGGAAAAGAGCTTTTAGGATAGATTATATGTTTTTTGTGCCATGATTTTTAAAACCGTTTTTTTTAACCTCTTACATTCTTGTAAATGTTGATCTTATCGACGCCCCTACATCAAACTTCTATTTAATATTGTAGGGGTTTCGATTAAAATTGGTTTATTTCACTTTCTGAAGATAAATTTGGCACAAGGCCACGTCCAGATGTACTTTCCAAATTTAATTTCTGTTCCCTATTGCTTAATTTATGAAAGTCGAAAACTCTTGACATCATACAAGAAAGGAGAATAAATCAGTCGAACAATGCAATCATTTTTGTGAAATTACACAAAGGTAAAAATATATTCAACAATATTTACATTTTTTGGTTGAATTGCATGCAATGTGGTTAGTTGCATAAGTAGCCTCCCATTAGCCGTGAAATATTACATGTCAAATGTTAGTGGACAGAATTTGTTAGTGATATTTGTTTTAGACAAAGTCTTAATAAAATGATTGAGTTGGGCGAAGGGTTTGTGCTGAGCAGATGCATGTCTGTCCCTTGAGTCTGAGTGCCGCAACTAACTTATTTCTAGCGGGAAAATGTTTATATACGAGTTCAAACAACCCTGTATTTTGGCGGTAAAAGGAATCATACTTACCTTTGTTCTGATTGGCTGGATCAAACCAATCAGTGAATATTTAACATTTATTATATATCACATTCGTTTATTATGTATATTCTTAATTTAACGTATGTGAGTATGTGTGAGGATATATATATATATATATATATATGTGTGTGTGTGTGTGTGTGTGTGTGTGTGTGTGGACGTACAGTTCCACAATCTCACGTTAAAAGAAATGTTTACTTTTTAAAATACAGTGTTGAAAAATTGATGTCATTTCGTCACCAAATAACTTAACCAATTCTCGTTCAACTGATCCCAAATTTTAACAGCATGTGTAGAAACGACTCAGAATTCTATATTTAATATTTAACAGTATTTTTCTTTTTAGGCATGGAACTAAGATTCACTGGAAAACAAGAGACATTTTGTATATGTTAGAGTATTCACACCTTGCTTTGCAAAAACTGCCGTTAGGTGGCACTTTTTTAAGTCTATAAAAAGGCAAATATGTCCTTTTTTTCTCCCTTTTGCTTCTTCTTGCCCCAAGATATGAGAACACCCGCCGGGGCGCGTTCGTTTCTCCAGGTCGATTTGACTACACACGTGTGTATCACACACGCTTGTTTCACGCATGCACAGACAAGCACATCTTCGTAACTAGTTTTAATTTTAATGCTTTCCTTTGATTTCAGTTGTGTACGCATGTAATCCCTTTTAATAATAACACGCGTTAGTTTGTCGGAGTTAACTCCACCTTAACTTACTGATTGTCCACTAGGGCGCGCTCTCCCTACACTATAAATACTGTGCCACTTATCGCCTCGTTCTCTCTTTTTACTTTGCATTTCAGCGGACACATTTAAAAAGCTAATCTCTCTTAGAGATCTTCGTTTTTTCCCACTTGTGGGAAAACGCCATGAAACACACATACACGTACGTACGAACATTCACCAAAATACAAACTCTTTACGTTCACACACAAATGTTAATGTCTATGTCCATTGTAAATCTTGTTGTTTAATACATATATTTGTTGACACATATATATCTGTCTTGTTTGTTTTCTTTACATCTCCGGTTGGACTCAACTTGAGTCCGCCATGTTCTTGTAGTTGGACCTTCTTCTAGCAGGAATAAACAGCACTGTTTCTAATTCAACAACACGCAACCCCACACGGTCCTCTACGAGTTGTTTGTGTTAAATTCCATGTCTTGTGTTTAGAATGGAAAAGAGCTCTGGTAGAATGCTTTATTCTCCCATTGACTTTTCCCCCATCCAGTGACGTGCATAGGGGTCTAGTGTCACCCAGGGCGAGGATTGTGACCGACGCCCCCCACATACACACACCAAAAACAAAATCGCAACATTACTTAGTTTATTTTCTTTTGGACAGATCCATTTTTTCACAAAGTTTTGTCATAATCAATTAGAGAGATTTTTTTAAAAATATAAAACGTTAACACATTATGCAAATTCGACAAATTTTATTTACTTATAGATTATAGATAAGGTTGACAAAATGATTTCGTTTGTGAAATATTTGTTAACCGGATTTTATTGTTTTAACACTAAAACTACAGAAAGTTGAACATACCGACTAAAAAAACTAATAATTGACAGTTGACAAAAATAAATGAAAAACAACTTCAACTCAGTAGTAGTTAGATTACATTTTGCGTAAATATTTCTTGTCTAATATTTGTTTTGCAAAATCTTTAGAGAAATATTTTTTGTAAAATTTGGCAACAAAAGGAGAAACTGTATTATTTTGCGCTCAAAAAAATATGCTGAAAGATTAATTTTTAAAAGATATTTTATTTCAATTTTTAATTAAAATTAAGTTTGTTTCGAAATTCTTGAATTTTTCGCTCTGTCTCTTGTGACATTATTGTTATTAATAATTAATTAAAATCAGTTTTACTTACAATATCCTCGCACCACTGTTATGGTCCAAGGTTATGACCAAGGAAGAACAACACGAACACAAGAGTAGGAATAACAAAGATATATTACACAGAAATAACAATAATACAAGAAGTTGAAGGTGTTAGTATGACTGTCAGTCTGGTTTAGAGTGAACTACTATTGTCTCGACTCGTTCCACTTCGTTCTATCGTCTCTCTTGAGAGGCGCAGTCTTTATAGTGTCAGGAAGAGTTCATTGTCGTTACAGGTAAGATCCCATAACACGTACTATTAATAATAAATAGTAAAATAGAAGATTTGGATCTTAGAATAGAATGTACGGAAAATTAATGAACAAAAAACAAATATTTTCTATTAAAAGTTTCATACTTACATTATAAACAAATAAACTTTACTTATTTTAGTGATGGATATTGCCTTACAGATATTCTGAGGATATTGCCTTACAGATATTCTGAGGATATTGCCTTACAGATTTTCTGAGGATATTGCCTTACAGATTTTCTGAGGATATTGCCTTACAGATATTCTGAAGTTTTGCCCACTGTTTTTCTTTCTATGAGTACACCTAACTTTGTGGGCAGTTAGAACAACAATGATTTAAAACAAGTCCTCATGTTTTTTGCATGAGATGGCCACCATATTAACATCACAAATTTGCATAATGGTTGCATAATTATTGTGTTTTTTAAGCAAATTACACTCCAAACAAGGCGGGAAGCCACTAGCACGCAAGGGGTTACAGAGAGTTGGAGCGAGAGCAAAGAGGAGTGATAGAGGAAAGGAGGAAGAGGAGTTTAGGGGATAGATCAGGGCATCTGGAGACGTCGATTGACATTACATTTGAATAGTTGGAGACTATAGCTATCTGGAAAACAAGAAATGGGGAGGCAGTTCCACAGGCGAGAGGTGAAGCTATTAGGGTAGAAGAGACGGCTACATTTAATAGTTTCGACAGCGAAAGGGTAAGAGCGAGATGCCAGCCGAGTTGAACGCTTACATTCATGAAGTCTGGGAATCAGCGAAAGCAGCCCCCCAGAGCAGTTACCGTGAAAGTATTTGTAAAAAAAGACAGAGGGAGGCAACAGCACATCTGTTAGAGAGCGACTGCAGACGAGATGCCAGATCAGGGCCAATTACATTGCATATCCGTCTTTGGATTTTATCGAGGACCTTGAGATAAACAGAAGGGGCTCCAAACCATATATGGCAGCAATACTCCATGCAAGGGCGAATGGTTGATTTGTAGACTTGAAGGAATGACTCCAGCGAGAAAAATTCCCTGGTGCGGCATAGGGAGCAGACTTTCTTTGCGGTGGACGAAGCAATTGACTCAATGTATTTGTTCCATCTTAGGTCAGCAGTCAATGTGAGACCGAGCAGTCGCAAAGAGGTGCTCTCGTGGAGTTGAGCTTCAGACATTCTAATGGGGGGGGGGCAGGGATGGTTCTCTCTGGTGAGTAATAGAGAGCAGTTTTGTTTTTGAGGCGTTAAAGTTAACCAGCCAATTCCTGCCCCAGTCCACAACCGATTGGAGGTCTTTTTCGAAACAAATGACCACTAGAGTTGTTTTTGAGGCATCAAAGAAATTTCACGTCAAAGATTTGTCCGTTTATTGCCCAATTGATGTCAATAAAACATATTTAGAAGTAGCTTATATTATTACTGTACGAAGAAAAACAAGATTATAGGTAATAATAATAATAATAACAAGAATAACAATAACAATAATAATAATAATAACAATGACATTAACAATAACAATAACAATAATAACAATAATAATAACAAATAACAATAATAACAATAACAATAATAACAATAACAATAACAATAATAACAATAACAATAACAATAATAACAATAACGATAATAATAACAATAACAATAATAACAATAACAATAATAATAACAACAATAATAATAATAACAATAACGATAATAATAATAAAAATAAAAATAATAACAATAACAATAATAATAACAACAATAACAATAATGATAATAACAATAATAATAATAATTATAACAATAATAATAATAACAATGACAATACTAATAATAATAACAATAATAATTTTAACATTAACAACAACAACAATAATAATAACAATAATAATAACATCAATAACAATAACAATAATGATAATAACAATAATAATAATAATTATAACACTAATATTAATAACAATAATAATTTTAACAATAACAACAACAACAATAATAATAATATTAATAACTGTTACACCGGCCTTTTTAACACAAGGGAATTACACCGGTTCTCACTATATATAGTGACAGTAATACCTACCCGGGGTGTAAGCAGCGACAGTCCTTTTTGGACGTCTCAGCTATTCGGTCGAACTCTCTGCCTCTGAGGCAGAGGGGAACTCTCTGCCTTTGGGCAGAGAGGAACTCGGACGAGGTTCCGCCGAAAGGCAGAACCTCGTTCGGGGTGGTTGACCACCCCGATTCCGTTTATACGGTTTCTACGGGCAATTTTTGCCCGAGCCTACGGGCTCGGAAAGCCCACATTAAACCCGCCTTGTGCCACATTCGACACACGTGGGCGTGTTGTTAAACATCGTAAGCAGCGACAGTCCTTTTGGACGTCTCAGCTAGCCGGTCGAACTCTCTGCCTCTGAGGCAGAGGGGAACTCTCTGCCTTTGGGCCGGGAGGAACTCGGACGCGGCTCCGCCGAAGGGCAGAGCCTCGTTCGAGGTGGTTGACCACCCCGATCCCGTTTATACGGGTTCTACGGGCAATTTTTGCCCGAGCCTACGGGCTCGGAAAGCCCACATTAAACCGGCCTTGTGCCACATTCGACACACGTGGGCGTGTTGTTAAACATCGTAAGCAGCGACAGTCCTTTTTGGACGTCTCAGCTATTCGGTCGAACTCTCTGCCTCTGAGGCAGAGGGGAACTCTCTGCCTTTGGGCAGAGAGGAACTCGGACGAGTCTCCGCCGAAGGGCAGAGCCTCGTTCGAGGTGGTTGACCACCCCGATCCCGTTTATACGGGATCTACGGGCAATTTTTGCCCGAGCCTACGGGCTCGGAAAGCCCACATTAAACCGGCCTTGTGCCACATTCGACACACGTGGGCGTGTTGTTAAACATCGTAAGCAGCGACAGTCCTTTTTGGACGTCTCAGCTATTCGGTCGAACTCTCTGCCTCTGAGGCAGAGGGGAACTCTCTGCCTTTGGGCAGAGAGGAACTCGGACGAGGCTCCGCCGAAGGGTAGAGCCTTGTTCGAGGTGGTTGACCACCCCGATCCCGTTTATACGGGTTCTACGGGCAATTTTTGCCCGAGCCTACGGGCTCGGAAAGCCCACATTAAACCGGCCTTGTGCCACATTCGACACACGTGGGCGTGTTGTTAAACATCGTAAGCAGCGACAGTACTACAACTGCCTAGCTGAGTAGTACCCGTTTCCTACCTTTGTATCTGTGATGTTAAATACACTTGTTCCTTAAACCAACCTCGACTTGATTTTCTTTTTTTTTACTATTGTGCCACGACACAATAATAACAATAATAATAATAATAATAATAATAATAATAATAATAACAATAATAATAACAAAAATAATAATAACAATAATGATAATAAGAATTAGCTCAAATTTAATGAGATATTTGCTTCTGTCTCTTATTTGCAGTTTAGTTTAGAATTTCATAAATATATATTTAATAAAAGCTGTTTAGTTTTACTATGTGCACCGTTGGATTTACTTCATTTTGCTTGGTATTCGCCCAAAAGCTGGATAAAATCGATTCTTTGTGCGTAACCGTATCTTTGTCCTAACAAAAAAAATCTAATTTCTTTTTAACATATATTAAATGAAACTTTTACCTGTCAGCGAAAAGAAATTAACGAGTTTTTGTTATTCCTAAATTCTCAAATACATTTTCTTTTTTTTTTTTCGAAATATATATTCATATATACATACCCATTCGTATGGATGCTTTTTGGTTCCTTTCTCTCTTTGAGGAGAAAACGCTTTAAATGAAGTTAGCTAGCCATTATTGTATCAACTAAAATTAATTTAAATCAACAAAATTATTGTACAGTATTTACATTAGTCGGACTATTGTCCTCATCTTTGTCGCCATATTTGTCACAACGTTTCGGCCGTTGTACGCTCCGGCCTTCTTCAGGTGGTTGGAATTCCGAACCGAACCCTTTATTTCGATCACTGGGGTAGACTGTTCTAGTTCCACGAGCCACATGGCACAGTGGATAAAGGCGTTGGTTAGATTCAGTGACAGACCCAAAGAGTGTGAGTTCAATACCCGATTCAGGCAGTGGAGAACTTTCAGAGGGAAAATTACCAGGAGATAACTGATAACTGACATCCATCAAACATGGCACGTGGAACTAGAACAGTCTACCCCAGTGATCGAAATAAAGGGTTCGGTTCGAAATTCCAACCACCTGAAGAAGGCCGGAGCGTACAACGGCCGAAACGTTGTGACAAATATGGCGACAAAGATGAGGACAGTAGTCCGACTAATGTAAATACTGTACATAATACCTCATCTCAGAAATATAGACAGACAACAAAATTATTTTCATGAACTTATAACTTTGTGATTGTATCCCAGTATTATATTCCGTTCTAATAGGAAGATGGAATGGACAAACACGGTGGATAAATGTTAGTTTATTGTGGAAACCAGTACAACAAGCAAGTAATAGTTATGCGCACGGTCGTCGCAAGTGAGTACACAGTTATCTGCGTGCTGCTATTGGAAGGCTGCTCGTTCTCGCAGATCCCAGCTCGACTCTCCTGTCCGCTGTCCTAACGGATACTTATAGGTTGTTACCACCTATAGTGCCGCCACTCATGGGAGTGGCAGGTTATTCCATGACATCACTCAGATCCTTTAGAGTTTATTATAAGCGAAACAAACCACCACTAATGGTCATAGAACCTTCACGAACTATCATGGAATAAATTCTAGAAAGTAATTAAATTCTTCATAATTTCTTTCAATTCCTCAAAAGAGCCATTACGTATTAAGAAAACTCCTTTCATTTTTGCGCATACGAATTATGGCCCCTGTTTAATGGCCCCGAATAGATTTTCATTTTATTTTACCTAGACTCACATAAATCCGCCAAATATTATTTGAAAAACGAATCTACCAGGAACTGCAAATATATACTGAAACACGTCCACACCTCGCAACCAAACAGGCGTTTCTCGCAGCAATATGTAGTGTGCACTTGTGGGAATATTCGCTAAAGATGCAACAACTGCACGGCTGTGACCCAAAACATGATGCAGAGTGTTTGGTAGGAGCTGGACTTGCAGATGCAACAGGCAGTGCGCATATTGAACATTTGCAAAAACGCATAAAAATGCTTCATGAAATGCACATTCCTTTCTCATTCAAATTTTGACGAATAAAGCTTATTTTGTTCAACTATTAGACTTTAACGGTCACATGTGGAATGGGCCAAACCTTGTAGAAGTACTGTGGTACCCTCGCCGGACCTCTATATGAAGTCCGACTCCCAGATTTCGGCCTCTTTTTCGTTCCCTTTCCTTTGCGACTTGACCCGTCGTCCGGTGTCTTGCACGCTGCGTAACGGACTGCCTTTACCCGAGCCCTGCCAGAGATAAGCAGCTGCGGCAATCAACGTGAGTGCCCAATCAGTGCCCTTGTAGAAGTACTGTGGTACCCTCAGCGGACCTCTATATAAAGTCCGACTCCCAGATTTCGGCCACTTTTTCGTTCCCTTTCCTTTGCGACTGGCTCTTAGCCTTAACACGTCAACCGGTGTCTTGCACCCTTTCGTGATGGACGTTTAGCCGAACCTTAGACAGCCAGAGAGAAGCAGCTGCCGCTATCGACATGTGCGACGCCCAACCCGGATACGAGCCTGCAAACCAGGGAAAGCTAGGGCTGCTACTTAGAAGCCCACTACCACTGCCACAGACTGACCGTCCTACCAGTTACGAGGACGAATCATCAAGCAAGTTAAATCCTCAAACGCACTTTGTTTGCAAACACACAAATAACCTTTTTCCTTTTAACTTTTTTTTACTTGAAGTAAATTAATTGAACTCAAACGGATATTGTGTTTCTTTTCTTCAAAAGCTGTCGTTCTAATTTGTCTGTACGCACTTAGCTTCAGTTCTGAACCCGTCCGACTTGGTTTTTTATCCTAAATAAATTTCGGGGACAAAAATCCCTACACAACAATAAGACTGTCTTGTTTCATTTGTCTAAACTATGAAGTTACACAGATGTTTACAACTCAAATGATATCAGTTATTTAAACACCGTGTTTATCTTTTGATGTTCGCGTCTTTAAACAAGGTGAAAACTTGATACTAAATTTTATACCGCAAATAAAAAGACAACAATGAATCTCGTCTTTCCAACCACGCCCGAGGAAATATATATCTATTTGGTTGTTTTTTTATGACAAAGTTTTTACCGAATTCATATTCAACAGAACATTTCTTACATCCCGAGAGTCACATTGTTTTCATACACTGCTGTAGGCTTTTATATAGATCCCATCGCCTGGCGAGCAGATAACTTTATGAGTTAATGCTCTTGGCACAGTTAGGGACAACCGAAATGAATCAGTGCCGTTGGCAGTAAGAGAATTAGCCCGATCCTGGAATAGATTGGACAAAGTCATGTCGCCACCAACATCCAGACTCACACCAATGGGGAACAAAATTATTCCTAGATCAATAATTCCAACGTCGGGTGTATGCCCCACCAGTTGGGCATGTTAATATTTTGGTGGGGCATGCGTAGGATGTGCACCCTTCGGCTTACAAAACCACCAGAATAAGGGGGCAATTCGAGAATGAGTTATTAACACTGAATTGTTTTCTAGTGAGTCTGAGTGAGTGTGTTAATGTTAATGCGTGTTATACATACGATGCATATACAGTATGCATAGATAAAAATAATTTGTGTGTATGTCCGTACATGTCTAACTGTCATATATGTAAGAATTAAATATTACGGGGGGGGGGCACCATAATTTTAGAAATACCAAAGTGGGGTATGGCCCCAAATCGATGTATCACTAAACAATTAATATCTCAAAGAAAATTCTTACAATCTAAAAATATTTCCTGACTTTAAATAACCTGTAAAGGGTTGATAAACCGTGGAAAACGAATCAATGAATCAATAAAATACTGACTAGCTAAACAGGCATATCTTTCAAATTTATTTACATTGTCTGAAATATAAATGGGAAGAAACTACCCTGGCCACAAAGTGAGGGATCAGTTTATATATTGATTATAATGCATAATTGATCCTCCACTTCATATCCACATTATAATTTCTCGTATGTTTATCAAGTTCTGATTATATATGAAGAAGAGACTTGAAGCAACATAAATGTGGTTCTACAGAAGGATGCTGAGGATATCAATGAGTGAACGTGAGAGGGAGTAAATAAAAACAAAAAGGAAACTTATACTTAACACCAGGAAGAGGCAGTTGAAATTTCTGGGGCACATAATGAGGAAGGAGGGCTTGGAAAATCTGATACTCACAGTTGGCTTTGTTATATTCCCTTAAGTGAAAATACCTTTGCAAAAGGGATGAACCCACCTCTTCTCCCCCAGCAATGGGTTAATAAATAAGACTTGTATGACTAATTCATTATCTCCCCGCACACACACACACACACAAAAATCTTACAGTCTGAAAATATTTTCTGGCGTTAAATAACCTGCAAAGGGTTGATAAACCCTAGAAAACGAATCAATGAATCAATGAAATACTGACTAGCTAAACAGGCATATCTTTTAAATTTATTTACATTGTCTGAAATATAAATGGGAAGAAACTGCCCTGGCCACAAAGTGAGGGATCAGTTTATATATTGAGTATAATGCATAATTGATCCTCCACTTCATGTCCACATTATAATTTCTTGTATGTTTATCAAGTTCTGATTATATATATTTTGGTGGGCATGGTAATATTTTGGTAGGATGTGCACCCGTCGGCTTACAAAACCAACAGAATAAGGGGGGGGCAATTCGAGAATGAGTTATTAACACTGAATTGTTTTCTCATGATTCTGAGTGAGAGGGTTAATGTTAATACGTACGATGCATATACGGTATGCATATATAAAAATATTTTGTGTGTATGTACATACATCTCTAACTGGCATATACGTAAGTATTAAATATTACAGGGGACACCAGAATTTTAGAAATACCAAAGTAGGGTATGGCCCCAAATCGTTGGGAACCATTGTCCAAGATGGTGGCTGATGATCTCACATCAATTTTTAACTTAGTAATCTTTTGTAGTTAAAACCCCACCTATTGTAAATAACTACATCCGCCTCCCTCCCGAGTAAGACGATAAACCGCAACCAACAGCGGGGCCTTTGATCGTGAGGCTTTGAGGAGCGTGGAGCCGCCTCTTGGTTGCTGGTGTTCTCTGGTCCACTCTGGCCCTGGCTGGTGGCACCAGTTGGGGTCCCAGCCATGGGCAAGTGGTTAGCCCTGAGCTGGGGTCGGAGCACAGTGAAAGTGTAAAAAAAAAAAATAGTTTTAATACAGCAATACGTTTTTTGTAAAAAGGATTACCACCAATAATTTTTTGAAGAAAAAGTTATTAGCAGTAATATATTATTACCAGCAACATATTTTCAGAAAAAAAAATATTACCAGCACTGAAAATCTTGTCCTGCATTGAATAACCCAATGAGGTTGATATGCTGTAAACCAAACCAAACCTGTTGAAAGTACAATGTCTATGCCATGTTTTATTAATATTTTGCATTGTTACAGTTAATAAAAATGGTAATCGCATTTTGGTATGCTTATTATCATCTCCCTTTAGTACCTCGTATTTATGTTTGGAAACTCCTTGTTGTATGGAGTCGTCATAAAACAACAATCCAATACTGCTCTTTGACACGTCAAGCAACCTTTTAGAAATACAAGATTGCATAATTCTTTTCTTAGTATATGGGATGTTCTTAGTAGGGTGATCTTCTGGCCAACATCTATGTTGATGTTAACTGTGACACTCTAAGTAAAATGTCCATTCCTTTTCTCCTGAGGCCCAGAGTTTCGATTACTATTGGTACAGTCTCGGTATTCATTCCCCACATCCTGTTAATTTCGATCTCCAGGTCTTTGTATTTGGACAATTTCTCGATAATTTTCATAGGGGTGTTTCCTTCAGATGGTATCGCTATGTCAATAAGCATACATTTCCCGTATTTCTTGTCTTTTATGATAATATCAGGTTTGTTGGCTTTTATTTCCCTGTCTGTTTGAATTTATATGTCCCAGCGGATAGTTACATCGTTATTTTGGGTGTGTCTGGTTGATGCTTATACCATCTCTCAGTGGTTTCGATTTTGTGCTACTGCATATCTTCCAGTGAACAAATGTCTCTACCTTGTTATGTCTGTGGGTATATTCATTTTTTGCTTGTTCCGGACATCCCGGTCGACAGCTCCATCCTATCTTCCGTGGACCCTGCATTTCGGCTTAGTTCCATCCTTGATTGTGTGACAGAAATAGGATCTGGCTGCGAGGATTTGGTCCTGAGCTGCGATGAATAAGTGTTTCAACCCGGTGCTCCTCAGTAACTGATGTGTTTTTCTGTTGGTCCACATCTGCTTCTTTCGTTCTTTTTAGGTATTTGCCATGCAACGCCTTGTCCTCCCAATTTTTTTTTTTTTTGTAATTTCATTCGGTCAAGTTGTTTTGCTTTCTGTTTTACTCGTTTAGGGTAAATAGTATTCGCTTCGTTTTTTGTTGGTAGGATTTCCCGTACATTAAGTTGTTTCGTGAGGACGCAGGTTCTTTGTTGATGGAGTGGATTTGGTGTTTTTACTGTTTTTAGGAGAGGGTCATTGGTTTTTGTGAGGCAAGCTTCCAATCCATTTGTTGTAGTTTTTACAGTTAATTCAAGTTGGATTAGACCTCGTCCTCCTAAAGATCTTGGAAAGTAAAGACGACCAACATCTGATTTCGGGTGGTGCATCCTCATTTAGGTAACCATTTTTCTGGTCTTGGCGTCCAATCTTTTAATGTCATTTAACTCCTCTTTAATAATGTTGAAGCTGCATGTTTTTTCGGGTATAGATACTATATTGATGGCCTTCATTTTATTAGCCCCATTAAGTTCGTTTTCTAATATCAAACGCACTCTCCTATAATATTCTTTTGAGATTTTTTTTTCATAATTGAATGTTGTATTCCGTCTCCGTCATTAATTCCTAAGGATCTATATATACCATCTTGGTTTAGTTCCTTAATCTTGTTGTTGATATCAATGTTTAAATCTGAAGTTTTGGTTAGCTTACCGCTTTTGAAGGTATATAAAACTGTTTCTTGAATAGTGCAGCTTCTTTTTTGATAGAGTGGATTTGGTTTTTACTATATGTAGGAGAGGGTCATTGGTTTTGGTGAGGTATGCTTCTAATCCAATTGTTGCAGTTTTTAGAGTTAGTTCAAGTTGGATTAGACCTCGGCCTCCTAAAGCTCTTGGTACGTACAGCCGACAAACATCTGATTTCGGGTGGTGTGCATCCTCATTTGGGTAAGCGTTTTTCTGGTTTGGGCGTCCAGTATTTTAATGTCATTCACTTTCTCTTTAATAATGTTGAAGCCGCATGTTTTTACGGGTATATATACTATATTGAGGGGCTTCATTTTATTGGCCCCATTAAGTTCGCTTTCTGATATCAAACGCACTCTCCTACAATATTCCTTTCGGATTTTTCTTCATAATTGAATGTTATATTCCGTCTCCGTCATTAATTCCTAAGGATTTTTAATATACCATCTTGGTCTAGTTCCTTATCCTTGTTGATGATATCAATGTTTAAATCTGTAGTTTTGGTTAGCTTACCGCCTATGAAGGTAGCTTTGGTACATTTGTCGATTCCAAACTCCGTCCTAATGTCTTCACTGAAGGTTTTCACAATGGTGAATAGGTTTTTCTACAGGTTGTCATCCTTGGAAAACGTTTTAACATCATCAATAAAAATAATAGGGGATTCAGTTTTCCATTCTGTGACTTGTATCCGTAGGTACTTCAGGAAGCAACTGCCTGGCGCTAATGCAAGAAGAGTAGTGATGACAATAAATCTCTTTGAAAGATACAGCCTTTGATGTTGATTGATCTCGATGTTACTGACCCATTTGTATGGTTTAGATTTAGTGTAGTCCTCCAGTTTTCCATGCTCTCCGTTATGAATTTGACAGTTGTGGAGCATGCTCTCTATATATTTAGGCTCTTCTCTATCCTTTCTGTAGTCGACCCATGCTATTGATAAGTTTCTTATCCTTGTTTTTACTTGTACCAATATTGGTTTATTGATAATTAGTTGGTCCTTGCACCCGGAACTTCCTCGTTAACATCCCTTCTGTTCTGCTGGCAGTAAATTATTTTTCTCGAGGTATTTATAAGTCTTCTAATTATAATAGAAGTGAGGATCCTGTACATTGTTGGTAGGCAGGTGATGGGTCTATAGTTCTTCGGGTTCTGCTTCTTTTCTGTTTTGGGGAATAGGTATGTTACTTCCCACGTGAGTCATTTGGAACATTTTCGGGTGGTTATGACGATTTTCATTGTATGCCCGTGCGAAATCTTGGTGGGTGCTAAATAGGTGTTTCTGTAATATTGATAGCAGTCCATTTTTGATACTCTATATGTGTGTATTCTTCCTGTTGTTGCTTGATCCATGTAGGTCTTTCATTGTGCATTTTGCAGTTTTCCCAAATCTTACACCAGAACTCCTAGACTTTCTGGATATTTAGTGGGTCATTTATCTCTATTTTATTTTTTTCCACTTCTCGATATATTTTCTTGGCATCTTCTTTGAAGATCTTGTTTTGTAAGAAGAATCTGTTTCTTTTCTCATAACACCTTATTCTCTGTGACTTCGCTTGTTTTTGCTGTTTCAGATTCTTTTTAAATTTTAGTAGATCAATCTTATCCTTTATGTCAAGGTTACGTTTCAGTTATCTTCTTTTTCTTTGTTTTATTTTAGAACCCTTGTCTACTTCACTTAGAAATGACAACTGTCCTCGTAGTTTATTTATTTCAGTTTTTTTCTTTCTAGGCTGATATTTTTTCTTTTTGTTTAAGTTATGTTTTTACTTTTTCACCTATTGTTTCTGCGACCGTTGCTGAGGCCGCGTATATAAGATGATTAATTTCTGTGAGGTTCATCGGTCTTTCCATTGCGTTCCTTATTTTTCTAATTGCTTGGTTGATGGTTTCCTTCATTTGACGGTTCTTTCTTACTTTTGGAATTGTTGGCCTTTCCTCGAAAAACATTTCCTTTACATTTCCCTATTCATTTTGCATGTTTTTGTCATTATCTTCTTCTGTTTGCTTGTGTACTTCAGATGGATTATTACAACTGATTCCTCTGCAAATTTGTTCCCCTGCATGTCTCCTCTGGGTTGTTGACATTTAGGCCCTCGTTCTTAACATTTAATATATGTTTGATGTTTTCTCGGATGCTTTCGATTTCTTTGCCAGATACTCTTTTTTCCTGAATACCTGACTTAGAACTCGAATTATTATTATTATTATTATTATTATTATTATTATTATTATTATTATTATTTCTTTTCCAAATCTGCTTGTTGCCATTATACTTGTTTTACTTTTTTAATTTTTGCTTAATTTAGAAAAAAAATATTTGTCCGCAGATGCATTTATTGTATTTGCAATTTTAATGGTCATTTCGGTGGCAAACGAATCTGTTCAAGAGCCTCTTTTTCGTACCTACCTTAAAATAATGTTGTATAGCCCCCTCGTGCTGAGAGGTCGTAGGCGACGGCGTTGATTCGATAATAAAATTGCATTCTTTTCTCTTGGCAGGTGATCTGATCGCTAGTTGTTTCGAGTCCAGATATAAAAGAACTTCTAAAAAGGGAATTTTAAACTTAACTATTTTATTAACGTCCATGTTGACATATATCTATCTAGTGGGGTCGCTACCTTACTGGGGGATTATTTCAGACACGAAAGAGAACACCTCTACATTGCTTTACGTTTCAGAAACAATTCACTGAAAAGCCTTTCTATATCTCTATCATTCTCACATTCGTGCAGCCAATCAAAATCGACTTTCTTATTTTGTCTTCCATCTTAGCTCTAACGTCAACCTGAGGAAGTACAAGCAGAGATACACTTCATCTAAAAAATAATAGTCTGCTATTTTATTTAATACTATGTGCCAGAAAAATCTCTGTTGGGAATAGAGCAAAATATTTCCCGCTCGAATTTTAGTTGTTAACAGTTATTACAACTTATACTAAGTTAAATTAATAGTTATTAATGAGCTGATTCCATGACAAATTACTTATATTTGAAGTCAATACCACACCTGGAACTTGATTACATTCTCATTGTTCTTAAATTTATCTTATTTTATTTTTTCTTTATCCCTGTGGTTTTATATACAACGTCTCTGCTTGAACGCTTCCATTTTTATTTATCTATTTATTTATTTATTTTTCCTCAATAGTATATAGGTTCGGCCACACCTGGTCTTTCAACGCTATACACTTTACATTTTAACTAATTATTTCTTCTTCTTCTTCTTCTTCTTCTTCTTCTTCTTCTTCTTCTTCTTCTTATTATTATTATTATTATTATTATTATTATTATTATTATTATTATTCGTCTTCTTCTTCTTCTTTTCGTCTTCTTTTTCTTCTTCTTCTTCGTCTTCTTCCTCTTCTTCTTCTTCTTATTATTCTTCGTCGTCTTATTATTATTATTCTTCGTCTCCTTCTTCTTGTTCTTCGTCCTCTTCTTCTTCTACTTCTTCGTCTTCTTCGTCTTCTTCTTCTTCTTCTTCGTCTTCTTCTTCGTCTTCTTCTTCTTAATAGGAGTATATAGGTAAGCCAATCTCCCGGTTCACTCTCCTCCCCTGTTTTTGAACTAGGAGCAGAGATTTATCGTTTGTTCACTGTTTAGCATTGGGTTTTCCGGTCCCTTCTAAAGTATTTCCATTCTCTTTCACTCCCAGTAGACCCTTGTGACTTAGTTTCATTTTTGCCTTGCTTGGGGTGAATTGACTAAATAGCTAAAATAGGCAAAACACATAATGAGGTCAGAGGGCTTGGAGAATATCGACATATCGAAGGCCAAAAGTAGAGGGGGAAATTGAGATTGACGTACCTATCAACTCCGTGTAAAGGGATTGGGATGGACAGTAAAAAGACAAACATCGCTAGGAGGTACAAAGGATAGGAAGCTGTGGAGAGCTATCACCGCCAGCGTTCTGAATGCAAGCAACATACAAAAGTAGAAGAATTTATATCCAAAACAGCGGAACTTATTTATAACAAAATGCGTTGTAAAAAAAGTTGTAAAAAAAAAAAATTTTAAAAAAAATTAAAATTTAAAAAATGGAAAACCGTTTCATTCAAATTAGATTAGACGTTTCGAATTTACTAGACTTCATCAGATCTAAAACGAATCAAATATGGGTGTGTATTAAGCGTGTTTGCTTAAATAATAAATTACTATATATAACGAATTATTATTTAATAACGATTTATTATTTGAGTATGCGCAAAAATACACACTCACACGTATTCCTTTTTTCGTTTTTGATCTGATGAAGTCTAATATTTCAAACAGTGAGACTTTGAGATATCGCAAATAACGCAGGAAGTCACATAGAGAGACTTTGAGCATAAACAGGGAGACTTTCAGATATCATCTCGAATAATGCAGGAAGTCACGCAAACAGTGAGACTTTGAGATATCGCAAATAACGCAGGAAGTCTGGCAAACAGTGAGACTTTGGGCGTAACCTAGTTTTTCTGAAACGGTTTTGCATTTGTCACATTCTGCAAATTTTTGGATTCTGTCCTATTTTATACGCAAATGAAAATTTTTGTCTATCTTCAAGGGAGATAATTCAAATATCTACAAAAGAGTTACCTCCCCGCAACGAAATTTTCAGAATGAGATCGCTAAAAAAGAGCATAGCATGATGAAAAAGACGCCAATCTTGACGAAAACAAAATTTTATCGTCTAAATGTTCATGTTATTATTAAGAGGAAAGATCAAAGTATTTTGGGGGTATTTTTTTACATTTTTTATCATTCCTAGCACATCCGAAATTTTCGATAATTTTTTTTTTTCGTGTCAGCAAAATTGACAGATAATCGATTATGGCATCCATTTTTTCCATTTTCTAAAATAGATGAAAATCTCACTTTGAAATTCTTTTAAAAATCAATTATCATTTTTTCAAAACTTATTTTAAGAAAATCAGAAATTATAATGTTTATTTAAAATATTTTGAACAAAGTTTGACTTAGCTTCTGCGCCGATGTAATTTGAAAATAAAACAAAGCAGGTCATAACCTTTCGCGTCACTTGACAGGTGTTGAATGACAAATTGACGGAGTTACGTGATCATAGTTTGTTCTACGGAAGGCGAAAAGTGAAGTTATTTAAATTTAAGAGAACAAATTATTTACCTCGTTATTTTTAAGGAAAACTTTTAACGCTCTATTTTTTTAATATTTTTTGTACTTAGCTTTCACCTTTACGTTTACGATGCTTTATGGAAAATATATTATAAAGAAATTAAAATAAGACTGTTAAGAGTGAGATTAAATTTCATATTTCATAAAAAAGGTATCTAATTAATTTATAGGTAACTTTCTTATGAAATTTTATCAGAAGTGTACATAAAATACTATAATTTTATGTATATTTATTACATTTTACTGTGTTATTTGTATTTCCATTCATTTTATTATTAATTTTGATATTTCATTTATGAAAAAATGCCATAACTGATTAATATAAAAATAAGATCATATAAATTTCGTAAGATGATACTGATACTTGTAGGTACCCTTCTCAGTTGAAATTGAAAAATCAAATTAACTTCTCCACACCTGTTTCGCAAAAGTAAAGACCTTAACAGCGGAGAACAATGCTTAACTCAAATAACGCAACTTAATTGTATTCTGGTTGGTCTTCCGTACTTTATAATTAGAGCAAGATTATAAACACAAAATTACATTTCTTAATTACTGCGGATCTTCTGATTAGTCAAAATGATACAATTTACAACGCGCTAAACAAAGATCTATCTCATCAGGACACTTAGGAAACCCGATGCGGCTTTTAACTAATTTTATAATAATTTAACAACTTAAATGTAAAAACCTATTATAATTAAAGAAATAACAAATAATTGTAATAAAAATTCATCTTTCATAGAAAAAATTTTTTGCTTTCAGAAAATATTGTCCATATTCATAAAAACAACTAAAAGCAAATAAAAGTATTTGAAATTAAATAATATATTAGTTTTATTGAGTTTTGTATGTTACAATTCAGAGCTGATTTTCAGGTAGGGGGTCCAATTAAAAACAACAAAAAACATGATTTGTATTCCTCAAAGCCTTGTGCTTTTAACTATTGTAATCACTAAACCCGATGCGATCGAATTTCTAGCGTTTTCATAAAATTAGTTATGGGGGGGTAATAAATATAAAAAACATATTTCTGCCATGACTTTAATTAAAAAAATACATATTTATAATAATTTCGATCATCTGTGAATAGTTTCTGAAAGTTTCATTAACATCCGACAATTATTTTTATTTTTACAAAATTTTCAAAATTAATGTGAGTCATACAAAAAAAAAACGTGCTAAAAATTGTATGTGTTATTTTACTAGTTCCGGTGATACAAAGAAAACAAGGTTTTTTTAATCAAAATTTAGAATGTTCTTAAAAAAAATGAAAAAAAATTTAAAATAATTAAAAAATCTTTGATCTTTCCTCTTAATAATAACATGAACATTTAGACGATAAAATTTTGTTTTCGTTAAGTTTGGCGTCTTTTTCATCATGCTATGCTCTTTCATTAGCGATCTCATGGAGGTACCTATGCATAGTCGATTATTATTAACTCGTATTTTGATTAATATTTCATTTAAATTATATTTCGTGTGTTCTTAAGTAGACTAGTACAGTTCGATGTGATACTAGGCTCGTAGAATTCGATGTGATATTAGATTCGTAGAATTCGATGTGGTACTAGACGTGTAGAATTCGATGTGATACTAGATTCGTAGAATTCGATGTGATATTAGACTCGTAGAATTCGATGTTATACTAGATTCGTAGAATTGGATGTGATATTAGACTCGTACAATTCGATGTGATACTAGACGCGTAGAATTCGATGTCATAACAGATTCGTAGAATTCGATGTGATATTAGACTCGTAAAATTCGAAGTGATACTAGACTCGTAGATTTAGATGTGATATTAGACTCGTAGATGAATGGCGGGTGCTTTCTTAGTGTACCTGGTGTCTAAGTCAGACAAGGTTCGCAAAGAAAGCGACAAAATTCTATTCATTATGGACCCATAATTCTTCTTGAATCGTTGTAGAATGTGAAATCGGCTCAACTATTGCAATAAAACGCAATAGAAATAAGATAAATATTTGGAAACTTATGAATTGAAACAAATTCAGTTTATCATTCAAGGGGACTAACTCTAACGATTAGTTATATTGAATTATTTCCCTTACCTCGTAAGTATTACTTCACTGTTTGTATTCTATGCTGATTTGTGTGCTTCATTTTTTAAAATCATTTTACCCCAAACAAAGCAATAAAACCACTTGACACGAAGGGTTACTCAGTGTCAGAGAATATGAGAAAAGAAAAGAAAACATGATTAAGGATGGAAATTAATAAAATAAGAGGAATCAACGACACAGGATACAACGATTGACATTGCATTTAAAAGTTTGAAAATCAAAATAGACAGTATGGCGATCATCATCACACACACACATACACTTATACAAATTTTCAATAGCAATCATTCATTGGACAGTAATCAACGCTGCTATCTTATGCGACAATTTTGAAATCGCTATATTTACATATAGTAGATTTTATGCACTTTTGAGAGAATCGTCTCCCGGAAGTCTCCCCAAAGCTCATACACTGATTGGTCAGTATCGACCAATCAGATTCTCAGCTCGTGGATTCTCGCAATGATCACCTATAGAAGCAAGAGATAAGTGGAAACACACTAGTAAAACTTTATCTGCCACAGAAATCCACGACAGTTGAAGCTATGCGCCCATCTTCTCACTCAAAACTCACAAACTGCATATTCCTTTACACTTAGATAATTTTTCCTCTTGCACAGAACTGTTTAAAAACATTTATAACAAACTAATAACTCTATACTTTTAGAGAACTTTAATAGATGTTGATAGTCAGAGAGACAATTCTTGTCTTACTCATTGCATACTTTTTCTTACATATTATTTCTTGTATGCATTGTTGAATACAATTTTTATATGAAATGATACCTTTGCCTTGTCCCTTTCTTCACATCAGTTTGGTTTCCTAATCAAAATTAAATAAATATGGTGGAAGCCCGCCACAACAGGAACTAAAAAAAACCCGGATGAATGTTCCACAAACGAGAAATGGGAAAGAAGAAACGGTTACCAAAGAACTGACAGTTACATCTAAGCCATTTAAGCTGTAAAATGCTGAGACCTCTCCATCAATCTCATACTGCGCTTAAATTCATAAAGTCTAAGTACCAAATGCCAGCAGTGTGCAGAGGTCTGGTGGCGCCCGGGCAGAGGATTGTGTCTGACGGTCCCTATCCCGACCCCAAACAAAATCGCAATATATACTTAGTTTATTTTCTTTTGGACAGATCCATTGTTCACAAAGATTTATCACAGTCAGTTAGAGGAAATGTTTAAATATTAAAACATACGGTGGATTAATGGTTAGCGGCTCGGATTGAAGAATCGAAGAGCCGAGTTCGAATTCCAGTCGCATCCATTACATTCACTTACGTGCTGATACCCTTGGGAAAGTATGAATGCTCTTCTTCTCCCCAAACCAAGCTATGGGTAAACAGCAGGACGGACTTGAATGGCAATTGGTCTACCGACGAAAGAAATAACAACCTACTGCTTGAGAAAAATCTGCCTCGTCAGTCATGTATCGAAAGATACATGATCGCCTAAGCGAGTATTACACATGGTACAAAAATTTTTATTTACTTATTTCAAAGTTGAGTGGCAAAAGAAAGTTTACGAAGTCCCTTTTTTTGGAAAATAATAACAAACAATATGATTCTATATTATTCAAATACAAAACTCGTCAGGCGTTTGTGAAGCAGATCGTCATATGGTGAATGGTATGTGTGTGTATGTTTGGTTTTTGTTTGGTTTGTTTTACGGCATATCAACACCTCAATGGGTTATTTAATGCCGATAAGATTTTTAGGATAGATTCGTATGAATAGAATATGTATTCTTTGGTTTAGATTGGTTTCGTTTATTTTGTTTTACGGCATATCAACCTCAATGGGTTATTTAATGCCGACAACATTTTTAGGATAGATTCGTATGAATAGAATATGTATTCTTTGGTTTAGATTGGTTTGGTTTATTTAGTTTTACGGCGTATCAACCTCAATGGTTCATTTAATGCCGACAAGTTTTTTTCCTGGTAATATTTTGTTTTGTTAAAAATCTGTTTCTGGTAATATTTTTTTCCTCAAAAATGTATAGCTGGTAATATTATTTTGAAAAATGTATTGCAGGTAAGATTTTTTTTCAAAAACATTGCTGGTAATATTTTTTTTTCTTCAAAAATTTATTTTTGTTATCATTTTTTACAAAGTATTTTTGGTATTAAAACCTATTTTTACACTTTTATAATGCTTTTTACCTCAGTTTCGGGTTTAACTATTTGCCCATAGCTAGGACCCTAATAGGTGCTACCACGCCGGGTCAGGGCGGACCTGGGAACACCAGCAATTAAGAGATGGTTCTACGCTCCTCAAAACCTCCTGATCAGAGGCCTTGCTGTTGGACGTAGTTTATCGTCTTACCCTAGACGCGGATGTAGTTTATCGTCATACCCACGGGTGTGTGTGTGTGTGTGTGTGTGTGTGTGTGTGTGTGTGTGTGTGTGCGTGCGTGCGTGCGTGCGTGCGTGCGTGCGTGCGTGTGTGTGTGTGTGCGCGCGCAATATCTTTGGCACGGAAGGTTATTCTTTTTTCTCATGAATAGAAAACTTAACGTAAGTTCTTTATTTATGATAAAAATATAGGGGTTCCAGAAATTATCAAATTAGTGATTTTCATTTGTTTTAAAATAGTTTATTTGTTTTTATTAATAATTTTTGCGGGAAAATTATTATAGTCTTGGAAGCTGGAGCCTTAAATATTTTTTGACGGAAAAACCATAATGTAATTACTAGGTAGTATTTCTTAAAAGAAGGATTCTTATTGACTGAAAAAACAAATTCAATTCCCTTGAAAATTCTTAGCTTTCTGGAGCCTCTTTTGTAGAAGAATGATCACATCTTTTTGTTAAGGGAAAAACTGTTGGTTTTCTATAAATCAGTCCGCGGAATATTGAATTTGATGCCGCCTTCCCAGAACACCAGATAACATACGTTTATCAACAAAATCTTTTCGAACACTTTTCTTTACCCCTTCGCTTACAAATGGTTTTTCAGCATTTATAAGCGACAAGTTTACTAGTCTATCCTTTGACATTGTTGAACGTAAATAATTTTTAATCATTTTAAGTTTAGAAAACGTTCTCGCACAAGAAGCAATGGAAACTGCTACTGTTAGCAACAGTCTTTATGCCACGGATAATTCACCAAAACATTCTTTGCTATATTTAATAATACGCTTTAATACATCAAGATCAGGGGGTGCCTCTTTACCTCCAGCTCGAATTAGCAAAATGAAATCTATCATTTCATTGTATAAAAGAACATTGCCAATATCATCTGGATACTGATTTTGAAAATCCAAACATTTATTTCGAAGGCGTGTTTCTCATTTTCGCCGTCAGTGTCTAATAAATTCAGGTTAAGAAGAAATCTAAATCTTTTTCTTAGTTCTGCCAAACCCTGTCCTCTCTCTTGAATCTCAACGACTAAACGACAACTTCATTCATTACACTTTTCATCTCTTCCTTTGCTGTTAAATCCGCATCTCTAACTTCTTCTCCTGGCATAATATTTTCCCCGCTAGCACGATGCTCAATTCGATTGCCATATTCTTCGCAATATTTTCAGCTGAGTTCAAAGCATTGCTGAGTATTTCTTCCTTTTTTTATTACCACAATGTTGGACTTCTGGAATCTCTCCACAGAGCATAAAAGATTATTACCAGAATGTTGGACTTCTGGATTCTCTCCACCGAGCATAAAAGATTATTACCAGAATGTTGGACTTCTGGAATCTCTCCACAGAGCATAAAAGATTATTACCAGAATGTTGGACTTCTGGACTCTCTCCACCGAGCATAAAAGATTATTACCAGAATTTTGGACTTCTGGAATCTCTCCACAGAGCATAAAAGATTATTACCAGAATGTTGGACTTCTGGAATCTCTCCACAGAGCATAAACGATTATTACCAGAATTTTGGACTTCTGGACTCTCTCCACAGAGCATAAACGATTATTACCAGAATGTTGGACTTCTGGACTCTCTCCACAAAGCATAAAAGATTATTACCAAAATTTTGGACTTCTGGACTCTCTCCACAGAGCATAAACGATTATTACCAGAATGTTGAACTTCTGGACTCTCGCCACAGAGCATAAAAGATTATTACCAGAATGTTGGACTTCTGGACTCTCTCCACAGAGCATAAAAGATTATTACCAGAATTTTAGAATTCTGGACTCTCTCCACCGAGCATAAAAGATTATTACCAGAATTTTGGACTTCTGGACTCTCTCCACCGAGCATAAAAGATTATTACCAGAATTTTGGACTTCTGGAATCTCTCCACAGAGCATAAAAGATTATTACCAGAATGTTGGACATCTGGAATCTCTCCACAGAGCATAAACGATTATTACCAGAATTTTGGACTTCTGGACTCTCTCCACAGAGCATAAACGATTATTACCAGAATGTTGGACTTCTGGACTCTCTCCACAGAGCATAAAAGATTATTACCAGAATGTTGAACTTCTGGACTCTCTCCACAGAGCATAAACGATTATTACCAGAATGTTGAACTTTTGGACTCTCTCCACAGAGCATAAAAGATTATTACCAGAATGTTGGACTTCTGGACTCTCTCTACAGAGCATAAAAGATTATTACCAGAATTTTGGACTTCTGGACTCTCTCCACAGAGCATAAACGATTATTACCAGAATTTTGGACTTCTGGACTCTCTCCACAGAGCATAAAAGATTATTACCAGAATTTTGGACTTCTGGACTCTCTCCACAGAGCATAAACGATTATTACCAGAATTTTGGACTTCTGGACTCTCTCCACAGAGCATAAAAGATTATTACCAGAATTTTGGACTTCTGGAATCTCTCCACAGAGCATAAAAGATTATTACCAGAATGTTGGACATCTGGAATCTCTCCACAGAGCATAAACGATTATTACCAGAATTTTGGACTTCTGGACTCTCTCCACAGAGCATAAACGATTATTACCAGAATGTTGGACTTCTGGACTCTCTCCACAGAGCATAAAAGATTATTACCAGAATGTTGAACTTCTGGACTCTCTCCACAGAGCATAAACGATTATTACCAGAATGTTGAACTTTTGGACTCTCTCCACAGAGCATAAAAGATTATTACCAGAATGTTGGACTTCTGGACTCTCTCTACAGAGCATAAAAGATTATTACCAGAATTTTGGACTTCTGGACTCTCTCCACAGAGCATAAACGATTATTACCAGAATTTTGGACTTCTGGACTCTCTCCACAGAGCATAAAAGATTATTACCAGAATTTTGGACTTCTGGACTCTCTCCACAGAGCATAAACGATTATTACCAGAATTTTGGACTTCTGGACTCTCTCCACAGAGCATAAAAGATTATTACCAGAATTTTGGACTTCTGGAATCTCTCCACAAAGCATAAAAGATTATTACCAAAATTTTGGACTTCTGGACTCTCTCCACAGAGCATAAACGATTATTACCAGAATGTTGAACTTCTGGACTCTCACCACAGAGCATAAAAGATTATTACCAGAATGTTGGACTTCTGGACTCTCTCCACAGAGCATAAAAGATTATTACCAGAATTTTGGACTTCTGGACTCTCTCCACAGAGCATAAACGATTATTACCAGAATTTTGGACTTCTGGACTCTCTCCACAGAGCATAAACGATTATTACCAGAATGTTGGACTTCTGGACTCTCTCCACAGAGCATAAAAGATTATTACCAGAATGTTGAACTTCTGGACTCTCTCCACAGAGCATAAACGATTATTACAAGAATGTTGAACTTTTGGACTCTCTCCACAGAGCATAAAAGATTATTACCAGAATGTTGGACTTCTGGACTCTCTCTACAGAGCATAAAAGATTATTACCAGAATTTTGGACTTCTGGACTCTCTCCACAGAGCATAAACGATTATTACCAGAATTTTGGACTTCTGGACTCTCTCCACAGAGCATAAAAGATTATTACCAGAATTTTGGACTTCTGGACTCTCTCCACAGAGCATAAACGATTATTACCAGAATTTTGGACTTCTGGACTCTCTCCACAGAGCATAAAAGATTATTACCAGAATTTTGGACTTCTGGAATCTCTCCACAAAGCATAAAAGATTATTACCAAAATTTTGGACTTCTGGACTCTCTCCACAGAGCATAAACGATTATTACCAGAATGTTGAACTTCTGGACTCTCACCACAGAGCATAAAAGATTATTACCAGAATGTTGGACTTCTGGACTCTCTCCACAGAGCATAAAAGATTATTACCAGAATTTTGGACTTCTGGACTCTCTCCACAGAGCATAAAAGATTATTACCAGAATGTTGGACTTCTGGACTCTCTCCACAGAGCATAAACGATTATTACCAGAATTTTGGACTTCTGGACTCTCTCCACAGAGCATAAAAGATTATTACCAGAATTTTGGACTTCTGGAATCTCTCCACAGAGCATAAAAGATTATTACCAGAATTTTGGACTTCTGGAATCTCTCCACAGAGCATAAAAGATTATTACCAGAATTTTGGACTTCTGGTATCTCTCCACAGAGCATAAAAGATTATTACCAGAATGTTGGACTTCTGGACTCTCTCCACAGAGCATAAAAGATTATTACCAGAATGTTGGACTTCTGGAATCTCTCCACAGAGCATAAAAGATTATTACCAGAATGTTGGACTTCTGGAATCTCTCCACAGAGCATAAAAGATTATTAACAGAATGTTGGACTTCTGGACTCTCTCCACCGAGGATAAAAGATTATTACCAGAATTTTGGACTTCTGGAATTTCTCCACAGAGCATAAAAGATTATTACCAGAATTTTGGACTTCTGGAATCTCTCCACAGAGCATAAATTATTATTACCAGAATGTTGGACTTCTGGACTCTCTCCACCGAGCATAAAAGATTATTACCAGAATTTTGGACTTCCGCAATCTTTCCACAGAGCATAAAAGATTATTACCAGAATGTTGGACTTCTGGAATCTCTCCACAGAGCATAAAAGATTATTACCAGAATGTTGGACTTCTGGAATCTCTCCACAGAGCATAAAAGATTATTACCAGAATTTTGGACTTCTGGAATCTCTCCACAGAGCATAAAAGATTATTACCAGAATGTTGGACTTCTGGACTCTCTCCACCGAGCATAAAAGATTATTACCAGAATTTTGGACTTCTGGACTCTCTCCACAGAGAATACAAGATTATTACCAGAATTTTGGACTTCTGGAATCTCTCCACAGAGCATAAAAGATTATTACCAGAATTTTGGATTTCTGGGATCTCTCCACAGAGCATAAAAGATTATTACCAGAATGTTGGACTTCTGGAATCTCTCCACAGAGCATAAACGATTATTACCAGAATTTTTGACTTCTGGACTCTCTCCACAGAGCATAAACGATTATTACCAGAATGTTGGACTTCTGGACTCTCTCCACAGAGCATAAAAGATTATTACCAGAATGTTGGACTTCTGGACTCTCTCCACAGAGCATAAAAGATTATTACCAGAATTTTGGACTTCTGGACTCTCTCCACAGAGCATAAAAGATTATTACCAGAATTTTGGACTTCTGGAATCTTTCCACAGAGCATAAAAGATTATTACCAGAATGTTGGACTTCTGGAATCTCTCCACAGAGCATAAAAGATTATTACCAGAATGTTGGACTTCTGGAATCTCTCCACAGAGCATAAAAGATTATTACCAGAATGTTGGACTTCTGGAATCTCTCCACAGAGCATAAAAGATTATTACCAGAATGTTGGACTTCTGGACTCTCTCCACCGAGCATAAAAGATTATTACCAGAATTTTGGACTTCTGGACTCTCTCCACAGAGCATAAAAGATTATTACCAGAATTTTGGACTTCTGGAATCTCTCCACAGAGCATAAAAGATTATTACCAGAATGTTGGACTTCTGGAATCTCTCCACAGAGCATAAACGATTATTACCAGAATTTTGGACTTCTGGACTCTCTCCACAGAGCATAAACGATTATTACCAGAATGTTGGACTTCTGGACTCTCTCCACAGAGCATAAAAGATTATTACCAGAATGTTGAACTTCTGGACTCTCTCCACAGAGCATAAACGATTATTACCAGAATGTTGAACTTTTGGACTCTCTCCACAGAGCATAAAAGATTATTACCAGAATGTTGGACTTCTGGACTCTCTCCACAGAGCATAAACGATTATTACCAGAATTTTGGACTTCTGGACTCTCTCCACAGAGCATAAACGATTATTACCAGAATTTTGGACTTCTGGACTCTCTCCACAGAGCATAAACGATTATTACCAGAATTTTGGACTTCTGGACTCTCTCCACAGAGCATAAAAGATTATTACCAGAATTTTGGACTTCTGGAATCTCTCCACAGAGCATAAAAGATTATTACCAGAATTTTGGACTTCTGGACTCTCTCCACAGAGCATAAACGATTATTACCAGAATGTTGAACTTCTGGACTCTCTCCACAGAGCATAAAAGATTATTACCAGAATGTTGGACTTCTAGACTCTCTCCACAGAGCATAAAAGATTATTACCAGAATGTTGGAGTTCTGGACTCTCTCCACAGAGCATAAAAGATTATTACCAGAATGTTGAACTTCTGGACTCTCTCCACAGAGCATAAAAGATTGGATGCCAAAAGTTATGTAGGCGCTAAATGAAACTTTTAAAAAGAGTTAATAAATATCCCAGAACCAAATTTTCGTTCTTGAATATACTCTCCAAGTTAAAAATGTTCAAGGCAGGCTATTATTTCGTTTCGATTATGGTACGCGTTGTACAGTGCTGTTCGACAAAAGTGATTCACCTGATATTTTTTACTTAAAATTCTTTTCGCCAATTATTTTTGGGGTCAAACTAATTTTTAATCTTACTAATATAAAGACCCCTTCCCGACCACCTTGTAAAAAAGTTTACTCACCCTAAGGTATTCTATTGATAATTATAATTTTGGATATAAATGAGATTTATGGAAAAACTGTGACTCACTTATTTCCTGCAACTAGTAATCAATAGAAACATAACCGAACAGCTTTAAATAAAGAATAATAGAGGTATTATTTATTTATAATAGATAATATAGTTCGAAATATTTAATAATCTATTGGTCATCCTTTATTTTGAATAACCTTTTCAACCCTTTTTGTCATTGACTTGATTAGGTTCTGGCAAATCTCATCTCCAAACATTGAATTCCATTCGGATATGAAATTCACAATCAAATCCTCTTTGTTGCTCAACTACTTTCTCGAGAGCCTGTACTATATCATAAGTTTTCTATGGGGTTGAGGTCAGGAGATTGGTGAGGCCATGTCATAAAACTCACCTGTTTCTCATCAAAGTATTCCTTCATCAATTTTTATTCGTGAGAGGGAGCATTATCCTGCATAAAAATGAGATTGGTGGGGTCGATTTGCACCCTTTCAGCAGAAGGGAGCAGACAAGACTCTAAAATTCTCTTGTTCTGCTTGCTCCTGAGGGTCTTTTCAATAGGTTTTAAGAAACCAGTTCCATGAAAAGAAAAGCATCCCCAGAACATTATACTGAACGGATGCTTGACAGTACTTACTGTTAAAATTCAAAGAGCTTTCAAAGCTTCTTCTTCGGATTTTAGATCGCTTATCCTTTGAATTTAGCTCAACTTTCGTTTCATCGAAGAAGAGAACATTTAGTAAAAAAAAAATCAGGTGAGTCACTTTTATCGAACAACACTGTATCTTTCACTGAATCTGGTTTCACACTCTTGATTTACCGTTCGAGAAACGTATTGCTTCTGCATTGCCCATCGTGATGAAGAAGCAGAAAAGAACGCGAACAGTCTGTCGAAGACACCAAAAATTTTGTAACACATGGATCTACTGCACAGGAATGAAGACAAGCTAAATTGAGATTATGATTTTCACTGTTTACAAACATTGCTCTTGGGTATAAATCCAATATCTTCTTTTGGAAACCATTTCTAGCTTCAGCCATCACAGCTGCGATATCATAGAACTTCAACGACAATCTTCAATGGGTAAACCATATTGTTCTAAAAAGCCGAGAAGTTTGATGACAATACAACTGGCATCGTTTTTCTCAAGTTGAAAAAAGACTAAGATTACTTTCAACTTCATTTTGACTGATAGATATAAACCGTAATGTCAAAGAAAGTCGGTTTTTCGTGGGCAATGTCAGGAGTTGAACCCATTGTGTAATATTTCGCTTCTCTTATTTCATCAAATATTTTTCTACGGCTGCTTCAGCAAGAAGATGTACAATTTCATTTTGAGTTCTGTTCGAGAGGTAAGTCAATAGTTTAGCATGATCTTTGCGTTCGTCAATATGTTGTGCCAAAATTGAATCCTATTTTGCCAGAAGTTTAATAGTAGTAAAAAAAAAATCCAGAATTCTGGTTTGTATTATTCTGAGACAACCCTGCTATTGATTCTCCCCTGTGCCCTCTGAGGGCCAAATTCTGTTTTCCCAGAAAAGAAATAACATCAATAACACGACCCAGAATGACTTTCCATTTCTTTCTTTCTTTCTGCCGACAGTTGCTGTTGAAATTTAGCATCCAGTGTTGTATGAGTTTGAAAAAGGCGTCTCATATCTAGGCACTTAATCATGTAATTTCTATGCACAGAACTGTTTTCATGATCTGGAATCCGTGGATTTAATTTCCTCCAATTTCTGAATCCATCCTTCTTTGCAAAACTAGACTTTTGGGAATCTGATTCCGTTGCAAATAAGAAGCAAGGAAAACAGTAGCATCATCCACGGAAGGGGGAGTACAATAACCAAGTTCTTCGTAAAGCTTCGCTGTTTGCAGACCGCTTGAAAAACCACTGCGTTGACAAGGATCTCCATTGCTAATCTTCAACAAATGGACCATTAAAATGCTGAAAATCTTCCAATCCTTGTTTTACCAATTTCTGGATTAGTACATCCTCAACTAGTAACTTCAATCTCCCCAAATTCATTACTTTCCAATAGAAATGGCTGCCGGCTTTAGCACTGATTTCCACTTTCAATTTCTTTATCACTAAATCGTTTCTTCATATCTTTATTCTCACTCAAAACCTGTTCATCTTTATTTTCACTCAGATCCTTCTCATCTCCCTTATCACTCAGATTCTTGCAATCAGATTCTGACAATCAGATTCTGGAAATCAGATTCTAACAATCAGATTCTAACAATCAGATTCGGAGAATCAGATTCTGACAATCAGATTCGGAGAATCAGATTCAAAGAATCAGATTCTGACAATCAGATTCTGACAATCAGATTCTGAAAATCAGATTCGGAGAATCAGATACTGACAATCAGATTCTGACAATCAAATTCTGACAATCAGATTCTAACAATCAGATTCTGGCAATCAGATTCGGAGAATCAGATTCTGGCAATCAGATTCTGGAAATCAGATTCTGACAATCAGATTCTGGAAATCAGATTCGGATAATCAGATTATGACAATCAGATTCTGACAATCAGATACTTACAATCAGATTCTGACAATCAGATTCTGACAATTAGATTCTGACAATTAGATTCTGACAATCAGATTTTGGCAATCAGATTCTGACAATCAGATTCTGACAATCAGATTCTGACAATTAGATTCTGACAATTAGATTCTGACAATCAGATTCTGACAATCAGATTCTGACAATCAGATTCTGGCAATCAGATTCTGGCAATCAGATTCTGGCAATCAGATTCTCACAGATCTACTGACTCATTCTTGTATTCATAATCTCTTTCTACAACTACAGGTACAATTTGTGTTTTTACTTCCTTCTTTAAAATCGCTTCCAATGCTCCTTTGTGTCTTTTTTATTGTTTTTTTTTACTGTTTCCAAAACAAAGAACCGATTCGTTTTGCTGTCTTCATCTGTGGATAAAGGATGGGATTTGGAGATTTTTTTTATTTTCTTATCTTCAAACCTGAAAGTAAAATTATATATAAGGTTGGCAAAGGGCCAACAAAACAATGAAGACCAACAATCAATTTTATCCAAAAAATGGGCGAGAAAATCCAACGGTCCCTACAGTATAGACACTTCCATTATTTTAGTATAAATTTCGATACCTAAGGTTTAAAATGATTTTTTTTAATGAAAACGCATTCTTGAAGATTTATTTTTAGTTGAAAGCTAAAGGATTAAATTTATTATTTCTAGTAAGCAAAATATTCTGGTGTATTTCAAATAAAAATTATATTGATTGGAATATCAAATATTTGCTCGATTTAAAAAAATCTCTTTTTAAACGGCCATTTCCTCACTTTTATGAAATTTGTAAAGGAAACAAAATCAAAATTATCGATTTTAAAAATCTTACAAAAATAAAATATATATTTGTGACCCGTTATTCGAGTAAAATTAGCAAATTTAAAGTTAAATTAATCTGATTTGAAACAAATATAACTTCTTTATAGCATAGTATACAAGTATTTCTTTGCGACGGCTCCTGTTTTTTAACGTTGTTATTGAAGAATCGACGAGCTCCGACGTGTTGACGGGCTTTATGGATGACTAGAATTGACATAAATTTATGAAATCTAAGTAAACGCATTTTTTTTTGGGGGGGGGGGATGAATCTACGAAGTAATTTTTACAAATTAACATATTTTCAGCAATTATCAAATATTTAATTGACATTTAATTACATTTAAATATGATTTATGAAAAAATGATAACATTTAAAATACTACAATTTTTTTCTTGAATAAGATTTAAAATTTAATAACTGAGATATGAATGAAATGCCATGATGGGGGTAACTCAGTTTATGAAATGTTATGGTATTTTATTTAATAATAATTTATATTTCTAAATATCTTTCTTTTAATTTTAAAGCTGAGACATAAACATGCAATGAATAACGAATTGCAGACAAGCGAGTTTCTCTGTAAATGGAGACAACTCTTACATGACCTTTGCATAATTATGGCATGTACAGAATTTTCATATTAAGAAAAAAATAACGCTAAAATTTTAACAAAATGTCAAAATTATTTAAAAAATACTGGATGTCAATGACTTTTACTAAACTTTTCAATTTTTTCTTCGTAAACATATTTTCCACTTAATTACAAAATAAGCTACAAGAACAGAAGTAAATGCAGAATTTGAAACGATTTTTTTAATTATTATAAATGATTTAATGAAAATTTAAAAAATTGTAAAGAATTCTTGTAAAAATTCATTTTTCGTGGATTTTTTTTTCTTAAGACAATAGTGTCCTTAATATATCTTATTTATAAATGCAAAACTTTTCTAATTAAATAATTTGATAGTTTTAATTCATTTTTTTAGTTACGATTCGGAGCAGATTTTTGGTAACTGGTGGTCCTGTCTAAAAAAAAAAATGATTTACATTCTTCAAAGAAACCTAACTTAAATTAATAAAAGAACAGGAATGTAATTTCTTGAAATTTCATGAAATTAAATAAGTCTTGCATAACGTAAAAAAATATTTCTTACCAAGATTTTCTAAAACAAATACTTTCAAAAATAATTTAATTCATTTGTGAATAAGTCCAACAATTTCAATAAAAACCGACATTTGATTTTTTTCAAGAATTTCCAAATCAATGTGTTTTTTATTTGTTTTATTTTTTTTTCCGGAAAAAAGCGCATAAACACTCAATGTATGGATGTAATAATGCCAATAATGGGGGAAATGGATTTAGCAGAATATTTATTTCTTCCATAACTCAAGCATTAGCAAGCAATGAGATTGTATTCATCCCTACGCGACCACCTATTTTTAACATAAATTGTAACATAGATTTTACACAAAATTCTAGATTATCTCCCTTGAGATATGTTCTTTTTAGAAGCTGCCACTGAGTATTCATACAGTCAAGCATGTGACCTTGTCGGAGTTAGCTCCTCCTCAGTTCCTTAATCCTTCAACAGGGGTCTCTCTCCCCTGGCTATAAATACTGGCTGACCCTTCGCCTCGATCTCTCTTTTCCACTTAGGCCTTGGGCCACCACCTCGCGTGGAGGTGAGGTAAATCTCTCTTTTCAACTAACACCGATATGTGACCTCTCACTGATACAGCGTTTCCCAAATTCTGGGAACACGCTAAGAACAATACACGTACGTACGAACACTCACAACACACACACATAATTTCACCACACAAACACTATGTAACTGTCCATGTCTTTGTAACTTGTTATTAATATATATATTTGTTTACATATATATATCGGACTTGTTTGTTTTCTTTGTCTTCTTTGGACTTAATTAAAGTCCAACATTCTCATGTAGCTGGACCGGCTAGTAGGAAATTTTAACCGTCTGATATCTCTTTACATATTCACTCCACAGTCCACTACATAATGGTGACCCCGACGTGATACGAACACGCAGCCTTCTGATTTCTACCTAATATGAGTTATTAAATGATACGAGAACCTTGTTTTGAACCAATGATAAACAAAGGCCTGTTTTGTGAGTTATTTTCACTTAGCTCTGGTTGTTTCGATAAGAAGTTGTTAAGATGACACTGTTAAGGGCCTATAAAGCGGGACATTTCCTGTCGTCACTCTTTATCTTTCTAGCATGCAGTAGCAGTGTACAACCTCAACCACCAGTTCGTCACTTGCAATGTCTTCCTTCTTTTGCCTGCATAATCGTTGATTTCCAGAATTGTTTTTTTTTGTGGGTGGGGGGGTCCTCAATTGCATAAATAACAAATTATAAAATATCGCCTTTTTGAAATTCATTTCATTTCGTTACACGCGTCATTTTTTCACATGTACAATATTTACATTGTTCGGACTGTGGTCCTCATCTTTGTTGCCACATTCACGGCATTTCGGCCGTTGTATGCTCCGGTTCTTTTTCAGGTTCTATTTAATATAGATAGAACCTGAAAAGGTCCAAAAGTCTGAGATGAGGTATTATAATTATTTACGCTATTTACATTGTACGGGCTGTTGTCCTCATCTTTGTTGCCATATTCGCGACGTTTCGGCCGTTGTACGCTCCGGTCTTCTTCAGGATCTGTCCCTATTTCTGAGATATTGTAACAATAATTATTTACACTGTTTACATTGTTCGGACAGTTGTCCTCATCTTTGTTGCCATAGTAACGACCTTTCGGCCATTGTAAATTCCGGCCTTCTTCAGGATATTTCTGGGATGAGGTATTGTAATTATTTACCCTTTTTACATTGTTTTGATTGTTGTCCTCATCTTTGTTGCCATATTTGCGACGTTTCGGCCGTTGTACGCGCCGGCCTTCTTCAGGATCTGTCTATATTTCTGAGATAAGGTATTGTAATTATTTACACTATTTACATTGTTCGGACTGTTGCCCTCATCTTTGTTGCCATATTCACGACCTTGTGGCCGTTGTACGCGCCAGTGTTCTTTAGGTGACTGGAATTTCGAACTGAACGCTTTATTTCGTCCACCGGGAGTAGATTGTTCTAGTTCCACGTGCCATACCTCTTCCGGATGTCTCAGTTATCTCACTTTAACTCAACTCTTCGAGGTTTTTGTTTACCTCTGGAGTAGCGAAGTGCTGAATTCACAACTCTTTGAGTCAAATCACTGGATCCAATCAAGGAAACATGGCTCAGTTGATAAAATACGTTGGTTGAATCCAGTGAGAGAGTTTGACGAGACCTTTCGCGTGAATTTTATTTTGCTGGAGAACTCTGCGCGACGGAGAATCCAAGGCATTTGGCCAGTAACGCCTCCCCCGGATTGAGACAGGCGAGCTCTGGCAAAGCTGTCGACATCAGGCTATCGGGTGCGGCTTGGTTACGCCAGCCCAATTGATGCTGCCCTCTTTCGCCAGTTTGGTCGTTGAGATCGTGTAGATCTTTCCTTATTCCGCCGTTCGGGTGTTCGGAGATTGGTTGTGTTCAGTCTGGTCCCTCCCCTACAGGTTCTATTTAATAAACCTTATTTAATCGAAGAATTGTTGCGTTAATATACTATATAAAAATATGAAATTTTAGAACGCTCATAAACATTCTTCAGGCTCACTGTGAAACAAGGATAAACTATGGAAGATGCTAAGTGATGTAATGCAATGCCTATTAAAAGAAAAGCGAGTAAATGTTGTTATTGTTTTTGATATTTTAAAATAAATATATATATAAATAAATTTAATAGCACTGTTATGGGACCTTACCTATAACGACTGAATGAACTCTTCCTTACACTATAAATACTGCGCCTCTCAAGAGAGACGTAGAACGAGTCGAGAAGGAAACGAGTCGAGCCAATAGTAGTTCACTCCAAACCAGACTGACAGTCATACTAACACTTTCAACATCTTGTATTATTATTGTGTGTAATGTATCTTTGTTGTTTCTACTCTTGTGTTCGTGTTGTTCTTCCTTGGTCCTAACCTTGGAGCATAACAGTGGCGACGAGGATATTGGACCATAACAAGCACCAATAACAGCGTTTAGCCATTTTCGTTTATTCCGTATTAAATTACACCACTTAGCATCATCCATATTTTGCCTTGACTTTCAAGGTAGCCTGGACACTAATTATGAGTATTGTGAAATGTAAAAATTCTAAACCACAGAGTTTAATTGGACCGCAGGGAACCAGCCAATGAAGCGTTTTGGTTAAGTATTGCTGACTCTTTCTCACCTCTTAGAAATTCTTCAGTATTTGTTTTTTTTTTTTAATATATTCTGAGCAGCCTTTTACAGTAGAGGTACAATTACATGTGGATTTTATCACATGCAAAAAACAAAACAAAAAAAACAAACCAAAAATCTGAACTAATTTAAATAGAGTATATCAGCCAGACGAAAACATTGAAAGCCCTCACACGGCTTACACAAGTTCAACGCATTGCACAGTAGGTTTTTCTTTGTCCATTTTGCAGTAATCCCTGACAAAGAATTCTTAATAAACTTAGGGTGAATTTTTACCTCATTGAATCAGGTCAGCTTCAGATGTTGCAGTCTCTCTTGATAACCCCGGGATAGAGAAAAATAACGCATAACCTACCCAGCGAGCTTGAAGAAACGGATGTTGGGACAAGTTTAGACGAGATAACAAAAAGATCAAATTTATTAAGCGCTACGAAAGAAGAAGAAGAAGAAGAAGAAGAAGAAGAAGAAGAAGAAGAAGAAGAAGAAGAAGAACTATAGCAATTTAAATGGAAAGTTTTTTCTTTTTTTTTTCAGCAGACTCCTTGTGGAGGACGGAAAACTTACCAAATATGGCGGCTGTGGTTTCAGAAGCGAACACATTGTTATGGGACCCGTGTGCTAACTAGACGTCTACCATAAATATCTTTACAGTGTTAAAGGAGTTCCAACAGATCTGTTTACTGATAGCTGGTTATGAAATAGTTTCATGCCTTTTGCGAAGGCAATAATAATCTTTATAATGTAGGTGTCCCCAAACTGATATCTTTTTTCTTCTTAGATTCATATTGTATCCATAAACCATAACCAATGTTTTGTTCATTTGCCTAGTTACTGATTCTTGCTTAAGTTGTGTAAATGACGTACTACAGTTGACTGCGTGCACAAGAACTGTGCAACCACTTAAAAACGTTCGGATATTTCCCTAACAAAACGCTGCGGAAATTGGCATCAGCAGCAGCAGTAGAGATACTTTGGCAATGACTTCAAACCAATTTCCGCATCTGAGAAAATGTTTCATTTTATTTACTGTTTATTTGACGTGCAAATGAAATTTGTTTTTAATGATATCCGTATTTTGTCATGTGCTTTTCGTTTGAAACCATAAATATTTTTCATTAAAGCTTAAGACTATGAAAGAAGGAAACTAATAAATGCCAGAGTGGATTATCAAGCGATAAGCAAGAGGTTTATCCCTTGTTATATTACAGACATATGTCTGTGTTTGTGGGTGCGTGTGTGTGCGTGTGTGTGTGTGTGTGTGTGTGTGTGTGTGTGCCCGACAAATGTTAAATAATAGTGGCCGTCGAATTTCAAGAATTTGAGACCTGCTTTCTACACGCCAAATAAGGTTCTATCGTATTACCTTATCACACGGAACATTACTATGACAGAAAGAAAGAGCGAGAGAGAGAGAGAGAGACATACAGACAGAGAAAAAGTGCAAGGCATCCCAGACACTATAGATTCAGCGAAATGTGTTTTTCAAAACTAAGCAAAGTATTAAGAAACGGGAAAATTTCGTTAAAAACAAAGAAAGTTGAGGCAATGCTGGGCAACCTCCTCACGGATGAAGCGAGTTGAACCAACAGAAATGTGTCTCTACAGAAGGATGCTCAGAATACCGTAGACCGAACATGTGAGCAACGACGACGTTTCAGATCGTGTTAACGAAAATAGCATTTATAGTTAACCAAGAAGAGACAGTAGAAAAGAAAGAGGAAAGAGGTCTTAGAAAATTTGATAACCCCAGGACAGAGAACAACAACGCATAACCTACCTAGCAAGCTTGAAGAAATGGATGTTGGAAAACGTTTAGGAGAAATAAGAAAAAGATTAAAATTATTAAGAGCTAAGAAAGCCAGGGTATTGTGGAGAGCCATGATCACCAACGTTCTGGAGGGACACGACACATAGAAGAAGAAGAAGAAGAAGAAGAAGAAGAAGAAGAAGAAGAAGAAGAAGAAGAAGAAGAAGAAGAAGAAGAAGAAGAAGAAGAAGAACTATAGCTATTTAAATAGGAAATTTATTTATTTTTTTTAGCAGATTCTTTGTGGACGACCGAAAACTTACCAAATATGGCGGCTGTGATTTCAGAAGCGAACACATTGTTATGGGGCCCGTGTGGTAACTAGACGCCTACCATGAAAATTCTTAGATTGGTAAACGGATTCCAACTGATCTATTTACCGGTAGCTGGTGAGGAAGTGGTTTCACGCCTTTTGTCAAGGCAATGCCATTATTATTGCCTTTATAATATAGGTATTCCCCAAATCGATATATTTGAACTTATTTTGTTCTTAATTTTCATTAGTAACCTTCCTAATGGTACCAGTTCTCAACTTGGTATCTATGCTGATGACACAGTCATTGACTTCTGTCTCGATAATAAGCCTGATCAGTTCGATATGGTCAAATTGGAATCAGGCGTAACAATGATTCACAGTTTGTTGTTAACTGGGGCAATGAATGGCTTGCTAATTGAACCTCTTCCAAAACGAAACTTCACTTTATTAAACATCTGAGATACCCTTTCTGCTTTTCATCAGCATGGCTGATGCTAAACTTCAAGAGAGTGACTTGTTTCTCCTTTTCGGCGGACATTAAGTAAAATGATTATATTTAATTCAGTTCAAGGGCTGTAGCAAAGAAAGTTGGTTCACTGTGTCGTGCTAGACATTTTTTCTCTCCAAAATATATTTGACATATTTATAAGTCTATCATTCGTCCATGCATTGAATATTGCTGGCACATATGGTACGGTTTTCTTGATAAAATCCAAAAATGAATCAGTAATATTATTGGACCTGACCTCGGATCTCGGCTTCAGACATTTACTCACTGCGGTAATATAGCTTCCCCCTGCCTTTTCTATAAATATTTTCAGGGTAATTTTTCGAATGAACTCTTCGCTATAGTACCTAGACTTTATAAATGTAAGCGGAGTGTTAGATTGGTTGCAAGGTGTCATCAATTCGCAGTTGTAACGGCTACATATAACCGTAAGTTTCATTTCATCGTTCGCTTGTGAAAATTTCTTATGGCTCCATGCTTTTCACAATTAAATGCTCAAAAATTTAAATGCAATGTCAACAGATATCGGCTGTCTTCCTATTTATTTTTTCCATCGTTCTCGCTCCTTAGTATTGTTTCTGCTTTCTAATTCTTCAACACACAGTGACACCCTTGTCTTACTGGCTTTACTGTCTTGCTCAGGACAAACTCAATTCATATATATATATATATATATATATATATATATATATATATATATATATATATATATATATATATATATATTAAAGACATTTTATGATATGTTTAACGTTCTTTTTATAGATACAAGTATTTAAGCAAATGCTCTGTTTTATAATAAACAGTATTAAATAACATTTACCGGCCTGAATGTTTATTGAAAGACATTTTATGATATGTTTAACGTTCTTTTTATTGTCGGACCTTGTCCAATTCAAAAATATATCACGTCATTTGATACGCTAGAGCAGATATGAATAGACAGAGATTCATGGAAGATTTAAGTTTAAAGATAGTAAAATCGACCTTGCTAACCAGACGCTTCTCTGTGGCCGAACGGTTAAGGCACGTCACGCGAAATGACGGTTCCGTATAGGATACAGGTTCGATTCCTGTCTGAGAACGAAAATTTTCTATGAAACAGAACATTTGCTTAAATACTTGTATCTATAAAAAGAACGTTAAACATATCATAAAATGTCTTTAAGTAAATTGTCGGACCTTGTCCAATTCCAAAAAAAAATATATATATATAAAAGTGAACATAGAAGTCAACACTTAGAGGCGACAGTCTGTTTCATGCCAGATGCAATCATCAGGCCAAGAGATTTAGGGAGTAGTCGAGGCTAAATTTTTCTATGTCCATACTGTGTTATAAATGTAGCGAAAGTGCTCTACTGATTATCAGGAGCTGAATATGAAGAAATATAGTCTTAAAGTGTGCTATATTTTATGGGATAAAGTGCTCAATATCAGATATATATATATAGTGCGATGGAAAAATTGTCGTCCAAATTATGCAAAAAAAATGAAAATAACACTAACCTCTCATTTTATCACATATTTACCAAAATTTAACGAAAATATCTTCAAATACTGAATAGTAAATTATTCAATAAAATCGCCATTGGCTTCAACCACACCCACCAGACAACTTTGGAATCTCCTACAACTCTTCTGAACAGTGTTGGAGAATACTGCCATAATCCTTGCCTTCATCTTTGGCATTACAAGGAGTTTTGTTGGCCACTTGCTCAACTGCGCCCCATATTTAATAATCAAGGGGGCAGAAGTCTGAGGAGTTACATGGTCAAATGTAAGGAGTGATGGGGTCTCCTGCTTGTGTGGCATGGTGCAGAGTCCTGTTTCCAGAAATAATGTCTTCCAGAAGCCACCCTCTTGGCCCTCGGCAGCCCTACCTCCTCAAGACACTCAATGTAGGCCTCCGTGTTGTGGCCCTCACATAGAAATTAGGGAGTTCTTTTCTCATCAGAACTTCGAAGATGGAAGCCAGAGTGTGAATGTTGGTACAATTACTGAAGGCCTGAATGATCTTTTACCTCTCATCATTGCTCAGTTGGGAAGACATTGTTGGTCTGACGCAAAATGATTTTAACCTCTTCTCTTTCTAGCTGAATAACTCAAAGGGTTTTTCAAGGATTCTTACAAATGGTGTCAAGATAATTGTTTTATCTGAAAACCTGGAAAAAAACCCCAGTCACTTTTGTGTTTTGTTTTTGTGTCTGATGGACAATTATCCCATGCTATTTCATGATTTGAACAATATTGCTGTTACACCCGGTGTATATATATATATATATATATATATATATATATATATATATATATATATATATATATATATATATATATTCTTTTTATACTTTATTAGTAGATTGTTGTGGTGTGCTCCTTCTAATGAGTCTACTGTGGACTCTTCCGTTTACTATAAAGTAGTAGGAATGTAAGCCTCGGGGAACAGTGATAGAGTGTTCTACTACGGCTTTTTTGCAGCTCTGTCGAACTCTCTACCTTGGGCAGAGAGGAACCCGAACGAAGCTTTGCCGAAGGGCAAAGTTTCGTTCGGGGAGGTAGACAGAGCCGGGCCCGTTTATGTGGGTTCCACGGGAATATTTTTGGCCGAGCCTACGGACTCGGAGATCCCACGGTAAACACGGCCTTGTGCCACATACATCCCTCGTGGGGGGGGGGGCTGTTAAATATTAACAGTGATAAACTGAACGCTGGTTTAGATACACACTCCTAAGTCGTGTAACACACTTCTGATATATCTACTGTTCAATGCACTATTTATCTCCAACCTCTTGTTCCAAGATGTTGTGAGCAAGTAATTGTGTAAGGCATAACAAGACAAGGACGGGGCTGTGCCGAAGGGCAGGGTTTCGTCCGTGGAGATAGACAGACCCGAACCCGTTTATGCGGGCTCGGATGACCAACGTTAAATGCGGCCTTATATAACAGGGAGTGTGTGTCGGTTGACCAGCGTTCACTCTATATCCCTGTTATATAAGGCCGAGTTTAATGTTGGTCATCCGAGCTCGCATAAACGGGTTCGGGTCTGTCTACCTCCCCAGACGAAACTCTGCCAGCCTCGTCCTGGTTCCTCTCTGCCCAAGGCAGAGAGTTCGACAAGAGCTGCGAACAGCTACAGTATCGGTAGAACAATCTATATCACTGTTCCCCCCGAGGCTTACTTTCCTACTAATTTTATAGTAAGCGGAAGAGTCCACAATAGACTCATTAGAGGAAGGACACCCAAACATAGGTGGAATTTAATTAAACAAATGCTCTGTTTATTTAATTAAACGGTATTAATTACATTTACCGGCCTGAATGTTCGAGAAATTTCGTAGAAAATATGCGTTCTCCGACTTGTTATGTCATTTACATACAGAGAAATGTCTGGTTAGCATTATCCAGTTTCTACAGAAGGATGCTGAGGATATCATGGACCGAACATGTGATCAAAAAAACAAAAATGAAACTTATGCTTAACATTAGGAAGAGACAGTTGAAATTTCTAGCAAACATAATGAAGAAAGAGGGCTTGGAAATACTCACAAGACAGATTAACGGCAAAGAAAAGCGTACTGAAATGTTATGCAATATCAGTCCTCCTATATTCGCTGGATACTCTCCGCATTGAAGTAACAGAAATATGGTTCTACAGAAGGATACTGAGAATATCATGGACTAAACATGTGAGCGACGTGTTGGAGATTTTTGTGTACCTTATGTACTAGTGAGACAACCAAAATGAGCTGACACATTTTATAGTTCGCCAATAGAAGGTTAACCAATCAGAAGACTTAAAATATTCAATCCGACGTGTATAAATGCGGCCATTTTGTTTTTTCTCCGAATATCCACTGCCGACCTCTGATATCGATGACCAGAAGAACTACTGAACTACGCTCTGCTACTTTCTCCGAATATTCACTGCCAACCTCTGATATGGAAGACCTTAAGAATTACTGAACAGCTGCTACTAGATATTGGTGTTGTTTCATTGAACAAATTACTTACTGTGCTGGATTCTACATTCAGACTACGGTGAACATGTATAACACGACGTTTTAGAGAAAATAGAAAAAAAAAGGAAACTAATTCTTAACATCAGGAAAAGACAGCTGAAATTTATAGAGCCCATGATGTGGAAAGAGTGCTTGGAAACTATGACATTCACAAGACAGACAGAGAATGAGGGGCAGAGGAAAGCACAACACAATCTACGTTAAGAGCTTGTGTAAGTGGTCGGCACAAGTGTGATCGGGAGAGATAACAGAAACATTTACTAAGAGCTACAAAAGATAGGAACTTGAGGCCCTCGCCAATATCCTGAAGAGAAACGGCACATTTATTTATTTATTTTTTAAAGCATATCACCCAAGCAAGGCGGGAGTGCCACTAGTACGCAAGGGTTTACAGAGAGTGAGAGCAAGAGTAAAGAGTCGTCTTCTAGGAAAGGATAGACAGAAGAACGGGTATCAAGATCAATCTATCAGAACATTTCGATTGACATTACATTTGAATATTTGAAGATTATAGCCATCAGGGAAGCAAACAAGAGGAAAAGAGTTCTACTGTTGTGAAGTGCGAGATAAGAAGCTGTTGGAGTAGAAGAGACGGCTACATTTAACCGTTTCCACAGTGAAAGGTGGGTCCGAGATGCCAGCCTAGTACCACTCTTAAATTCATGTAGTTTGGGTACCAGTAAAGAATAGTTCATCAGAGCAGTTGCCATGGAAAGATTTGTAGAAAAGACAGAGGAAAGCCACACCACGTCTGTGAGAAAGTGACTGTAGACGAGATGCCAGGGTAGGACATATCACAAGGCTCTGGATTTTGTCGAGGACCTCGTGATGAACAGCGAGGGCACCAGACCATATATGGCAGCAGTATTCAATGCAAGGTTGAACGGTTGATACGTAGATTTGAAGGATGGACCTAGGCGAGAAAAACCTTCTGGTGCAGTAGATGTAGCTATTAGTTTGTAGTGGACTGTGGGATGAAGATGTGAAGAGATATCAGAAGGTTAAAATTTCCTGCTAGCCGGTCCAGCTACATGCACATGTTGGACTTTAATTAAGTCCAAAGAAGACAAAGAAAACAAACACGACCGATATACATGGGTAAACAAGTATATATTAATAACAAAACAAGTTAAACAAAGACATGGACTGTTACATAGAGTTTGTATGGAGGCAAAGGAAGGAAGACATTGCAAGTGACGAACTGGTGGTTGAGGTTGTACACTGCTACTGCATGCTAGAAAGATAAAGAGTGACGACAGGAAATTCCCGCTTTATAGGCCCTTAACAGTGTCATCTTAACAACTTCTTATCGAAACAACCCGTGCTAAGTGAGAATAAGCCACAAGACTGGCCTTTGTTTATCATGGGTTCAAAACTAGGATTCTCGTATCATTTTATAACTCATATTAGGTAGAAATCAGAAGGCTGCGTGTTCGTATCACGTCGGGGTCACCATTATGTAGTGGACTGTGGAGTGAATATGTGAAGAGATATCAGAAGGTTAAAATTTCCTGCTAGCCGGTCCAGCTACATGAGAATGTTGGACTTTAATTAAGTCCAAAGAAGACAAAAAAAACAAGACCGATATATATATATATATATATATATATATATATATATATATATATATATATATATATATATGTAAACAAATATATATATTAATAACAAGTTACAAAGGCATGGACAGTTACATAGTGTTTGTGTTTGTGTGGAGAAATTATGTGTGTGTATTGTGGTGGGTGTTCGTACGTACGTTTATTGTTCTTAGCGTGTTCCCAGAATTTGGGAAACGCTGTATCAGTGAGAGGTCACATATCGGTGTTAGTTGAAAAGAGAGGTCTACCTCACCTCCACGCGAGGTGGCGGCCCAAGGCCTAAGTGGAAAAGAGAGATCGAGGCGAAGGGTCAGCCAGTATTTATAGCCAGGGGAGAGAGACCCCTGTTGAAGGATTAAGGAACTGAGGAGGAGCTAACTCCGACAAGTTCAATGCATATCAGAAGAAGAAGAAGCTATACGTGATAAAATCATCTAGTGTGTGTGGATTTCTTTCAGTCCTTATCAGCAAATGTTTCATGTATCATTCAAATAAAATTTGTTAAAAAAGATGTGCTCAGAATTGTATAAGTCCAAAACCATTAGAATATACCAAAAAGAGGACACCCAAGAGAAAAAAAGGAAAAAGAGAAAATGTTTATACACATAAATGTAAACAAAACCGTAGCAGTTGATTGACTGTATTTTTTACGGTTTATCAACCGTCTGTAGGTTATTTAAAGCCGAAACATTTATTTTTGATTCTCCGAATTATTCTTTTTTCTTTTTCTTTTTTTTTTCGAGTTGATATTGCATTTACATTTTTAGATAAAAATGATTTCTCAAGATACACAAGTTCTACTATTTAATCCATATCCGGGGGAGAAAATACGCATTCATACATGTGCGCGTAGGTGAATGTAACGAATTCAATCCAAATTCGAACACGACTCGCCGACTTCTGATTCTGAGCCGCTATCCATTACACCCGCGCATCCATAGATATATTTTTTCTATACTCTTAGTTCACCAAAGACAAGGTCCAAGGGCCACACGTCTCTTATACCGTCTAGGGCAGTGGTCTCCAAAATTTTTATTGGGACGGGACGTTTCGGTCTCGCCCATTTGGCGTGGCGGATTAGACATAGAAATTTTTAGGCAGTGGGTGGATTAGGCGTCAGATTACTACTTCGTCGTTATAGTCAATTTTCTCTCTCTCTCTCTCTCTCTCTCTCTCTCTCTCTCTCTCTCTCTCTCTCTCGTTTAGTAGTCAGATTAGTACTTCGCCGTTACATGCTCGAATGGTCCAATATAAGAAAAGGAGAAGTTGTAGGCATTTTTAAATTTATGAAAAAGAGTAGTTGGAGGTATTTTTAAATTTAAGTAAAAGAGCAGTTGGAGGCATTTTTAAATTTATGAAAAAGAGTAGTTGGAGGTATTTTTATATTTAAGGAAAAGGGTAGTTGGAGGCATTTTTATATTTAAGAAAAAGAGTAGTTGGAGGTATTTTTTAATTTAAGGAAAAGAGTAGTTGGAGGTATTTTTAAATTTATGGAAAAGATTAGTTGGAGGTATTTTATATTTAAGGAAAAGAGTAGTTGGAGGCATTTTTATATTATATTTCCATCAGTGCAGTTTCATATTTTTTGTCGTAATAACATTTCTAATAAACGTCATGAATATGGCAATAAACACGAAGAAAATAGTCTGAACAATGGAAATATCAGGTGCCCGACAAAGTTTTAGCCGATTTTTGTTAACTTGTTTCTGGCCCAGCTGTTTAGTTACTAACAAGCTTAAGTATACAGTAAGCAACTTGTATTGACAAGTACATTGTTGAATGATTCAGTTATTATTTTATTACATAACTAATATCATTTTATTTCTCATTTCAGAGCCATCAAAATGACTGATAAAAAATTGGTAATTCGTACTTGTCTGTTGTATGAGTTTAAACTTGGTACAAGTGCATCATGTGCTTCTCGTAAGCTATGTACAGCCTTTGGCGAAGGTGCAGTAAGTGAACGAACTGCACGTAATTGGTTTCAGAAGTTTCGTTGTGGCAATGAAACCCTCGAAGATTAACCTTGAGCTGGAAGACCAATATCCCTAAACAATGAGGATTCAAAGGCAGCCATAGAGTCAGATTCAGGTTTAACATGTCATGAATTGGCTTCGAGGTTTAATGTAAGCGATGAAACTATAAGACTGCATTTGCACCAGCTGGGGAATTAATGGAAATTAAGCAAATGGGTGCCATATGACTTAACACCAGCAAACAAACTGCAGAGGCTTACCCTATGCTCTTCTCATCGCAGTAGACTAACAACAGAACCCATTTTTGATCAAATTATGACATGTGATGAAAAGTGGGTCATGTATACAAACTCTAAGAGGAAACATCATTGGTTGTCGCCGGGTGATCCTTTGCCACAAACTTCAAAGGCACCACTATTCCAAAAAAAAAAAAAACTTTTGCTCTGTGTTTGGTGGACATGTCAATGAATAATTCACTATGGGTTTTTAAAAACGGGTGAAACCATTACTGCTAACAAATATTGCAAGAAACTTGAACAAGTTCAGAAGAATTTGTTGAAGAAACCAGTCTATATTAGTAAACAGAAAACAAGTTTTGTTTCTCCAGGACAATGCTCGCCCACACATTGCAAAAATGACCCTTGCCAAGATATCAGAGCTAAAGTGGGAGATTATGCTTCATTCGCCGTATTCACCAGACCTCTCCCCAACAGATTTTTCACTTGTTTTTAGGCTTCGATAATCAAATGAAAAACAGGACATTTAATAATGAAGATGACTTGAAAAGGAAAATGTATAACTTTTTCCAAAGTAAAACTAAGGACTTATGCAAAAATGGCATTACTCAGTTCTTGAACCGTTAGGAGAAGGCCAAAGAATGTGATGGACCATATTTCGATGAATAAATACATTTAAGACTTTAAATATGCCTCTTTAATTTCCTTTAGAAAAATCGGCAAAAACCTTTTGGGCACCTGATAATTACAATATCTCATCTCAGAAATATAGATAAATAGTGGTAAATAACGTAAGAACTAGACGAGGCATCCCTAGAAATGGGCAGTAGAACAGTATAACCCCGTTCATTAAATAAAGGTTTCAGTTCGGAATTCCCTGTAGGTTAATCAGATCGATATACACCTGAGGAAGGCCGAAACGTTGTGATTCGACCAACAAAGATAAGGACAATTTTCCGAATATAAATAGTGTAGATATCGATAACTCTTTATTCCACGAATTCAAACAAAAATTTAAAAAATTAGATTTCGGTAACCATATTAACAAAATAGTCTACTTTTATATTTACACTTTGAACTTACCTATTAAAAGATTCTCAAAATGAAGCAAATGTCACTAAAACTACTCTCTAAATAGCTGATAAACGTACACATTCTAAAATTACGAAAGATATACTGTTATGGGAACTTACCCATAAGAATAATGGACTATTCCGTACATCATAAATACTGCGCCTCAAGAGGGAGCGGCAGTACAGTTCAGAGTTCAGTCACGGTCAGAGTCAGTCAGAGACAGAGTCAAGTCAGACGATTACTGTAAGACATTGGAATAGTGATACTTGTCGAGACAACATAGTTCACTCTAACCAAATCTGATTGTCATTACTAATACTTCTACTTTTCTGTATATATTTCTGTTTGTAATATATCTGTGTTATTCCATACCTGTGTTCGAGTTATTCTTCATTGGTTCTACCTTGGACCATCACGGTGGTACCAGGAATTTGGACCATAACATATACACTACAGTTCAGAAGTCTGAGGTTGGTCCTTATAATCTTTTAAATTGAACTCAGAAGTAGTTACTTTAAATAAGATCGTTTAAAAACAGTGAGACATGATTTTTATTCGAAAGTTTCTCACGACAAAAAGAAAAAGAGCATTTTATGAATAAATTTTGCTCTCATCAAAATATCCTCCTTTAGCCTTGATTACTGCAGCACAAATTTTTGGCATTCGTTGCAAAAGTTTCTCCAAGTATAAATTTGATAATTGATTCCTTTCTTTTTTCAATGACTCTAAAATGTCTTTTTCATTCTATTTTCATTCTTCTGTCAAGTTCATCTCAAGGTAAATTCTGGGGGTGGCTTCAAACATTTGAACTGTAGTGTATGTATACAATATGCATATTTTTTAGGCAGATAAGATTCCATATAAACTCTTCAGTTCGCTTGAAGTGGGTGTCTCCTAGATACTGGCGAATTAAATGCCAATGGCCTTCTGTTTATTCTTCAATAAATGTAATTTTAAAATTGTATATGACATAGACAAGAGAACAGCTTAGCCTCCATACATGATATAAATGGCTTCGTTCAACATTCTTGGATGGTAAGCGAATGAGTCAGGAATCTAAGGACGATCTAACAATTGAATAGTCATGACGTTGTAATTAGGATAATACCGATAAGGAAACTTGTCGGAAATGATTATTGTATAAGCGTCCTACAAAAAAGAAAAAAAAAAGAAGAAATTCGATGGGTACCGTGAAGCGGCCTGTTTAACCGATAAATGTAACCTACAGCGAGGTTCGACTGATTGCACACTTAATCTGTTCATGGGGTTGAACTACTTGCAATATATGTATTCCGCTGGGCGGTTGGTGGGGGTGGTTTCCTAGACTGAAGTTGATGGTCAGGGGCGAAGGGTTCTCCCGATAGAATCAAGAGTGACAGGTCCACGACCAAGATGAATGTTTAAATTATGTGGCCAGGTGCACAGCAATCCTTTACTGCCCAAATACGGAGAGAGTTCTCCGGTGTGGTTGGCTCAACCAGTCGTGGGTTTGTGTACTATAGGTTTCTTCACGTCAAGTGCAGTTTTTCTTGCTATCAGCTCTCTCTCATTCTCGGTCATGTCTCTCGGCCTCCTTTACGCAAGCCTTGAGGATAGAAGATGTGACTCATGTGGGCACAGTCCTTTGGTATAAGTAGACTCGGATGAGTATCATGATGGAATTTGTGAGAAGCGTGCGCTATATAGAGTCTGGTTTGCTACCTCAACGTCACCGAGACACGTTGGTCCAATAGGTATGACGCTTGCGTCATATCATAACGGTCCAGTGTCCGATTCTCGGTAGTGGATGTGCACTTTGGTGAGTCCCCAAAACAGGACGAAACGGCCGTCCAGTGCTTTCTGCATTCTGTTGAGGATTCTTCTAAACTCGATGAATTAATTATATTATTCACCCCCACTTAATTTCCATATATGTATTTATATATACATACATATTACATATATATATATATATATATATATATATATATATATATATATATATATATTACAAAGAGTTAATCATACCTTGAATCAATTAGTAATATTAATGCAATTATTGGCAAAATCCCTTCGTTAGTAGGCATAATTATAAGCATTATACTAATAATAATCCACTGAATAATGAGATCCTTATGTATAAAATGGATATGGTGTATTTTTTAAATTCAGCTAGTACTTTCAAATGCTTCACGCATTCATCTTCAGACTGTATTTTTTTCCTTTAGAATCAAAACTGGAAGACAAAATAAATGTGTTTATCCGACCGAAATATGTTTTTAAGAATGAGCTATTTATTAACGGCTATGTAGTGTTGGAGCGTGCAAATCGTAACGCTAAAGTTCAAATATTACAAGTGAGAATTTTTTGAATTTGGTAATTTGGTAAATCCACGAATTTTTTGTAAGTGTTTTTCGGTTAACATGACATGAACTAAGTAGATTGTTCAATTAACAGAGTGATATGTGTTAGTTGTTTTTCCCCCTAGGAATTCTTTACTGCAGATCAATTGTTTTTCATGAACATAATAAAATAGGCAGCATATAATTTTATATTACAAAGAGTTATATATATATATTAAGGCATGTATTGTTAAAAACCGTGAACATTTTCCGTTTAATAATCTTTGTTTTCTGTTTTTTATTGCTTTCTCACAGGTTTTTCTTTTTATATTTGGGTCTAAGTTGTTGAAATAAGACCCTAGTCCATGACGTTTTGCTGAGCACTTTGGGTTATCGTCAACCGTCATCATGGCTATATGTTTTGATTCGAAGTTAGTTGCTTATTATTTTAGTTTTATAGATAATATTTTGTGGTTGGATTAGCTCATTATTAATAAGGAGTAGGTTGGTGTCTATTATTTGGGGGATTAGTTATTAAATATGTTTAAGATGTTTCTGTGATAGGATTATTATGTGAGAAACACATATGCTAGGGTTATTATGTGAGAAATTACATACATCGGACACACAACCACAACTCTTTCACGTAGGCTCAGATACCACCTTAATGATACCATCGCTATAAAAAAAACATCTTTTCACAACACACTGCACCACTAGTAAAATATTCAAATTATCCGCAATAAGAAATATCTTAATTAACACCAAAATCATAGATAAAAACAAATGCAAAAAACGATTACAAATTCTTGAAGCCATTCTTATTAAACTTATTCAACCTTTGCAGTATGGTGATTCTGAGAGAATTATACTTCCTACCAAAATTCATTAGTGGCAGCTACAATCTTAACAGATTTGGATATGACTCAATGTGGATAGCAGACATAGAAAGGAAAACACAGGAACTCCAACAGAATGTAGTGAAGGAAAGCGATAAGAAAGGACCAAACATCAATTGTATGAATGTATGCTTGTCGCCAAAAGGAAGAACCTCGCACGACAATAACAAGTTGGAGATACCTAAATAAGTATTTCCACACTTGACGTAATTTTCAGTTGACAATATGAATACAATAGCGTTTTCTAAACGCTTCTAGTTGCTAAGGACATTTTGTTTGTTGTTAATAGACACTTTGTTTTCAATAAATTCATTTCGTTTTTGCCTTGGAAAAGTCCACATTGGACGAAATGCGTCGGCTAATAATACAGTTTTCCTATTGTCTTTTATCTATTGTCTTTTTCTGCAGGTTATCTCTGAGAAATTGTTCATACCTAAATAAGCAAGTAAAAAAATTTAAATATCTAGGAAGTGTTTTAACCGAAGACGGAAAAGGCGCATTGGGATAGCGAAACTGGGATGGCGAAACATACCTTCCAAAAGCCAAGCAATGTATGAAGAAACAGAAAAAAAAATGTTAGAAACAGAGTACTGCACTGTTATATAATATCAGTCCTCCTATATGCCATTAAATGGTGAACAATTTTCTCACGGACAGAGTAGAAACTTGAGGCAATAGAAACCTGAGGCAATAGAAACTTGAGGCAATAGAAATGTGGTTGTACAGAAAGATGCCGAAAAGATAAAATGAATTGAACATGTGAGCAATGACGACGTTTTAAAGAAAAAGCCAACCAAAAAGGCATTTGGGCTTTGTATCAAAAGAGACAGTTGAAACCTAGAAGGCACGCTTAGATTATATACAGAGATAACGTTGAGGCTGTATCCATTTTCTAAACAGTGAAGTCTACAGAATTATATTATCATCATCTAATATTTTGATAATCATTTCACCCCAAAGAAAGCAATAAAGCCAGTGAACGAATAAGAAAAATAAAACATTATTAAGGAGCGAGTACAATAAAGGGAAAATAATCTTAAAGGCAGAAGATGACGATTGACACTGTATTTAAGTTTTTGAACATCAAAGTTGCCTGGGAAGCAAGATCCCGGAAGAGAGTTCCACGGCCAACAAGTCCGATAGAAGAAACTGTTAGCAAAGAACTTACGGCTACATCTGGTCAATTCAACTGTAATATGATGAAATCTTCTTTCCTGTCTAGTACCGTGCTGAAATTAATAAAGTCCAGGTACCATAGAGGAAAGTTCATCAGAACAATTACGACAAAAGTATTTATGAAAGAGGCACCGAGAAGCTATCTTACGACGGTAGTAAAAGGTACTGAAGCTGAGATGCCAGGTCAGCATCAATAAGATTACAGATTCTTCTTTGTATTTTAAAAAGAATCTCTAAATACATAGAGGAGCGCCAGATCATATGTGGTAGCAATATTCAATGTATAGAAGAATGGTAGACTTATAAATATGGAAGATACATTCGGGTGAGAAAATGTCTACACCAGCTTTGATTCTTGTGATTTGTAAAGAAATAAATTATCAAAATCCAAAATATAACTTCATCAAAACAGTATAAAACACACATATCATCGCCTCTTGTAATTATGTTCATACAAACATATATATGCACAAAAGCTGAGTATCATCTACCATGTATTCAATTGTGAAAGCAGAATAACACATCAGATTTACAAACAACAAGAATCAAGCCTGGTGTAGCATCTTAAATACTGTTATTTCCAGTTCCACCCTAACTAGTTGTAGTAGCACCTGCTAGGCTCCCATCTATGGGAAAATAGGGAAGTCGCAAACAAAAAGAAAACACGATGAAAATAAAATAAATTTCATTTTTATCGTGGAAATACCAATAATAGCTTTTTATATATAGAGAGAAATGAACAGCAACGCATTTTATAGCAAAATAACCCACAAATTGCACAAAAAACATCACTTCTTCTTCAAGAAGAAGATGATGAAGAAGAAGAAGAAGAAGAAGAAGAAGAAGAAGAAGAAGAAGAAGAAGTGATGTTATTTGTTTAACGGCATATCAATCCTTATGGGTTTGCATTGACGTAATAAAAATCTGATGTTATTCTGCTTTCACAATTCAGTACATGGTAGATTATACTCCGCTTTTATGCATATATATGCTTGTGTGAACATAATTATTAGAGGCGATGATATGTGTGTTTTATACTGTTTTGTCGAAGTTATATTTTGGAATAGTGTTTAATTTAACAAAGTGTATCATATATTATATGGAGTACAGGCATGAAAGCGAGCTTTCATTTTGGCTGCTTGGATTAATTTGTTTATCGGCATATCAACCTTCATTCGTGATTTAATGCCGAAATGTAAATATTTTTAACACAATTTGTTGGTTATGTTGCTATAAAATGCATTGCTGTTCATTTCTCTCTGTACATAAAAAGGTATTATTGGTATCTCCACGATAAAAATGTAATTTATTTTATTTTCATAGTATTTCCTTTTTGTCTGAGAGTTTCCTATTTGGCCATAGCTGGGAGCCTAACAGGTGCTACTACACCTAGTTAGGGTGGACCTGAAAATAACAGTATTTAATATGCTACACCAGGTTTGATTCTTGTGATTTGTAAAGAAATAAATTATCAAAATCCAGTTGTAAGTTAGAAAATCCGCAACGTTCATAATATGCATTGTTGTCGGTTGACATTTTACATTACAACAAATTAAAAAAAAATACAAAAAATTAGGGAATTATCTAAATAAGTCAAAATAATCAGTTTAATTAGATTTCCTTAAATTTGTACCTAATTATTTAAACAAGTCGAAAATAGTCGTTTGCTGAAATAATAATCAACATCATTATTATTATTACTATCATTATTTCTATGAACAGAACATTATTCACATATTTCTCTCGGGGTTAGTTCTGTAGGGATATATTCGCAAAATAGATGGCCTGTTGAAAATGTTCTTCATTCGGAAATTTTACAGAGGGAAGAGAAATATTTTTCTCTGTTCATCGGGTGGGTCTTTGGCTCGTGGCATAAAAAAATAATTATAATTATGTATCTATGTAATTATTTAAAGCGGGTGTTTTAGTTCTGCGTTTCATTTTATATATTGAAAATATACTTATATATATTCAGAAAAAGGAAAAAGAAAAAGCTTTCTTCGTAAAGATTTACTAACCGGATATAAGATGAAGCAACGCGCCTGAAGAAAGTGTGAGTGACGTCATCGTTTTGGTTTACCTTTTCCTTGTTCCGGTAAGCAATTAAATGGTTACGCCAATAATAGTTTCATTCTTCGCTTTTCGCGTATGAAAGACGATTGTATTGACGAAAAAAGTGCCGACAGTAAGCCTCCTACCCTTCTTTCTTTCTATCTTTCTTTCTTTTCTTTCTTTCTTTCTTTCTTTCATTCTTTTATTCTTTCTTCCTTTTTTCTTCGTTTCGTTATTTATCATTTTTTCTTTATTTCTTTCTTTCTTTCTTTTTTTCTTTGGTTTCTTGATTTTCCTTTTTTATTTCTTTATTTCATTCTTTCTTGATTTTTTATTTCATTCATTCTTCCTTTCTTTATTCTTTTTTTCGTACTTTCATTCTTTCTTGG
>OZ038515.1:60945741-61035741 GCA_964036315.1 Acanthosepion esculentum | reverse complement strand
CTTTACGACAGCGAATATTGGACGATTTCCTCAAAGAAGAGACTCGAGGCGACAGAGATGTGGTCCTACAGAAGGATGCTAAGGATATCATGGACGGAGCATGTGAGGGGCAACAATGAGATCTTTGAGAGGTTGCAAACAAAGTGGATGCTTACAGGATCAATAATGTTGAAGGAGGACCTGGAGAATCCGATACTCACGGGTCGAAGAGAGAGAAAGAGAGACAAGGGAAAACAAGGCGTGACATATCTGGTGGACTTAAGCAAGTGGATGACAGAATGTGGTCTGGGGAGGAAGCAGAGGGAAGGAATTTGTTGAGAGCTGCAAGGGATAGAGGGAGATGGAGAGCCATGATCGCCTACGTCCTGAAAGGACATGGCACATAAAAGAAGTTGATTCTTAACTAATATATCCACAAGACTTAATTTTATTCGATCTTGTCAACAATCTAAATAACGTCGAACCCCAAAACGACACATAACCCACTTCTTAGATAACACGTTACACAGAAACAACAGCGAACGTCAGTTTCAGGTTTACAGAAAAACTAACAACAAGAATGACCTGGTCAATTTTTAACCCCACTATTGTAACAAGATCAAATTGTTAATAATTAGTAGATTCTGTTTAAGAGCTCTACCAATCTATACCACCCAATACGTATATATATATATGACAGAAATTATCAGGAGGATTTGATAAACATAATTAAGTAATTCATCGAGTCTGAAAACTCAACAGAATTCAGAAAGCACCGTCTCGTCCAATATTTGGGACTCATTAGCAGTGCGCATCCACTACCGAGAATTGAAACCCTGACAGTTAGGTTGTCAAGCCAACACCATACCAACTGTTCTACGGGCCTCGGTGGCGAAGAGGTAGCAAATCAGACTCAATATAGCACCGCTCACTCACAATTTTCGCGGTGAAACTCAAAAGCGCTTGTTGGAATACAAGAAAAATTAAATAAAAAGCTTAACCGTTGTACCTAGTCTGTCGTCTTTAATGAATATATATATATATATATATATATATATATATATATATATATATATATATATATATATATATATATATATATATATATATATATATATATATATATATATATAACGAAAGTGAGTAGGAGATGTTATATATATATATATATATATATAACATCTCCTACTCACTTTCGTTTATGAGGCATTGAATTGCATCACCTCTTGTCCATGAACTTGCCTGTATTTTTGATAACCTGCTAAATATTCATGAGCACTGCTATACCAAAAAAAATGTTTAAAAAAACAACCTTTTTGCTGTTATATATAAAGAACTGTCAGAAAATATAATCCTTACATTTCCCTTGATAAAGTGGCTGAGGGGACGAAACACGATGATCTAGTAATACAACCTTGTTAAACCATTAGGCCACGTTGAAGTGCTGATATATATATATATATATATATATATATATATATATATATATATATATATATATATATATATATATATATATATATATATATATATATATCAGCACTTCAACGTGGCCTAATGGTTAACAAGCTTGTATTACTAGATCAATTTAGATTTAGTAGTGACTTCGATACTCACTGGGTGCTCCAAACTTACGGCTTTGTGTCATATCTAAACAACGCTTTGTACATCTCTCTCTCTCTCTCTCTCTCTCTCTCTCTCTATATATATATATATATATATATATATATATATATATATATATATATACATATATATATCTGTTCGGTAAAATCTCATATTTCTACGTGTGATCTATTTGTCTATCTATCTGTCGGTCTGTCTCTGTCCAATTTAATCGATTTCAGTGCATTCATATATATATCCTTGATTATATTTATATATATCAGGTCATCCCATAAGTTCTGTCCGAATTTTGAATAAAGAAAACAAGTGACCAAATGTTACATTTAATTACAGATTCAATCAACAATGTATTTTCCCTGATTATCTATGATTCCTTCCATCTATTAACAAGCTTACTAATTCCATTACTATAAAATTCTTTTGGCTTTGATTCGAAGAACTCACAAATGTCAGTTTTAACCTCTTCCTGTGTTACAAAAACTGTTTCTTCCAAATGATTCTGTAAGCTACGAAACAAATGGTAGTCTGAAGGAGCATGTTCGGGAGAATAAGGTGGATGAGGAATTTTCTCTCAACCAAGTTCTTCGATCTTTTGTGACGTGATTCTTGCTGTGTGTGGTCACGCATTGTCCTGATGAAACATCACCCATTTTCGATTTACTAGTCCAGGTCTTTTTTTTTCTCAAAGCTTGGTTCAAACGCTCTAATTGCTGACAGTATATTTGAGCATTAATTGTTTCATTAGGTGGTAAGAATTCAAAGTGGATTATTCCTTGGCAATCCCACCAGATTGAAAGAAGAAACTTTTGCCCATGAAGTTCCCTTCTCAGCTGTGGCTGGGGTCCTTCCCCTTTACCAAGCCACTGTCTACGACGCTTAACATTTCGATGAAAGATCCATTTTTCGTCGCCAGTCACAACTCTATCCAAAAAAGGTGAAACAAGTTGGCGAGAATGGAGAGAAGAGCAGATGTCAACTCGGGATTTGAGGTTGTTTTCAGACAATTCATGAGGCACCCATTTTCCAAGTTTAGGAACTTTTCCAAGTTGTTGTAGATGACGATGAACAGTTTTATGGTTTGAACTGAGAACCACTGTCAATTCCTCAACTGATAAAGCAGGATTTTCTTCAAGGGCTGCTTCAAGAAGCTTTTCATCAAACTCAACTGGACGTCCGGTTCGATCTTCATCTTCAAGGGTGAAATCTCCACCTTTGAATTTTGCAAACTATCTTTTGCAAGTTCTTTCATTCACACATTCCTCTCCATAAACTGAGTGAATGTTTCTAGCCGCTTCGGCTGCTGAGTTTCCTTTCTTGAACTCATAAAGCATTATGTGCCTCAAGTGATTCTTGGGTACTTCCATGTTAGCAGGGTTTTAATCAAACAAAATTTAATTTTATTGTTCTCTGAAATAAAATTTGATCAGTTTAAATGCATCTAAACATAATAATAATGTTCAGCTCCATTAGACATTATAAAATACTCTTTACATTTCGTTCATCTTAACAAAAAGTTAAAATTCGGACAGAACTTATGGGATGACCTAATATAATTAGACTAATGTATTATCAGAGATAAATGCGAATAAACCATATATATATATATATATATATATATATATATATATATATATATATATATATATATATATATATATATAATTATATATATGGTTCATTCGCATCTATCTATCTACCTATGCTTGTCTGTTCATATATATATATATATATATATATATATATATATATATATATATGTTCATATTTATCTATCTCAGTCTCTCTCTCTCTCTCTCGATATATATATATATATATATATATATATATATATATATATATATATATCATTATGTTCATATTTATCTGCTTATCTATCTCAGTCTGTACATATCTATGTATTTATCGGTCTATCTCTGTTCATATCGATCTTTTCAGGCATTCTTTGACAATGCAAACCAATTTTAATCCCAGTCAAGTAATCCTGTGCAAGACTCACTTGCACATACCTACTATTCCTGTATTATGAAAAAAAGATAATAGTGTTCAGCCTACAGCATCAGGAAAGATTTATGAGAGGCGATCCAGGCACGTACCAAAGACACATTATCAACATAGATAAATATTATCTAATGTAAATAACTACAGATAAATATAATCTAATATAAATAGCGGATATGGGCGAAAAAAAAATGTACAGCTGTCGCGGTAACCGTATACAAGCTACAGTAGTAAATTCACTCGACGCAAATTACTCAACAAAGTTTAATCGGCGCAAGAAAAAAAATACGAGGAAGAAATGCGTATACAATATCTTAGTCAGTTATGGCAGGGCGTACAACAGCAAGTTCATTTACCCGTAACTCAGAATAAAATAAAGCTTACGAAACGACAGTATATTATAGTCTTGGAAAGATTTTGAAATCCATTATTTCACCATTATTTCACAAATTTCACCAGATACAAATCTTGAAAGTCATTTGAAAATTAAGTATTTATGTATTTGTGCTTATATTTTTACGGTATATCAACCTCAATAGGTTATTTAAGGCCGACAAGAAATTTTAGACAATGAATAGAATATGTATTCTTTGTAAGAATTCAGTTTGTACATCAGGTTACATAGACGTGTTTTTCTAAAGAAGTTTTGTTTTTTTGTCGAGAGTCAAATTTCTGGTAATATTTTTCTTTTTTTTTATAATAATTTTTATTTTTTTCAAAAATGTATTGCTGGTAATTTTTACAATAAAATGCTATTTTTATACTTTCCTATTGCTGTGACTCCAGTTTTAGGGTCCACTATTTTCCCATAACTGGGACCCTAACAAGTGCTACCACGTGGGCCAGGGTGAACCTGGGGACAACAGCAGTTAAGTGTTCGTTCTACGCTCCTCAATACCTCCCGATCAGAGGCCCTGATGCCGGATGTAGTTTATCGTCTTACCCAGGACAATTATGCCTATTTTTCTACATACGTGCATATATATATATATATATATATATATATATATATATATGCACGTGTGTGTATATATATATATATATATATATATATATATATATATATATATATATATATATATAAAAATATATATATATATATATATATATATATATATATATATATATATATATATATATATATATATATATATATATATATATATATATATATATATATATATATATATATATATATATATATATATATAAAAGCACTTCGACCTGGTCTAATGGTTAACAAGCTTGTATTACTAGACCAATTAAGACTGAGTAGTGAGTTCGAGACGCACTGGGTACTCCAAAATTACGCTTTTCTGTCAAGAAATTTAGGACAATGAATAGAATATGTATTCTTTGTAAGAAATCAGGTTTGCAAAGAAGTGTGTTTTTTGTTGTTTTTTTTGTCGAGAGTCAAATTGCTGGTCATATTTTTCTTTTTTTTGAAAAATGTATTGCCGGCAATTTTTACAATAAAAAGCTATTTTTATACTTTCATAATTGTTACGACCCCAGTTTTGGGGTCCACTATTTTCCCATAACTGGGACCCTAACAAGTGCTACCAGCTCGGGTCAGCGTGTACCTGTGGACAACTGCAGTTAAGAGTTAGTTCCACGCTCCGCAATAACTTCCGATCAGAGGCTCTGATGCCGGACGTAGTTTATCGTCTTACCCAGGACAGTTGTGAAAAAAAGAGGTTAAAGTCAAAATAAAGTATATGGTATAAATGGATGACCGTTCTGGGTAAGACGATAAACTATATCCAACTGCACGGCCTCTGATCAGGAGGTATTTTTACCAGCAATACACTAATACTAGCAATACATGTTTTAAAAAGTATTGCCAGCAATAAAAATCTTGTCGGCATTAAATAACCCATCGAGTTTGATATATCGTAAAACAAACCAAACCAAACCAAGCAACATGACTATATGATTAACCAATGATTGGTGCTTTGTTTTGCAAATTCTGCAATGCTTCCATTTGACATGGATATGTCATATCCGTTACCCCACGCGATCAAAACGGAATAGTCCTTTATTTATGAGGTATTAGTAGAGCAAAAAGGTCGTGCTAAGGGAAAGACAAGCAGAATTATTATGAGCTAATAATAATAATAATAATAATAGTAATTGTTATAGCATACCTACAGGCAATAATTGGTATAGCCCATTCCCATAAATACAGTCGTGAATAGCGTATGTGTGGTCTGCCGGTCTGCAGTTATGTTTAAATGTGTGAGCGCTAGAGTGAATAATTGTAGAACGGATGCATGGAAAATTATTTTATTAATCCCGCAGTATTTTTCGTCCAGTTAACTGTTATCTCTGCCATAATTAGTTGGGGGGGGGCTGTTAATAACACTAGTTTTGTTTAGTTGTGAAAATATTTCTATATCACGAACATTGGGGATTTATTGTTTGAAAATTTTTATCAGCCCAGCCCTCCACAAAAGCTGTGTATATGGGGATTAGGTAGTATTTCCTTGAGTGGATATGGTATTGTGTATGTGCATGGCAGGGTTGTGTGGATGAGATGTTTTGGTGAAAGGAACAATGTTTGGATGATTGGGTCAGTAAATGAGGCTAGCTAGTAAGACAGTTGGAGACCAGCCTCCCCCCCCACATTCCAATTTTGCCCATGTGGCACATTTGTACAATAAATATCTCTGCCGGCCTGCAGTTGGAGATTTGTCTTCAGCTGTGCTGGTCAAACTCTCTGCCTTCGGACAGAGAGTACTCCCAGACGACGCTCTGCAGAAAGGCAGAGTCTAGTGTCGGGAAATAGCTACACGAACCCGTTTTATACGGTGTCTACGAGGAATTTTTGGTTGAGCCTACGAGCTCGGATACCCTACATTAAAATCGGCCTTGTGCCACATCTGCCAACTTGCGGCAGTCGGTAGATACCGTCGGCCGGCCTGCAGTTGGAGATTCGTCTTCAGCTGGGCTAGTTAAGCTCTCTGTCTCCGGGCACAGTGTATCCTCAGACAGAGCTATGTCGAAGGGCAGAGTCTCATCTCGGGACGCACATACGCGACCCTGTTTTATACGGGGTCTACTGGAATTTTTGTCTGATCCTTCGTGATCGAGAACACCACATTAAATTTGGCCTTGTGCAGTTGGAGATTCATTTTGAAATTCACTTGACTCACTTCTACGCGCCGCTAGCGAATTTTATATGTGTAGTTCTTGACCTAAGTATTATCGTTCATTACCAACCTTTGTGTGATTATTCTATTCACTAACCTTCCCTAGGTTACAATAATAATAATAATAATAATAATAATAATAATAATAATAATTGCCATAATGCTACACAATCTGTAGCTTTCATGATTTCGGATCATAACTGATTTAGTCCTGGGTATGACGATAGACTACATCCAGCATCAGGGCGACTAGTCATGAGATTGGAGGTATTGAAGAGCGTGGAACCACTTCTTAACTGCTGTTCCAGCTATGGGCAAATAGTGAACCCTCAGATAAAAACAACAGATCAGGAAAGAATAAAGATATATTTTTATAGTAAAAATGCCAGCAATGCACATATATATGAAAATACTAACAATACATATTTATAGCAAAATTTCCTACCGTAACATTTTAAAGCGAAATGTCCAAGCATACATTTTATAGTAGAATTAGCAGGGACTACCCGGTGTTGCCCGGGTGTCAAATATATCGAACAGCACCAGCAATGTCACTTCTTTACCCTGTTACCGGTTGGATTTTAGGAAGCAAATGGAGTTGTCAGGTTTTGGTTGTTAAGCTGACCAAACCGTTTTTTCTTGGAGGAAGTGTAGAATTTATCATTACCAATTTTCATCCTGGATTCAAATTAAATTGCATATGGGATTACTGAAAACCCTTGGATACACAATAATTGATGTTTTGCCTCCTGGTATTAAGATTTTGAGAGATTCTGCCGATCCTACCCTAGAACATTCTAAATATAACTGCCCATGGCTAAAGTAAGGTGAAGTTGGGTAGAGACCAACAATCACCAGTAATGCTCCTTGGGACTTATTAATAGTCATGCCGAAACACTCACTAACTGGTAACTGAAGCCTTTATAATTCAATTGTAGAATCTGATGGAATAAGGGGTATTTCTAGGAATGAAAGTAAGGTCTCCTTTTCTCCTACCAGTTAGTATGACAGCTTTTATGACGTGATGTTGCATGCGTTTGACACAAAGTCTTGTTCTATTATAGAATCTAAGAGCATCAAGATTCCGGAGCCACATAATAAGGCATCCAAACTTTAGGCTTAATTCGTGTGTTGGTATATCAGACAATTCTAAGGAATTTAAAAATTATGTAAGGTATTGCACAGCCTGTCCATAATTCAAAGTCGAATAAAAAAGTTTTTTCCTCAACTTGAATTTCATTGAGCAAATCGTATTTAGTTGCTAGAATTGCTCTCTCAGTTACTCATTCATGATTCGCGTAGTTTTCTGTTATATTTGGGTACAACTTGTTCTTCGGTTCTTCAATTGAAAAAAAAATTGATGCTAATCCTGGAGGAATTAAAATGTTATCATGGTCGCTCTTAGCAAATTTTGCCATCTCCTATTCTCAGTAGTAGAGATGTAAACTCACCAGCCGTTGGGTCTCTATTAAGATAGGCTCTCAAGATAGTATTTAACGTTATTGTCTTGATGTTCTTCCACAGATATGATAATTTAATGCAAGCGTTGAGTTCGTCGGCGGGGTCTCCACGTAGAACAACGAGAAGTGTTTGCCGGAAGACACGTGATAATAGAAGCGTAATGCCACCCATCAATACATCACATCTCTTGAGATCACTCAATGTTTTATCTAGAGCTTTATGTGACACTGTACATTCATCCCACATAAATTCTGCAAAACCTTTCTGGAATCTCATCCGCGGTGTATTTGACAAATTGGATTATCGTCTCTGGTTAAAGACAATGGCAATTTAATTGCCGAATGTAATGTTCTTCCACCAGGAAGTAGATTCGATGCAATAACAGTAACAGCTACTTTGCATTCTGATCTGAATTTGGCAATAGTCAATTTAGTATGTCTTTCCTGTACCTCTTGTTTCATCAAGGAATATTACACCACCTTGCTATAATGTTTTGCACAATCAAGTACAGCATAATACATATGTCTCTGATCATTATTGAGCTGTGTAAGAGAACCATGAACAATTTCTTCTTGTTGGTAAGTAATTTCTTGGTTAGTAAGTGTTATGGGTCCTTACCTATAACTACAGAATGAATTCTTCCTAACACTATGTATACTACGCCCCTCAAGAGAGAGAGAGAGAGACGAATCGAGTCGAGCCGATAGTAGTTCACTCCAAACCAGACTGACAGTCATACTAACACCTTCCACATCTTGTATTATTATTTCGTGTAATATATCTTCGTTATTTCTACTCTTGTGTCCGTGTTGTTGATAAAATATCTGGGCCATATTATTGACGAAGAAGGAAGAAAACCAGACCCAGAAAGAGCCACGGCAATAAAAAAAAAAATGCCGGCTCCAAAAAATTTCGCCCAGTTACAAAGCTTCTTGGGCTTAGTAAATTATTATCAAGAATTTATTCCTAACATGCACAAATTACACGCACCCCTAAACGAATTGTTGAAGAAGGAAAAAGTTTGGGAATGGTCATATGAATGTCAGAAAACTTTCGACAAAATCATTAAGAGTCTAACAACGGATTTATTTTTAGCGCATTATGATCCAAAATTGGAAATAGTAGTCGCGAGTGACGCGAGTGCCTATGGTGTTGGGGCATGTATACTTCATAGAATGCCGGATGGGACACTAAAACCCATCGCGCATGCGTCAAGAATGTTACTACCAGCCGAACCAATTTACTCGCAAATCGAAAAAGAAGTGCTGGGAAATATTTTTGAGATTCCACAGATATATTTACGTAGATTTTTCACCTTACAGACGGACCACAAGCCGTTATTGACAATATTTGGATCAAAGAAAGGTCTACCTGTCTACACTGCTAATAGACTACTAAGATGAGGGATGATTTTATTAAACTATAACTTTAAATTGGAGTATCTTCCATCAAACAAAATCGGGCACGCAGATGGTCTTTCGAGATTAATACCAAAGAAAACGGAGCCATTAGAAGATTCTGTAATTGCAGCTCTACGATATGAGGAAGATATTAGAACATCATTATGCAGTACAATTCGAGACCCGCCCGTAACATTACAGGAAATAAGAAATGAAGCAGTGAATGAGGAATTTATAAAGGAAACTAAAAAAAATTGCAGAAAAAAATACGAATATATTAGACAGTTTTTCGTTGTGTGATAATGTTCTACTATATAATGAAAGGGTAGTAATCCCGAAAACGCTACAAAGACGAATCCTCAAGGATTTTCGCATGGGCCATCCAGGAAAGAACAGGATGAAATCCTTAATGCGAAGTTACGTATATTGGCCAAACATGGATCAAGATATCACACATATGGTGGAAAAATGCAAGGGTTGTTCCTTAGCAGCCAAAGCCCCGCCGATCATCCACGACACGTATCAAAAACAAAATTGTAGGAAAAGATAAGCATATATCAGACATTTTTACGTTATGTGGTAATGTTCTGCTATATAATGAAAGAGTAGTAACCCCGAAAACGCTACAAAGGCGAATCTTCAAGGATTTTCACATGGGTCACCCAGGAAAGAACAGGATGAAATCCTTAATGCGAATTTACGTGTACTGGCCAAACATGGATCAAGATATTATACATATGGTGGACAAATGCAAGGGCTGTTCCTTAGCAGCCAAGGCACCACCGATCACGCATAAGCCATGGCCTAAGACAGATCGACCGTGGTCGAGAATCCATGTAGATTTCGCAGATCCATTAGAGGGTTTCTACTACTTGATTGTAGTAGACAGTTACAGCAAATGGCCAGAAGTATTTCGTTGTAGAAAACCTACTTCTGAGACTACCATAAATTGCCTTCACGAGCTGTTTCCTCATTTCGGGGTGGTTGATTGTTTAGTCAATGGGACACAATTTACATCTGCGGATTTTCAAGAATTTTGTGAAACTTTTCAGGTGAAACACATCAAATCCCGGCCATATCACCCAAGATCAAACGGGCCAGCGGAGAGGTTTGTAGATACATTAAAAAGAGCAATAAGGAAAGCTTATGACGTACCAACAGAAAAGGCTTTACAACAATTCTTGCAAGTGTATAGAATTACACCGAACAGTACTACGCCATCGGCATTATGGCCACGAAAATAATGTTCGCCCGACAAATTAGATCGGTATTCGACAAAAATACTGCCAAAACAGACAAAGCAATCACCAACGTCGTTTGTACCTAAAAGAAAATTTAACCCAGGGGAGAAATTTTTTTTTTAAATGTTCAAAAACAACACATCCTATTGGGAGCCAGGTACAATAGAGAAACGAATCGGGAACGTGATTTACATAATTCAGGGTCCGAAGTTTTCGCATAAAAGGCACTTAAATCAGATCAGAAAGAGGCTGTTAGAGGATTCTAACGGTCTACCTCAGGAAGAGGAGGAAGTAATGGACACAATATTTGACACATTCAAGGCCTCAAGCAATTTCAGAACCGCGGAAATCAAGCAGAAAAAGAAATTTTAAAGAGCTTTTGATGATTAATCCGATGAGGAAAAAATATTAAAGACCCCTGCGAGGTAAAAGCCTGGGAGGGGGTGTTATGGTCCTTACCTATAACTACAGAATGAACTCTTCCTAACACTATGTATACTACACCTAACAAGAGAGAGGGACGAATCGAGTCGAGCCGATCGTAGTTCACTCCAAACCAGACTGACATTCATACTAACACCTTCCACATCTTCTATTATTATTTCGTGTAATATATCTTCATTATTTCTATTCTTGTGTTCGTGTTGTTCTTCCTTGGTCCTAACCTATACCATAATAGCAAGGAATTTCACGCATCCATGCATTATTGACAGAATGTGTACAAGTTCGATAAGGCGAGTCAAGACCCAAAGTTCGTAAGAGTTTTGCACTTAATATCAATATCAATCAGAGACATATTGAAGATGACATAGAAAAACCGTACATCGACTTCAGCATATTTTTTGCGTTTATGAACAAGAAAACCATCGCTTCAGGAGTCTTTGTGTGCATCCCAAAGACATTTTGAATCTGACGCTGCACATCTAGTCAACAAGATGTCAAACAAATGTCTCAGTTTACTTGGCGATTCCAATATAGATGCTTCCTGTAATGTAGCATTCCAAGGAACATCTACTTCCTCAAGGAGTCTATAAGAAATACACGCGTCCCTGAATGTGTTCAGAACTTGACCATTGATACTTTTCAGGTCATTAAAGCTCTGTGGTCTTCTAACAGAATGTAAGATTCCCAAGCAGAAGCATTCAAATTAATTTGGATGCACTGTGTACACCTTGACCAAAACTACTAAATTATTTGACACGTATATATGTTTTATATACAAATTATTAAAACAGGTAGTGAAAAAAGTATTTGGACAGAATATAAATTATGCTTTAAATGTGTTTAATATTTACTTGGTCCTCCTTCATTCGCAACCACAGCTCTCAGTCTGTTCCTGCAGCTCTCTACAAGTGCCTGGCATGATTTGGTGGGAATTTTAGCCCACTCTTCTTCTGCAAAAACTTTCAATTCACTGAGGTTCTTTGGTCCCCTTTCATGAATTTGATTCTTCAGTGTTCTCCAAAGATTCTCTATTGGATTCATGTCCGGCGATTGGCTGGGCCATGTCAACACGTTGATGTTATTGTTTTGAAGCAATGCGCGTGTTGCTTTGGCTGTATGTTTCGCATCATTGTCCTGTTGAAAAACCCAATCTGGTCCAAGTTCTAATTTCTCAACTGATGACTTCAAGCAATCTTCTAAAATCTGAATATATTTGGCTGCATTCATTGTGCCCTCAATAATTTTCAGTTGTCCCGTACCATTATATGCAAAGCATCCCCAAACCATAATGCTACCGTCTCCGTGCTTCACAGTGGGGGTGGTGTTCTTTTGATTGAAGGCTGTTCCATCCTTTCTCCAAACATGGGTAGCATCGTTGTGGCCATAAAGTTCAATCTTGCTTTCATCAGACCATAAAATTTGCTTATAATAGTCATCATGCTTTTGTAAATTAGTTTTGGCAAATTCAAGTCTGGATTTTAAATGACATTTTTTTAGCAATGGGGTTTTGCGAGGAGAGCGTGATTTTAATTGTTGTCGGTGAGGTTCAAAACTTATGGTCCTCTTGCATACGTGAGTTCCTGCATTGCTGAGATCTTTTTGAAGTTCTCTCCGAGTTACAAAAGGGTCATTTATTACTCGCCGTACTATTTTCCTTGAACATTTTTGTGATATTTTGCGCGGTGCACCTGTTCTTGGCATATTTTCATGAGTACCAAAGGCTTTCCATTTCTTAATTATGTACCCAACAGTGCTCACAGGTATACATAGGTCTTTAGCAATCTTATGATAGCCTATTTTTCTTTATGTGCAGAAATAATTTGATCTTTAAGATCTTTCGACAGCTCTCTTTGCTTTGGCATCCTGCAGTACTGTTAGTGCGACGTCTTGGGATGAACTGACCATCAAGATAGCTAACACCTTTAAGTAATGCATGTTCTAGACTATTCCATAAAATTCTAACACATTCGAGCATGAAATATACTCAAAACATTAATTTTAAACATAATCATGAAATTTTTCTCCCCGGAATCGATCCTCCAAATCTATAAAACGACCATTCGCCCTTGCATGGAGTATTTTGCTGTTTGCCTCAGGGTTCTTGATAAGATCCAGAGACGAATATGCAATGTAATTGGCCCTGATCTGTCATCTCGTCTGCAGTCGCTCTCTCACAGCCTTTTTTACAAATACTTTCACGGTAATTGCTCCGATGAGCTGCTTTCGCTGGTTCCTAGGCCTCATGAATTTAAACGTCCTACGAGGCTGGCATCCCGTTCCCACCCCTTCACCGTTGAAAATGTTAGATGTAGACGTCTCTTCTACTCCAAATAGCTTCATATCTCGCACCTCTCGCCTGTGAAACTCCCTTCCTTATTCCTGTTTCCCTGACAAATACAATCTCCAACTATTTAAGTGTAACGTCAATCGACATCTCCAGTTGCCTTGATCTATCCACTTCCCTTCTCCACATCCTTTCACCTTTCATTCCTATCTGCTCTCGCTCCAAATCTTTTGTAACATCCTTGCCTTGATCGATCCACTATCTTTTTCCACATCCTCTCCTTTACCACTCCTATCTGCTCTTCCTCCAAACCTTCTGTAACCCCTTGCGTGCTAGTGTCTTCCAGCCTTGCTTTGGGTGATAAGCTTAAAAATATATATATATATATATACGTGTCAAATAATTTATTCTTGCTGTTTATTTGCATTTATAATTGTTTTACGAATATATTGTGAGCTTTAGACAATGCTTTTCTTTCAATATATGATTCTAAATCCATTTTCTTTTACTGTCCAAATACTTGTTTCACCTCACTGTACCTGCGTCCTTACTTTGATTAAATCTATATCATCTGTCCATTTTTCAGATAGACTGACAGTTGAATATCTAGGGGGAGATGTGCATTTATGTTTAATTTTATTCATATTTTATTTATGAAATCAATTATGTGTGTCGACCCTTCAATAATTAATGCACTGCTCGCTGATCAGACAGAATAAAATCGGTTTTACCCATTATATTATGGAAGACACGTTTTTTTTAAATTTACATTTGAATTTTTTTTTAAAATCAACAAACTTATGTTCATATTTTTTTTCTGATAAAAAGAAATGAAGCAGAATTAAAAGGGTTGTTACCAAATAATTTAGTTTTGAATGAAAAAGATAATAATTTGCTCCAGAAGCTCAGAAATAAATTTAATTTTTGTTAAATAAAGGAGAAGTAAAAGCGTGGTTAGATATGAAGTTAATTCTTTGTTCCAGAAACTCGGAAATAAATTAACATTCTTTTTAAATAAAGGAGAAGTAAAAGCGTTGTTAGGTATGAAGTTAATTCTTTGTTCCAGAAACTCGGAAATAAATTTACATTTTTTTTAAATAAAGGAGAAGTAAAAGCGTTGTTAGGTATGAAATTAATTCTTTGTTCCAGAAACTCGGAAATAAATTTAATTTTTTTTTAATAAAGGAGAAGTGAAAGCGTTGTTAGGCATGAAATTAATTCTTTTTCCAGAAACTCGGAAATAAATTTAATTTTTTTTAAATAAACGAGAAGTAAAAGCGTTGTTAGATATGAAGTTAATCCTTTGTTCAAGAAACTCGGAAATAAATTCATATTTTTTAATAAACGTGAAATAAAAGCGTTGTTAGGTATGAAGTTAATTCTTTGGTCCAGAAACACAGAAATAAATGTACATCTTTTAAAAAAAGGGGAAGTAAAACCGTTGTTAGGTATGAAATTAATACCTTGTTCCAGAAGCTCGGAAATAAATTTATATCTTTTAAATAAAGAGGAAGTAACAGAGTTGTTACGTATGAAATTAACTCTTTCTTCCAGAAGATGGGAATTAAATTTACATTTTTTCAATTAAGTTGAAGCTAATGCATTGTTATGTATGAAGTTTATTCTTTGTTCAAGAAGCTCAGAAATATATTTGCATTATTTTTAATAAAGGGGAATTAAAAGCGTTTTTAGGTATAAAGTTAATTTTTTGTTTCAGAAGCTCAGAAATAATTTTACATTTTTTTAAATGAAGCGGAAGTAAAAGCGTTGTTAGGTTTGAAATTAATTTTTTGTTTCAGAACTTCAGAAATACTTTTACATTTTTTTATATGAGGGTGGGGGAATGTGTTGTTGGGTATGAAAATAATTCTTTGTTCCAGAATCTCGGAAATATATTCACATTTTTTAAATAACGGTGAAGTAATATCGTTGTTGGGTATTGTTGTGGTAGGATCCACCTAATCTTCATAGGTGACTACCAACTATATAAATAATGGTTGGTACCGGAAGACGAAGAGGAGGAATCACGAGATCCAACTAGAGACTCTGATCGACTGCGACTAGTCAACACATTCTCCAGGAACGTCTTCCCAGAAATATACAGAAATACTATATGTACTTATTGTGTACACTTTCTTGTTATAATACATTCTTGTTCTAAGTACATTTTGTGTTACATTAATATTCCATGCATTATGCGAGATTCAACAATGAGTCAAGATTCAACAGGTATGAAAATAATTCTTTTATTCCAGAAGCTCGGAAATAAATTTACATTTTTTATATAATGACAAAGGAAAAGCGTTGTTTGGTATGAAGTTAATTTTTTTCCAGAAACTCGGAAATAAATTCACATTTTTTAAATAAAGGGGAAGTAAAAGAGTTGTAAGGTATGAAATTAATTCTTTGTTCCCTGAAGCTGGGAAATAAATTTGCATTATTTTGATTAACAGGGAATTAAAAGCGTTTTTAGGTAGAGAGTTAATTTTTTTTTCAGAAGCTGAGAAATAATTTTACATTTATTTAAATAAAGGGGGAGTAAAAGCGTTGTTTGATATGATGTCAATTCTTTGTCCCAGAAGCTCGGAAATAAATTTACATTTTTTAAATAATTGGGAAATAACAGCGTTGTTAAGTATAAAATTAACTGTTTTTCCAGAAGCTCGGAAATAAATTTACATTTTTTATATAATGACGAAGGAAAAGCGTTGTTTGGTATGAAGTTAATTTTTTTTCCAGAAACTCGGAAATAAATTTACATTTTTTAAATAATTGGGAAATAACAGCGTTGTTAAGGATAAAATTAACTTTTTTTCCAGGAGCTCGGAAATAAATTTACATATTTTAAATAATTGGGAAATAAGAGCGTTGTTAAGTATAAAATTAACTTTTTTTCCAGAAGCTCGGAAATAAATTTACATTTTTTAAATAATGGGGAAATAACCGCGTTGTTAAGTATAAAATTAACTGTTTTTCCAGAAGCTCTGAAATAAATTTACATTTTTTAAATAATTGGGAAATAACAGAGTTGTTAAGTATAAAATTAACAGTTTTTCCAGAAGCTCGAAAATAAATTTACATTTTTAAAATAATTGGGAAATAACATCGTTGTTAAGTATAAAAATAACTGTTTTTCCAGAAGCTCGGAAATAAATTTACATTTTTTAAATAATTGGGAAACAACAGCGTGGTTAAGTATAAAATTAACTTTTTTTCCAGAAGCTCGGAAATAAATTTACATTTTTTAAATAATTGGGAAAATAACATCGTTGTTAAGTATAAAAATAACTGTTTTTCCAGAAGCTGGGAAATAAATTTACATTTTTTAAATAATTGGGAAATAACAGCGTTGTTAAGTATAAAATTAACTGTTTTTCCAGAAGCTCGGAAATAAATTTACGTTTTTTAAATAAATGGGAAATAACAGCGTTGTTAAGTAAAAAATTAACTGTTTTTCCAGGAGCTCAGAAATAAATTTACATTTTTTAAATAATTGGGAAATAACAGCGTTGTTAAGTATAAAATTATCTTTTTTTCCAGAAGCTCGGAAATAAATTTACATTTTTTAAATAATTGGGAAATAACAGCGTCGTTAAGTATAAAATTAACTGTTTTTCCAGAAGCTCGGAAATAAATTTATATTTTTTAAATAATTGGGAAATAACAGCGTTGTTAAGTATAAAATGAACTGTTTTTCCAGAAGCACGGAAATAAATTTCCATTTTTTAAATAATTGAGAAATAACAGCATTGTTAAGTATAAAATTAACTGTTTTTCCAGAAGCTCGGAAATAAATTTACATTTTTTAAATAATAGGGAAATAACAACGTTGTTAAGTATAAAATTAACTGTTTTTCCGGGAGCTCGGAAATAAAATTACATTTTTTTAAATAATGGGGAAATAACAGAGTTGTTAAGTATAAAATTAACAGTTTTTCCAGAAGCTCGGAAATAAATTTACATTTTTAAAATAATTTGGAAATAACATCGTTGTTAAGTATAAAAATAACTGTTTTTCCAGAAGCTGGGAAATAAATTTACATTTTTTAAATAATTGGGAAATAACAGCGTTGTTAAGTATAAAATTAACTGTTTTTCCAGAGGCTCGGAAATAAATTTACGTTTTTTAAATAAATGGGAAATAACAGCGTTGTTAAGTAAAAAATAAACTGTTTTTCCAGGAGCTCAGAAATAAATTTACATTTTTTAAATAATTGGGAAATAACAGCGTTGTTAAGTATAAAATTAACTGTTTTTCCAGAAGTCGGAAATAAATTTACATATTTTTAATAATTGGGAAATAACAGCGTTGTTAAGTATAAAATTAACTTTTTGTCCAGAAGCTCGGAAATAAATTTACATTTTTCAAATAATTGGGAAATAACAGCATTGTTAAGTATAAAATTAACTGTTTTTCCAGAAGCTCGGAAATAAATTTAAATTTTTTAAATAGTTGGGAAATAACAGCGTTGTTAAGTATAAAATTAATTGTTTTTCCAGAAGCTCGGAAATAAATTTACATTTTTTAAATAATTGGGGAAATAACAGCGTTGTTAAGTATAAAATTAACTGTTTTTCCGGGAGCTCGGAAATAAATTTACATTTTTTAAATAATTGGGAAATAACAGCGTTGTTAAGTATAAAATTAACTGTTTTTCCAGAAACTCTGAAATAAATTTATATTTTTTAAATAATTGGGAAATAACAGCGTTGTTAGGTATAAAATTAAATGTTTTTCCAGAAGCTCGGAAATAAATTTATATTTTTTAAATAATTGGGAAATAACAGCGTTTTTAAGTATAAAATGAACTGTTTTTCCAGAAGCTCGGAAATAAATTTACATTTTTTAAATAATTGGGAAATAACAGCGTTGTTAAGTGTAAAATTAACTGTTTTTCCAGGAGCTCGGAAATAAATTTACATTTTTGAAATAATTGGGAAATAACAGCGTTGTTAAGTATAAAATTAACTGTTTTTCCAGAAGCTCGGTAATAAATTTACATTTTTTAAATAATTGGGAAATAACAGCGTTGTTAAGTATAAAATTAACTGTTTTTCCAGAAGCTCGGAAATAAATTTATATTTTTTAAATAATTGGGAAATAACAGCGTTGTTAAGTATAAAATTATCTTTTTTTCCAGAAGCTCGGAAATAAATTTACATTTTTTAAATAATTGGAAAATAACAGCGTCGTTAAGTATAAAATTAACTGTTTTTCCAGAAGCTCGGAAATAAATTTACATTTTTTAAATAATTGGGAAATAACAGCGTTGTTAAGTATAAAATTAACTGTTTTTCCAGATGCTCGGAAATAAATTTACATTTTTTAAATAATAGGGAAATAACAGCGTTGTTAAGTATAAAATTAACTGTTTTTCCGGGAGCTCGGAAATAAATTTACATTTTTTTAAATAATTGGGAAATAACAGCGTTGTTAAGTAAAAAATTAACTGTTTTCCAGGAGCTCAGAAATAAATTTACATTTTTTAAGTAATTGGGAAATAACAGCGTTGTTAAGTATAAAATTAACTGTTTTTCCAGAAGCTCGGAAATAAATTTACGTTTTTTAAATAATTGGGAAATAACAGCGTTGTTAAGTAAAAAATTAACTGTTTTTCCAGGAGCTCAGAAATAAATTTACATTTTTTAAATAATTGGGAAATAACAGCGTTGTTAAGTATAAAATTAACTGTTTTTCCAGAACTCGGAAATAAATTTACATATTTTAAATAATTGGGAAATAACAGCGTTGTTAAGTATAAAATTAACTTTTTTCCAGAAGCTCGGAAATAAATTTACATTTTTCAAATAATTGGGAAATAACAGCATTGTTAAGTATAAAATTAACTGTTTTTCCAGAAGCTCGGAAATAAATTTACATTTTTTAAATAGTTGGGAAATAACAGCGTTGTAAAGTGTAAAATTAATTGTTTTTCCAGAAGCTCGGAAATAAATTTACATTTTTTAAATAATTGGGGAAATAACAGCGTTGTTAAGTATAAAATTAACTGTTTTTCCGGGAGCTCGGAAATAAATTTACATTTTTTAAATAATTGGGAAATAACAGCGTTGTTAAGTATAAAATTAACTGTTTTTCCAGAAACTCGGAAATAAATTTATATTTTTTAAATAATTGGGAAATAACAGCGTTGTTAAGTAAAAAATTAACTGTTTTCCAGGAGCTCAGAAATAAATTTATATTTTTTAAATAATTGGGAAATAACAGCGTTGTTAAGTAAAAAATTAACTGTTTTCCAGGAGCTCAGAAATAAATTTATATTTTTTAAATAATTGGGAAATAACAGCGTTGTTAAGTATAAAATTAACTGTTTTTCCAGAAGCTCGGAAATAAATTTACATTTTTTAAATAATTGGGAAACAACAGCGTGGTTAGGTATAAAATTAACTTTTTTTCCAGAAGCTCGGAAATAAATTTACATTTTTTAAATAATTGGGAAATAATATCGTTGTTAAGTATAAAAATAATTGTTTTTCCAGAAACACGGAAATAAATTTACATTTTTTAAATAATTGGGAAATAACAGCGTTGTTAAGTATAAAATTAACTGTTTTTCCAGAAGCACGGAAATAAATTTACGTTTTTTAAATAAATGGGAAATAACAGCGTTGTTAAGTAAAAAATTAACTGTTTTTCCAGGAGCTCAGAAATAAATTTACATTTTTAAATAATTGGAAAATAACAGCGTTGTTAAGTATAAAATTATCTTTTTTTCCAGAAGCTCGGAAATAAATTTACATTTTTTAAATAATTGGGAAATAACAGCGTCGTTAAGTATAAAATTAACTGATTTTCCAGAAGCTCGGAAATAAATTTACATTTTTTAAATAATTGGGAAATAACAGCGTTGTTAAGTATAAAATGAACTGTTTTTCCAGAAGCACGGAAATAAATTTACATTTTTTAAATAATTGAGAAATAACAGCATTGTTAAGTATAAAATTAACTGTTTTTCCAGAAGCTCGGAAATAAATTTACATTTTTTAAATAATAGGGAAATAACAGCGTTGTTAAGTATAAAATTAACTGTTTTTCCGGGAGCTCGGAAATAAAATTACATTTTTTTAAATAATGGGGAAATAACAGAGTTATTAAGTATAAAATTAACAGTTTTTCCAGAAGCTCGGAAATAAATTTACATTTTTAAAATAATTGGGAAATAACATCGTGGTTGAGTATAAAAATAACTGTTTTTCCAGAAGCTCGGAAATAAATTTACATTTTTTAAATAATTGGGAAATAACAGCGTTGTTAAGTATAAAATTAACTGTTTTTCCAGAAGCTCGGAAATAAATTTACGTTTTTTAAATAAATGGGAAATAACAGCGTTGTTAAGTAAAAAATTAACTGTTTTTCCAGGAGCTCAGAAATAAATTTACATTTTTTAAATAATTGGGAAATAACAGCGTTGTTAAGTATAAAATTAACTGTTTTTCCAGAACTCGGAAATAAATTTACATATTTTAAATAATTGGGAAATAACAGCGTTGTTAAGTATAAAATTAACTTTTTTTCCAGAAGCTCGGAAATAAATTTACATTTTTCAAATAATTGGGAAATAACAGCATTGTTAAGTATAAAATTAACTGTTTTTCCAGAAGCTCGGAAATAAATTTACATTTTTTAAATAGTTGGCAAATAACAGCGTTGTTAAGTATAAAATTAATTGTTTTTCCAGAAGCTCGGAAATAAATTTACATTTTTTAAATAATTGGGAAATAACAGCGTTGTTAAGTATAAAATGAACTGTTTTTCCAGAAGCTCGGAAATAAATTTACATTTTTTAAATAATTGGGAAATAACAGCGTTGTTAAGTATAAAATTAACTGTTTTCCCAGGAGCTCGGAAATAAATTTACATTTTTTAAATAATTGGGAAATAACAGCGTTGTTAAGTATAAAATTAACTGTTTTTCCAGAAGCTCGGAAATAAATTTACATTTTTTAAATAATTGGGAAATAACAGCGTTGTTAAGTATAAAATTAACTGTTTTTCCAGAAGCTCGGAAATAAATTTATATAATTTAAATAATTGGGAAATAACAGCGTTGTTAAGTATAAAATTATCTTTTTTTCCAGAAGCTCGGAAATAAATTTACATTTTTTAAATAATTGGGAAATAACAGCGTTGTTAAGTATAAAATTAACTGTTTTTCCAGAAGCTCGGAAATAAATTTATATTTTTTAAATAATTGGGAAATAACAGCGTTGTTAAGTATAAAATTATCTTTTTTTCCAGAAACTCGGAAATAAATTTACATTTTTTAAATAATTGGGAAATAACAGCGTCGTTAAGTATAAAATTAAATGTTTTTCCGGGAGCTCGGAAATAAATTTACATTTTTTTAAATAAATGGGAAATAACAGCGTTGTTAAGTAAAAAATTAACTGTTTTTCCAGGAGCTCAGAAATAAATTTACATTTTTAAATAATTGGAAAATAACAGCGTTGTTAAGTATAAAATTATCTTTTTTTCCAGAAGCTCGGAAATAAATTTACATTTTTTAAATAATTGGGAAATAACAGCGTCGTTAAGTATAAAATTAACTGATTTTCCAGAAGCTCGGAAATAAATTTACATTTTTTAAATAATTGGGAAATAACAGCGTTGTTAAGTATAAAAGGAACTGTTTTTCCAGAAGCACGGAAATAAATTTACATTTTTTAAATAATTGAGAAATAACAGCATTGTTAATTATAAAATTAACTGTTTTTACAGAAGCTCGGAAATAAATTTACATTTTTTAAATAATAGGGAAATAACAGCGTTGTTAAGTATAAAATTAACTGTTTTTCCGGGAGCTCGGAAATAAAATTACATTTTTTTAAATAATGGGGAAATAACAGAGTTATTAAGTATAAAATTAACAGTTTTTCCAGAAGCTCGGGAATAAATTTACATTTTTAAAATAATTGGGAAATAACATCGTGGTTGAGTATAAAAATAACTGTTTTTCCAGAAGCTCGGAAATAAATTTACATTTTTTAAATAATTGGGAAATAACAGCGTTGTTAAGTATAAAATTAACTGTTTTTCCAGAAGCTCGGAAATAAATTTACGTTTTTTAAATAAATGGGAAATAACAGCGTTGTTAAGTAAAAAATTAACTGTTTTTCCAGGAGCTCAGAAATAAATTTACATTTTTTAAATAATTGGGAAATAACAGCGTTGTTAAGTATAAAATTAACTGTTTTTCCAGAACTCGGAAATAAATTTACATATTTTAAATAATTGGGAAATAACAGCGTTGTTAAGTATAAAATTAACTTTTTTTCCAGAAGCTCGGAAATAAATTTACATTTTTCAAATAATTGGGAAATAACAGCATTGTTAAGTATAAAATTAACTGTTTTTCCAGAAGCTCGGAAATAAATTTACATTTTTTAAATAGTTGGCAAATAACAGCGTTGTTAAGTATAAAATTAATTGTTTTTCCAGAAGCTCGGAAATAAATTTACATTTTTTAAATAATTGTGGAAATAACAGCGTTGTTAAGTATAAAATTAACTGTTTTTCCAGAAACTCGGAAATAAATTTATATTTTTTAAATAATTGGGAAATAACAGCGTTGTTAGGTATAAAATTAAATGTTTTTCCAGAAGCTCAGAAATAAATTTATATTTTTTAAATAATTGGGAAATAACAGCGTTGTTAAGTATAAAATGAACTGTTTTTCCAGAAGCTCGGAAATAAATTTACATTTTTTAAATAATTGGGAAATAACAGCGTTGTTAAGTATAAAATTAACTGTTTTCCCAGGAGCTCGGAAATAAATTTACATTTTTTAAATAATTGGGAAATAACAGCGTTGTTAAGTATAAAATTAACTGTTTTTCCAGAAGCTCGGAAATAAATTTACATTTTTTAAATAATTGGGAAATAACAGCGTTGTTAAGTATAAAATTAACTGTTTTTCCAGAAGCTCGGAAATAAATTTATATAATTTAAATAATTGGGAAATAACAGCGTTGTTAAGTATAAAATTATCTTTTTTTCCAGAAGCTCGGAAATAAATTTACATTTTTTAAATAATTGGGAAATAACAGCGTTGTTAAGTATAAAATTAACTGTTTTTCCAGAAGCTCGGAAATAAATTTATATTTTTTAAATAATTGGGAAATAACAGCGTTGTTAAGTATAAAATTATCTTTTTTTCCAGAAACTCGGAAATAAATTTACATTTTTTAAATAATTGGGAAATAACAGCGTCGTTAAGTATAAAATTAAATGTTTTTCCGGGAGCTCGGAAATAAATTTACATTTTTTTAAATAATTGGGAAATAACAGCGTTGTTAAGTAAAAAATTAACTGTTTTCCAGGAACTCAGAAATAAATTTACATTTTTTAAGTAATTGGGAAATAACAGCGTTGTTAACTATAAAATTAACTGTTTTTCCAGAACTCGGAAATAAATTTACATATTTTAAATAATTGGGAAATAACAGCGTTGTTAAGTATAAAATTAACTTTTTTTCCAGAAGCTCGGAAATAAATTTACATTTTTCAAATAATTGGGAAATAACAGCATTGTTAAGTATAAAATTAACTGTTTTTCCAGAAGCTCGGAAATAAATTTACATTTTTTAAATAGTTGGGAAATAACAGCGTTGTTAAGTGTAAAATTAATTGTTTTTCCAGAAGCTCGGAAATAAATTTACATTTTCTAAATAATTGGGGAAATAACAGCGTTGTTAAGTATAAAATTAACTGTTTTTCCGGGAGCTCGGAAATAAATTTACATTTTTTAAATAATTGGGAAATAACAGCGTTGTTAAGTATAAAATTAACTGTTTTTCCAGAAACTCGGAAATAAATTTATATTTTTTAAATAATTGGGAAATAACAGCGTTGTTAAGTAAAAAATTAACTGTTTTCCAGGAGCTCAGAAATAAATTTACATTTTTTAAATAATTGGGAAATAACAGCGTTGTTAAGTATAAAATTAACTTTTTTTCCAGGAGCTCGGAAATAAATTTACGTATTTTAAATAATTGGGAAATAACAGCGTTGTTAAATATAAAATTAACTTTTTTTCCAGAAGCTCAGAAATAAATTTACATTTTTTAAATAATGGGGAAATAACCGCGTTGTTAAGTATAAAATTAACTTTTTTTCCAGAAGCTCGGAAATAAATTTACATTTTTTAAATAATTGGGAAATAACAGAGTTGTTAAGTATAAAATTAACTGTTTTTCCAGAAGCTCAGAAATAAATTTACATTTTATAATTAATTGGGAAATAACAGCGTTGTAAAGTATAAAATTAACTGTTTTTCCATAAGCTCGGAAATAAATTTACATTTTTTAAATAATTGGGAAATAACAGCGTTGTTAAGTATAAAATTAACTGTTTTTCCAGAAGCTCGGAAATAAATTTACATTTTTTAAATAATTGGGAAACAACAGCGGGGTTAAGTATAAAATTAACTTTTTTTCCAGAAGCTCGGAAATAAATTTACATTTTTTAAATAATTGGGAAATAACATCGTTGTTAAGTATAAAAATAATTGTTTTTCCAGAAACTCGGAAATAAATTTACATTTTTTAAATAATTGGGAAATAACAGCGGTGTTAAGTATAAAATGAACTGTTTTTTCAGAAGCTCGGAAATAAATTTACGTTTTTTAAATAATTGGGAAATAACAGCGTTGTTAAGTAAAAAATTAACTGTTTTTCCAGGATCTCAGAAATAAATTTACATTTTTTAAATAATTGGCAAATAACAGCGTTGTTAAGTGTAAAATTAACTTTTTTTCCAGAAGCTCAGAAATAAATTTACATTTTTTAAATAATGGGGAAATAACCGCGTTGTTAAGTATAAAATTAACTTTTTTTCCAGAAGCTCGGAAATAAATTTACATTTTTTAAATAATTGGGATATAACAGAGTTGTTAAGTATAAAATTAACTGTTTTTCCAGAAGCTCAGAAATAAATTTACATTTTATAATTAATTGGGAAATAACAGCGTTGTAAAGTATAAAATTAACTGTTTTTCCATAAGCTCGGAAATAAATTTACATTTTTTAAATAATTGGGAAATAACAGCGTTGTTAAGTATAAAATTAACTGTTTTTCCAGAAGCTCGGAAATAAATTTACATTTTTTAAATAATTGGGAAATAACAGCGGGGTTAAGTATAAAATTAACTTTTTTTCCAGAAGCTCGGAAATAAATTTACATTTTTTAAATAATTGGGAAATAACATCGTTGTTAAGTATAAAAATAATTGTTTTTCCAGAAACTCGGAAATAAATTTACATTTTTTAAATAATTGGGAAATAACAGCGGTGTTAAGTATAAAATGAACTGTTTTTTCAGAAGCTCGGAAATAAATTTACGTTTTTTAAATAACTGGGAAATAACAGCGTTGTTAAGTAAAAAATTAACTGTTTTTCCAGGACCTCAGAAATAAATTTACATTTTTTAAATAATTGGGAAATAACAGCGTTGTTAAGTATAAAATTAAATGTTTTTCCGGGAGCTCGGAAATAAATTTACATTTTTTAAATAATTGGGAAATAACAGCGTTGTTACGTATAAAATTAACTGTTTTTCCAGAAGCTCGGAAATAAATTTACATTTTTTAAATAATTGGGAAATAACAGCGTCGTTAAGTATAAAATTAACTGTTTTTCCAGATGCTCGGAAATAAATTTACATTTTTTAAATAATTGGGAAATAACAGCGTTGTTAAGTATAAAATTAACTGTTTTTCCAGAAGCTCGGAAATAAATTTACATTTTTTAAATAATTGGGAAATAACAGCGGGGTTAAGTATAAAATTAACTTTTTTTCCAGAAGCTCGGAAATAAATTTACATTTTTTAAATAATTGGGAAATAACATCGTTGTTAAGTATAAAAATAATTGTTTTTCCAGAAACTCGGAAATAAATTTACATTTTTTAAATAATTGGGAAATAACAGCGGTGTTAAGAATAAAATGAACTGTTTTTTCAGAAGCTCGGAAATAAATTTACGTTTTTTAAATAATTGGGAAATAACAGCGTTGTTAAGTAAAAAATTAACTGTTTTTCCAGGACCTCAGAAATAAATTTACATTTTTTAAATAATTGGGAAATAACAGCGTTGTTAAGTATAAAATTAACTGTTTTTCCAGAACTCAGAAATAAATTTACATATTTTAAATAATTGGGAAATAACAGCGTTGTTAAGTATAAAATTAACTTTTTTTCCAGAAGCTCGGAAATAAATTTATATTTTTCAAATAATTGGGAAATAACAGCATTGTTAAGTATAAAATTAACTTTTTTTCCAGAAGCTCGGAAATAAATTTACATTTTTTAAATAGTTGGGAAATAACAGCGTTGTTAAGTATAAAATTAAATGTTTTACCGGGAGCTCGGAAATAAATTTACATTTTTTAAATAATTGGGAAATAACAGCGTTGTTAAGTATAAAATTAACTGTTTTTCCAGAATTTCGGAAATAAATTTACATTTTTTAAATAATTGGGAAATAACAGCGTCGTTAAGTATAAAATTAACTGTTTTTCCAGATGCTCGGAAATAAATTTACATTTTTTAAATAATTGGGAAATAACAGCGTTGTTAAGTATAAAATTAACTGTTTTTCCAGAAGCTCGAAAATAAATTTACATTTTTTAAATAATTGGGAAATAACAGCGTTGTTAAGTATAAAATTAACTGTTTCTCCAGAAGCTCGGAAATAAATTTACATTTTTTAAATAATTGGGAAACAACAGCGTGGTTAATTATAAAATTAACTTTTTTTCGTGAAGCTCGGAAATAAATTTACATTTTTTAAATAATTGGGAAATAACAGCGTTGTTAAGTATAAAATTAACTGTTTTTCCAGAAGCTCGGAAATAAATTTACATTTTTTAAATAATTGGGGAAATAACAGCGTTGTTAAGTATAAAATTAACTGTTTTTCCAGAAACTCGGAAATAAATTTATATTTTTTAAATAATTGGGAAATAACAGCGTTGTTAGGTATAAAATTAAATGTTTTTCCAGAAGCTCGGAAATAAATTTATATTTTTTAAATAATTGGGAAATAACAGCGTTGTTAAGTATAAAATGAACTGTTTTTCCAGAAGCTCGGAAATAAATTTACATTTTTTAAATAATTGGGAAATAACAGCGTTGTTAAGTATAAAATTAACTGTTTTTCCAGGAGCTCGGAAATAAATTTACATTTTTTAAATAATTTGGAAATAACAGCGTTGTTAAGTATAAAATTAACTGTTTTTCCAGAAGCTCGGAAATAAATTTACATTTTTTAAATAATTGGGAAATAACAGCGTTGTTAAGTATAAAATTAACTGTTTTTCCAGAAGCTCGGAAATAAATTTATATAATTTAAATAATTGGGAAATAACAGCGTTGTTAAGTATAAAATTATCTTTTTTTCCAGAACCTCGGAAATAAATTTACATTTTTTAAATAATTGGGAAATAACAGCGTTGTTAAGTATAAAATTAACTGTTTTTCCAGAAGGTCGGAAATAAATTTATATTTTTTAAATAATTGGGAAATAACAGCGTTGTTAAGTATAAAATTATCTTTTTTTCCAGAAACTCGGAAATAAATTTACATTTTTTAAATAATTGGGAAATAACAGCGTCGTTAAGTATAAAATTAAATGTTTTTCCGGGAGCTCGGAAATAAATTTAGATTTTTTTAAATAATTGGGAAATAACAGCGTTGTTAAGTAAAAAATTAACTGTTTTCCAGGAGCTCAGAAATAAATTTACATTTTTTAAGTAATTGGGAAATAACAGCGTTGTTAAGTATAAAATTAACTGTTTTTCCAGAAACTCGGAAATAAATTTATATTTTTTAAATAATTGGGAAATAACAGCGTTGTTAAGTATAAAATTAACTTTTTTTCCAGAAGCTCGGTAATAAATTTATATTTTTCAAATAATTGGGAAATAACAGCATTGTTAAGTATAAAATTAACTTTTTTTCCAGAAGCTCGGAAATAAATTTACATTTTTTAAATAGTTGGGAAATAACAGCGTTGTTAAGTATAAAATTAAATGTTTTACCGGGAGCTCGGAAATAAATTTACATTTTTTAAATAATTGGGAAATAACAGCGTTGTTAAGTATAAAATTAACTGTTTTTCCAGAATTTCGGAAATAAATTTACATTTTTTAAATAATTGGGAAATAACAGCGTCGTTAAGTATAAAATTAACTGTTTTTCCAGATGCTCGGAAATAAATTTACATTTTTTAAATAATTGGGAAATAACAGCGTTGTTAAGTATAAAATTAACTGTTTTTCCAGAAGCTCGAAAATAAATTTACATTTTTTAAATAATTGGGAAATAACAGCGTTGTTAAGTATAAAATTAACTGTTTTTCCAGAAGCTCGGAAATAAATTTACATTTTTTAAATAATTGGGAAACAACAGCGTGGTTAATTATAAAATTAAATTTTTTTCGTGAAGCTCGGAAATAAATTTACATTTTTTAAATAATTGGGAAATAACAGCGTTGTTAAGTATAAAATTAACTGTTTTTCCAGAAGCTCGGAAATAAATTTACATTTTTTAAATAATTGGGGAAATAACAGCGTTGTTAAGTATAAAATTAACTGTTTTTCCAGAAACTCGGAAATAAATTTATATTTTTTAAATAATTGGGAAATAACAGCGTTGTTAGGTATAAAATTAAATGTTTTTCCAGAAGCTCGGAAATAAATTTATATTTTTTAAATAATTGGGAAATAACAGCGTTGTTAAGTATAAAATGAACTGTTTTTCCAGAAGCTCGGAAATAAATTTACATTTTTTAAATAATTGGGAAATAACAGCGTTGTTAAGTATAAAATTAACTGTTTTTCCAGGAGCTCGGAAATAAATTTACATTTTTTAAATAATTGGGAAATAACAGCGTTGTTAAGTATAAAATTAACTGTTTTTCCAGAAGCTCGGAAATAAATTTACATTTTTTAAATAATTGGGAAATAACAGCGTTGTTAAGTATAAAATTAACTGTTTTTCCAGAAGCTCGGAAATAAATTTATATAATTTAAATAATTGGGAAATAACAGCGTTGTTAAGTATAAAATTATCTTTTTTTCCAGAAGCTCGGAAATAAATTTACATTTTTTAAATAATTGGGAAATAACAGCGTTGTTATGTATAAAATTAACTGTTTTTCCAGAAGCTCGGAAATAAATTTATATTTTTTAAATAATTGGGAAATAACAGCGTTGTTAAGTATAAAATTATCTTTTTTTCCAGAAACTCGGAAATAAATTTACATTTTTTAAATAATTGGGAAATAACAGCGTCGTTAAGTATAAAATTAAATGTTTTTCCGGGAGCTCGGAAATAAATTTAGTTTTTTTTCAATAATTGGGAAATAACAGCGTTGTTAAGTAAAAAATTAACTGTTTTCCAGGAGCTCAGAAATAAATTTACATTTTTTAAGTAATTGGGAAATAACAGCGTTGTTAAGTATAAAATTAACTGTTTTTCCAGAAACTCGGAAATAAATTTATATTTTTTAAATAATTGGGAAATAACAGCGTTGTTAAGAATAAAATTAACTTTTTTACCAGAAGCTCCGAAATGAATTTATATTTTTCAAATAATTGGGAAATAACAGCATTGTTAAGTATAAAATTAACTTTTTTTCCAGAAGCTCGGAAATAAATTTACATTTTTTAAATAGTTGGGAAATAACAGCGTTGTTAAGTATAAAATTAAATGTTTTTCCGGGAGCTCGGAAATAAATTTACATTTTTTAAATAATTGGGAAATAACAGCGTTGTTAAGTATAAAATTAACTGTTTTTCCAGAATTTCGGAAATAAATTTACATTTTTTAAATAATTGGGAAATAACAGCGTCGTTAAGTATAAAATTAACTGTTTTTCCAGATGCTCGGAAATAAATTTACATTTTTTAAATAATTGGGAAATAACAGCGTTGTTAAGTATAAAATTAACTGTTTTTCCAGAAGCTCGAAAATAAATTTACATTTTTTAAATAATTGGGAAATAACAGCGTTGTTAAGTATAAAATTAACTGTTTTTCCAGAAGCTCGGAAATAAATTTACATTTTTTAAATAATTGGGAAACAACAGCGTGGTTAATTATAAAATTAACTTTTTTTCGTGAAGCTCGGAAATAAATTTACATTTTTTAAATAATTGGGAAATAACAGCGTTGTTAAGTATAAAATTAACTGTTTTTCCAGAAAATCGGAAATAAATTTATATTTTTTAAATAATTGGGAAATAACAGCGTTGTTAGGTATAAAATTAAATGTTTTTCCAGAAGCTCGGAAATAAATTTATATAATTTAAATAATTGGGAAATAACAGCGTTGTTAAGTATAAAATTATCTTTTTTTCCAGAAGCTCGGAAATAAATTTACATTTTTTAAATAATTGGGAAATAACAGCGTTGTTAAGTATAAAATTAACTGTTTTTCCAGAAGCTCGGAAATAAATTTATATTTTTTAAATAATTGGGAAATAACAGCGTTGTTAAGTATAAAATTATCTTTTTTTCCAGAAACTCGGAAATAAATTTACATTTTTTAAATAATTGGGAAATAACAGCGTCGTTAAGTATAAAATTAAATGTTTTTCCGGGAGCTCGGAAATAAATTTAGATTTTTTTAAATAATTGGGAAATAACAGCGTTGTTAAGTAAAAAATTAACTGTTTTCCAGGAGCTCAGAAATAAATTTACATTTTTTAAGTAATTGGGAAATAACAGCGTTGTTAAGTATAAAATTAACTGTTTTTCCAGAACTCGGAAATAAATTTACATATTTTAAATAATTGGGAAATAACAGCGTTGTTAAGTATAAAATTAACTTTTTTTCCAGAAGCTCGGAAATAAATTTACATTTTTCAAATAATTGGGAAATAACAGCATTGTTAAGTATAAAATTAACTGTTTTTCCAGAAGCTCGGAAATAAATTTACATTTTTTAAATAGTTGGGAAATAACAGCGTTGTTAAGTGTAAAATTAATTGTTTTTCCAGAAGCTCGGAAATAAATTTACATTTTTTAAATAATTGGGGAATAACAGCGTTGTTAAGTATAAAATTAACTGTTTTTCCGGGAGCTCGGAAATAAATTTACATTTTTTAAATAATTGGGAAATAACAGCGTTGTTAAGTATAAAATTAACTGTTTTTCCAGAAACTCGGAAATAAATTTATATTTTTTAAATAATTGGGAAATAACAGCGTTGTTAATTAAAAAATTAACTGTTTTCCAGGAGCTCAGAAATAAATTTACATTTTTTAAATAATTGGGAAATAACAGCGTTGTTAAGTATAAAATTAACTTTTTTTCCAGGAGCTCGGAAATAAATTTACGTATTTTAAATAATTGGGAAATAACAGCGTTGTTAAATATAAAATTAACTTTTTTTCCAGAAGCTCAGAAATAAATTTACATTTTTTAAATAATGGGGAAATAACCGCGTTGTTAAGTATAAAATTAACTTTTTTTCCAGAAGCTCGGAAATAAATTTACATTTTTTAAATAATTGGGAAATAACAGAGTTGTTAAGTATAAAATTAACTGTTTTTCCAGAAGCTCAGAAATAAATTTACATTTTATAATTAATTGGGAAATAACAGCGTTGTAAAGTATAAAATTAACTGTTTTTCCATAAGCTCGGAAATAAATTTACATTTTTTAAATAATTGGGAAATAACAGCGTTGTTAAGTATAAAATTAACTGTTTTTCCAGAAGCTCGGAAATAAATTTACATTTTTTAAATAATTGGGAAACAACAGCGTGGTTAAGTATAAAATTAACTTTTTTTCCAGAAGCTCGGAAATAAATTTACATTTTTTAAATAATTGGGAAATAACATCGTTGTTAAGTATAAAAATAATTGTTTTTCCAGAAACTCGGAAATAAATTTACATTTTTTAAATAATTGGGAAATAAGAGCGGTGTTAAGTATAAAATGAACTGTTTTTTCAGAAGCTCGGAAATAAATTTACGTTTTTTAAATAATTGGGAAATAACAGCGTTGTTAAGTAAAAAATTAACTGTTTTTCCAGGACCTCAGAAATAAATTTACATTTTTTAAATAATTGGGAAATAACAGCGTTGTTAAGTATAAAATTAACTGTTTTTCCAGAACTCAGAAATAAATTTACATATTTTAAATAATTGGGAAATAACAGCGTTGTTAAGTATAAAATTAACTTTTTTTCCAGAAGCTCGGAAATAAATTTATATTTTTCAAATAATTGGGAAATAACAGCATTGTTAAGTATAAAATTAACTTTTTTTCCAGAAGCTCGGAAATAAATTTACATTTTTTAAATAGTTGGGAAATAACAGCGTTGCTAAGTATAAAATTAAATGTTTTTCCGGGAGCTCGGAAATAAATTTACATTTTTTAAATAATTGGGAAATAACAGCGTTGTTAAGTATAAAATTAACTGTTTTTCCAGAATTTCGGAAATAAATTTACATTTTTTAAATAATTGGGAAATAACAGCGTTGTTAAGTATAAAATTAACTGTTTTTCCAGAAGCTCGGAAATAAATTTACATTTTCTAAATAATTGGGAAATAACAGCGTAGTTAAGTATAAAATTAACTGTTTTTCCAGATGCTCGGAAATAAATTTACATTTTTTAAATAATTGGGAAATAACAGCGTTGTTAAGTATAAAATTAACTGCTTTTCCAGAAGCTCGAAAATAAATTTACATTTTTTAAATAATTGGGAAATAACAGCGTTGTTAAGTATAAAATTAACTGTTTTTCCAGAAGCTCGGAAATAAATTTACATTTTTTAAATAATTGGGAAACAACAGCGTGGTTAATTATAAAATTAACTTTTTTTCGTGAAGCTCGGAAATAAATTTACATTTTTTAAATAATTGGGAAATAACAGCGTTGTTAACTATAAAATTAACTGTTTTTCCAGAACTCGGAAATAAATTTACATATTTTAAATAATTGGGAAATAACAGCGTTGTTAAGTATAAAATTAACTTTTTTTCCAGAAGCTCGGAAATAAATTTACATTTTTTAAATAATTGGGAAATAATAGCGTTGTTAAGTATAAAATTAACTGTTTTTCCAGAAGCTCGGAAATAAATTTACATTTTCTAAATAATTGGGAAATAACAGCGTAGTTAAGTATAAAATTAACTGTTTTTCCAGAAGCTCGGAAATAAATTTACATTTTTTAAATAATTGGGAAATAACAGCGTTGTTAAGTATAAAATTAACTGTTTTTGCAGAAGCTCGGAAATAAATTAATATTTTTTAAATAATTGGGAAATAACAGCGTTGTTAAGTATAAAATTAACTTTTTTCCCAGAAGCTCGGAAATAAATTTACATTTTTTAAATAATTGGGAAATAACAGCGTCGTTAAGTATAAAATTAACTGTTTTTCCAGAAGCTCGGAAATAAATTTACATTTTTTAAATAATTGGGGAAATAACAGCCTTGTTAAGTATAAAATTAACTGTTTTTCCAGGAGCTCAGAAATAAATTTACATTTTTTAAATAATTGGGAAATAACAGCGTTGTTAAGTATAAAATTAACTGTTTTTCCAGAAGCTCATAAATAAATTTACATTTTCTAAATAATTGGGAAATAACAGCGTAGTTAAGTATAAAATTAACTGTTTTTCCAGAAGCTCGGAAATAAATTTACATTTTCTAAATAATTGGGAAATAACAGCGTAGTTAAGTATAAAATTAACTGTTTTTCCAGAAGCTCGGAAATAAATTTACATTTTTTAAATAATTGGGTAATAACAGCGTTGTTAAGTATAAAATTAACTGTTTTTCCAGAAGCTCGGAAATAAATTAATATTTTTTTAAATAATTGGGAAATAACAGCGTTGTTAAGTATAAAATTAACTTATTTTCCAGAAGCTCGGAAATAAATTTACATTTTTTAAATAATTGGGAAATAACAGCGTCGTTAATTATAAAATTAACTGTTTTTCCAGAAGCTCGGAAATAAATTTACATTTTTTAAATAATTGGGGAAATAACAGCGTTGTTAAGTATAAAATTAACTGTTTTTCCAGGAGCTCGGATATAAATTTACATTTTTTAAATAATTGGGGAATAACAGCGTTGTTAAGTATAAAATTAACTGTTTTTCCAGAAGCTCGGAAATAAATTTACATTTTCTAAATAATTGTGAAATAACAGCGTAGTTAAGTATAAAATTAACTGTTTTTCCAGAAGCTCGGAAATAAATTTACATTTTTTAAATAATTGGGAAATAACAGCGTTGTTAAGTATAAAATTAACTGTTTTTCCAGAAGCTCGGAAATAAATTTATATTTTTTAAATAATTGGGAAATAACAGCGTTGTTAAGTATAAAATTAACTTTTTTTCCAGAAGCTCGGAAATAAATTTACATTTTTTAAATAATTGGGAAATAACATCGTTGTTAAGTATAAAAATAACTGTTTTTCCAGAAACTCGGAAATAAATTTACATTTTTTAAATAATTGGGAAATAACAGCGTTGTTAAGTATAAAATGAACTGTTTTTCCAGATGCTCGGAAATAAATTTACGTTTTTAAAATAATTGGGAAATAACAGCGTTGTTAAGTAAAAAATTAACTGTTTTTCCAGGACCTCAGAAATAAATTTACATTTTTTAAATAATTGGGAAATAACAGCGTTGTTAAGTATAAAATTAACTGTTTTTCCAGAACTCAGAAATAAATTTACATATTTTAAATAATTGGGAAATAACAGCGTTGTTAAGTATAAAATTAACTTTTTTTCCAGAAGCTCGGAAATAAATTTATATTTTTCAAATAATTGGGAAATAACAGCATTGTTAAGTATAAAATTAACTGTTTTTCCAGAAGCTCGGAAATAAATTTACATTTTTTAAATAGTTGGGAAATAACAGCGTTCTTAAGTATAAAATTAACTGTTTTTCCGGTAGCTCGGAAATAAATTTACATTTTTTAAATAATTGGGAAATAACAGCGTTGTTAAGTATAAAATTATCTGTTTTTCCAGAATTTCGGAAATAAATTTACATTTTTTAAATAATTGGGAAATAACAGCGTCGTTAAGTAAAAAATTAACTGTTTTTCCAGATGCTCGGAAATAAATTTACATTTTTTAAATAATTGGGAAATAACAGCGTTGTTAAGTATAAAATTAACTGTTTTTCCAGAAGCTCGAAAATAAATTTACATTTTTTAAATAATTGGGAAATAACAGCATTGTTAAGTATAAAATTAACTGTTTTTCCAGAAGCTCGGAAATAAATTTACTTTTTTTAAATAATTGGGAAACAACAGCGTGGTTAATTATAAAATTAACTTTTTTTCGTGAAGCTCGGAAATAAATTTACATTTTTTAAATAATGGAGAAATAACAGCGTTGTTAACTATAAAATTAACTGTTTTTCCAGAACTCGGAAATAAATTTACATATTTTAAATAATTGGGAAATAACAGCGTTGTTAAGTATAAAATTAACTTTTTTTCCAGAAGCTCGGAAATAAATTTACATTTTTTAAATAATTGGGAAATAACAGCGTTGTTAAGTATAAAATTAACTGTTTTTCCAGAAGCTCGGAAATAAATTTACATTTTCTAAATAATTGGGAAATAACAGCGTAGTTAAGTATAAAATTAACTGTTTTTCCAGAAGCTCGGAAATAAATTTACATTTTTTAAATAATTGGGAAATAACATCGTTGTTAAGTATAAAAATAACTGTTTTTCCAGAAACTCTGAAATAAATTTACATTTTTTAAATAATTGGGAAATAACAGCGTTGTTCAGTATAAAATGAACTGTTTTTCCAGATGCTCGGAAATAAATTTACGTTTTTTAAATAATTGGGAAATAACAGCGTTGTTAAGTAAAAAATTAACTGTTTTTCTAGGACCTCAGAAATAAATTTACATTTTTTAAATAATTGGGAAATAACAGCGTTGTTAAGTATAAAATTAACTGTTTTTCCAGAACTCAGAAATAAATTTACATATTTTAAATAATTGGGAAATAACAGCGTTGTTAAGTATAAAATTAACTTTTTTTCCAGAAGCTCGGAAATAAATTTACATTTTTTAAATAGTTGGGAAATAACAGCGTTGTTAAGTATAAAATGAACTGTTTTTCCGTGAGCTCGGAAATAAATTTACATTTTGTAAATAATTGGGAAATAACAGCGTTGTTAAGTATAAAATTAACTGTTTTTCCAGAAGCTCGGAAATAAATTTACATTTTTTAAATAATTGGGAAACAACAGCGTGGTTAATTATAAAATTAACTTTTTTTCGTGAAGCTCGGAAATAAATTTACATTTTTTAAATAATTGGGAAATAACAGCGTTGTTAACTATAAAATTAACTGTTTTTCCAGAACTCGGAAATAAATTTACATATTTTAAATAATTGGGAAATAACAGCGTTGTTAAGTATAAAATTAACTGTTTTTCCAGAAGCTCGGAAATAAATTTACATTTTTTAAATAATTGGGAAATAACAGCGTTGTTAAGTATAAAATTAACTGTTTTTCCAGAAGCTCGGAAATAAATTTACATTTTCTAAATAATTGGGAAATAACAGCGTATTTAAGTATAAAATTAACTGTTTTTCCAGAAGCTCGGAAATAAATTTACATTTTTTAAATAATTGGGAAATAACAGCGTTGTTAAATATAAAATTAACTGTTTTTCCAGAAGCTCGGAAATAAATTAATATTTTTTAAATAATTGGGAAATAACAGCGTTGTTAAGTATAAAATTAACTTTTTTTCCAGAAGCCCGAAAATAAATTTACATTTTTTAAATAATTGGGAAATAACAGCGTCGTTAAGTATAAAATTAACTGTTTTTCCAGAAGCTCGGAAATAAATTTACATTTTTTAAATAATTGGGGAAATAACAGCGTTGTTAAGTATAAAATTAACTGTTTTTCCAGGAGCTCGGAAATAAATTTACATTTTTTAAATAATTGGGAAATAACAGCGTTGTTAAGTATAAAATTAACTTTTTTTCCAGAAGCTCGGAAATAAATTTACATTTTTTAAATAATTGGGAAATAACAGCTTCGTTAAGTATAAAATTAACTGTTTTTCCAGAAGCTCGGAAATAAATTTACATTTTTTAAATAATTGGGAAATAACAGCGTTGTTAAGTATAAAATTAACTGTTTTTCCAGAAGCTCGGAAATAAATTTACATTTTTTAAATAATTGGGAAATAACAGCGTCGTTAAGTATAAAATTAACTGTTTTTCCAGAAGCTCGGAAATAAATTTACATTTTTTAAATAATTGGGGAAATAACAGCGTTGTTAAGTATAAAATTAACTGTTTTTCCAGGAGCTCGGAAATAAATTTACATTTTTTAAATAATTGGGAAATAACAGCGTTGTTAAGTATAAAATTAACTGTTTTTCCAGAATTTCAGAAATAAATTTACATTTTTTAAATAATTGGGAAATAACAGCGTCGTTAAGTATAAAATTAACTGTTTTTCCAGATGCTCGGAAATAAATTTACGTTTTTTAAATAATTGGGAAATAACAGCGTTGTTAAGTAAAAAATTAACTGTTTTTCCAGAACTCAGAAATAAATTTACATATTTTAAATAATTGGGAAATAACAGCGTTGTTAAGTATAAAATTAACTTTTTTTCCAGAAGCTCGGAAATAAATTTATATTTTTCAAATAATTGGGAAATAACAGCATTGTTAAGTATAAAATTAACTGTTTTTCCAGAAGCTCGGAAATAAATTTACATTTTTTAAATAGTTGGGAAATAACAGCGTTGTTAAGTATAAAATTAACTGTTTTACCGGGAGGTCGGAAATAAATTTACATTTTTTAAATAATTGGGAAATAACAACGTTGTTAAGTATAAAATTAACTGTTTTTCCAGAAGCTCGGAAATAAATTGATATTTTTTAAATAATTGGGAAATAACAGCGTTGTTAAGTATAAAATTACCTGTTTTTCCAGAAGCTCGGAAATAAATTTACATTTTTTAAATAATTGGGAAATAACAGCGTTGTTAAATATAAAATTAACTGTTTTTCCAGGAGCTCGGAAATAAATTTACATTTTTTAAATAATTGGGAAATAACAGCGTTGTTAAGTATAAAATTAACTGTTTTTCCAGAAGCTCGGAAATAAATTTACATTTTTTAAATAATTGGGAAATAACAGCGTTGTTAAGTATAAAATTAACTGTTTTTCAAGAAGTTCGGAAATAAATTTATATTTTTTAAATAATTGGGAAATAACAGCGTTGTTAAGTATAAAATTAAGTGTTTTTCCAGAAGCTCGGAAATAAATTTACATTTTTTAAATAATTGGGAAATAACAGCGTTGTTAAGTATAAAATTAACTGTTTTTCGAGGAGCTCGGAAATAAATTTACATTTTTTAAATAATTGGGAAATAACAGCGTTGTTAAGTATAAAATTAACTGTTTATCCAGAAGCTCGGAAATAAATTTAAATTTTTTAAATAATTGGGAAATAACAGCGTTGTTAAGTATAAAATTAACTTTTTTTCCAGAAGCTCGGAAATAAATTTACATTTTTTAAATAATTGGGAAATAACAGCGACGGTAATTATAAAATTAACTGTTTTTCCAGAAGCTCGGACATAAATTTACATTTTTTAAATAATTGGGAAATAACAGCGTTGTTAAGTATAAAATTAACTGTTTTTCCAGGAGCACACAAATAAATTTACATTTTTTAAATAATTGGGAAATAACAGCGTTGTTAAGTATAAAATTAACTGTTTTTCCAGAAGCCCGGAAATAAATTTACATTTTTTAAATAATTGGGAAATAACATCGTTGTTAAGTATAAAAATAACTGTTTTTCCAGAAGCTCGGAAATAAATTTACATTTTTTAAATAATTGGGAAATAACAGCGTTGTTAAGTATAAAATTAACTGTTTTTCCAGAAGCTCGGAAATAAATTTACGTTTTTCAAATAATTGGGAAATAACAGCGTTGTTAAGTAAAAAATTAACTGTTTTTCCAGGAGCTCAGAAATAAATTTACAATTTTTAAATAATTGGGAAATAACAGCGTTGTTAATTATAAAATTAACTGTTTTTCCAGAACTCGGAAATAAATTTACATATTTTAAATAATTGGGAAATAACAGCGTTGTTAAATATAAAATTAACTTTTTTTCCAGAAGCTCGGAAATAAATTTACATTTTTGCAATAATTGGGAAATAACAGCATTGTTAATTATAAAATTAACTGTTTTTCCAGTAGCTCTGAAATAAATTTACATTTTTTAAATAATTGGGAAATAACAGCGTTGTTAATTATAAAATTAACTGTTTTTCCAGAAGCTCGGAAATAAATTTACATTTTTTAAATATTTGGGAAATAACAGCATTGTTAAGTATAAAATTAACTGTTTTTCCAGAAGCTCGGAAATAAATTTACATTTTTTAAATAATTGGGAAATAACAGCGTTGTTAAGTATAAAATTAACTGTTTTTCGAGGAGCTCGGAAATAAATTTACATTTTTTAAATAATTGGGAAATAACAGCGTTGTTAAGTATAAAATTAACTGTTTATCCAGAAGCTCGGAAATAAATTTAAATTTTTTAAATAATTGGGAAATAACAGCGTTGTTAAGTATAAAATTAACTTTTTTTCCAGACGCTCGGAAATAAATTTACATTTTTTAAATAATTGGGAAATAACAGCGACGGTAATTATAAAATTAACTGTTTTTCCAGAAGCTCGGACATAAATTTACATTTTTTAAATAATTGGGAAATAACAGCGTTGTTAAGTATAAAATTAACTGTTTTTCCAGGAGCACACAAATAAATTTACATTTTTTAAATAATTGGGAAATAACAGCGTTGTTAAGTATAAAATTAACTGTTTTTCCAGAAGCCCGGAAATAAATTTACATTTTTTAAATAATTGGGAAATAACATCGTTGTTAAGTATAAAAATAACTGTTTTTCCAGAAGCTCGGAAATAAATTTACATTTTTTAAATAATTGGGAAATAACAGCGTTGTTAAGTATAAAATTAACTGTTTTTCCAGAAGCTCGGAAATAAATTTACGTTTTTCAAATAATTGGGAAATAACAGCGTTGTTAAGTAAAAAATTAACTGTTTTTCCAGGAGCTCAGAAATAAATTTACAATTTTTAAATAATTGGGAAATAACAGCGTTGTTAATTATAAAATTAACTGTTTTTCCAGAACTCGGAAATAAATTTACATATTTTAAATAATTGGGAAATAACAGCGTTGTTAAATATAAAATTAACTTTTTTTCCAGAAGCTCGGAAATAAATTTACATTTTTGCAATAATTGGGAAATAACAGCATTGTTAATTATAAAATTAACTGTTTTTCCAGTAGCTCTGAAATAAATTTACATTTTTTAAATAATTGGGAAATAACAGCGTTGTTAATTATAAAATTAACTGTTTTTCCAGAAGCTCGGAAATAAATTTACATTTTTTAAATATTTGGGAAATAACAGCATTGTTAAGTATAAAATTAACTGTTTTTCCAGAAGCTCGGAAATAAATTTACATTTTTTAAATAATTGGGGAAATAACAGCGTTGTTAAGTATAAAATTTACTGTTTTTCAAGGAGCTCTGTAAAAAATTTACATTTTTTAAATAATTGGGAAATAACAGCATTGTTAAGTATAAAATTAACTGTTTTTCCAGAAGCTCGGAAATAAATTTATATTTTTTAAATAATTGGGAAATAACAGCGTTGTTAAGTATAAAATTAACTGTTTTTCCAGAAGCTCGGAAATAAATTTACATTTTTTAAATAATTGGGAAATAACAGCGTTGTTAAATATAAAATTAACTGTTTTTCCAGGAGCTCGGAAATAAATTTATATTTTTTAAATAATTGGGAAATAACAGCGTTGTTAAGTATAAAATTAACTGTTTTTCCAAAAGCTCGGAAATAAATTTACATTTTTTAAATAATTGGGAAATAACAGCGTTGTTAAGTATAAAATTAACGGTTTTTCCAGAAGCTCGGAAATAAATTTATATTTTTTAAATAATTAAGAAATAACAGCGTTGTTAAGTATAAAATTAACTGTTTTTCCAGGAGCTCTGAAATAAATTTCCTTTTTTTAAATAATTGGGAAATAACAGCGTTGTTAATTATAAAATTAACTGTTTTTCCAGAAGCTCGGAAATAAATTTACATTTTTTAAATAATTGGGAAATAACAGCGTTGTTAAGTATAAAATTAACTGTTTTTCCAGAAGCTCGGAAATAAATTTATATTTTTTAAATAATTGGAAAATAACAGCGTTGTTAAGTATAAAATTAACTTTTTTTTCCAGAAGCTCGGAAATAAATTTACATTTTTTAAATAATTGGGAAATAACAGCGTCGTCAAGTATAAAATTAACTGTTTTTCCAGAAGCTCGGAAATAAATTTACATTTTTTAAATATTTGGGAAATAACAGCGTTGTTAAGTATAAAATTAACTGTTTTTCCAGAAGCTCGGAAATAAATTTACATTTTTTAAATAATTGGGAAATAACAGCGTTGTTAAGTATAAAATTAACTGTTTTTACAGAAGCTCGGAAATAAATTTACATTTTTTAAATAATTGGGAAATAACAGCGTTGTTAAGTATAAAATTAACTGTTTTTCCAGAAGCTCGGAAATAAATTTACATTTTTTAAATAATTGGGAAATAACAGCGTTGTTAAGTATAAAATTAACTGTTTTTCAAGAAGCTCGGAAATAAATTTATATTTTTTAAATAATTGGGAAATAACAGCGTTGTTAAGTATAAAATTAACTGTTTTTCCAGTAGATCGGAAATAAATTCCTATTTTTTTAAAAATTGGGAAATAACAGCGTTGTTAAGTATAAAATTAACTGTTTTTCCAGAAGCTCGGAAATAAATTTACATTTTTTATATAATTGGGAAATAACAGCATTGTTAAGTATAAAATTAACTGTTTTTCCAGAAGCTCGGAAATAAATTTACATTTTTTAAATAATTGGGGAAATAACAGCGTTGTTAAGTATAAAATTAACTGTTTTTCAAGGAGCTCGGTAAGAAATTTATATTTTTTAAATAATTGGGAAATAACAGCATTGTTAAGTATAAAATTAACTGTTTTTCCAGAAGCTCGGAAATAAATTTATATTTTTTAAATAATTGGGAAATAACAGCGTTGTTAAGTATACAATTAACTGTTTTTCCAGAAGCTCGGAAATAAATTTACATTTTTTAAATAATTGGGAAATAACAGCGTTGTTAAATATAAAATTAACTGTTTTTCCAGGAGCTCGGAAATAAATTTACATTTTTTAAATAATTGGGAAATAACAGCGTTGTTAAGTATAAAATTAACTGTTTTTCCAGAAGCTCGGAAATAAATTTACATTTTTTAAATAATTGGGAAATAACAGCGTTGTTAAGTATAAAATTAACGGTTTTTCCAGAAGCTCGGAAATAAATTTATATTTTTTAAATAATTAAGAAATAACAGCGTTGTTAAGTATAAAATTAACTGTTTTTCCAGGAGCTCTGAAATAAATTTCCTTTTTTTAAATAATTGGGAAATAACAGCGTTGTTAATTATAAAATTAACTGTTTTTCCAGAAGCTCGGAAATAAATTTACATTTTTTAAATAATTGGGAAATAACTGCGTTGTTAAGTATAAAATTAACTGTTTTTCCAGAAGCTCGGAAATAAATTTATATTTTTTAAATAATTGGGAAATAACAGCGTTGTTAAGTATAAAATTAAATTTTTTTTTCAGAAGCTCGGAAATAAATTTACATTTTTTACATAATTGGGAAATAACAGCGTCGTCAAGTATAAAATTAACTGTTTTTCCAGAAGCTCGGAAATAAATTTACATTTTTTAAATATTTGGGAAATAACAGCGTTGTTAAGTATAAAATTAACTGTTTTTCCAGTAGATCGGAAATAAATTCCTATTTTTTTAAAAATTGGGAAATAACAGCGTTGTTAAGTATAAAATTAACTGTTTTTCCAGAAGCTCGGAAATAAATTTACATTTTTTATATAATTGGGAAATAACAGCATTGTTAAGTATAAAATTAACTGTTTTTCCAGAAGCTCGGAAATAAATTTACATTTTTTAAATAATTGGGGAAATAACAGCGTTGTTAAGTATAAAATTAACTGTTTTTCAAGGAGCTCGGTAAGAAATTTACATTTTTTAAATAATTGGGAAATAACAGCATTGTTAAGTATAAAATTAATTGTTTTTCCAGAAGCTCGGAAATAAATTTATATTTTTTAAATAATTCGGAAATAACAGCGTTGTTAAGTATAAAATTAACTGTTTTTCCAGAAGCTCGGACATAAATTTACATTTTTTAAATAATTGGGAAATAACAGCGTTGTTAAGTATAAAATGAACTGTTTTTCCAGAAGCTCGGAAATAAATTTACATTTTTTAAATAATTGGGAAATAACTGCGTTGTTAAGTATAAAATTAACTGTTTTTCCAGAAGCTCGGAAATAAATTTATATTTTTTAAATAATTGGGAAATAACAGCGTTGTTAAGTATAAAATTAACTTTTTTATCCAGAAGCTCGGAAATAAATTTACATTTTTTAAATAATTGGGAAATAACAGCGTCGTCAAGTATAAAATTAACTGTTTTTCCAGAAGCTCGGAAATAAATTTACATTTTTTTAATATTTGGGAAATAACAGCGTTGTTAAGTATAAAATTAACTGTTTTTCCAGAAGCTCGGAAATAAATTTACATTTTTTAAATAATTGGGAAATAACAGCGTTGTTAAGTATGAAATTAACTGTTTTTCCAGAAGCTCGGAAATGAATTTACATTTTTTAAATAATTGGGAAATAACAGCGTTGTTAATTATAAAATTAACTGTTTTTCCAGAAGCTCGGAAATAAATTTACATTTTTTAAATAATTGGGAAATAACTGCGTTGTTAAGTATAAAATTAACTGTTTTTCCAGAAGCTCGGAAATAAATTTATATTTTTTAAATAATTGGGAAATAACAGCGTTGTTAAGTATAAAATTAAATTTTTTTCCAGAAGCTCGGAAATAAATTTACATTTTTTAAATAATTGGGAAATAACAGCGTCGTCAAGTATAAAATTAACTGTTTTTCCAGAAGCTCGGAAATAAATTTACATTTTTTAAATATTTGGGAAATAACAGCGTTGTTAAGTATAAAATTAACTGTTTTTCCAGTAGATCGGAAATAAATTCCTATTTTTTTAAAAATTGGGAAATAACAGCGTTGTTAAGTATAAAATTAACTGTTTTTCCAGAAGCTCGGAAATAAATTTACATTTTTTATATAATTGGGAAATAACAGCATTGTTAAGTATAAAATTAACTGTTTTTCCAGAAGCTCGGAAATAAATTTACATTTTTTAAATAATTGGGGAAATAACAGCGTTGTTAAGTATAAAATTAACTGTTTTTCAAGGAGCTCGGTAAGAAATTTACATTTTTTAAATAATTGGGAAATAACAGCATTGTTAAGTATAAAATTAATTGTTTTTCCAGAAGCTCGGAAATAAATTTATATTTTTTAAATAATTGGGAAATAACAGCGTTGTTAAGTATAAAATTAACTGTTTTTCCAGAAGCTCGGACATAAATTTACATTTTTTAAATAATTGGGAAATAACAGCGTTGTTAAGTATAAAATGAACTGTTTTTCCAGAAGCTCGGAAATAAATTTACATTTTTTAAATAATTGGGAAATAACTGCGTTGTTAAGTATAAAATTAACTGTTTTTCCAGAAGCTCGGAAATAAATTTATATTTTTTAAATAATTGGGAAATAACAGCGTTGTTAAGTATAAAATTAACTTTTTTATCCAGAAGCTCGGAAATAAATTTACATTTTTTAAATAATTGGGAAATAACAGCGTCGTCAAGTATAAAATTAACTGTTTTTCCAGAAGCTCGGAAATAAATTTACATTTTTTTAAATATTTGGGAAATAACAGCGTTGTTAAGTATAAAATTAACTGTTTTTCCAGAAGCTCGGAAATAAATTTACATTTTTTAAATAATTGGGAAATAACAGCGTTGTTAAATATGAAATTAACTGTTTTTCCAGAAGCTCGGAAATGAATTTACATTTTTTAAATAATTGGGAAATAACAGCGTTGTTAATTATAAAATTAACTGTTTTTCCAGAAGCTCGGAAATAAATTTACATTTTTTAAATAATTGGGAAATAACAGCGTTGTTAAGTATAAAATTAACTGTTTTTCAAGAAGCTCGGAAATAAATTTATATTTTTTAAATAATTGGGAAATAACAGCGTTGTTAAGTATAAAATTAACTGTTTTTCCAGTAGATCGGAAATAAATTCCTATTTTTTAAAAAATTGGGAAATAACAGCGTTGTTAAGTATAAAATTAACTGTTTTTCCAGAAGCTCGGAAATAAATTTACATTTTTTATATAATTGGGAAATAACAGCGTTGTTAAGTATAAAATTAACTGTTTTTCCAGGAGCTCGGAAATAAATTTACATTTTTTAAATAATTGGGAAATAACAGCCTTGTTAAGTATAAAATTAACTGTTTTTCCAGAAGCTCGGAAATAAATTTACATTTTTTAAATAATTGGGAAATTACAGCGTTGTTAAGTATAAAATTAACTGTTTTTCCAGAAGCTCGGAAATAAATTTACATTTTTTAAATAATTAAGAAATAACAGCGTTAAGTATAAAATTAACTGTTTTTCCAGAAGCTCGGAAATAAATTTACATTTTTTAAATAATTGGGAAATAACAGCGTTGTTAAGTATAAAATTAACGGTTTTTCCAGAAGCTCGGAAATAAATTTACATTTTTTAAATAATTGGGAAATAACAGCGTTGTTAAGTATAAAATTAACTGTTTTTCCAGAAGCTCGGAAATAAATTTACATTTTTTAAATAATTGGGAAATAACAGCGTTGTTAAGTATAAAATTAACTGTTTTTCAAGAAGCTCGGAAATAAATTTACATTTTTTAAATAATTGTGAAATAACAGCGTTGTTAAGTATAAAATTAACTGTTTTTCCAGAAGCTCGGAAATAAATTTACATTTTTTAAATAATTGGGAAATAACAGCGTTGTTAAATATAAAATTAACTGTTTTTCCAGAAGCTCGGAAATAAATTTACCTTTTTTAAATAATTGGGAAATAACAGCGTTGTTAAGTAAAAAATTAACTGTTTTTCCAGGAGCTCAGAAATAAATTTACATTTTTTAAATAATTGGGAAATAACAGCGTTGTTAATTATAAAATTAACTGTTTTTCCAGAACTCGGAAATAAATTTACATATTTTAAATAATTGGGAAATAACAGCGTTGTTAAGTATAAAATTAACTGTTTTTCCAGAAGCTCGGAAATAAATTTACATTTTTTAAATAATTAAGAAATAACAGCGTTGTTAAGTATAAAATTAACTGTTTTTCCAGGAGCTCTGAAATAAATTTACATTTTTTAAATAATTGGGAAATAACAGCGTTGTTAATTATAAAATTAATTGTTTTTCCAGAAGCTCGGAAATAAATTTACATTTTTTAAATAATTGGGAAATAACAGAGTTGTTAAGTATAAAATTAACTGTTTTTCCAGAAACTCGGAAATAAATTTACATTTTTTAAATAATTGGGAAATAACAGCTTTGTTAATTATAAAATTAACTGTTTTTCCAGAAGCTCGGAAATAAATTTACATTTTTTAAATAATTGGGAAATAACAGCGTTGTTAAGTATAAAATTAACTGTTTTTCCAGAAGCTCGGAAATAAATTTACATTTTTTAAATAATTGGGAAACAACAGCGAGGTTAAATATAAAATTAACTTTTTTTCCAGAAGCTCGGAAATAAATTTACATTTTTTAAATAATTGGGAAATAACATCGTTGTTAAGTATAAAAATAACTGTTTTTCCAGAAGCTCGGAAATAAATTTACATTTTTTAAATAATTGGGAAATAACAGCGTTGTTAATTATAAAATTAACTGTTTTTCCAGAAGCTCGGAAATAAATTTACGTTTTTTAAATAATTGGGAAATAACAGCGTTGTTAAGTAAAAAATTAACTGTTTTTCCAGGAGCTCAGAAATAAATTTACATTTTTTAAATAATTGGGAAATAACAGCGTTGTTAAGTATAAAATTAACTTTTTTTCCAGAAGCTCGGAAATAAATTTACATTTTTTAAATAAAGTTGAAGTTAAGGCGTTGTTAGTTATGAATTTAATTCATCGTTCCAGAAGCTACGAAATATATTTGCATTATTTTTATTAACAGGGAATTAAAAGCGTTGTTAGATATGAAGTTAATTCTTTGTTCCAGAAGCTCGGAAATAAATTTACATTTTTTAAAGAAAGAGGAAGTAAAAGCGTTTTTTGATATGATGTTAATTTTCTGTTCCGGAACTTCAGAAATAAATTTACATCTTTTAAATGAAGGGGAATTGAAAGTGTGGTTAGGTATGAAGTTAACCTTTTTTTTCAGAATCTCAGACATAATTTTACATTTTTTAATAAAAAAACGAAGTAAAAGCGTTGTAATGTATGAGATTAATTCTTTGTTCGAGAAGCTTGGAAATAAATTTACATTTTTTAAATAACGAGGAAGTAAAAGCGTTGTTTGTTATGAATTTAATTTTTTTTTTTTTTTCAATAAAATAAGGTTTATTGTATAATACTGAAATACATTATATTATAAAAAGAAATGGTAAGTTCAGTCTAAGGGAAACAATAATTGAAACAAAGCAAGTTCAGTCGGCCAATGATGACAATTCCAGAACAACGTAACTATAAACAATGAAAAGCGTTGTTAGGTATGTAGTTAATTCTTTGTTTCAGTAGCTCCAAAATAAATTTACATTGTTTTAAATAAAGGCGAAGTAAAAGCGTTGTTAGGTATGAAATTAATTCTTTGTTCCAGTAGCTCGGAAATAAATTTATATTTTTTAAATAAACGGGAAGTAAAAGCGTTGTTAGTTAAAAATTTTTCTTTGTCCCTGAATCTCGGAAATAAATTTACAGTTTTTAAATAAAGGGGAAATAAAAGTCTTGTTAGGTATGGATTTAATTCTTTGTCCCAGAATATCGGAAATAAATTTTCATCATTTCAGTGTAGGTTAATTAAAAGCGTTGTTAGGTATGCTTTTAATTCTTTGTTCCATAATCACGGTAATAAATTTACATTTTTAAATAAAGCGGAAGTAAAAGCTTTGTTTGGTATGAAGTTAATTTTTTGTTCCAGACTCTCAGATATAAATTTACATGTTTTAAATGAAGGGGAATTAAAATCGTTGTTAGTTATGGAGTTAAATTTGTATTGCCGATGCTCGGAAATAAATTTACAGTTTTAAATAATGGAGAAGTAAAAGCGTTGTTAGGTATGAAGTTAATTTTTTGTTCCAGAAACACAGAAATATATTTCCATTATTTTTAATAAATGGGAATTAATAGCTTTGTTGGGTATGTAGTTAATTCTTTCTTTCAGAAACTTGGTAATAAATTTACATTTTTAAATAAAGGGGAAATAAAAGCGTTGTTAGGTATGAAATTAATACCTTATTTCAGAATCTCGGAAATAACTTTATATTTTAAATAAAGTAGAAGTAAAACCGTTGTTAGGTATGAAATTAATTCTTTGTTCCAGAAGCTCGGGAATAAATTTATATTTTTTAAATAAAGAGGAAGTAACAGAATTGTTACGTATGAAATTAACTCTTTGTTCCAGAAGATCAGAATAAAATTTACATTTTTTAAACTAAGTTGAAGTTAAAACGTTGTTATGTATGAAATTTATTCTTTGTTCAAGAAGCTCAGAAATATATTTGCATTATTTTTAATAAAGGGGAATTAAAAGCGTTGTTAGGTATGAAATTAATTCTTTGTTCCAGAAGCTCGGAAATAAATTTACATTTTTTAAAGAAAGAGGAAGTAAAAGCTTTTTTTGGTATGAAGTTAATTTTCTGTTCCGGAACCTCAGAAATAAATTTACATCTTTTAAATGAAGGGGAATTGAAAGCGTTGTTAATGTATGAGATTAATTCTTTGTTCGAGAAGCTTGGAAATAAATTTACATTTTTTAAATAACGTGGAAGTAAAAGAGTTGTTTGGTATGAATTTAATTTTTTGTTCCAAAATCTCAGATGTAAATTTACATCTTTTAAATAAAGGGGAATGAAAAGCGTTGTTAGGTATGTAGTTAATTCTTTGTTTCAGAAGCTCAAAAATAAATTTACATTGTTTTAAATAAAGGCGACGTAAAAGCGTTGTTAGATATTAAATTAATTCTTTGTTCCAGAAGCTCGGAAAAAAATTTACATCTTTTAAATAAATGGGAATTAAAAGCGTTGATAGCCAATCTACTAGCATTCTTAGATTCATGCACTTGCGACACCAGTGAAAATAACTCGTCAGAGCAGTTGACATGAAAATATTTGTATAAAAGACAGAGAAAAGCCACATCACGTCTGCGAGAAAGTGACTGCAGTCGAGATGCCATGTCAGGACCGATTACATTGCATTGTCTTTGGATTTTGTCGACAACCTCGAGATGAACAGCCTACAGGGAATTCTTTATTTAATTTGGTGGTGGGGTCGATAATTCTCATTCTGCTGCCCATGGCTGATAGGTATAATCTTGTTCTTATGTTTAGTACTACTCAATTATCGCGCGATCATTTATCTGAGCATTGCTATAAATAAGAAATGGACGATATCCCTAGACATGGGCAGTAGAACGAGAACTGTCTACACTCTGTAGATTAAATAAAGGGTTCATTTTAGAATTTTCCTGTAGGTGACCCAGATAAATATACAGTGCTGTTCGATAAAAGTGACTCACCTGATTTTTTTTACTAAATGTTCTCTTCTCCGATGAAACGAAAGGTGAGCTAAATTCAAAGGAGAAGCGATCTAAAATCCGAAGAAATAACTTTGAAAGCTCTTTGAATTTAGCAGTAAGTACTGTCAAGCATCCGTTCAGTATAATGTTCTGGGGATGCTTTTCTTTTCATGGAACTGGTTTCTTAAAACCTATTGAAAAGACCCTCAGGTGCGAGCAGTACAAGAGAATTTTAGAGTCTTGTCTGCTCCCTTCTGCTGAAAGGGTGCAAATCGACCCCACCAAGCTCATTTTTATTCAGGATAATGCTCCCTGTCACAAATCAAAATTGATGAAGGAATACTTGGATGAGAAGCAGGTGAGTGTTATGACATGGTCGCCCCAATCTCCTGACCTCAACCCCACAGAAAACTTATGGAGCATTATAAATTACAAGCTCTCGAGAAAGCATTTGAAATAGGATTTGATTGTGAATTTCATATCCAAATGGAATTCAATGCGTGGAGATGAGATTTGCTAGGATGAGATTTGCCAGAACCTAATCAAGTCAATGCCAAAAAGGGTTGAAAAGGTTATTCAAAATAAAGAAGGATCCATAGATTATTAAATATTTCGAACTATATTACCTATTATAAATAAATTATACCTCTATTATTCTTTATTTAAAGCTGTTCGGTTATGTTTCTCTTGATTACTAGTTGCAGGAAATAAGCGAGTCACTTTTTTTGCACAGTGTTGTTCCCTAAATCTCATTTATATCCAAAATTATAATTATCAATAGAATACCTTAGTAAACTGAGTAAACTTTTTTACTAGGTGGTCGGGAAAGGGTTTTTATAATAGTTAGATTAAAATTAGTTTGACCCCCAAAAACAATAGGCGAAAAAAATTTTAAGGAAAAAAATCAGGTGAGTCACTTTTATCGAACAGCTCTGTCTACCTACAATTTTCAAAAACCTTCAGATATTTAAACGCAACGTCAGTCGCCATCTTATATCTTCCTGAATTCTGTTCTTTTATTATCCTTTCCTCACAACTGCTCCCTCCTTTTAACCCCCTTCCGTCCTAGTGGCATTATCGCCTTGTTTGGGGGTGAAATAATTAAAAATATATATGCTAGAATTTCAAACGAAATTAAGATTATTGGATAAGGTTAATTTTGATGGCAGATGAGTAATTATGCTTTGGATTTTGTCATTCGACGCGCTGACATTTCAATGAAATGGTAATAACCTGATCTGCTTTTTATCTTTGGAAACGGCCGTGTTTAAATGCCACGCGTGTTTAAAACGCCGTATTGTTTTGTATTGAGGTTACTGAAAGCGGCAGACGACGCTAAATTTGAAAAATGTCAAATTTGTCAGAACAGCGAACAATTCTCAGGCAAGTTCGTTCTGTTGACGCATGCGAAAACAAACGCTGAAAAATTAGTGCTGAGTAAGCAAACAACGTTAAGCACACACACAAGTAGATACCGCATGTGGCGTCATTATAGACATGATTAAAAGCTATTGTAATTATTCAAGTTCCAGAGCAGATCTCGAGATCGTGTGCAATAATTGCTAGGCAAGTCGGTTCATATTATCGTGCTAGATAATTTATCCTGCCAGAATTTGCCTTGTACACTTCGTCCGTTCAGCGAGAATCTGCATTTTGGCTTCAGTCACTTTCCTACTACTGAAGCGTAGCTTCTCTTTGCGTCATCTATAAATAATTTTATAGTAATTGTTCTAATAGACTTTCCTCGTTGGTACCTTTCAGCTATTCCGTTTCGTCCGTGAATTATGGTGTTATTCTAAAATGGATATAATAATGCCCATAATGGGGGAAATTCAAACAGGAGAATGCATCTTTATAATTTATATCTCTCCCGTTATACAAGTAAGTGATTATAGATTCAATTTTAAACGACCAATCTTGTGTCCCGAACCAAATAAATACTTACCCAGAAAAGTATTAGCAATCATTTTTATTACTCCGAAATAAATGCTTATAGACTACAATATTAGAAAAGACTGATTTCAACATTAAAAACCCCACATAAAATTAACGGACATAAACTCTTTGTCCACATATATTTCTCCGGCATCGCGCTTGAAGTTATTGAAACAATAAACATTAGGAAAAGTTATTGAAACAATAAACATTAGGAAAAGTTATTGAAACAATAAACATTAGGAAAAGTTATTGAAACAATAAACATTAGGAAATGTTCTTTATAAACTTGTGGTTACCATCGAATCACTTTGAAACACAAGTTTCCGTACGATCACCGAAGATAAGCGACGTCGATTCTGATAAGTACCTTGATGGGTGAATGCTTCAGAATACCAAGTGCTTGGAAATGCGAATGGTTTAATGGCTACCGACTCGGAATTGGATATTTTCAAGAATATTTTCCAAGAAGAAACTTTAGAAACACAATTCTCAGTAGGAAGAATAAAGGTTTTCATTGCAAGTGGCTTCTCAAAGAAAATCACAAACTAGAGAAATGTAATCAAAATATTAAACAGACTGCTTTAACAAAATTCCATGTGGAACAATGGTTAGCGGCTAGGACTGAAGATTTTTTTTTTTGGTTTGTTTTGTCTTACGATATATCAACCTCAATGGGTTATTTAATGCCGACAACATTTTTAGGATAGATTCGTATGAATAGAATATGTATTCTTTGGTTTAGATTGGTTTGGTTTATTTTGTTTTACGGCATATCAACCTCAATGGGTTATTTAATGACGACAATTTTTTTTTTGCTGGTAATATTTTGTTTTGTCAAAAATCTATTTCTGGTAATATTTTTTCTTCAAAAATGTATTGCTGGTAATATTTATTTTTTAAAAACACTGTTGGTAATTTTTTTTTTTCAAAAATGTATTGCTGGTAAAATGTTTTTAAAGTATTTCTAGTATTAAAACGTATTTTTACACTTTCATAGTGTTTTTAACCCGATTTCAGGGTTAACTATTTGCCCATAGCTGGGACTCTAACAGGTGCTACCACCCCGGGTCAGGGTGGACCTGGGAACATCAGCAATTAAGAGATGTTTCCACGCTCCTCAAAATATCCTGATCAGAGGCCTTGCTGCTGGACGTAGTTTATCGTCATACCCAGGACGGCTAGGATTGAAAATCGGAAGGACAAGTTGCAATTCTAGTAGGGTTCGTTACATTTCTTTACACGAAAATATCCTTAGAAGAGTTATGAATCTATCTCTTCTCCCCATCTATGGGTTAATTAGTAAGTCTTGTATCAGTAAGCCGTTATTATCCCCAAAAAACCTCGTACGATTTAAAGGTATTTTCAGACCTGTAACAAGTAGATAAGTCTGAAAGAACAAAACAATCAACCAATTTATAAATCTGTTTCGAATCTGCGAAAACAGTGTTATAGTAGACACGATTAAAAACCATTCAACTTCCGGAGCAGATCTCGAAATCGTGTGCATTAATTGTTAAACAAGTCGGTTCACTATATCATGTTAGATAATTTATCTCGCCAGAATCTACCTTTCACACTTCGTCCGTTCATCGAGAATCTGCATTTTGGTTTCAGTCACTTTCCCACCCCCAAAACATAGATTCCCTTTGCATTTTCTACAAATAATTCCATGGTAATTGTTATGATAAACTTTCCTCATTAGTACCTTTCAACCATTCCGTCTCGTCCGTGAATTATGTTATGATATCATGGGTATAATAATGCTCATAATGGGGGAATTTAAATTAGGATAATAAATCTTTATCCCTTAACTCTTTTCCGTTATACAAATATGTGATTATAGGGTCAATTTTAATTAGTAGGTCTTGCATCAATAAATCATTATTATTTCCAAAAAGATTTGGTTTGTTATGTTTTATGTCATAACAACACCTCAATGGTTATTTAATGCCGACAAGTTATTTATTGCTGGTAATATCTTTTTCCAAAAATGTATTACTGGCAATACATTTCCTTCCAAAATGCATTTTTAGTAATATATTTTTCTGGTAGTAATGTATTGCTGGTAATAATTATTTACAAAATTGCATTGCTGATGATATTTCTTTCCTTCAAAAATGTGTAGCTGGTAAAAAGATTTTTCTCAAAAATTTATTGCTGGTATTAAAACCTATTTTTACAGTTACAAAGTGCTTTGACCCTAGTTTGGGTGTTAACTATTCGCCCGTCGTTGGGACCCTAACAGGTGTTACCACCTCGGGTTAGGGTGCACATGGGAACAACAACAATTGAGAGGTGGTTCCACGCTCCTCAAAACATCCTGATCAGATGCCTTGCTGCCGGATGTAGTTTATCGTCTTGCCCAGTACGCCGGTTTAAAGGCATTTTCTGACCTGAAATAACCTTAAAAAACAGAACAATCAACGAATCTATAAACCTGTTTTGAATATGCAAAAATACATTTGTTAGTCATTTCACTTCAAGCTGACAGACACGACAAAGTAAACTGGCAAATCTTCTTGAAAAGTACTTTCATTTACTGGTTATCTTGGGCAAGAAATGGCAATCCAAAACAAAACTGCTTTCATTTAATCATCATGGTGAACCCTTTCTGTCGACCATCATGATCTCTAATGCTGAAATCCAGAAGAGCAATATTCTACAACTTCTTGGCTTTGTGTTTTCTACTGGCATGACGAGGACCAAATAGGATTGCTACGTCTGCTTCAAGGAAGGTTGGTTCACTGTGTCGTGCTCAAAAAACTTTCTTCCGGTTAGAATGAAAGAAAGACAAAACTGAACATCAGGAAAATGCATTTAGATCTGTGAGGATAAGTGGGGACAATAGTTGTTTTTCGTTTAGCCTAACATTTAGTCAATTTGGGGATAGGTCAATATTGGTTGTTTATATATTAATCTATAGGCCTTAAATTGGTAGCTGAACCTTTTTGTGTAGTGAGCCTTATATGGGGTGTAATCTCAGCCCCACCAAAAATAAACAATGCTAATATCGATATTTGCATAAGTAGTTATGCAGATGACACTACCATTTACTCCAGGTCTTCCTAGTAAACCTGGCAACTCTTCTTGAAGAGGACTCTCAATTACTGGTTAACTGGGGCAAGAAATAGCTTGTAAATTTTAATGCCTCCAAAACAAAATTACTTTCATTTAATCACCATGGAGAAACTTTTCAGTCGACCATCAGGATCTCTAATGATGAAATCCAGGAGAGCAACACTCTACAACTTCTTGGCTTTATGTTTTCTACATTGATCTTTCCTCTTAATAATAACATAAACATTTAGACGATAAAATTTCGTTTTCGCCAAGTTTGGCGTCTTTTTCATCATGCTATGCTATTTTTTTTAGCGATCTCGTGGAGGTACCTATATTAATATATATTTTTAAGCTCGCATAATCTGGCAGCCCTGAATCTGAGCTCAACGTTCAATGCGCCTACCTTTTCTAGGGCATTTGAATGAGCTCTGAATCATTGAAATCTGACCAATGGGAGCGGAGGAGTTGCTTGGACACTCACTGTACTTTATATATAATCGTCTTTAAAATAAGTGGCTGTAGAAAAACTATCATTAAACTTTTAAAAGATAAGCTTAAACATTTATTCAGTACTTAAATTCAGCGATCAATTTTGAGTTCTTCTCTGGGTTATCAGTGCCTATCACAACCACTCCTCCCTAGCTATTTTGCTGATGGCCAGTCCAAGAGTCCTTCACAGGAGCTAGCTTAAATGCCAGCCGATATGGCGGCTTTTAAGCTAGTTTTTACAAAATGTGCACTGCAATTTTGGACACAAAAGGAAAATACGAGTTACTCCCCTTGAACCATGAAAGTAACATGTTCGAACTTAATTCAACTGTCTCCGTTTATCCTTTACGCCACCGCATCCAGCCTCCCCCGCCTCCAAAACACAGCAATTATAATTGTGATATTGAATCTGCCATAACTTGTTAAAAAGTCTTCTCGATTCCAATGCGCCAGTGAATGAAAAGGTCATCCGCCATTCTCTAATATCTCTGCCACACAGACGTTTCAATGCAGAATGCTCCAGGGGTTGGGTCACATATCGGCTATCGCATCGTCGCCTATCACATGACCTTAACAAGTCAGTAATTCTAAATAATTAATTGACCCGGTCTCAAATTCCATACCGATATGGAATTGGACCCATTTAAAGATCATAATAAAGATGTAATATATATATATATATATATATATATATATATAAAGATATTTTTATGTTTATAAAATCTTTTTTATAGACACAAATATTTAAGTAAATGCTCTGTTTATAATAAAACAACATTTACCGGCCTGAATGTCCGAGAAATTTACATAGAAAATATGCGTCCTCCGACAGGAATCGAACCTGTATCCTATACGGAACCGTCATATAGCCAGACGTGATTTTACCCATTTCGCCACAGAGGAGCGTTTCGGTTAGCAAGGTCGATTATACTGTTTTTAAACTACAATTCTCCATGATTTTCTCACGTACATTCATATCTGCTCGATGCGTATCCAAATGTAAACAAATGACGTCACACATTATGAAATGGACAAAGTCCGACAATTATTTTAAGACATTTTTATGTATATCGATAAAAAAAAAGAATGTACAAACATAAAAATGTCTTAAAATAATTGTCGGACTTTATCCATTTCATAATATATATATATATATATATATATATATATATATATATATGGGTGCGATGGGTAAATTGTCGTCATATTAATTTTTTTTTAAATTTCGCGCATGGGTGTTGTTTGTTTTTGATTTTACCGATCCCACAGTATAGTAGTGTCAGTTGAGCACCGTCTGTGAGAAAAAGAGCGCCATGACGCAATTCCCTGCGCCAGAAATTTGGAAACGGCATGCTGTACAGCGTGCCATTGGCGCCGAAAGCTCCAATATATATATATATTTATATATATAAGTTTATTCTGTTATTAAAATCAGTACTCGTAATCGTTTTTTCTCATTTGGGAAGCATTCATATAATAAAACTGTTGCTGATTATTTTACATTTTACTATGAGGTTAGTTAAGTTTGTATTAATTCTTGACTATTGACAATGCCGAATTCTTCAGATTGAGGAATTACCATTATCATATATCTTATTATTGGACATTTCTATTGTTATACTGACAAGGTTTTGTTTTTTCCTCGAGAATCAGTTTTCGTACCCGATAAACTGGTTGAGATTTAAAATTTCAAATCGAATACCTTGGGTTTACGACCGCATATCGTTGAAATACAGGTCACCGTACGATCACCGAAGTCGAGCCTGGTTAGTACTTAGATGTGTCACTGCTATCTATCTATCTATCTATCTATCTATCTATCTATCTATATATATATATATATATATATATATATATATATATATATATATATATGCTTTTTTCTTCCTATCTATCTATCTATCTATCTATCTATCTATCTATGTCGTATTTATTTATCATTCGATTCCTATCAATCTATCTATCTATCTATATATATATATATATGCCTTTTTCTTCCTATCTATCTATCTATCTATCTATGTCATGTCTATTTATCATTTAGTTTCTATCTATCTATCTGAAACTATTCATATCTATCTATTTATCTATCTATCTTTTTTTCTCTTTTTTTATATCGAGATTACCCCAAGTAAGGCAGTAAAGCCACTAAGAGAGAAGCTTTAAAATAAAAAGTTATTTCATATTTAGACTTTTACTTAACATCGTTCTGATCTTTATGTTCACTACTGTATATATATATATATATATATATATATATATATATATATACAAACACACAAACCCTACGCGCAAGCCACCGATCTCCTAGTGGGTGGCAAGCCACTGGCGATAACCGCTGGTGTCCCGCTGTCTGACCACCGGAGTGTCTCGACAATGTTACCACTGGTAGACCGCTAGAGGCCTACTGGTGGCCCGTCGGTAATTGCCACCAGAGGAACGCTGGCGTTCCTATCAGCAGCCTGCCAACGGGCCACTAGCGGCTTGCATGTTGGGCAGGACGGGTGCGTAACTTCCTGAATACCCCAACCGAAAGGAAGTGCGTTGTTACCCTCGCTATCTTATCAATATTTGATTTTTTTTTACCTAAATTTTATATATTACAATTTAATCTAAGGACAACTGGCTGAAGTATGAAAAATTTTCACGGATTTTTGACGTCATTCCGGGGTCATTTTCTTTTTGTCCAAATCCGTAAATTTGTTTTGCTCGTACGAAGTCTCGATAAAGCAGTGTGTATAAAATTCACAATTTCTCTAATCCACAATGCTGAATGTATTAAAATTCTTCTTTTCAGCGAGAAAAATGTCAAGGTGATGTTAAAAATATTGACGATGGAATGATCTATTATGATATGTCTCTAGTTTAATCTTTTTAGATACATTGTATTTATTTTCAATTTTTCTAGTTGAATTGTTCACCTATATTGCATATGATCACTTATTGTACATAATTAGGCTACAATAAAATTTACATTTTATATGAATTTTATATGGATCCATTATTTTGCAAAATTAGGGTCCAATAACATTTGTATATTATATGAAATTTAAATACTACCTTATGAAAATTGAGATGTACTAGAGTTGGTTGCGTCGGATCATAGATTCAATAGGGGCCCGAGACCATTGCACTGGCTCTGGTAGTAAGTGATTCTATTTCCTTGTTTTTATGCAACTGAGTTCAAATGGCGGACACATTGCTCTAAATGTTAGACAATAATCCAATCCAGATTTTAAAGTGAAAATTTTATCGAAATGCTTTCAACAGATTCATCACAAATGGACGTGAATTACGTAACGTCCCAGGTTTTAAAATTCACTCAAAAGTTGATGCTACTGCGAAATATTGTTGATTTATTTTAGATAGGAGGATCTATTATGACATGTCTCTAATTTTGTATTTTAGATCCATTTTATTTATTTTCAACTTTTCTAGTTGAATTGTTCACCTATATTGCATAATTAAGCTACAATAAAATTTACATTTTATATGAATCGTATAGAGGAATTCCACTTGAGGTCGAGTGTGAGTTTGAGGACCAATATTCCGTCAAGGCACGCTATTGCAATGTACCTCCAGATTTCAATGCCACATTTTATGCCCCCTCCCCCGCTAAAACACTTCCTAGATATTTAAGGTTTTGTAATTACTGGATTTTGCTATCTTTAAATCATAGTTCACTATTTGGGCTGTTCATTTTGCTGACAACCATACATTCAATCGATTTACAATTGATGCTTAGTCCTTTCTTCTTGCCTTCCTTTACTGCCTTCTGTAGTAGTTCCTTTAATTTCCTTTCTATGTCTGCTATCAACAATGTGCCATCAGCATATCCAATGATCTGTTATGACGTGTCTCTAATTTGTACTTAGATACATTTTATTTATTTTTAGTTTTTCTAGTTGAATTGCTCACGTGTATTGCATGTGGTCCATTATTGTACATAATTAGGTTACAATAAAATTTGTATTTGATATCAATACAACATTATGAGAATTGAGATGTAGTAGGATGTCATAGATTGTTGGGGGCACGCGACCTATGCACCGGCCCTAAAATAATACTTTAAATAATTGTCTCTTTTTTCTAGATAATCAACACATTTTAATTAAACTATATATTCACTCGCAGCATGGCCCGGCCTTACCCGTGCTTGAGTAAAAATTCGTACGTCTCATACAGCAATCGCTATCACTTGACTTAAAATATTTTTGCCCTTCTAAATCTGTTACGAGAAAAGAACTAAACAAAACGAACACAAAACGATCAGCTTTAAAAAACGGATTCGTAAGTTGAAAAACCGAATGAAAACAGAATGTTAATAACAAATATTTTTTCACGCCCAACACAGTTCTGCTGAATCAGAATCAACGTTGATTTTAAGCAAGCGAATTAGCCAATTGGAGTAAAGTGCCATGCAGATTTAAATTTTTCCCACTTGTGACGAATGCAGCTAGCGATTTTTTTTGCCTGCTAGCATGCTAATTAACATTCGTGTCGGTCAGCTGTTGGCTCTCACTCTGGCCAGTAGAATCTTCCTGCCTATTCGTGGTAGCCAGCTATAGGCTCTCATTCTGGCCAGTAGAAAATGGCCGCAAACTACATGAAAACTGCCGTAGAAGCATGAAAAAATCGATTATTTCCACTATCGATGGGAGTTGGGAAATACAAAGTCGGTCTTGGACTTCCCGCTAACTTGGAGCATGTGCATGTAAATTTTGGTGCAAATCCGTCGAAAATTGCGGCCGTTACACACACACACACACACACACACACACACACACACACACACACACACACACACACACACACACACACAAATCCTGCTTTTTATAGATAGAGATTAAGAAAAACCTTTATTAAATCAATTACAAACACTTTTAACAAACGATTGTGAGCATGAATGTCCGTTTAAATGTTCTCAGATTGAACTATGATCGTTCAAGTGAAACATAAGTTTGTGAGGGATGCTTGGTGAATGTGTTGCTGTATGAAAATGTCTTCTTTTTTTTTCTTAGAAATTTCTTTCCAATGTTAGGGTGCGTCTTCCAAGCCGCAGCGTCTTGTAAGCCGGAAAATACGGTGCATCAAGTTTTTCAATTGTAAAGCTACGTGTTATTTTTTAAACCTGTTCGGTGTTTCCCCCTTTTGTTAAGAATGATCTGTCTTATCTACAAACTAGTTCCGTGGTATACAAATTTAAATATCAGTACGATGCTGCATATATAGGAGTGACCAATCAGAGCCTGGAGACTCGTATTGGTCAACACAAGAGCAGGTAACTCTAGTCAATCTTCTAGGACGACAAAAGCAGTGCCTGATTCAGCAATTGGTCAGCACCTTTTGGATAACCCTGACTGTTCACATCAATATACAGATGATTGTTTCATTATCTTACATAGAGATCGGTCCGATCTTCACTTGAAGATTTTAGAAGCGGTTTATATTAAAATACACCAACCGAGACTATGCCAAAAAAAAAGTGTACAAGATCATTAATGTTATTTGGTGGGCGTGAGTAATTCTTCTCCCTTTTATAATCACACGGAAAATATAGCTTTTATTCGGTAATTGTTCTTACCAATGATTTTTTGTAATCGTGTTCCGAAATTAAATTCCCCTCTTCACCTAATATTCAGTTCTTGTGAATATCGTCTTGTGTCTCTTTCCAATTCCACCAACGAATCCTTCTGAAGAAGTGTTGGTCCAAAGAATTCTTAAGAAAAAATTTCCGACAATTCTTTGAAAGTCATTATCTTTTTTCTGTGGGGTCAAATCATTATATATATATATATATATATATATATATATATATATATATATATATATATATATATATATATATATAAACCTAGTGAACCAGAACCTACCTACAAAGGTTTCACCAAACGGATCTTCAATAGTACCCTAAAGATCCGTCAGGTGAAACTTTGGTAGGTAGGTTCTGGCTCACTAGTTTTTTTTAGATTTGCTCTGCTTAGTGTATTGTGTACTTTTACGTTTTTACTTAATTTTACTCTGTCGGTGTTTTTTTTTTCTTTTGATTACATTGTGGTGCTGATTGATTATTTTCGATCAACACAGATGTTTTTAGTCTTTTTTTTTAATTCATTTTTTTTTCCCTGATATCGATTTGTTCAAATATATTTTATTTACAAATTGTATTATCCGGGCTTTTTTTTCACAACGTCAAAGTACAGGTATTAATATAATACACAATAATATATGCAATAGTATTATCTTTTAATTTTACAATTTTACAATATTTATAAAAAGATTGTTACTAAGTACATACGTAATTACACTTATATTACTCGTCCTGGGTACGACGTTAAACTGCATCCAACAGCAAGGCCTCTGATCAGGAGGTTTTGAGGAAGCGTGGAACCACCTCTTAATTGCTGGTGTTCCCAGGTCCACCCTGACCCGGGGTGGTAGCACCTGTTGGGGGTCCCAGCTATGGGAAAATAGTGAACTTCCAGGTCTTTTCCAGCACACTGAAACAATGATGTTGCCAACTACACTTTTTTGAAACAATGACGTTGCCAGCTATACGTTTTTGAAACAATGATGTTGCCAGCTATACGTTTTTGAAACAATGATGTTGCCAGCTATACGTTCTTGAAACAATGATTTTGCCAGCTATACGTTTTTGAAACAATGATTTTGCCACCTATACGTTTTTGAAACAATGATGTTGCCAGCTATACGTTTTTGTAAACAATGATGTTGCCAGCTATACCTTTTTGAAACAATGATGTTGCCAGTTATACGTTTTTGAAACAATGATGTTGCCAGCTATACGTTTTTGAAACAATGATGTTGCCAGCTATACGTTTTTGAAACAATGATGTTGCCAGCTATACGTTTTTGAAACAATGATGTTGCCAGCTATACATTCTTGAAACAATGACGTTGCCAGCTATATGTTTTTGAAACAATGATGTTGCCAGCTATACGTTTTTGAAACAATGATGTTGCCAGCTATACGTTCTGGAAACAATGATTTTGCCAGCTATACGTTTTTGAAACAATGATTTTGCCACCTATACGTTTTTGAAACAATGATGTTGCCAGCTATACGTTTTTGAAACAATGATTTTGCCAGCTATACGTTTTTGAAACAATGATGTTGCCAGCTATACGTTTTTGTAAACAATGATGTTGCCAGCTATACGTTTTTGAAACAATGATGTTGCCAGCTATACGTTTTTGAAACAATGATGTTGCCAGCTATACGTTTTTGAAACAATGATGTTGCCAGCTATACGTTTTTGATATATTTAGTAAATACTGGACCTGGCATTAAATAACTCATAGTGGTTGATATGCCATAAAACCCCAAACAAACAAACAAACAAACACTTATATTACATATATATATGACACAAATATTTTTATGTATGCATACTATATATGTATTAAATGTATCCACACAGACTCACTAGAAAAAATCCACTGTTAATAGATCATTTCCGAATTGTCCGCCTTAAAAATCAAATTACACCCCTTGTGGACCGTGCGCCCCATCTTGGGAACTACGACATTAGAGAGAACAGTGTATTTTCTCTCCCGTGCTACATTTACTTTGAAGATCTTTGCGTATATGCTGCATCAGTTGTTTTTATAATTGCATCTGCAAATCCTTAAATCGAAGACTATTTGATTGGCCATGTTTTCGATATATTGAATGTTTTGTGCGGATATATTACGCGTAAACTGAACTGTATGAAAGTTGGAAAACAAGAACTCGGCTCATACTCTATTTTTGGCCTAATCTGGAGGCCTTAAGTACTTTCTGAAGCGGCACAATTAGCCATTTCTTCCCAATGGATTCTATGTATAAGTTCCTCTTGGGGTCTGGCTCGAACTGGTGTTCCAATAGGCATATTAAACAAACAGATTAATCAAGAGAGCAGCCGTTTCAGTGTCCTTTCTGTTTTCATAATAATCGTTCTTTTATAGTTAATTAAAGAGTTATACATTCCAGCAGGGGTTTCAAACTCTTTTTTTCGCGGGAGGAGGCATGCCCCACCTAAGCATCTCTAAAGCCCTGATGCCTCCCGCACTGTGACATATAATTCTTATTATTCAAAAAGTCAACTCCTGTTCCTCTGGAGGAAGGTAAAAATACCAGTACTTTTTTTAGAATCTTGAGACAACATACATGCAATAGTTAACTCTGTCGGTGTTTTTTCTTTACTTTTGACAAGGCATTGCGGTGCTGATTGATTATTTTCGATCAACACGGATGTTTTTAGTCTTTTCTTTTTTTTACTGAATTTGTTTTTCCCTGATATCGATTTGTTCACATATAGATTTATTTTGAGTTATATATATATATATATATATATATTGTATCTGAGAATAAAACAACACTTACCCACTAGGATTTTGAATCTGGATGCCAGGAAAAGTCACATAACCAATACTTCTGGCTCTTCTATTTCAGAGCATGTAATAAATAGCAAGAATTGTGTGTTTGATTTGAGTGCGGACCGTTTCTCGATTTTATCTAGGTTGCACTCCTTATATCACCTCAAGGTTCCAGAGTCCTTGTATATCAGATCCCGTGGGCCTTCCTTTGTAAACAGAGAGAATGCTTACTAGGTCTGAATGTTATTGGACTCTAGTTTCTTGAAATTCATCCCCCTTTCCATTCATTATATTAATTTAATTTACATTTAATTAACACGCTTATATATTTTTTTATATCCCAGAAAAATAAACTTGATAAGTCCTGGGACGAAACCGGTTTGTTCTTTTTTAGCTTTTTAAAAATGCCATATAAATTTTGATTTTTCCTAGCTATCGTTAAATTTTGTACCACAAAAAAATCATTTATATATATATATATATATATATATATATATATATATATATGATCTGTCATTAAAGCTTGTATAATTGATAATCCCGTTCCTCGTTGACTTGCAATGCATTCCATTACTAAAATAATAGAAATGACTTTACGTGATATATACAATAGGAAGGATTTGTCAGTAATTCCTGACAGAATTCCACCTTATAAACAATGCATTTTCCGCCTTTAGAAACAATATCTTTCGTACAAAAATTATAATCTCTCTCTCTCTCTCTCTCACACACACACACACACACACACACACACACACACACATATATATATATATATATATATATATATATATATATATATAATCAATTACGATGTTATAATTCTCTGCAATGCATTCCAACAGTAAATTACAGTAATTTTCATTCACTCAAAGCTTAATAATCAAATTAAGCCGATTTGTATAGAGACCACAATGTTCACTAAGAGTGGTTATTTAAAATCATTTTCTAACGGACGCCACGTCAGTTTATATTGTAATTCAGCTTCATTAGTACGTGCATTAACACCCCCTTCCCCCCTAAACACTAGCGATTACCTCGGATAAATAACGGACCGTTCCGTTTTGCTTGTAAGGAATTTCCATGGTAGTGTTCAGAGGATCTGCACTTAGATCCACCAGTCTTAACCCTCACGGCTAACACCCGCCATATTGTAACGAACCACCCTTATTCCCTTCGTATTTCATTGGTGACACCCAAACAGCTTCTTCCCATAAATCAATGTCTTGTGGAACCGACTCCCATGCGTCTGCTTCACCGATCGATAAAATTTTAACGTGCTCAAGTCTAGGGTAAACCGTTATCTTCCATACATATCCGCCTGACCTGTTCCACTTACTCGGTAGCCTTATACTTACAGTGGCCCTCGAACCTTGTACAGGGTGAAATCCGCTGGAAAAAACACAAACGTGAGAGAGGAAAGGACGTTGATTAAGTTCCATTGAGACAAAGAAAGTATACATTTTTTTAAGCATTTTACCTCAAGCAAGGCGGGATGCACTAGCACCTAACGGATGACAGAGAGGCGGAATGCCACTAGCAAGTAATGGATGACAGCGAGTGGGAGCGAGAGTCAAGAGGCGTGATAGAGGAAAGGATGAATAGAAGGTCGGGGAATAGATCAAATCATCTGGAGATGTCGATAGACATTACATTTGAATAGTTGGAGATTATAGCTATCAGGGAAACAAGTAATAGGAAGGGAATTCCACAGACGGGAGGTGCGAGGCATGAAGCTATTGGAGTAGAAGAGACGGCTGCATTCAACCGTTTTCGACGGTGAAAGGGTGGGACCTTGAAGCATTTTGAGAACTAGCGAAAGTCGCTCGGCGGAGCAGTTACCGTGAAAGTATTTGTAGAAAAGACAGAGGGTGTCGACGACACGTCTGTGAGAGAGCGACTGTAGACGAGATGCCAGATCAGGTCCAATTACATTGCATATCCGTCTCTGGATTTTATCGAGTACCTTAAGACGAACAGCTGGAGGAACCAGACCATATATGGCAGCACTATTCCATTGTAATAAGAAAGAAAAAAGAAGATTAAGGAAACGAAAACGCTGTCATGCTCTTAATATCTGTTTCTTTGTCAATTTTGAGTCTTTTTTATTTGTACCCTCTTACTTCTTTGAAAGATGACCTGCATTCAGCCGTATGAATGTCATTGTAATATTTTGTTAAAATTAAATCCAAATATTTAATGATACAATGCGATAATTTCTATGGCTATTTTATAGTGCTAAATCTCACAATGAGACTTTTTTTTTAAGCTTATCACCCCAAGCAAGGCTGGAAGCCATTAGCGCGCAAGGGGTTACAGAAGGTTTGGAGGAAGAGCAGATAGGAGTGGTAAAGGAGAGGATGTGGAGAAAGATAGTGGATCGATCAAGGCAAGGGGATTACAGAAGATTTGGAGCGAGAGCAGATAGGAATGAAAGGTGAAAGGATGTGGAGAAGGGAAGTGGATAGATCATGGCAACTGGAGATGTCGATTGACGTTACACTTAAATAGTTGGAGATTATATTTGTCAGGGAAACAGGAATAAGGAAGGGAGTTCCACAGGCGAGATGTGCGAGACATGAAGCTATTGGAGTAGAAGAGACGTCTACATCTAACAGTTTCAACGGTGAAGGGGTGGGAACGGGATGCCAGCCTCGTAGTACGTTTAAATTCATGAGGCCTAGGAACCAGCGAAAGCAGCTCCTCGGAGCAATTACCGTGAAAGTACTTGTAAAAAAAGACAGAGCGTGGCAACGTCGCGTCTGTGAGAGAGTGACTGCAGACGGGATGACAGATCGGGGCCAATTACATTGCATCAGTTATTAGCTTAAGAATTATGATACTTCAGAAATTTAGTTTAAGAACACTGTGAATTTTTCAAGGGTACATTATTTACAAAGTATAGTTAGTTTGATACAAATGCACCGTGTTATGGCCGTATTACCGTCGTCTAGTTATTTATGTAACCCTCAATATTTATTAAACAAAAATTCATTTAGGTAATGACAGTGTTGATAGAATACACAGAAAGTAAACACCAAAATCCCTACAGAAGCTAGTCATGGTAACGGAAAAGAAGTAACTAAACGTTAATTGCAACAACACAGAATGCCTGCTTGTCAACCAAAGGGGCATACCAACATGCAAATTACAAATCGGAGATGCTAAAATCAAACAGGTACAGCAGTTTAAATACACCCGTGTGCAAATTAATTGAAACAACCACTTTAATCTCCTTTCTGTCACCATACGCTCAGTTTTAGACCCAGTGGAATGACAGGGTCTAATCGATTTACATTTTTTTTCCACATTGGATCATTTGCAGTGGTGTGCAGTAATAAGAATCTATTTTCGCTGGGTATGATGAAATTTGTTTGGCCATGAAAAATATTGCGTCATCCATGATTGCATCATATTTTTTTCACGCCCAGACACTATTGTCTCGACTATCGATTAGTTGTCCTACGGCCATTGTCTGCGACGGACGCTACTGCAAGGAAGCATAAGGAAATTGTAACGCTGCACGTACACACTCGCAAGCCTTACCAGTGAGCAAATCAAAGTACTATAGACTGGCCTGGAAACTCCCCTGATTTAAATCCAAATCTTTGAGGAAATTGTCCAACATTCGCTGTTATAAAGGACAGATGTCACGTAACAGTTCAGTAATTCTTTTCTTTGTTACCAAAGATATCGTCTTGTCTCGCGGTACTCTGACCAACTTCTGGAATGTGTCCTTGGTCATCACGATACGCCTACGGATCACAGTGTCGCACTTACCATCCTCTGTCAAGACGCTTACTAGATATTTAAACTTCCGCGTCTGTTTGATTCTAGTATTACCGACCTTCAGATCGTATTTCGGGCTCATCGTCTTACTGACGACCATGCACTCCATTTTCTTGTAGTTTATGCTTAGTTCTTCTTTTCACCCTCCGTCGCTAACTTATGTCGGAGATTTTGTAATTTCATTTCCTTTTCTGCTATCAGTACTGTGTCATCTGCGTATCTTATGTTGTTAAGATTGTGAGCACTAATGCTAAATCCCGATAGGGTTTCCAATTCTGTCATGATTCCCTCGATGTATAGGTTGAACTTTGTCGGAGGCCTTTGCGTAGTCTATAAAACATAGGTACATGTCCTTCTGCGTCTGTATCGCTCTTTCTGAAATCATTGTCTATGAATATCGCCTTAATTCAAACCTACTAAGCTAGTATCTGCTTGATTCTAATGTTCCCGACCTTCAGATAGCATTTCAAGCTCATCCTCATACTGACGACAATGCACTACGTCTTCTTGTAGTCTGTGCTTACTCCTTTCTTCTTACTCCCCGTCGCTACGTTCTGTAGGAGATTTTGTAATTTCATTTCCGTGTCTGCCATCAGTACTGTGTCATCTGCTTATCTCATGTTGTCAGAATCAAGCAAACGCGGAAGTTTAAATATCTGGGAAGCGTTTTGACAGAGGACGGTAAGTGCGACACTGAGATCCGTAGACGTACTGGGATGGCCAAGGACACATTGCAAAAGCTGAACAGAGTGCGGCGAGACAGGAGGATTTCTTTGGTAACAAAGAAAAGAATACTGAACTGTTACGTGACATCTGCCCTTCTTTACCATTGTAGTGTGTGGGGAAAATGAATGAAATAAAGCCAATTAATAAAATAATAAGAAATAAAAAAAAATTAATTTTCCCATGATGCAAGTTATAAAGAAACCGGAAAGGGTTTCTGGTCACATGATCGATCTTATGACCCCATGACAGGATCTTTCTCTTTCTCCTCTTGGCTTCAAGATGTAAACGTGTCAGTAATAGTGTTCCCCAGGTCCACTGACGATTGAACTTTTTTCACTTAATAACGGCATCGTCGGACGTGTTTTAGCAGCCCTATGAAGTAGAGGTTCGGTCGTTCTAATTCAGGCTGACTTTAAGTTAATTCAGTCTTACTAAGCTAGTATCTGTTTGATTCTAATGTTCCCGACCTTAAGGCTCATCGTCATACTGACGAACATGCACTCCGTCTTGTAGTTTATACTGAGTCCATTCTTCTCACTCTCCGTCGCTAACTTCTGCAGGAGATTTTGTAATTTCATTTCCGTGTCTGCTATCAGTACTGTGTCATCTGAGTCATTCTTTATTCCTATCCTTTTTTTCCTTTATCATTCTCATTAGGGCGATAATATATTAAAATTTTCATGGGCGATAATATATTAAAATTTTCATGGGCGATAATATATTAAAATTTTCATGAGCGATAATATATTAAAATTTTCATGGGCGATAATATATTAAACAAAATATCAGACATAGATATTGATTTCAATGCTCATCAGGCCATTATTCAAGCATTCATTTTTTTCTGTTGCTCAATCAAATAGTGTATTTCCATGGTAATTCTGATCAATATACTTCTTTACCCGGACTTATTCCTTACATCCTCTTCTCGCTCTTATTGATCATGGCAGATTATTGATCATATTGATCATATTATTGATTTTCTCGCCACTTGATAATTTGGATCAGGTTATAGTATCGGTTGATATTACTTTTGTGTCGTCTATTATACAGGAAAATCTTATTTGCAAAACTTATTTCCACCACCAGCGTACTGATTGGGATTTATTTCGTGACTTTCTTCGGGACACCCATTGGATTGATATTCTTAACTTTCCTATAGAGAACCCGCCGGCATCGACGTTTTTATATGTTCTCGGAAATACTCGTTTAAATATTAATCTTCCCCTTTATTCACACCTGCCTGTTCAGCCGCTATAGCCGACAGGAATCCCTCTTCAGTCTGTACCAACGTGATAGTTTTGATCATAAAAGACGCCTCTTTGTATCTGTACGTAATAATTGTAAACGAGTTATCAAAGCGGCCAAGTCTTTATTTGCTGACAGAATGTGGTATCTCATAGCCTCTAAAGAGTTTACTCCTCGTGACTACTGCTGATTTTGTAACCGTGTGTTAAATAAAATAATTCTTATATTCCTCGTCTCTTCAGTCAATTTCAGATATTACATCTTCATGTTTTGCTCGTAAATTCTCTTCCAATTCTTCTCTTGGATCATCTGCAGTACGTTTACCTGACTTTCCCCTTAGAACTGGGTCTCTATTGTGTGAAATACATATAATTCCGTCCATGGTCTATGCTATCATCTCTAAAATTGATGCCCACAAAGCACTTAGATTTGTTGGTATCACTTAAGGAAATGTCTTTTTGAACTGGCTCCTGTTCTCTCTAAACTTTTCCTTTTTTAAGCATTTCCCCCCAAGCAAGGCGGGAGTGCTGCTAGCACGCAGGGGTTACAGAGAGTGAAAGTGAGATAAAAGACTGGGTATAATGGGGGATTGGGGAAAGGATAAAAGATGTACGCGGATGAAGACAACAGAAGATGGCGACTGATGTTGCATCTAAATCTTTGAAGGCTGTAGTTATCAGGAAAGCAAGTAAGAGGAAGGGAATTCCACTGTCGGGAAGTGCAATAAACTATTGGAGTAAAAGTAGCGGTTACATTTTACTATTTCAACAATAGAATGGTGGGACTTAGATACTAATCTGTTTTCACACTTAAATTCATGTAGTCGTGACAGCAGGGAAAAAGCTCATTAGGGCAGTTGCCATGAAAATGTTTGCAGAAAAGACAGAGGGAAGCCACATCACGTGTGTGAGAAAGTGATTGAAGTCGAGATGCCAGGTCATGATCGATTACATTGCAGATCCTTCTTTGTATTATAATAAATACTCTGATGCTTGTTCCTTTCCAGCCTGTTGGAAATCCTCTTCGGTAAGTTACAGTCTTCGAGAACTTATCCGAACTGATTGAACCTTCTCACTAACGGTCTATTAACCATCTGTCTCTTTTTGGCAAAGGAACAGAGGTTATGAAATAGTCTTGGAAAATGTATGAATCCACTTCTTCTCCCCCGAGCTATGGGTTAATTAGTAGGACTTGTATTAATATCTCAAAAAAAATTCTTACAATCTAAAAATATATCCTGGCTTTAAATAACCTCCAAATGGTTGATAAGTCGTAAAAACTAAACAATCAATCTTTTTTTATGAATTTTTCCTGTTTCTTAATGTTCTTAGCTTTTGGAATCACTTTATCTTCCAAATTTGTTTCATTAGGTTACTATTTCTTTTGGGTTTTAAAGAACCATTGTGATAGGTTAGTCGTACGATCACCAAAGTTAAGCAACGTCGAGCCTGGTCAGTGCGAGATGGTTAGCCGTTTGGGAATACCAGATGCTGTAAGGCTGGATGTGCAGGTGGTGTATTGGATAACAACTCGGAAATGGAACCAGGCTCTCTGACTTCAAGTTCCAGCCGGGTCCATTTACGCGGAAACACTCTTCAAAAATCAATTACCTTAATTCCCCATATATAATACGCCTTCATCCATAAATTCAACCTAAAATTGTGCTGAAAGTGTGGGGAAAATGCTTCTAGTCACGTATAATACGCACCCCTTGTTTGGCAATCAAACCCTATAAATTGGACGTCACCAATTTCATTACGGCCAGCATTTCCTACTCCTATTTTAAAAAAATGGTTTTAAACATAGAATAATATTAGTCTAATTTAGTTTTATGATAATTTTTATTTTATTTTACGGCAATTTTTAAAGATTTTTTGTAGCTTGCATAATACACTCCCCTGATTTTGCTTATTATTTTTCTAGAAAAAATGCGTTTTATACATGGGGAATTACGGCAATCCACCTCTTCTCCGTTCCTCAAATAATCAATCAATCTTTGATTTTAATAGTTTTTTTTCCTCTTTCTTAATAATTTGCTTAGCTTTTGGAAACATTTTATCTTCCAGATTTTTCTCAGTTGGATTACCATTTCTTCCGGGTCTTGAAGAACCATCTTGATTGGCAAATCCTGAAAACGCAATTATGGCGCGAAACCTACCCTCTCTGCATTCTTCCCTTTCTCTGAGCCAATACTGCCCCATATCCGTGTTGCGTGGTCCGGTTGTTCTTGGGATGGGTTGGTTTCTCTGCGTCAACCAGTGCTTACTCACGTAACAAACATCGCCTAAATAAGTATTAATAAATGTAAGTACATTATTTACATTATTCGGATATTGTTCTCATCTTTGTCGCCATATTTATTAAAACGTTTCGGTCGTTGTACGCTCCGGCCTTCTTCAGATGGTTTGTCCGAATAATGTAAATAATGTACATAATACCTCATCTCAGAAATATAGACAGATAAATGTAAGTGTACGCAAATTGAAATAGGCAAGCCGAGTTCAAATTACACCTTAGAACTTTCACTTTAGAACAAATGCATCTAAAAAGGCATGAATTCAGATCTCCCTGAAATATAGGTTAAATAGCAGGATGAACTGAACTCACTAGTCTTCGATGCTAACCAATCAAAGTTTTTGGCTGTTTGATTCTGTTTAATGGCGTATCAACACCTCTATGGGTTATTAAATGCCGAAATGTAAATATTTTAAACGAAGTTTTATGGCTTCAACTAACGACAAACGGTATCCTTGGTCATCTTGTATTGTTGGTAATTCTTCTTTAAAAATGTATTATTGGTAATATTACTATTAATATTTATCATTGGTATTTGTTTCCTTTTTTTAGTGAGGCAGAGTTCGAATTCCCTTCGGATCCATTACATTCACTTTACGCGCTAATACCCTTGGGAAAGGTATGAATCCTCTTCTCCCCCCCCCCCCCAAGCAATCGGTAAATATCAGCACAGATCTGGGTTCTATAGCCCTGAGTGGCAACTAGTCTAGGAAAAGATAACTCTGAATTCAAATTTCGCCTGGAGAAGATTGGGCTCCATCAGGCTATCTTGTCCAAGAAACACCACTTCTTCGGGTAGCTGAAGTACACAAGGCGCCACTAAGTGTCACGGGATAAAAAAAAAATGTTTTTATATAAAAAATATCTTGCTGGTATTTTTACTATAAAAATGTATTTTTATACTTTCATATTGGTTTTTTTGTTTTGTTTTTTTAGAGAGGGTAAATAATGGCCCAGATCTGCGACCAGGGGCTATCACCCCGGGTTAAGGTGAACCTGGGAACAACAGCAATTAAGAAATGATTTCATGCTCCTTAAAACCTTCACTCCCGATCAGATGGCTTGATTCCAGATTTAGTTTATCGTCATACCCAATCCAGTCAAAGACATGAATTCCAAACCCGTGATGAGGGCAAACCACTCAACTATCCTTCGCCCCGACAAAAAATTATGACAATTCACAGACAATAAAGGAAGCTGTGGAGGATGATTAACGTCAATAATCCAACTGGATTATTGTCAGCTTGTCCTTGAAGTCCGACCCTCGCATTATAATATTCACAAAATTTCTTCTTACCACAATCTATAAAAACCATACTTACCAATAAGTCTATTGGTACTTCTAGCATGATGAGAGGCCACGTATACTTTCTTGATATGTATATAATATATGGATAAAATAACTGAAACAAAATTGGGTGTTTTTTTTATGAAAGTATTTATTTCTGTGTTTTTGTATATATTTAATATTTCAGACCACCTCGGTCCTTCCTCAGAAATCAAATGAGATACTGTGTTTGTGTGTTTGTTTACAGCGTTTGTCGTGAGGCGTGGACGTCACGTGATGTGGGATGCGACTGTGTTTGAATTTTTGGCGGAAGACTGATGATCGTGTCTTAAATGTTGTTTAAAAAGGTATTTTGACCATATCTAAAGAAATATTTTTAACTGTTGAAATATTTATGTAGATTTAAAATATCCACGTGTTTGTTTAACCCTAGTTTATATGTGTCTAATTTTAGAATCCAGTATTTCTCTTTTCTTCTTCGTATGTATGTTGTACTCAAATTACTGTGTTTGTGTGTTTGTTTTGAGACTCGGACGTCACGTGATGTGGAATGCGACTGTGTTTGAATCTTTAACGGACAACTGAGGATGGTATTTTGGTTGTTGTTTAAAAAGGTTTTTTCACCATATCTAAAGAAATTTTTTTAAGAAATTTTTTAACTATTGAAATATTTATACAGATTTAGAATACCCAAGTCTTTGTTTAACCCCAGTTTATATGTGTTTAATTTTAAAATTCAGTATTTCTCTTTTTTTCTTCGTATGTATGTTGGACTAAAATCTGAGTCTATCAATATACATTTGCAATTGTCTATCGAGTGTCTTGGTCGATTGAAGTGTTCCGTTCTATTACTTTTTGGAAACACGGTTGTTTAGTTTTACTTTACCAACATTTATTTATACTTAGTGAAAACGTTTGATTTGATTTGGTTTGTTTAACGGCATGTCAACACCTTATGACTCATTTAGTGCCGAAATTTAATTTTCTTGGGAGCTTTAGTAAGTTTTTTTTCTTTTTCTTTTTTTACAAAAATGTATTGCTGGTAATTTTTCTCTTTCTTTTCCAATAATGGAATTGTTTTATTATAAAAATTTATTGCTGGTATTCTTACTACAAAAAATGTATTTTTAAATACTTTTATAATGTTTTGACTATAATTTAAGGGTTCATTATTTGCCCATATCTGGGAGCCCCCACCACCACCCAACAGGTGCTTCCACCTAGGGTCGGAGTGAATCTGGGAACAACAGCAATTAAGAGGTGGTTCCATGATCCTCAAAAGCACTCAATCAAAGGTCTTGCTGCCTGATATAGTTTATCGTCATGCCGAGAACCAATCAAGGTAGAGGCAGACTTTGTGATGTTGTATGATCATAACAAAAGACAGTTCATTGTATTATGTAGAAAAAATAAGGGTGAAAACTTGAATATATTTTTTACATTGATATTCACCCTGTAAAAAGTCTCAGAGTCCCTCGAACTAGAGGGTTACAAAGTAAGCGGCACAGTTTAGACTGGGATGTCAGGAAGATAACGTTTAATCCTAATCTTGAACAGGTTAAGATTGTACTGATCGGGGAAACACCATCTTGGGAGTCGATTCCACATAGCAGTGGTTCAAAGGAAGAAGCTGTGCCAACAGATTACCAACTCTTCCTTTCCGTGGATAACGACCTTACGCGGGAAATCTTTCGCAAATGAGGTAGTCTTGCCGCCCTTGACCATGTTCACCATAGTCTATGAATATAGAATCCAGCACAGTACGTAATCTGTTAAATAAAACAACGTTAAAGATTAACACTCACGAGTCAGACATTCTACTGAATCTGACAATATCGCCAATACCACCAGCAGCTGTTCCGTAATTCTTCAATCTTCGATATCAAAGGCTGGCAGTGAATATTCCGGAAAAAAACATGGCCGCCTTTATACACGTTCTTTTGAATATTTTGAGCCTTCTGATTGGTTAACACTTCTATTGATGAACTATAAAATGAGTCAGCTCATTTTGGCTGGCTCACTAGTACACCAGGGTACCCCAAATCTCCAACAGCCGCCTGCACTCACGGACTTCTTTGCGTCCAAGACACCAGATGTTTACCATCAGGGAAGTTCGCAGCGGGAGGCACCTTGGCAAAGGGTTTGGGATACGGATAGGGATTACTTTGAGGATTAACGGTATGTCAAACTTGCTGTATAATTTTTTCCTAATGAATCAAAAACAGCAAGGAGATTTTTGCTTACCTTGTACTTTTGTGTGCGTAATTTATATTTGTAATAGATGCAATCATTCTTATCGAAAACCCTGATGAGTGGCAAATTACTCAACTCAAAATTGACTCCGTAAGTATTGTGCAGGGACCGCTCGATTAGTGCGGCTAATCTGCATATTAAAAGATACGCACCAATCGAAATCCAATTAATCGAATATAATAACTTTTTTTTAAATCCGTGTCACCCCAAGCAAGGCAGTACAGCCCCTAACACGCAAGGGGTTACAGGGTGTGGAGGAATTAGGAATAGAATCATTAGTAATTAAGTAGAAAATGGACGGTATATAGCTATTGATATTGCCACGCCCATTGTGGTGAACCACCCTCATTCTTTTTATACTCTTCTAGAGTCAATCGTTAACTTCCTCACAAACTGTGCGGACTACGACCACATCACGTTGAAACACGGGTTTCTCTATGATCCCCAAAGTTAAGCATTGTCGAGCCTGGCCATAAGGGGTATAAAACAAGAGATGTAAAAACTTCACCTGGCCCGACCGTTTCCTACACTCTAGGAAATATTACAAATAATACACGTTCGAATTTCGCCCTTTCATACTGCTCTCTTTATCCAGATGTCGTATAGTTTCTCTGTGGATATCAATTAGTGACAGGAATATGCATATTGAATATGCATATTCGTATGTAATTTCCTGCGTTACATCGCGGTATATACGGGAATCCCTCGATTAGTGCGTCTAATGTGGCCATTAAAAGATATGCACTAATCGAAATCTCATTAATCGAATATAATAACTTTTTAAAAATCAGTGTCACCCCAAGCAAGGCAGTAAAGCCACTAACACGCAAGGGGTTACAGGGTGTGGAGGAATTAGGAACAGAAACATTAGTAATGAGGATGGTATATAGCGATTGACATTGCATTTTAATTCTTGCAGATTAAAGTTACCTGGAAAGCATGGAACTGGAAGAGAGTTCCACAAGCGAGAAGTGCGAGAAAAGAAACTGCTAGCTCAACTGTAAATTGACGCAATCTCGCCGCGAGTCTAGTATTTCGCTCAAATTCATACAGTCCAGGTACTATAGCAAAGAGATCATCCAAATAGTTACCATGAAAGTATCTATAAAAAAAGAACTATTAGGAAATCATGTAATTTGTACCTCAAATGTTAGTCGCATTCACAATCAATTTGTAATGTACGTACTCTTTAATTAAAATATACTCATATAGTTAGGACGTGTGAAACAGGAACTGAAACAGTAGCAATAATTGATTAGTAGCAAGGTTGTATTGTTACTCCATGAAAATGCCACGCCTAATGTTGTTTGGGTGGCCAGATATACCATACGGTGAATTGGGAAGACGCTTATCTTTTGAGAGAGCTCCCATTGTAGATGTGTTCGCTGGAAAGAAGTGAAAAAGAGAACGAGGCGATAAGTCGCCCAGTATTTATAGTGTATGGAGAGAGACCCCTAGGGAAAATTAGGGAATTAAGAGGAGCTAACTCCAACAGTTTCATTTACCCACGTTCAACTTGAGGTGTAAACATTTCGTAAGATTTACTTGATATAAGTAAAAAAGAATAGAGATAATATCAGTTTGACAAGTTGCAATGTGTTTCCTGATAATGAAAAGGGTAAATTTCTCGACTTCAAAAGGGAATCATATGATGGTTAACTAAGATCTGTGATAAGAATGAAATGCATTGCAAGATACCGTGATAATTTATGAGAAAACAGGTTAAGATTGTAGTGATCGGGAAAACACCCTCTTGGGAGTCGGCTCCACAGAGCAGTGGTTCGCGGGAAGAAACTGTGCCAACAGATTACCAACTCTTCCTTTCCCTGGACAACGACCTTCGTGAGAAATCCTTCGCAAATGAGGCAGTCTTGCCGCTGGTAGTCACGGACTTCTTTGCGTCCCTGACACCTGATTTTTACCATCAGAGAAGTGCGCAGCTGGAGGCATGTAGGCAAATGATTTTCGATACTGATGGTGATTGTTTTGAGGACTATGTCAGATTTGCTGTATAGCTTTTGTTTAATAAATCAAAAACGCCAAGGACTATTTGGTTACCTTTTATCTTTGACAGACTCCGTTTAGGGATAATATCAAAAACTTTTTTTCAAATTAAAAATATAGACAAGTTAGAAATTATTTGCGGTTTCCGGTTTCGAAGTTTCATTTACCAACGGTCAACCTGAGGTGTAAACATTTCGTAAGATTTCCTTGATAAAAGTAAAAAAGAGTAGCGATGCTAGCAATTTGAAGAAGCTACAATGAAAAACCGCAATGTGTTTCCTAATAATGAAAAGGGCAAATTTCTCGACTTAAAAAGCGAAACATATGGTGTTTAAGTCAACTAATATCTGTGATAAGAATGAAATATGTCACATTACAAGATACCGTGATAATTTATTATTAAGTAGCTTAAAAGCTACTTAATGATAAGCTATCTCCTTGATTAGGCCTTCGGCTTGTTCAGGAGTTTAAGAGTCTCTAAGTCTTTGCATATTCTCAGCATTGAAAGTTCTCCTTGCTGCCGTTTGATCTGGGTATTCATTTGCACGGGACTTTCTTTTTTCTTGCAGAAGCCTTTGCCCTTTTGATTGCAATCTGGTTCTCTGTTGTGGGAGATTTCTTTTTGCGAGACATATTGCTGCTGTATGCGAAATGCAACAATAAACTACAGAACTCAAAACTGATCGCTGCATTTAAGTATTGCATTAATATTTATGCTTAGCTTTTAAAAGTTCAACGATAATTCTTCTGCCGCCACTTAAAGACAATTTGATGTACGTTGGTCCTTACTTTCCGTATAAACAATTATCTTTATTTCGTGGGGGACTTTTGCTGGATCTCGCAATTAATTTCGATTATTCCCAAATTTATTTCCAAGTTATAAAAACTGTTATCGTACAAAAAAATTCGTCGTAAAAAAAACACTTAAAAAATCGCCAAAAACAATCGTAGTAATGAAAACTTAGGAATCAAAAATTTCTGTAACATGTGCTATTGAAAGTTAGAGAGTTGTGTCCCTTTAATTAAAAAAGCGTGACACGGGGACGTTCGCATTTATTACATATATTATTGGAGCTAACAAATATTTTAACCGTCATATTTTATTAGAGTCTTTTGTTCTAAGTGTTCTATTTTATTTTCAGTTATTGTTGTTCATCTTTAATTGTGACTAATAAAATCTGCGGTAAGAATGAATCTTCTATTCGACAGAGGATATAACTTTACTACGATATATTGTTAGAGCGTTGTTCATATGTTATTGTGCGTAATGAGATCTGCGTCATATTATAATAAAAATCACTTGATTGATGATATGTTCGTTCTAACCGTAGATCTTAGCAACATCAGCATCAATTTAATTTTTTGCTTCTTGATAACTTTCACGATTCTTGAGCTATTTCTTTGGCGTATTCGAATTGCCAGCATCGACATGCTTTCGGTTTAGGCCGACGAATAATTCAAATTCATGAATTATTTATCCCCGTATAATCGCGGTTTGTTGAAATTACGGAAACAGAAAAGACAGTAGCCATTATATGAGGGGCTGCACACGTACGTCGGAATTTATCTGAGCTTGTTTTTTGTGTAGATTTGTAATTTATTTAAAACGTAGATTAATTACATCTTCGTCGCCATTGTTGAAACTTGACTAATGCATGGAATAATAATGCAAACACAAAATGTAGTTAGAATAAAATGTATTGAAACAAGAAAGTGTACACAATATTTACATATAGTCTTTTGTATATTCCTGGGAAGACCGTTCCTGGAGAATGTGTTGACTAAGTCGCAGTTGAGCAGAGTCTCTAGTTGCATCTCTTGATTTGCCTCCCTGTCTTCCGGTACCAACCATATTTATATCGTCGGTACTCCGCTATGCAAATTAGGTGGATCCTACCACAACAATTACAAATACAGGGTGCGATGGATAAATTATGCAAAAATGGAAATACGACTGATATTCATTTTAACCGATATATTTAACAAAATTATACTAAAATATCTTGAAATACGAAAGAACAAAACTATTGAATAAAATCGCCATTGGCTTCAACCACGGCCTCCAGACAACTTCGACATCTGCACCTCTTCGGGAAAGTCTCCTTGTTTAAGTTGGTGAATGCTTTCATAATCCTTGCCTTCAGTTCATCTTTGATATTACAAGGAGTTTTGTTGGTCTCTCACTCAACTGCCCCCCCCACATATATTAATCAAGGGGTGCAGTCTGGGGAGTTTGGTAGACCTATGTAAGAGGTAATGTGGTCGCAGAAATTGTCTGGCACTCATTCTCCTGTTTGTGTGACATCGTGCAGAGTTCTGCTGCCAAACATAGGATCTTCCAACAGCCACCCTCTTGACCCCGATCTGCACTACCTTCTCAAAGTACTAGATGTAAGCCTCTGTGTTTGAGGCCCTCACCAATAAATTTGGGAGTTCTTTTCTTATGCAAACGATCAGTGTGAATGTTCCGTACCTTCGTAATCACCTTTAGAGTCATCCAACTCTTTCGCAATCCTCTGCACTGTCCTCAGATTGACACTAAGACACTCTGAAATGTTTGTATTGGAGCTTCCGGCACGAATGCCAAGGAGTACAGTATGTCGTTTCCAAATTTGTAATGGAGTGATTTGAGTCACGGTGCTCTTTTTTCTCACAGACGGTGTCCAGCTGACCCAACTATACTGTGCAGTCGATAAAATTTAAACAAAAACAAGCATACACGAAAGTAAAGATATAAAATGGTGGAAATTTGCCTATCGCATTCTGTATATATTGAAATGATCCAATATTATCGGTATGTTCCTCCAAATCTGTATATCCGGGATTTTCAATCACAGCATTGTGCAGGGAACGAGGATTTTAGCGTCGTAATCAATCTGACGTGATGTTTTAAAAAAGAATCATGTCTGAAGCCCCAAGAACACCCTCTTTTTATTCTTTCATCAATTTCATTTTTTTACTTTCTAATCTTTAAGCGCCATTCGCTTACTAGAGACTGAAAATATGAAAGAGCTTTTTTCTTAATAATTTACATAAGATGTTGGATTATAATAATGGCGGACTTTTAGAAATAGATTAAAATCGTGTTCAAGTCTAACAAACTTTTAATTTATATCTTAACAATATCAGCATTTTGAACAGTGACAAAAACCCCACTGTGAAAATTATTCTTTTTTTTTTAAATTCTTGTTCTGAGAATCTGGGATACTGACCAAGAAGAGTTCAACTAATGTTGTTTTTTTTTTAAGGATCCGTGATTAGAAAAGAACTTGAAGATGCTAATCTCTTTAAGCTAAGAGGTTGCGGTAAAAAAACATATCCCAAGCTGAAAATGTGAATGCTTTTAGGTTATTTGATAACAAGGCTCTTTCATCATTTAGAAGTATATGACGAATTACGAGAAACAAATCAGAACAAATGAACTCTTTGAATTCACGCTAAGCAAAGAGGAGTCTAGTGCAACTGTCTTTTTCGAAGAATTCCAAACTATAGTAGCTATATATCAATATTTGGAGGATACCGGTTTGGTTAAGATCCTTTTAAACATTTTTTTTGTTTTGTTTTGTTTTTTACCAAATTCAAGATATTGTCAAAGGGGCAACATGTCATTCCAAACAATGACGTATAACATTTCTTCTAAATCAGTTATTTCGGATCACCAAAATAAACTGAACTTTTTAATTGCCTTAACGAATTTTTTTTTTTTTACCTTCAATCATTATGGCTGATGCTAACCTCCAGAGTAACTCAGTGTAACTTCTCGGTTTAAACTGTTACAATGATAAGAATGGGAAAGATTATAACGTTCCAACTGCTAAGTCTGTAGCTAGGAAAGTTGGTCTAATGTATCGTTAAATACAGGTTTGGTTAAGAACCTTTCAAACATTTCTTTTTTGCTTTTGTTTTTTACCAAATTCCAGATATGGTCAAAGGGGCAACATTACTTTCCAAACAATCACGTATAACATTTCTTCTGCAGCAGTTATTTCTGATCACCGAAATAAAATGAACTCATTTGTCTTAACGATATTTTTTTTTTTGCATTCAATCAGTATGGCTGATGCTAACCTCCAGGGTAACTCAGTGTAACTTCTCTTGTTATGAATGGGAAAGATTATATTGCTCCAAATACTAAGTCTGATGCTAGGAAAGTTGGTCGAATGCATCGTTACATTTTTAAAGATCGAAGTCGACTGAAAAGAAAAGAAGCTAGAAGAGGTCTTCACAAGCGCGAGGTACGAGAGAAGAAACTGATAACATAGAACTTACGGTTACGTCAAGCCATTTGAGTTTTAAAATAATAACAGCTGGCCGCCAATCTAGTACTGAGTTTCAATTCAGACAGACAGTTTGTTTCCTTTTTCTACGACTTATCAATCCTTTGCAGGTTGGTTAAGACCAGAAAATATTTTATATTGTCAGAATTTCTAAGGGAGATAATAACAATTTCCTGACAGGTTTTACTAATTTTACCCATTGGAATAGGTGGATTCATTTTTTGTCTAGTTGCGCGTAAGTGGCTAGAACGGACCCAACTGAAACTCCGATTAACAACACCGAACCATTATACATTGCATCACCAGCACTTCCAAGCTTACACAAGAGGTTACCCATCTAGGTATTGATCAGGCTCGACGTTGCTTCATATCAGTGGTCATAAGGGAACTGATATTTCAACATGCTATGGACTCAAGCCTAGGAAAAAAGAGGAAAACGCATAAGAACAATTACAATTACACACACACACACATACATATATATATATATATATATATATATATATATATATATATATATATATATATATAAAGAGAGAGAGAGAGATAGGTAGATATGAGCATATAGAGATAGAAAAATATACAGATAGATATGAAGGGATTTAAATAGATAGATAGATAGATAGATAGATAGATAGATAGATAGATAGATAAAGAAATATGAACATATGGAGAAAGATAGATAGAGATATGAAGAGGTTTATATATATATATATATATATATATATATATATATATATATATATATATATATATATATATATATATTTGTTTACATTTGTAAAAACAATACGCTAGATTTAGTTATGTAACTCTACCGAGTGAAGATAGCTCTGGCTGACACAAAATTAGTTTTGTTTCAATCCTGGCTTGAGGCATTCGGAAGTCTAGTCGCACTGAGGAGCTGTGATACAGCGAAACAGTACTGTCTGTGAATGACATATATATATATATATATATATATATATAGAGAGAGAGAGAGAGAGAGAGAGAAAGAGATAGAAAGATTGATAGATAGATAGATACGAAGAGACAGCGATATATAGAATTATGTGTGTGTGTGTGTGTGTTACTTTATTCTAAATAGCATATCGAAAGGTCGAGTAAGTTTATCTCAGTCAGTCATTGTGAGGAATGTTGGAAAAGTGGAAGTTGCTAGATTTGGCGTTCGTTAAATTTCAAGTAGGAAAACGCCACACCGTGTCTTTAAAATCACCAGACAAAAATCTGTTTTTGCCCTTAATCTAACACTGGCACCTATGACAAAAACTTTCGACCAGCTGATTCATATCTATCTATCTATCTATCTATCTATCTATCTATCTATCTATCTATCTATCTATCTATCTATCTATCTCACTCTCTTCAAATCTATCTATCTATATATGTCTGTTCGTATCTATCTAATTCTGCTCATATCTATCTATCTATCTATCTATCTATCTCCATTTATTCATCTGAATCTACCTATCTCTCTCCTTCTCTCTATCGCTCGCTCTCCCACTTTCTCTCTCTCTCCCTCTCTCTCGCTCGCTCTCTCACTTTCTCTGTCTCTCCCTCTCTCTCTCTCTATATATATACATATATATATATATATATATATATATATCTATATATATATATATATATACATATATATATATATATATATACATACACAAATATATATATATATATATATATATATATATATATATATATATATATAAAGAAATATTGTTTTCGGGTGTGCTATATTTATGGAATAAAGTGCTCAATATCAGAGATAGAGCGTGTGTAAATATAAAAGTGAACATAGAAGTCAACACTTAGAGGCGACAGTCTGTTTCATGCTAGATGCAATCGTCAGGCCACGCGTCAGGTCATGCGTCTAGCATGAAAGAGACTGTCGCCTCTAAGTGTTCACTTTTATGTTCACTTTCATATATATATATATATATATATATATATACTACTCATATCTATTTATCTATCTATCTATCAATCTATCTGTCTATCTATGTATCTAATTCTGCTCATATCTATCTATCTATCTATCTAATTCTGCTCATATCTATCTATCTATCTATCTAATTCTGCTTATATCTATCTATCTATCTGCATTTATTCATATGTATCTACCTATCTCTCTCCTTCTCTCTCTCGCTCTCTCTCTCATTTTCTCTCTCTCCCTCTCCCTCTCTCTCTCTCTCCCTATATATATATATATATATATACATACACAAATATATATATATATATATATATATATATATATATATATATATATATAAAGAAATATTGTCTTAGCGTTTGCTATATTTATGGAATAAAGTGCTCAATATCAGAGATAGAGCGTGTGTAAATATAAAAGTGAACATATAAATCAACATTTAGAGACGACAGGCTGTTTTATGCTAGACGCAATCGTCAGGCCACGCGTCAGGTCAAGTGTTCACTTTTATGTTCATTTTTATATATATATATATATATATATATATATATATATATATATATATATATATATATATATATATATATATACTTCTCATATCTATCTATCTATCTATCTATCTATCTATCTATCTGTCTGTCTATCTATCTATCTATCTATCTATCTATCTATCTATCTATCTATCTAAGTTCATATCTACCTCTCTGCCTATATCACCAGGTTCAAGGCCTACCAGATCAATAACATTCACGACATCCATCGCCATGAATGCGGGAGTGTTTGTGGTGCGACCTGAAACTAATTTGGTACGCTGAAATCAACTTTTCGCCCAAAAATCAACACAGTGTTTTAATTACATCTTTTACTCATTTTGTATTCATGAAATATGAAACTAATACCTTGATAGGTATTAAATTTAATGAAGCCCTCTTCCTCAATTTAAACTCAGGAAACAAATTAATTTTTAAAAAGTAATGCACACTTGGTGAGCACTCCTTTAAAGCCTATTACCATTTATCACATAATTAAAATCGGTTAACGACCAGCTCATTGATTCCTAACACCGGCAGCAACGACTCCTTTTTCGGCGCTCTTCTACTCTCCTGAGGAGCATTGCATTTTCATGGAACTTTTAAAAAAAAAAGATAAGTTTCACTCTATACAAGGCCCAATGGCCATTCGAGGTAGAGGATGCCGGTCAACTAATCTCCGACGCTTTGTTCAACTCCCATCTGTGACTTATACTGCAAGCTGAGAGAAACTTAGTTACAGGGTTTTTTAAAGTGTAGTTTATATGGATAAGAGGAAGATAACGATTAAATCTAGACAGGTCAGAAAGAGAATGTTCTAACCTTGCGCCCATAAAGGGTTACTTTAAGAAGTAGTTTATATGGATAAGAGGAATTGACGATCAAATCTTGACAGATTAGAAAGAGAATGTTCTAACCACGAGCCCATAAAGGGTTACTTTAAAGAGTAGTTTATATGGATAAGAGGAAGATTACGATTAAATCTAGACAGGTCAGAAAGAGAAGGTTCTAACCACGCGCCCATTACATTTTCATGGAACCTTTTTTTAAAAAAATAAGTTTCACCCTGTACAAGGCCCAAGGGCCATTCGAGGTAGAGGATGCCGGTCAACTAATCTACGACGCTTTGTTCAACTCCCATCTGTGGGTTATACTGCAAGTATGCTGAGAGAACTTTAGTTACAGGTTCTGAGGAAGAGACAGCGTCATCAGCAGTTTGAACAAGGCTAGCACTCTCAAACACTCGGTCACGATGACTTGTGACTTCGTGCTAGCACAACCACCGACGGCTCCAAAGTTTTTCGTCTACCCAATTTCACTTACAAGGTTTGGGTCAATTATGGCATGTTTCAGGCGCTTCCGAAAGGTGCCGTACGTAGAAGCTACCTTCCTGACAAATCCACCTTGTTGAGATTCGAACCTGGGTCTTAAAGAGAATGTTCTAATCACGCGCCCATAAAGAGTTACTTTAAGTAGTAGTTTATATACATAAGAGGAAAATAACGATTAAATCTAGACAGGTCATGAAAGAGAAGGTTCTAACCACGCGCCAATATTGGGTTACTTTAAGAAGTAGTTTATATGGATAAGAGGAAGATAACGACTAATTCTGGACAGGTCAGAAAAAGAATGTTCTAACCACGCACCCAAAAGGTTTACTTTAAGGTGTAGATTATATGGATGATAGGAAGATAACGATGAAATCTAGACAGTTCAGAAAGGGAATGTTCTAACCCTGCGACCATAAAGGGTTACTTAAAAAGTAGTTTATATGGATAAGAGGAATTGACGATCAAATTTAGACAGGTTAGAAAGGGAATGTTCTAACCACGAGCCCATAAAGGGTTACTTTAAAGAGTAGTTTATATGGATAAGAGGAAGATTACGATTAAATCTTGACAGGTCAGAAAGAGATGTTTCTAACCACGCAGCCATAAAGCATTACTCTTAAGGAGTAGTTTATATAGATAAGAGGAAGATGCCGATTAAATCTAATGAGGTCAGAAAGTGAAGGTTTTAACCATGCGCCCATATTGGGTTACTTTAAGAAGTAGTTTATATGGATAAGAGGAAGATAACGATTAATTCTAGACAGGTCAGAAAGGGAATGTTCTAACCCTGCGCCCATAAAGGGTTACTTAAAAAGTAGTTTATATGGATAAGAGGAATTGACGATAAAATCTAGACAGGTCAGAAAGAGAATGTTCTAACCACGAGCCCATAAAGGGTTACTTTAACGATTAAATCTAGACTTGAACAGGTTAGGGTTGTAATGACCGGGGAACCATCCTCTTGGGAGTCTATTCCACAGATCATTTTTGTTATAACTTTGACATTTCGATAAATGTATTTGCTAACAGAGTAACGATTATCAACTGGGTCTGTATAATCTGCTATACGGGTTCGAATTCATGATTAGTCAATTGCTTTCATTTCTTGCACAAATTTATTTGAGAAATGCATGAATCCACCTAATCTTTTTCCAGTTGTGGATTAAAGGGGAGCACCGACTGGGGTCTCTAACCCTAATCTCTAAACCTCTGAGAGAAAGAAAAATTTGAATTCTAACCACTCAAATGTCTTACCAAAATTGTTATGGCAAAAAGAAGGAAGACATCGACAGCCATGACTACATAATTCCTGAAAAGACAACGGATTTAAGAATGAGTTTAATAGAACTCAAACCAGCTCCTGTGTAGTGCACTTAATTGGGGATTCATCGTAATAGGTAAAGAGGAGTAGATGCTATAGGCAACAATAAACTACAAGAGAACTCAAAATTGATCTCTGCTTTTAAGTATTGTTTTAATATTTAACTTACCTTTTCAGAGTTCATCGTTAATTCTTATGCCGCCTCTTAATTTAAAAAAACAATTTGATGTACGTAGGTCCTTACTTTCTGTACAAACGATTCTTTTTTTCATGGATTACTTTCGCTCGATTTCGAAATTAATTTCGATTATTCCTAAAGTGTTATCGTACAAAAAGTTCGTCGCAAAAGATCAAGTAGAAATTCGCCGAAAACAATTGCAGTAATGAAAATATGGCAATCTAAAATTTCTGTAACATGAACAAGTGAAAGTTAGAGAATTTTGTCCCTTTAATTGAAACAGTGTGACCCGATCATACACTGAATTTCGCGTTTATTACATAGATTACACTGGTCAACACGATTTTTGGCGTCAAGAAACAAAACACGTTTTTTCGCTAATTTAGCTTAATTTAAAGACACATTTGTCGTAGGTAGATCCTTACTTTCCGTACAAAGAATTATTTTTATTTCATGAGTTATTTTCGCTGGATTTCGAAATTAATTATTCCTAAATTGTTATCGTACAAAAATTCGTCACAAAAATCACGTAAAAAATGGCCGAAAACAATCGCAGTCATGAAAGGAGGGTTAGAGAGTTGTGTCCCTTTAATTGCTTTTAACAGTAGAAGCGACTATGGCGGAAGTCGAAAACAATCACAGTCAGGATAACATGGGAATCCATAATTTCAAGACTGTGGGTCCGGAGCCGAACCGGAATGGTTTTAATTTTCTCACGGATAAGGCCTGATTCCAAAAGGGTATGATATGTTGGACTACTACCTCTAGGAGCAAAATTGAAAAAGTGTGACACATGACACACATTTATTATATATTACATTTATTATATATATATATATATATATATATATATATATACATATATATATATATATATATATATATATATATATATATATATATATATATATATATATATATATATATATATATACAAGGGACATTCAATAAATGAGTTGAATTTTTCGGTATAAGGACTTCTAATACAGATAGAAGCTTAATCTTTTTTATTTTTTTTTATTTTTTTGTTTTACTTCTTTTTCACATGGATTTATTTTCTTTTGCAGATTAAAAAAGAACTTAGAGAGTTTTGGCGATTAACAAAGATGACCGACCAAGAAGTATGCTCCAGAATTGAACAGCGGTCAGTTATCAAGTTTTTGGTTGCTGAAGGGTGCAAACCAGTTGAAAAAAAAATATTACTTTATTTGTATTTGCGATAGAAATAATATGTAAAAATTATTATAAAGTTTAATGTACCTAGTTTTAAGTATAGCTAAAATAACTAATGCGATTTCAGGCATTACTGTAAATCAGTTGGCAAATGTTTTCCGTGAACTGCAAAATCGTATTACCCTTTGTATTGCTAATGATGGAGGACATGTGGAAACTTAAATAAAATTTCAATAAAACCTTAAAAAATATAGATTTACTTCTTTCTAATCCTTTTTACATATAAACAGAACAAAAATTGATCAAGGGTTTAATTTTGTATTTTCAGGGTGTCCATAAAGTTTGTGTGTACTTAAAAAAAATTATAACTTTATTTGTATTTGCGATAGAAATAATTTATCAAATAAATAATAAATTAACAGTAGAAATAAAACCTTCGTGAAGATAAAAACTATGGTAAACATTTTCTCTTCGTGAAGATAAAAACTATGGTAAACATTTTCTACATGTTTAAATCCGATCTAAGCTTTCGGCTTACATAAGCCATTATCAAAGATGACAATTATATTTTAATATATCAAATAATACGAAGCTATATACATAAAACAGTTGAAACCTAACCTGAACAAAATAAACTATGAAATGTCCACAAATATTCTTAAATGCCTATAATTTATAACAGAAGCCATTGGTTTATACCAACGGCTTCCCATACTTAATACTTCTCGTTTTTCACTCTCGCGTGGTCATGTGTGACGTCACGATCTGCGACGCGATTTTCGCTTCCGCGTCTCGTATATACGAGTTTGTCGTTACTTTGAAATTTTTCATGCAGCATGGGCGGACTATCATTGTAGTTTCGTCTGTATGTTGTTTGATTTATTGATATGGTCATCTTTGATAATGGCTTATGTAAGCCGAAAGCTTAGATTGGATTCAAACATGTGTCAATATGGTGTTTTCCTTTCGTCTTTCAACGATAATGTGATTAAGCTTATCAGACAATATGAAAGGAACTTACTTAAAATAAATAGACAAAACCTGTCTATATTATTTAATGAAACATGCATTAATGAAAAATTGCTGCCTAAATGTACACAATATATATATGTGTGTGTGTGTATTGATTTTTCGCAGAGATATATTTGAATAGAAAGACGTGACACTTATAGTTGCCTTTAAGCACGAATATATAATATTGGGTTTATTATCGCTTTCTTGTAAGGGCGATTTGACGTTGTGACATTCTTATTGTTTAGCGGAAATCGATTCCTGAAAAATAAAAATAATGTTTCTACAATCGCAGCTGGAAATTTCAAACAGTACGCAAAATAAAGGGACCGACATTT
>OZ038515.1:60928241-60935741 GCA_964036315.1 Acanthosepion esculentum | reverse complement strand
GAGCGATAGAGGATGAAGAGAAGGATAGGGGAGAGATCAAGGCAACTGGAGATGTCGATTGACATTACATTTGAATAGTTGGAGATTATAGCTATCAGGGAAAACAGGAAAAGGGGAGGGGTTCCACAGTGCGAGACATGAAGTTATTGAAGTAGAAGAGACGGCTACATCTAGCAGATTCCACAGTGACAGGGTGTGAGCGAGATGCCAGCCTAGTTGAACGCTTAAATTCATGAAGTCTGGGAACCAGCGAAAGCAGCTCGTCGAAGCAGTTACCATGAAAGTATCTGTAATATAGACAGACGAGATGCCAGATCAGGGCAAATGATATATATATATGGAGGCACGGTGGAGTAATGGATAACGGCTTGGATTGAGGAATCGGAGAGCCGAGTTCGAATTCCAGTCGAATCCATTACATTCACTTACGTGCTAACACCCTTGGGAAAGGTGTGAATCCTCTTCTTTTCCCTCCAGCTATGGGTAAATAGCAGGACAGACTGGGTTCTATAGCCTTGGACGGCAACTGAATTCAAAACCTGCGGAGGGTCGTTTGAGGACCTTGTGGCGTCCGTTGCACCAGGTCCCTGTATTCGTCCCTCCAAAAAGTGTGGATGGTCCTACACAAATCCTTCACCACTATAATCAAATCTTGTGTGGGTGTCCGGCTTTCAGTTTCTGGGAACTGATCTGTCTGGCCCTCATGCGTCGACTTCGACGGGAGAGTCCATCATATATATATATATATATATATTGCTTTTGTATGTGCAGTAATTAGTGGAAAGCCCTCAATATTATTACATAGAGCTAGCATCTGCTATATGGATATATGTTTGTGACCCTGAGTTTCACGCTTTTGCGATCATCAGACAGACTGGTTTATCTTTTAAAATTGGATCTATTTATGCTTGTTTGACTATGTTTGTTGGCGGGATGACACTCACATACACACTTACATACAGGTGTACGCATTTTAGTTCACTACGAATATATAACCACACACACACACACACACATATATATATATATATATATATATATATATATATATATATATATATATATATATATATATATATATATATATATATGTAGCACCTGTAGTGATAATTACATTTCTGCTTAAATTATTATTGTTCGCAAAATGCTGCTCAATGTGCTTTTCTCTTATGAGAAAAGAAAAAGAAACTTATTTTCTTTCCACCCAGCGGCTGTGATAAGTAAACTGAATATTTATTGGTGTGTGTATATTGTATTACCACTGCACCTGTGGTCAGCACGGTACGTCAAAACAAGTAAAACTCTTTCAGATTTCAACACGGAAGTAAACCTGAGAAAGAAAAATAATAAATATCCTTAATAGAAATCCGATTTTTTTATCTGTTTTTCTTTGTTAACCATATGTGTACACGTACACACTTAAAATACACCCCAACCCTTTATTACCGTCCTGGGTATGACGATAAACTACATCCGCGTCCAGGGTAAGACGATAAACTACGTCCAACAGCAAGGCCTTTAATCAGGAGGTTTTGAGGAGCGTGGAACCACCTCTTAATTGCTGGTGATCTCTGGTCCATCCTGACCCGGGGTGGTAGCACCTGTTAGGGTCCCAGCTATGGGCAAATAGTTAACACCGAATGTGAGGTAAAAAGCATTATGAAATTGTAAAAATAGGTTTTAATACCAGAATACTTTGTAAAATATTATTACCAGAAATAAATTTTTGAAAAAAAAAAACTATTACCAGCAATACGTTTTTTAAAAAATTATTACCAGTATCTGTCTATATTTCTGAGATGAGGTATTATGTACACTATTTACATTGTTCGGACTATTGTCTTCATCTTTGTTGACATATTTATTACAACGTTTCGGCCCTTCAGTGTCTGTCTATATTTCTGAGATGAGGTATTATGTACCCTATTTACATTATTCGGACTATTGTGCTCATCTTTGTCGCCATATTTATTACAACGTTTCGGCCCTTCAGTGTCTGTCTATATTTCTGAGATGAGGTATTATGTGCACTATTTACATTATTCGGACTATTGTCCTCATCTTTGTCGACATATTTATTACGTTTCGGACTTTCAGTATCTGTCTATATTCCTGGGATGAGATATTATGTACCCTATTTGCATTAATCGGCCTATTGTCCTCGTCTTTGTCGCCATATTTATTACAACGTTTCGGCCGTTGTACGCTCCAGCCTTCTTCAGGTAGCACAGCGTTGGTTAGATACAGTGACAGCACACAAAGAGTGTGAGTTCAATACCGGGTTAAGACAGTGCAGAACTTTCAGAGGGAAATTAACAGGAGATAACTTATAACTGACATCCATTAAACATGGCACGTGGAACTAGAACAGTCTACCCCAGTGAGCGAAATAAAGGGTTCAGTTCGACATTCCAACCACCTGAAGAAAGCCGGAGCGTACAACGGCCGAAACGTTGTAATAAATATGGTGACAAAGATGAGGACAATAGTCCAAATAATATACATAATACCTCATCTCAGAAATATAGACATATCTAAAAAACATAAAATATTCTGACAGTATAGGTTGATAAGGCATAAAAAATGTATCAATCAATTGAAATTCTGTACACCCTCCTCATCCATTTTCTATTGATTTTTTTCTGTCTTTATTTTAACAATAATTTGTCCTGCTTCCCAGACATCTTTGATTGAATATTGTTTCTATTATCATATACACCCGTGTGCAAATTGATTGAAACAAACGCTTTAGTTTCCTTCCTTTCACCATACGGTCAGTTTTAGACCCAACGGATGTGACAGGGTGTAATCGATATATTTGTTTCTCAGATCAGGTCATTTGCAGTGGTGTGTAGTAATCTGAATCTATTTTCAGGGTCTATGATAAAAATTTTTTGATCTTGAAAAATATTGCGTCAACCGTGATTGCATCAGATTTTTATCTAGCCCAGACACGATTGTCTCGACTGTCGATTAGTTGTCTTACGGCCATTGTCTGCGATGGACGTTACTCCAAGGAAGTGTACGAAAATTGTAACAATGCACGAACACACTGTCAGAAGTATTATAGATTGGCCCGGAAACTCTCTTGTTTTAAATCCAATCGAGAATCTGTGGTCAATCTGCAAGAAACGAATTCTTGGAATGAACATACGAAGCACTCACATGTGCACTGGGTCATGTTTTGTTGCAATTAATTTGCATAAAGGTGTACATCTCTTTTAATAAGACTCCATATATTTTCCAATGGATTAATAACTACAGAGTCTTGATGGTATTCCTTTAATTTGGCGCCTTGAAACTTTGTTTTATAGTGCTGTTCGATAAAAGTGACTCACCTGATTTTTCCTTTTACTTAAAGATTTTTTCGCCTATCGTTTTTGGGGTCAAACTAATTTTTAATCTTACTAATATAAAGTTTTCCACTTCCTGACCACCTAGTAAAAAAGTTAACTCACCCTAAGGTATTCTATTGATAATTATAATTTGGGATATAAATGAGATTCAGAGAAAAACTCCGTGCAAAAAAAGTGTCTCACTTATTTCCTGCAACTAGTAATCAATAGAAACCTAACCGAACAGCTTTAAATAAAGAATAATAGACGTATCATTTATTTATAATAGGTAATATAGTTCGAAATATTTAATAATCTATGGGTCCTCCTTTATTTTGAATAACCTTTTCAACCCTTTTTGGCATTGACTTGATTAGGTTCTGGCAGATCTCATCTCCAAGCATTGAATTCCATTCGGATATGAAATTCACAATCAAATCCTCTTTGTTGCTCAACTGATTTCTCGAGAGCCCGTATTTTATAATGCGCCATACGTTTTCTATGGGGTTGAGGTCAGGAGATTGGGGCGGCCATGTCATAACACTCACCTGCTTCTCATCAAAGTATTGCTTCATCAATTTTGATTTGTGACAGGGAGCATTATCCTGCATAAAAATGAGCTTGGTGGTGTCGATTTGCACCTTTTCAGCAGAAGGGAGCAGACAAGACTCTAAAATTTTCTGCTCGCTCCTGAGGGTCTTTTCAATAGGTTTTAAGAAACCAGTTCCATGAAAAGAAAAGCATCCCCAGAACATTATACTGAACGGATGCTTGACAGTACTTACTGCTAAATTCAAAGAGCTTTCAAAGTTTCTTCTTCGGATTTTAGATCGCTTATCCTTTGAATTTAACTCAAATTTCGTTTCATCGGAGAAGAGAACATTTAGTAAAAAATCAGGTGAGTCATTTTTATCGAACAGCACTGTATAAGTCGGCCAATAGCATTGTAAAATGAAATGACCTCTTGCCTGTTGTAAATATACTTTTCAATGCTTTCGGTTCGTGACTTCCTCAAATAACCCATTTTCCAAGAACTTAGAATATTTATCTGCGTTCATCATCAAATATAAACGGACCTATAGATTTAATGCCTACAATACTATCCAAAATATTATTCCGCCTCTCTTCAACCTTCTAAGGCATATTGGTTAATTATTTGCATTAAGGACCCAATCTCTAACCTAGCCATCAGGTCCGTCCAATGTAGCTCTACATTCATCATTAGAATTTACTGCTGCAAAATCAAGTTTCATGCACTTTTTCCCACAACTTACAAATTTCTCTTTTTGTCTCACAGCTCTTTGGATCATGCCACGTTTTGGATTACATAACCAACGCTTTTTATCCACTGAGTCATGTGTCCATGGTCTAGAGCGAGTTGGGAGTTCAATATCTGGCCAGAGAATAGGTGAACAAAAACTTAGGGTGTTGAGTTACTAAAGGGAATTATCTGATAGCGAGATATTCAATAAAAGGCATGGTACGTAGAACTAGAACAATTTACCCCCGTGGATTAAATAAAAGGTTTGGTCCAAAATTCCAAAGAATATCACCCGAAGAAGCTCGGTGCGTACAACGGCCGAAACGTGGTGAATATGGCAATTAAGATGGGGAGAATAGTTCAAACGGTGTAAATATACAATAACTCATCTCAGAAATAAAGACAGAAATATAGTGATTTATGAACCCATTACATGACTCAGACCTCATTTGCGTTTCTAATATATTATCATTTCTTAAATGCGGTATCAATAACGCAGTGAAAGGGACTTAGGTTCAATTCTCTTTGATCACAATATAGAAATTATTGATAAAATGCCTGATTCCTTTCCAAGCGACAGTAAAAGTGTTATGGTGAAACACACCTAGCCTATAGATAAGAGACTCTCCCACCTAATATAAGTAGGAGTCAGTGAGGGTCGACTGGGAGTCGAATTACGAACGTAGTCAGCTACCACAACTAGATTACTCTGCGTAATACTTATAATAACAAGTTCCTAACGTTTTTGTACGTTGAACCTATTTAGGACCGAATTTAGTCCAAATACAGTTTCCACTGCGGAAAGTAACTCTACAACACAAAGTAATACAGATTCTGCATGTTTTGACCGCAAGGAAAGTTGTTTCTCTGTGTCGCGCTTGAAGGTTTTCTCGCCTGGGCCCATCAGTCAAACCTACCATTTGTCCTTGCATTGAATAATGTTGCCATATATGGCCTGGTGCTTCTGCTGTTCATCCCAAGGTCATCGAAAAAATCCAAAGACGAATATGCAATGTGATAGGCCCTGTCTACTGTCACTTCCTCACTGATGTGATGTGTCTTCCCCGGTGTCTTCTACAAATATTTTAATGGCAACTACGCTGACGATCTACTTTCACTGGTACTCCAACTGCATGAATTTAAGCGTGCTACTAGATTGGCATCTCGGTCCCACCTTTGCACTGTCGAAACAGTTAAATGTAACCGCCTCTTCTACTCCAAAAGCTTCTTCTCTCGCACTTCCTGACAGCGAAACTCCCTTCCTCTTACGTGCTTCCCTGATAGCTAAAATCTTCAAATCTTCATATGTAATGTCAATCGACATCTTCTGATATCTTGATCCTGATTCCCTTTCTTCTCTACTATATCCTTTCCTCTAACAATCCTCTTTACTCTTGCTCTCACTCTCTGTAACCCCTTGTGTGCCAATGGCACTCTCGCCTTGCTTGCGGTTAAATTCTTAAAAAAAATAAATAATTAACGCATAGTAAACCACTTTTTAAAAACATTACAGTGTTTCATATCTGTATGCTCTATGCTATTAAATATTTAAGGTTGGCAAGAATATATCTGTCTATATCTCTGAGATGAGGTATTATGATTACTTGCATTATTTACATTATTCGGACTGTTATCCCCTTCTTCATTGTTATATTCATAACGTTCGCGACCGTTGTACGAATTTCGAACCGAGTTCTTTACTTCGTCTACCGAGATAGATTGTTCTAGTTCCACGTGCCATGCCTCTTCAGGAATGTCTCAGTTATTTCCCTTTAACTCAGCTCTCAGTTGTGGCTTATTACTGATGTGGCCTGGTATTGAACTCACAACTCTTTGCGTCTAGTCACTGGATCTAACCAACGTCTTTATCCACTGAATAGGCATGGCACGTGGAACTAGAACAATCTACCCTGGTGGGCGAAATAAAGAGTTCGGTTCGAAATTCCAATCACTTGAAGAAGGACGGAGCGTACAATGGCCGAAACGTTGTGAAAAATGACTATGAAGATGAGGACGACAGCAGGAAGAATGTATAACAATTTTTAAAGTATAGAAATTTGTTTGATAAAAAAAGTGTTTTAAATACGTCTGTTGCTTTGCGTCCACAACATTTTATGGGTGCGTCTTATACACCGAAAAATACAGTAGTCTTTTTTGGAGGGAAGAGTAGAACTTTACAGTTGGCTTACGATGGGAATGAGGATGGTTCAATTCAGCGGAAGGAACATGGCGAGTCATACATGTAAAGATAGGAATTGGTGGAATTAAAGAATGGAACTCCTCAGGACATTTGCCATAGAAATAACGATAGAGGAACCAGAGTCTTGTTAGATTGCGACGTAGGAAAGGAGGCTGCAGAATTTATTTACGGCTTCAGTTCCTTGTTGATTAAACAAAGATCTTCATTAACATGAACTGCACTTGAATGGCCGATGTGCAGATGGTCACAATTTGCTTTGCCGAGTTCTTCGAAGGAAGGAAGGGAGATACAAATGGGAAATTACTACACTGCGAATAAACAGATTGCAGGCGGACACTGGGCGAGTTAAGTGGAGAGAGAGAGAGAGAGAGAGAGAGAGAGAGAGAGAGAGAGAGAAAACATGAAACAGGATGTCTGTGTAAATTTCTTGAAAGAGGTGTTATCAATATTTACCGTCTTCATATCCGTCTCCCTCTTTGTTGATGAGAGATTCACGAAGGATTGTAGTTTATAAGCAGTAAAATCGACCTTGCTAACCGAACGATCCTCTGTGACTCGATCGGATAATGCACGTTAGGCTATGCGACGGTTGACCATAGGATACAGGTTCGATTCCGGTCGGAGGACGAACATTTTCTATGAAAATTTCTCGGGCATTCAGGCCGGTAAATGTTGTTAATACTGTTTATGATAAACAGAGCATT
>OZ038515.1:60913241-60923241 GCA_964036315.1 Acanthosepion esculentum | reverse complement strand
TATATATATATATATATATATATATATATATATATATATATATATATATACGCACCTCGAGGTGGTTAGCAAGCTTGTGTCGCTAGAACAGTTACGACTGTGTCGTCAGTTTGATCCTCACTAGGTGTCATAATATCGGGAATCATTAGCATGCATTTTGAGTTATTCATGGAGATTTTGAGATATATGCTTATCACAGGGTTGATGCAACTTCTTCCGTAATTAATGTTAGACGGATGGAATAGCTTTACTTGTAAAACGAATGAAATAACATTAAAGAATAACTTTTATGCAAACGGTTGGTGGGTACTATCTCCGAAACCCCAAACAAAGGCAAACCCTGATAGGATGTACCGGAGAGTGTTTTGCGAGCTTCGCTATCTTATCAACATTTTTTTTTTATTCTACCAACATTTAGAGACATTATAAATTATATTAAGCACAAGTGACAATGAAAGAACGGAGGTTTTTGACGTTGTTCTGGGAGTATTTTTTGGGAAAAATATGTGTATATGTTTTTTCTCAAGATATGTCTAAAGAAAATCACGACTATTTTTAATCCATAATGTTAAATGCATTAAAATTATTCAACATTTTAACAAGGAAAATATCAAGTCTAAGGATTTGTTGAATTATTTAAGATGGAAAGTTCTCCAATTTTCGTTCAGATACATTGTGTTTATTTTCAATTTTACCAGTTGAATTGTTCCCATATAATACATATGACACACTATTGTACATAACTAGATTTCAATAAAAATTGCATTTTGTATGAATACTACTTTGTGAAAATTGAGATGTAGTAATGTGAGTGGCCCCGTATAATAGAATCGCCAGAAGTCGGGCACTAGATTCTTGCACCGGTTCTGTTCATGCATGAATCATACCAGCTAACTTGAGACGAGTTGTTTACTGTGTAACAATGCTATGGATAATTTTAGCTCGGATTCCTTGGCATTTTGAAGAAATAAAACTTATTTCCCCAATTCACATATCTTAAACTGAATTAAAAGCAAAAAATTAAATTTACAAAGTTTTTGAATTATCAGGTCATCCCATAAGTTCTGTCCGAATTTTGAATAAAGAAAACAAGTGACCAAATGTTACATTTAATTACAGATTCAATCAACAATGTATTTTCCCTGATTATCTATGACTTCCTTCCATCTATTAACAAGCTTACTAATTCCATTACTGTAAAATTCTTTTGGCTTTGATTAGGAGAACTCACAAATGTCAGTTTTAACCTCTTCCTGTGTTACAAAAGCTGTTTCTTCCAAATTATTCTGTAAGCTACGAAACAAATGGTAGTCTGAAGGAGCAAGGTCGGGAGAATAAGGTGGATTAGGAATTTTCGCCCAACCAAGTTCTTCGATCTTTTGTGACGTGTTTCTTGCTGTGTGTGGTCGCACATTGTCCTGATGAAACATCACCCGTTTTCGATTCACTAGAGCAGGTCTTTTTCCTCAAAGATTGGTTCAAACGTTCTAATTGCTGAGAGTATATTTGAGCATTAATTGTGGTAAGAATTCAAAGTGGATTATTCCTTGGCAATCCCACCAGATTGAAAGAAGAAGCTTTTGCCCATGAAGTTCCCTTCTCGGCTGTGGCTGGGGTCCTTCCCCTTTACCAAGCCACTGTCTACGACGCTTAACATTTCGATAAAAGGTCCATTTTTCGTCGCCAGTCACAAGTCTATCCAAAAAAGTTGGCGAGAATGGAGAGAAGAGTAGATGTCAACTCGGGATTTGAGGTTGTTTTCAGACAATTCATGAGGCACCCATTTTCCAAGTTTAGGAACTTTTCCAAGTTGTTGAAGATGACGATGAACAGTTGTATGGTTTGAACTGAGAACCACTGCCAATTCTTCAACTGATAAAGCAGGATTTTCTTCAAGAAGCTTTTCATCAAACTCAACTGGACGTCCGGTTCGATCTTCATCTTCAAGGGTGAAATCTCCACCTCTGAATTTTGCAAACCATCTTCTGCAAGTTCTTTCATTCACACATTCCTCTCCATAAACTGAGTGAATGTTTCTAGCTGCTTCGGCTGCTGAGTTTCCTTTCTTGAACTCATAAAGCATTATGTGCCTCAAATGATTCTTGGGTACTTCCATGTTAGCAGGGTTTTAATCAAACAAAATTTAATTTTACTGTTCTCTGAAATAAAATTTGATCAGTTTAAATGCATCTAAACATAAAAATAATGTTCAGCTCCATTAGACATTATAAAATACTCTTTAAATTTTGTTCATTTTAACAAAAAGTTAAAATTCGGACAGAACTTATGGGATGACCCTATATATGTGCGTGTCACGGGGACATAGAAATACCTGCTGAAATATTGACAGGTTTGCGACGATTCGCCCCCTAGGAGACAGAAGTTGTAGAGTAGAAAATAATCCATCACCCACAAGGCCGCGTAAACTCTTTTGAACTGTGTCAAGGCTGAAAATTGAGGATCGCGCCGCTTTGACCCAGATATAACAGCAAGACTTAATTGTTGGTCTGATATTATTCGTGTAAATACAGCGCAAGACTGGAGGTATTAGATATTTTCTGGGGCGGTACAAAGAACTGGTCATTGTTACAACATCTTTAGCAATTCACAGATAATATAGGAAAGCAATCTGTGGAGAGCCATGACCGCCTACGTCGTAAAAAGACAGTAGATTTAAAAACAAAAAAAAGTAAAATGCTTTCTCGGTTATTCTTTATCATATGTCCTGTGGTAAATTTTAATCTTATTTATCTTATATATACACTATTTAAATTGTTTGAACTGTTGTCATCACCTTTATTGTCACATTCATGATGTTCTGGTCGTTGTACGCTCCAGCCTTCTTGGGTGATATTTTTACGAATTTCAAAGTGAATCCTTTATTTATTCCGCGGTTCTGTTCGAAATCAATTGTGCGGTTCAAAATTCCAACTGTGACACCCAACCCTCCTCTGTCCTGGTCAGGGCACCACTTGTGACACCCGTACTGGTCGCGGCGCACTTGTGACGTCGGTCCTTTGTGACGGGCTAACCCTGGGACATCGGTTGAAGTCTGGTTGGGTTCTAGCACCAACTTGTCGTACTCGGCTCGCTTCCAACGCCTGGTCACCGAAGCAACTGCTTTGATCTCGATTCAACCTACCCACGTTGTGATTTGATCTTAGGTTGACGAGATCAATCAGACGTCGGGCCGTAGTGCCAGCCGAATCCGGGTCAAGGTGATACTGCACAATAATTGTAGACAAAAAAAAAAAAAGCACAAACAACAACTTCAAGGCGAGCGACTGGTTAGGAATAGTGATTAATTTTATGTCGGTTTGTTGAGTTACAGGAGTGCGTCTCTCTCTTTCTCTCCCAGCCCGAAGAAAAAAAAATGTGGATTGTAACACTTTTGCGTTCCTTAACTAGGTCTGGATATCGAGATGGCGAATATAAGTCAGACTTCTATAATTTGTTCTTGGTTAGAAGTCTAGTCGGAAACTTGTTTTGATGGGAAATCTAAAGTCGGTCTTCAACAAATCTGTTCTTGGTTAGAAGTCTAAGTCGGAAGGCATGGAATCGTGCGGTCACCTGTGCGAGGCGCGTCTCTCCGTTTCGACTTTCCTCGACGAACTCAGCTCTACTCTGCGAACTCTCCTCGACGAACTCTCATGAAACACCCGTAGATGTTTGCTTATATGGACGCCGATCAAAACCTGGCGTGGGGTCGGACGTGGTGTGGCCACCACGTTGATTTCAAATCCCCAATAAGGATTTTCTTTGTTTTCGGCCAAAAATAATTATCATTTTCCGTATTTGGAAATCTTATTCCACTCCCACCCTCTTCTGCTCTCATATGGGTATCTCACCATACTTTAGAGGGCGTCAACGGTTTTCCCACTTCCTCGCAGTAACATCTCATACCTATCCTCTCAATGGGCGGTGGGGGCCTCCTCTCTGCGTCACATGATCATCTCCGCCTGGCTATTCGGCCAATAGGCGTCAACTGATAATCTCAATTTTTATCCAACTTCACGGGATATGTTTTTTTTCAACCAGGTTTATCCGTCAACATTAAGTGGAAGATTCTTTTTTGGCGAAATTGGGTTAATTAAAATACCCTAACATAGCCTTCGTTATCACAAACGAACCCAAAACAAAATGCAGATGTCCTGTCCAGGCGGTCGGCAGACGGCCCATCAACTACTGATAACACAAGTTCGTCACAGCCAATGTTTTATCTGCCCAGAGCTCTGGTGTCCATCAACTAATTTTCACGATAATGACCATCAAAATTTTCGTGGGTGGCATTCTTTCCTTCTCTTATCATCTAAGTTGTTAAGCCCTGTCCGTCTGTTTCTTTCTCTTTTTCCTTCCTTTGTCCTCGAAGAGAATTTGGCATATCTCAGCATCAAACTTCAGCGAGAAAGTAAAGTGGTTATCTTGAATTCGCACTTGAAAATAACAAAACAAAAAAATCTTTTTTTCTCTTTTTTTTTCACCGATACTCTGTTTGGGAAAATAAAAAAAACAAAAAGAAAATCGCTCAGTATGTCTTTCGTTATATCTATCGGTGTAAGTAGTCGCTCAGTATGTCTTTCGTTATATCTATCGGTTTAAGTATCCCCGTAATTAACTTCCGTGGTTAATTAATTGATTAATTAACCCTTCCGTTCCTAAATAGTGTTACACAACAAATATCACCTGAAGAAGTCTGGAGTTTACGACGATCGAAACGTCGTGAATGTGACAATAAAGATGACTATAGTCCGAACAGTGTAAATAGTGTGAATAGTTAAAATACCGAATTTCAGAAATGTAAATTGTTATTTGTCTCACTCTTTTGTCAATTGTCGTGTTAATGTGTGACAACTGAAATGCAATTGCTAAATGCCTGTCCTTACAGAAATACACCAAACTTCCAGCCAAGACATCGATCACCAACTGCGCTCGCCATAAAATTCTCTTTTTGTACCACATATCCTGACCAATATCCTGGATCCGCCTCTGAGGTGTTAATCACATGAAAATCGGTGAGGTGACAAAGAAGGAAATATTTTATTTATTTACATGTCCTAATGTATCAAAGCAATTCTGCAATGACCTGTTAGCGGGACGAAGAATAAGTCGACTGCATACTTGATAGGGGAATAAGATCTCCATACCCAAAAAAGGTCTACCCACCAAGGGCCAACGTTTATCTATCCCAGAGGTAAGCGCTTATAAACTCAACTACCTTTTTTTTCTATGGGCAGTGTCCCTTCAGGACGTAGGCGATCATGGATCTCCACAATTTCCTCTCCCTTTTTAGCGCTGAATATAATAGTTTTTCATCTCTCCTAAACCCTGCTGTATCAGTCTCTCTTACACCGTCTCGGTCTGTCTCTCTAACTCGCCGTTCCGATCTCTCTCTCTCTTATTTTCACTGTCTCGATCTGTCTCTCTTATTCACACAGTCTCCATCTATCTCTCTTACTCACATTGCCTCGATTTCATTCACGCAGTACGATCTGTCTCTCTTACTCACTGTCTCAATCTGTCTCTCTTACTCACACTGTCTTGATCTGTCTCTCTTACGCACTACCACGATCAGTCTCTCTTACTCACACTTTCTCGATCTGTCTCTCTTACACTGTCTCGACCTGTCCCTCCCTCTTACTTACTGTGTTTCTCTTACTCACTGTCTCGACCTGTCGCTGTCTTACTCACTGTCTCGATCTGTCTCTCTTACTCACATTGTCTCCCTCTCTCTTACTCACATTGTCTCTCTCTCTCTCTCTCTCTTACTCACACGGTCTCGATCTGTCTCACTTACTCACACTGTCTTGATCAGTCTCTCTTACACACTACCACGATCAGTCTCTCTTACTCACACTGTCTCGTTCTGTCTCCCTTACACTGGCTCGACCTGTTCCTCCCTCTTACTCACTGTCTCGACCTGTCTTTCTGTTACTCACTGTCTCGACCTGTCGCTCTCTTACTCACTGTCTCGATCTGTCTCTCTTACTCACATTGTCTCTCTTTCTCTCTTTCTTACTTACATTGTCTCTCTCTCTTACTCACACGGTCTCGATCTGTCTCTCTTACTCACACTGTCTTGATCTGTCTCTCTTACACTGTCTCGACCTGTCCCTCCCTCTTACTTACTGTCTTTCTCTTACTCACTGTCTCGACCTGTCGCTCTCTTACTCACTGTCTCAATCTGTCTCTCTTACACACATTGTCTCTCTCTCTCTCTCTTACTCACATTGTCTCTCTCTCTCTCTCTCTCTCTCTCTCTCTTCCTCACACGGTCTCAGTCTGTCTCTCTTACTCACACTGTCTTGATCTGTCTCTCTTACGCACTACCACGATCAGTCTTTCTTACTCACACTGTCTCGATCTGTCTCTCTTACACTGTCTCGATCTGCCCCTCCCTCTTACTCACTGTCTCTACCTGTCTTTCTCTTACTCACTGTCTCGACCTGTCGCTCTCTTACTCACACGGTCTTGATCTGTCTCTCTTACTCACACGGTCTCTAGGTTTGCCGCTTTTACTCAGTGTCTCGATCTGTTTCTCTTACCGATGTGTCTCTCTTACTCACTGTCTCGCTCTCTCTCTCTTACTCACACTGTCTCCATATGTCTACCTTACTCACGGTCTCCATATGTCTACCTTACTCACTGTCTCCATATGTCTCTATTACTCAAACTCTCTTGGTCTGTCTCACTCCTTTGTAGCGCTGAATATATTGTATCTTTTTTCACCTCCCCTAAACGCTGCCCGCCATCCATTCACTCAAACTCTCCAGGTAGGTTATACGCTGATTTCCTCTGTTCCTCTTAGTTTCAATCTGTCCTGTGAGTATCAAATTTTCCAAAACCTCTTTCTCCATTATGTGCCCTAGAAATTTCCACTGTCCTTTTCTGATGTAAGTGTCCTTTTTGTTTCCATTTTCTCTAAAATTTCATTGTTGCTCACATGTTCGGTCTATGGTATTCTCGGCATCCTTCTGTAGAACCAACTTTCTGTTGCTTTAAGTCTTCTTCATATGTGATGAGAATTCACTGACATATAGGAAGACCGATATTAAATAAGAGTTAAGTACTCTTTTCTTTGTTTCTAACGAGATTTTCCTGTCACTTAATACTTTGCTTATCTTTTGAACTGCATCATTCGTTATACCAATGCGTCTTTCGATTTCAGTGTCGCACGACACTGAAATCCCCCTCCCCTGTTTAAATTCTTTCCAGATATTTAAATTGTCGTATTTACTTTGTTTCGGCATCTCCAGATCTTAGTTCGCATCTTGGTCTATTGTTCTTACTGACAACCATACACTCCTTTCTCTTACAACCGATGTTTAGTCCTTTCTTCTCGCTTTCCTTCACCGCCGTCTGTAGGTGTCCAGGTAGTTTCTTTTCCGGTGTTTTTTAAGCGTTTTACTCCAAGTAGGGCGGGAAGACACTAGCACGCAAGGGGTTACAGAGAATTGGAGCGAGAGCAAAGGGGAGTAATAGAGGAAAGGATGAAGAGAAGGATAGGAGATAGATCAAGGCATGTGGAGACGTCGATTGACATTACATTTGAATAGTTAGAGATTATAGCTAGAAAATAAAAGGGGAGGGAGTTCCACAGGCGATAAATGCGAGACATAAAGCTATTGGAGTAGAAGAGACGGCTACATTTAACAGTTTCGACAGTGAAAGGGTGAGAGCAAGATGCCAGCCTAGTTGAACGTTTAAATTCATGAAGTCTGGGAACCAGCGAAAGCAGCTCATCGGATCAGTTACCGTGAAAGTATTTGTAAAAAAGCAGAGAGAGGCGACGGCACGTCTGTGAGAGAGCGACTGCAGACGAGATGCCAGATCAGGGCCAATTGCACATGTCTCTGGATTTTATCAAGGACCTTGAAACAAACAAAAGAGGCTCCAGACTATATATGGCAGCAATAATCCATGCAAGGGCGAATGGTTGATTTGTAGATTTAAAGAATCGTCTCCGGCGAGAAAAATTTCCTGGCGCAGCACAGGGAGCCAACTTTCCTTGCGGTGCACGAAGCTATTGACTCAATGTATTTGTTCCATGTCAGGTCAGCAGACAATGTGAGACCGAGCAGTCGCAAAGAGGTGCTCTCGTGGAGTTGAGCGTCAGACATTCTAATGGGAGGCAGGGATGGTTCTCTGTGGTGAGTAATAGAGAGCAGTCTTGTTTTGGGAGCATTAGAGTTAACCAGCCAATTCCTGCCCCCGTCCAGAACTGATTGGAGGTCTTTTTCGAGACAAACGTCCAGGTGAGTTTTGTCAGCGGCACTAGATTTGTTTTTTGCGGCAGGAGTAAATAGTAGTGTATAGCCACAAATCAGAATTAAAAGTACAAAAGGCAAAATAAAAAGGTAAAATCCAACATCTTTCTTTCTTTTAATATGCCATGTCCTTTCAGGACATAGGCGATCATGGCTCTCCACCTACTTCTGTCCCTTGTAGCTCTCAACAAGTTCCTCCTCTCTGCTTCCTCCCCTCTGCTTCCTCCCCTCTGCTTCCTCCCCAGGAAACGTTCTGTCGTCCACTTGCATAACCCGCCAAGTATGTCACGCCTTACTTTCCCTTCTCTCTCTTTCCCTCTATTCGACCTGTGAGTATCAGATTCTCCAGGCCCTCCTTCCTCATTATGTGTCCCAGAAACTTCAGCTGTCTCTTCCTGATATTACATATAAGCCTCCTCCTTGTTTGCAACCTCTTTAAGATCTCATTGTTGCTCACACGCTCCGTCCATGATATCCTTAGCATCCTTCTGTGGAACCACATCTACGTCGCCTCGAGTCTCTTCTTCATCTTTGAGGAAATCGTCCAACATTCGCTGCCGTAAAGGAGGACATATGTCACATAACAGTTCAATATTCTTTTCTTTGTTACCAAAGAATTCCTCCTGTTACTCTGTACTCTGCTCAACATTTGGAAAGTGTCCTTGACTACCCAAATACATCTACGGATCTCAGTGTCGCACTTATCGTCCTCTGACGCTTCCCAGATATTTAAACTTCCGCGTCTGCTTGATTCTAGTGCTCCTGTCCTTCCAATCACATTTCGGGCTCATCATCATACTGAAGACCGTCTACTTGTAGTTTATGCTTAGTCCTTTCTTCTCACTCTCCGTTGCTACCTTCTGTAGGAGATTTTGTAATTTCATTTCCGTGTCTGCTATCAGTACTGTGTTAAGATTGTGGCTGTATGATGTCATATGAGCATAAGAAAAGCCAAGAAGTAGAGTTCATAAATTTATGTAGGAAAGATAATGGTTAACCCTGGACTTGAATCGGTCAAGATTGTAGTGTGTGGTGAAAATGAATGAAATAAAGCCAATTAATAAAATAATAAGAAATACAAAAATAAATAATTTTCCCATGATGCAAGTTATAAAGAAACCGGAAAGGGTTTCTGGTCACATGATCGATCTTATGACCCCATGACAGGATCTTTCTCTTTCTCCTCTTGGTTTCAAGATGTAAACGTGGCAGTAATAGTGTCCCCCGGTCCACTGACGATTGAACTTTTTTCACTTAATAACGGAATCGTCGGACGTGTTTTAGCAGCCCTACTCATGAAGTAGAGGTTCGGTCATCATAATTCAGGCAGACTTACAGTTAATTCAGTCCTACTATCTGTTGATTCTAATGTTCCCGACCTTCAGATAGCAATTCAGGTTCATCTTCTTACTGACGACCATGCACTCTGTCTTCTTGTAGATTATGCTTAGTCCTTTCTTCTCACTTTCCGTCGCTACATTCTGTAAGAGATTTTACAGCAGACTCACTCTCGCTCACGAACCCCACAAAAAATACGTTCCCCTGTTAAGAAACGGAACATCTTTTATTGAGGAGGTTAAGTTCGCGTTTTGTCGTGAAAGTCGGAGAGGAGAAAAAAATTATAGCCGCAAATTAATTTGGGATAAACGTTTAATTTTCAGTCGATTTTTTGTATTTGTTTTTTAATATAGTAACTAAGAAACTGATGCACCTTGCAGTACCCGAGCGATGGTTAA
>OZ038515.1:60833241-60908241 GCA_964036315.1 Acanthosepion esculentum | reverse complement strand
TTTCGTCTTTCTTTTTCTCTCGCTATCATCTTCCTTTTTCTCTCTCTTTCATATTTCTTTCTCTCTCTTTTTGTTCTTTCTGTTTCTAGTCCTCTCTATCTTTCTTCCTTCTCTCTTCTCTCTTTTTCTTTCTTTAGCTCTCTCTCTCTCTCTCTTATCCTTCTTTTGTTCTCGCCCTCTCTTTTCCTTCTTTCGTTTTCTACCTCCTCCTTGTATTTTCTTTTTCTCTCTCTTCCTTCTTCTTTCAACAATAATTGTTTTCTATAGTTTCTGTGATGACATGTATTCTTGTGACTTCTGCATAGATATATATTTAACCGAAGAAGAACTGAAATATCGTAAAGTCAACCTAATTATCTTTTTCTAAAAAAACTTAAACGAAATACACACCAATACATATGAAAAAATATTGAATAATGATGCTATGAATTTATGTAGGAAAGATATTAATAAATATAACTGGAATATTTGCATCTCTCTCTCTCTCTCATATATATATATATATATATATATATATATATATATATATATATATATATATATATATATATATATATATATATATATGTATGTATATATAAATAAAAAGAAAAGAACAGTAAGATATAAAATCCGGTGTTCTTATAGATATTTTTATTTTTACACAATAGTGCTCTATGTAAATTTAAATTTACAGAGCATTAATATTATAAATTAATAGATTTAAAATATGGTTTTACCGCTACACAGTGATAACCATGTTTTAGAAATGGAAGCTAAAGCCCCTGAATTTAATTTTGTTATTAAACCAAAGACATTAGTTCCATTTCCTCATCAAGCGAATTTTGGAGTAACTTACTTTTTAAAATTTACGGTTGTTAACGGCACTGCAAAGATTCATAATTGAGGGTTTCCAAGGTTACCGATAAACCCATTCATCTAGACAAGGGGTGGTAGAGGGTTCAATTTTTTAATTTTTTAATTTTCGTTGTATCAGTTAATAGTTATATATATATATATATATATATATATATATATATATATATATATATATATATATATATATATATTGATGCATGTTTCATTAAATAATATAGACAAGTTTTGTCTATTTATTTTAAGTAAGTTCTTTTCATATTGTCTGATAAGCTTAATAACATTATCATTGAAAGACAAAAGAAAATCAACATATTGATGCATGTTTAAATTCAATCTAAGCTTTCGGTTTACATAAGCCATTATCAAAGATGACAATTACATTTCAAAATATCAAACAATACACGGACGAAACAATAATGATAGTCTGTTTTTGTTGCATGAAAAATTTCAAAGCAACGACAAACTCGTGTATACGAGTCGCGGAAGCGAAAATCGCATCGAAGCCCGTGACGTCACACATTACCACCCAGGTGTGAAAACGAGAAGTATTAAGTATGGGAAGCCGTTGGTATAAACCAATGGCTTCTGTTATCAATTATAGGCATTTAAGAATATTTGTGGAGATTTCGTAGTTTATTTTGTTCAGGTTAGGTTTCAACTGTTTTATGTATATAGCTTCAAGAATTTTAGATTTTGTTTATTGTTTTCATGTTTAAGTATAGTTGTGTTTTCAACGAGGATTTTCCGGAACTGTGTACTCTCGCGTGCCATATATATAGGGTGTATGGGAGAGAGAGAAAATTTCTTATGCAAACGCACGCACATATACATCCACACGCGCACACATATATATATATATATATATAATTTGAAACTACACCTGCACGATTTCCTATTGAAATATGATACCATTCCAAATTCGTAAAATATTACGCCCAAAGGGATTCACATGTTTTCAGATTTCAAAACACACTTCAGCTTCTCAACGAAACACATTTACCTTTTGGCAAGTATTCATCTTATGCAGTTAAATTACTTGAAGCATTTCCGCGTTTCTATGACTTGGTTAATAATAGACACGGGCGTGCAAATATAAGTACAGATGGGCGCGTGTCCATAGAATCAACTCTTGTTAGGTGGACGCAGGTTCGAATCCTTTCGGAGGTTTGCCGTTTTTCTTTTATATGATTTCCCTAATTTTCAAGCCGGTAGAGGAAAATAAATAGATTCTGCTTAATAAATAAGTGGAACGTCTACTCAAACATGGGTATCCCCTAACAACGAATCCTACCGGAAGGCAAATTATATATATTTTATATGTTTTTTGAATTCTCATATACTTGTATTTTGATTGGTCATTGCAGTTTATGTAACAGCGTTTTCCCTAGCGAGGAGTGCTTGATTGATTTGAATCTTTTAAAAGCCTTCATTCTACATTCAACAGCATCACTTGATAAGGCATCAGAAGTGTTGAAACAAAATGACTATTTTTGTAGTGATTTTATAACATATTTATGTTATAATTTTTGAATAAATTATATTTGCTCTACTCTGTATTGAGCACTCTTTTAAGAATAGTATTTTTTGTTTATAGGAATTTATTCCGTACACACCAATCCTATCTATCTATCTATCTATCTATATATATATATATATATATATATATATATATATATATATATATTAAGACATTTTTTATGTTTATACCTTATTTTTATAGATACAAATATTTAAGTAAATGCTCTGTTTATAATCAACAGTATTAAACATTTACCGGCCTGAATGTCCGAGAAATTTTCATGGAAAATATTCGTCCTCCGACAGGAATCGAACCTGTATCCTATACGGAACCGTCATATAGCCACAGAGGAGCGTTCGGTTAGCAAGGTCGAATTTACTGCCTTTAAACTTCAATCTTCAATGATTATCTCATGTACATTCATATCTGCTTATGGCGTATCCAAATGTAAAAAAATGACGTCACACATTATGAAATAGTCCGACAATTATTTTAAGACATTTTTTTATGTTTATACATTCTTTTTATAGATACAAATATTTAAGTAAATGCTCTGTTTATAATATCATGGAAGATTGTAGTTTGAAGACAGTAAAATCGACCTTGCTAACCGAACGCTCCTCTGTGGCCGAAAAGGCTAAGACACGTCAGGCTATATGACGGTTCCGTATAGGATACAAGTTCGATTCCTGTCGGAGGCCGAATATTTTGTATGAAAATTTCTCGCACATTTAGGCCAGTAATACTGATTATTATAAACAGAACATTTACTGAAATATTTGTATCTATAAAAAGAATGCGTAAACATAAAAAATGTCTTAAAATAATTGTCAGACATTGTCCATTTCATAATATATATATATATATATATATATATATATATATATATATATATATATGTTTTCGGGTTTACAGAGCTGTTGTCCTTGCCATCCTTTTGTGCGGCTCAGAGTCGTGGACTCCATGCACGTGCCATATACGCCGGCTGGATTTTTTTTGCATAAAAGCTGTCTGCGTGGAGTTAATGTTCAACCTGCAAGATAGGATATCTAACTTAGAATTGTTTAACAGGTATAATATTGGAGGAATCAAGACTTTTCTCATACAGTCTCAGTTACGATGGACTGATCATGTCTTGAGAATGTCTGATGACAGGATACCCAAGATCCTAATGTACAGTCACTTAGATCAGTGCTACAGGAATGTAGGATGCCCATGGCTAAACTGAAGAGCAACTTGTCAGCTGTCAATATACCTCATAACACACATGAGCGCTTAGCCTTGGAGCGGGTAGAATAGAGATCAACATGCTTTAGTGGACTTCGAGAAGCGAGAGCAAGATCTAAAAGGTCAGCCACTCTAAGAGTGCTCTCATCCCATAATCCTCACTCTTTCTTGCTCCATATGCGGCCTCCTTTGTAAATCAATAGCGGGTCTTAAGTGCCACTTAAGATTCTAGCACAAAATTTCATAACTGAATCAATTAAGCTGTCAGATCCTCATACGTCGAAACCGACGGGAGTGTCCATTAATTATATATAGATAGATATTCATAGAGTCTAGGTACCAAAGAGGAAAGTAATATTTATTTTGAAAATACAAAAATTTGATAGAAATATATAATTTCTATGTGTGCAATATTTATGGGTTAAAGAGCTCGGTATCAGGGACAGAGCGTATGTAAATATAAAAGTGGACTTTGAGGTCAACACCCAGCAGCGACCACAAGGCAATCCGGCCACTATGATGCAAGTCTTTACTGAGTGTTACAGACTAGGATGACAAAAATGCTATTGAGGAGAAGAAATCAATAAAAGTATCAGAATTAAGAAGACAGAACATAACGATTGTCATTGCATTTAAATATTTGAAGGTCAAAGTTAAATGGTAAGCAAGAAGCCGGAAGAGATTTCCACAAGCAATAAGTGCGATAGCAGTAACTGTTTGCATAGAACTTACGGTTACATCTAGCTATTTCACCTGTAAAATGATGAGACATTGCCGCCAATCCAGTACTGAGCTGAAATTCATTGAGTCTAGGTACCAAAGAGGAAAGTAATATTTATTTTGAAAATACAAAAATTTGATACAAGTCCTAAAGGGAGGGTATGGAAGGCTGACCTTCCGTCCGTCTTAAACTTATCTAACCACAATTACTGAAGCAAAAATATCAATGTATTTCTTGCACCAAATCAACACATTCTTACTTACCATTCTTAATACAGCCACCATAATACCTCAGAGTCTCTATGAAGTCCTAACTAGTTCCAATATCTACAATTTGCCTGTGAGGCAGGAAATAAAAATAACTTTAAAAATTAAACCTTAAAGAGAAAATTTAATTACAGTATTTATAGAAAAAAGCACAGGAAAAGCTACGTTACGGGGGTGCGAAAATGTATGAAACCTAGATGCCAGATCAGGACCAGTTAACACTGCAGATTCTTCAGATGCTGTAACGGTGTATGAAATAGATCAGATTCTGTCAATTGGTAGACACTAACTCGATGAATTCGAGAAGTGGCAGTGAATGAAACATACCAGAGCGTCCTATCAAAAAATTTGGCTTAAGCGTTTTAAGAGTTTCGCCCTAACATCAGTTGTCGATCATGATACTTTTCAAATACTCTGGAAATGAAAACCGGCCAACAGTACTTAGAAGCTTCCTGAAGCGTTCGGCTCATAGAATTAAACGATAACATATGCGAGGTATTACGTAAACCTTTAAAAACGTAAAGGGAATCTCAAAAGGATTCAACGGAATAAAATACAAATGAGTGACTAATTGGTATAGGAAATTATAATAAGGGAATGAGAGAATTGCAATTTGCTCTTACTGGCTTCTATAAATGCGAGATACGTTACAAGATAAGCTCACTCGACCGTCGATCGTATTACAAGTTTTTTCCACCTCAATGAGCTTCACTCTATTGCGGACTGATTTTCGACACAACTCGGTTTACTAATTGCCACTTAAAGGCTTGGTTAGAAAAAAATCATTAATTTTTTTTTTGTTTTTTTTTAATAATCTTATCTAACTCTGGCAAAAGACTTCAAGTTTGCAGGATCTGTTATGGATCGAATTACTCTTTCCATCTTTGCCCGAGTTCCAAAGCTTTTATACAACCTTATGGTTGATGAATGGTTTCCCACACTACAAACCCTTTTCCCACAGACGAAATTGCCATTTTCTCACTGCTCCACCACTATCTTCACATTAGAGGTTCGGGTTGTGGAATGAGTAGCCATGGTCAAATACAAAATAAATAACAGAACTGTGCGACAAACAGAATTGGCAAAGTTTGCAATAAGCAATAACAAGAAAAAGAAAAGAAAGGTACAGGCCAAAAAGAATATAAAGCAATCAAACAATATATGCAAGGCAAAGCAACAGTAATATGACAAAATGTTCACATATTAAGAATTCGCGTTGACACACAAAAGCAAGTTCGGACAAGCGAATGCTGTGTTCTGACTCCAAGACAAGACAGATCGGGACAGAGTCGGATGAAACCGAAAGCCGTTCTATTTCATTGGATAGGAATAAATCGTTTGTGTGATTTTACCTATAAAATTACAGGGAAAAGTGTTTTGCAGTCATTCCCAAGGACTCATTTTTTGCTAAGTGTCAAATTTCTGTCCACGTTTTGCCCCTCAGTGTAATATTGTATTGTCATTGTGTGAGATTAACTTGTCTTACCCTAACCATAATATTTTGATGTGTATGCTGGTGTGGGAACTCCTCCACCACGGCGGAGTCTCCACTGCAGCAGTCAGATTCAGCACCACCTTCAGTCTCAGCATGGGCCTCTAATAGGCCGAAAAATGTCCAGAGGACTACGTTGCTCTACCGGAGTTGGCAGGCAGCGTACTGACAACTGCAAACGGAACCCTGAGGCACCCAGCGAACAAGGTTACACTACATGGGGTACCCATGGAACTCACGGAGGAGCGACTTGAGAGTCATCTTTTCCAGTAAGACGGGTATTGCTATGGGGGACTACGTCCTACAAATCACAATGACCCGCAAGAACTCCCTAGACAATCGCGGCCAGATTACCTTGCGCATTGTGGAATATATATATATATATATATATATATATATATATATATATATATATATATATATATATATATAGATAGAGAGATTGATAGATAGATAAATAGATAGGATTGGTGTGTACGGAATAAATTCTTAGAAACAAAAAATACTATTCTTAAAATAGTGCTCAATACTGAGTAGAGCAAATATAATTTATTCAAAAATTATAACATAAATATGTTATAAAATCACTACAAAAATAGTCATTTTGTTTCAACACTTCTGATGTCTTATCAAGTGATGGTGTTGAATGTAGAATGAAGGCTTTTAAAAGATTCAAATCAATCAAGCACCCCTCGCTAGGGAAAACGCTGTTATATAAACTGCAATGACCAATCAAAATACAAGTATATGAGAATTCAAAAAACTTGACAACGAACCTTGGTTATAATAATTAATGCTTTAATGTTCTATTATACATTCAACACCATCATTTGATAAAAAACCAGAAGTGTTGAAACAAAATGGCTATTTTGTAGTGATCTTATAACAAATAATTTTCGAAGATATATATATATATATATATATATATATATATAGCATGAAAGACTGTCGCCTCTAAGTGTTGACTTCTTGTTGAAACTTGACTAATGCATGGAATAATAATGCAAACACAAAATGTAGTTAGAATAAAATGTATTGAAACAAGAAAGTGTACACAATATTTACATATAGTCTTTTGTATATTCCTGGGAAGACCGTTCCTGGAGAATGTGTTGACTAAGTCGCAGTCGGGCAGAGTCTCTAGTTGGATCTCTTGATTTGCCTCCCTGTCTTCCGGTACCAACCATATTTATATCGTCGGTACTCCACTATGCAAATTAGGTGGATCCTACCACAACACTTCTATGTTCACTTTTATATATACATACGCTCTATCTCTGATATTGAGCACTTTATCCCATAAATATATCACATCTTAAAACTATATTTCTTCATATATATATATATATATATATATATATATATATATATATATATATATATATATATATATATATATATATATATATATATATATAAATAAATAAAAGGCACGGTGAAGTAATGGATAGCAGCTTGGATTGAGGAATCGGAGTGACAAGTTCGAATTCCAGTCGAATCCATTACATTCACTTACGTGCTAATACCCTTGGGAAAGGTATGAATCCTCTTCTTCTCCTTCCGGATATGGTTAAATAGCAGGGCAGACTGGGATGGCAACTGGTCGAGGAGAAGAATAACTCTGAATTCAAAACCTGCAGAGGGTTGTTTCTCTGTATTCCACCCTTCAACATGTGCGGATGCACAAAACATTCACCACTATAATCATGTACGTTGTCGGGCTTTCGGTTCCTAGGAACCGATCTGCTTGATACGTCGAATTCAACGAATTCACACTACGAGGCACCCAGAGAAATGATGATGAAAACAAATATAGCTTATTACATTTGTATTTACATTTAGTAAAGCATTGCTCTGACTTTGTTCTGGCTTTTCATGGTTTTGGGCTGTCGAATAGAGCGATATCTGATAAGGTTATTTGAAGTGAGTCATGTGTCCGCACGTTAATCAAAAAGAGAAATCATACTGGAACCTATAATAAACGTTGCGGATCTGGCCGTCCGCTAAAAACTACTGACAGGGAAGATAGAAACTTGGTTCGTCAATGCAAAAAAAGATCGATTCACAACAGCACAAGATGTTTCCAAAGGGGCTAGTTTGGCGGTTTCTTCAAGAACAGACACGTGCAGGCTTAAAGCTAAAGGCATTGTTTCCAAATACATTCAAAAGAAACCTTACGTATCTGGAGAAAATCGACGGGAACGGTTGACTTGGTACAAAGCTCATTTACACCGGACTAAATCTGATTGGGAAGGTGTTATGTGGAGTGACGAGAGCCCCTTTACGCTTAGATATGAAGGACGAATACGTGTTTGGTGTACGCCCGGTGAAACGAATACTCCAGTGACTACCAATGGCATTGTTAAACACGATAAAAAAATCAACGTTTGGGGTGCATTCTCAGCAGCAGGAGTTGGTAATTTATACAAAATCAAGGGGATCATGGACCAGCAGCAATACCACAATATTCTACGAATTCTATGACTCACTTGTCTTGGTAAAAATACAAAAATCAACTTTCTATGGGCGCGTCCATTTTTTGCTTCGTATTGTTCTGACTTCGAGAAAGGCCAAGTGGCCGTTTTCATGATCTTGGGCTATCGAATTGAGCGATAAGTGATAAGATTAATCGAAGTGAGTCATGTGTCCGCAAGTTAATCAAAAAGAGAAATCAAACTGGATCCTATAATAAACGTAGCTGATCTGGCTACGTCCGCTAAAAACTACTGACAGGGAAGATAGAAACTTGGTTCGTCAATGCAAAAAAAGATCGATTCACAACAGCACAAGATGTTTCAAAAGAGGCTAGTTTAGCGGTTTCTTCAAGAACAGACACGTGCAGGCTGTTTCCAAATAGATAAAAAAAAAGAAAGAAACCTTTCGTATCTGGATAAAAAAAAATTGACGGGAGAACGGTGCAAAGCTCATTTACACTGGATTAAATCTGATTGAGAAGATGTTATGTGGAGTCCCTTCACTCTTAATGTTTGGTGTACGCCCGGTGAAATGAATACTCCAGTGATTACCAAGGGCACTGTTAAACACGATAAAAAAATGAACGTTTGGGGTGCATTCTCAGCAGCAAGACTTGGTAATTTATACAAAATCAAGGGAATCAAGGCCCAGCATCAATATAAGATACTTTTAATCAAATGCGGCTATTTGCTAAAAAGATGCTTTACCCAATGTCAACGCTTCAACTTCCAACACGATAAAAATTGTGAGCATGTTGCCTTAAAGAATAAATTATCTAGAGAGGAAGCGCGACGAGGGTAACCTCCGACGAACCCCTGAGAAAGACTCACTGAACCCGTATGGTTCGATCGAACCCAGATTTTGAACTACTGTCCTATAGTCAAGAATTAATCTAATTGTTAATGTAATCGGATAGCAAGTATTTGTGTATTTTAAATGCGTAGAAGACCAAAACATTAAAACCTGAAAACACGAGTCATTTTCTTAAATCGCCTCCACGGTTCGATACTTTCATAAGGATGTCATGCATGGTACCAAATCCTTTAAGAAATATCAAGACTGCCATCTGTATACAAACACTTTCTAAAATCAATGGCTTTCTAAGATCAATGGCTTCGAGTGATTGAAGCCTGAATGTTTTGGCAAAGATAATCCCTCTTTGAACATTGTGAGCTATGGATAAAGATTCACAAAGAAATCTGTACAAAGTAACAGAAACCACATTACTTAAAGACTATCAACAGTGTTATGTAATGGGAGGCATGTGAAAGTTTTCAGCACAAATTTATATTAGATTCTTTTAAAAATAAACATAAAACTTACTTTAAGAAGAAAAAAAAAGGAATTTTAGCAACATTAAAATTTACTAGCACGTGGGCTAAGAATATGTTTATCAAAGGACAGAACATGCGACACCGAAATCCGAAAGAGAACTAGGAGAGGGAAAGATGCATTCCAACAGCTAAGCAAAGTATTGATAAACAGGAAAATGTCTTTAGAAGCAAACGAAAGTGTACTGTAATGTCGTGCAATATCGGTGCTCCTATATGACAGTGAATGAAGGACAATCTCCTCACAGATGAAGAAGAATCTGGAGGCAACAGATGAAGAAGAATCTGGAGGCAACAGATGAAGAAGAATCTGGCGGCAACAGATGAAGAAGAATCTTGTGGCAACAGATGAAGAAAATCTGGAGGCAACAGATGAAGAAGAATCTGCAGAAGGAGGCAGAAGTAAGCAACGACGTATTTTTTGGGGAAATGAAAACACTTATACTTAGAATCAGAAAGAGATAAGTGAAATGTCTAGGGCAAATAATGAGGAAAGGGGGATTAGAGAATTTGACACTCCCAGGACATACTGAAGGCGAGAGAGAAAGGGAACTGGGAAAGCAGCTAGTAATCTACATAACGAGCTTGTGTATGTGGTTGGAAAAACATGAATTTGGAGAGATAGATAAAGACAAGCCTTAATCAGGATGCTGTGGAGATCCATGGTCGCTTACGTTCTGTAGGGACAAGGCACATCGAATAATAATAATAATAATAATAATAATAATATTAATTACCAATAATTTTACTATAGTAATAACTTAAAAAAACAAAAAGAAATGATTCTCAGGAATCTGGAATGAATACAAACATTACTGATAAGACAACATATGTTTTTATTTTAAAGATTCGCCTATAAGCTGTATTTAATAAAATGCAATTTTTAGAATTTCGACTTTGCTTTATTTCAAAATTATAATCGGGTACTGTTTTCTCTGCATGTTGTCTAAATTCATCGACTTAAAAAAATGTCGGCATTTTCTAAGAGAAAATATTATCAAAAATTAAATGTGCCAGAAAGTGTCTAAGATCAGTATGGCTTTTGTTCAAAAGCAGCGATACGGTTAAGACGGCGTGAATTCACTTATTAGATGGAATAAAACGAAACCCTGTCTTGGAATAGTGAAGATTGCTTAACGCAGAAGAAACGAAAGTGTCATGAATAGAATATTGTAGAGGGGGACAATTCCGGAGATCCCATGTAAGTGTACGTGTACAAAAGCAAATGCAGACATACTTTATTTTACAAGAACCGATTTACAAAAAGTACATATAGCTAGCGATATAGATTGACATATGTAGATAAATGATGATAGATAGATAAATGGGGATATATAGATAAATGTAGATACAAAATGATAGGTAAATGAACATAGATTATCGGAGTGATGATATATACGAGGTTCATTCAATAAATAAGGTGAATTTTTCCGTATAAGGACTTCTAATACAGATAGAAGCTTACTTTAAAAAAAATTTTCAACGTAGTCTCCCAGCACTGTCACAAACTTTTTCCATCTGTGCACAAACTTCCGTATTCCCTCAGCGTAAAAATCTTTGGACTGATGTCTCAGCCAGTCGCTCACAACACTTTTGACTTCATCGTCACTTTTAAACTTCGTGCCTCTCGTGAACGCTTTCAAGGGACCAAACAGGTGAAAGTCTGAAGGGACAAGGTCTGGGCTGTAAGGGGGGTGAGGGAGCAGGTCCCAGCCCAGCTCGTTGATGGTCTGCACCGTTTGGGCTGCTGTGTGAGGCCTTGCGTTGTCATGATGCAAGATGACTCCTTCTGACTGATGACCCCTGCGTTTGTCCCAACAGATAAGCTCAAAGTCCTTGCAGTGTCATCCACTGTCACCCTTCTGTCAGACTGAATGAGGTCATTGACTGATTCGATCACCTCAGGAGACCTCACTTCTGTAGGCCTCCCAGGCCTGTCTTCATCCTCAACACTGCTCCGTCCTTCTTTAAACAATTTAGCCCACTTGTAGACATTTTTGGGGGCTGAAACATGTGGCACCATACACAGTTGACATTCTCCTATGAATTTCAACTGGTTTGCACCCGTCAGCAACCAAAAACTTGATAACTGACCGCTGTTCAATCCTGGATCATGCTTCTTGGTCGGCCATCTTTGTTAATCGCCAAAACTCTCAAAGTTTGTTTCTTTTTTAATCTGCAAAAGAAATTAAATCCATGTGAAGAAAAAGTAAAACAAAAAATAAATAAATAAAAAAGAGTAAGCTTCTATCTGTATTAGAAGTCTTTATACCGAAAAATTCAATTTATTTATTGAATGACCCTCGTATAAAGGGTGTTCCAATAACTTGGACCGATTTTAAATGTGAATTAAGTTTAAGTCTAATAATTTTTTCTTTCGGATTTAACAATTTGTTAAAGTTTCAAGAGGCCAATTGGAAAAATTGTTCGTAAATTCAAAGAAACTGGATCGGTGTCAGATGTGAAAACACCAGTGCGTGCTCGTTTACGCCGTTCAGCTGAAAATATTGCAGCAGTGCACGAGAATATGGTCGAAAATCCAGACCCCTCTATTCGTCAGGAATTGAACCTTTCCACAACAACGTTACATCATTTCCAATTGCACTCTCGGTTGGTCGATTATGTTGATCCCCCCACACACACCAAAAAAAATTGCGAAATGCGGGAAATGCATTTCTGTTTGAACATCCATTTTCTTAATAGGATTCGATAACTTTACCACGTTGTTTGATTATTAAGCTTTCCATGCTTGAAATTGCCAAAGACTTAAGTTTTTAAATCTGAAAGAAAGAGAAAAAAATCATTAGACGCTTAAATTTAATTCACATTTAAAATCGGTTCAAGTTATTGGAACATCCTCTATATTATGAAATGGACAGAGTCCGATAATTATTTTTATATTTAAGTAAATCCTGTTTACAATAAACAGTATTAACAGCAACCTGATCTTGCTAGCCAGACAACTTCCTCCGTAGCTAAATGGTATTGCACATCAGGTTATATGACGGTTCATACTGTTTATTATAAACAGAGCATTTACTTAAATATGTGCATTTATAAAAATAGCTTATAAACAGAATATATATATGTGTGTGTTTGCTTGTGTGTGTCTGTGTGTATGTATATATATATATATATATATATACACACACATATATATATATATATACACATATACATATATATATATATATATATATATATTATTTACGAATTCAAATGCCCATTAAGGAATTGTATTCTTCAAGAATCAACTTTCGTAAATAATTATATAGGCCACACTACAAATTGTTTAACACGCAGACTAACTCTACACCTTTCTGACAATAGCTCAATTAGATCTCATTTAAATATTCATGGAGACCTACCGGACACTATTCGGAATATACTTGTCGACAACACTAATATAATAGCATCATCCACTTGCAAAAAAGGCTAAAAATAATGGAAGCCTTACTAATAAAAAACAAACAAACCAACACTTAATATATATATATATATATATATATATATATATATATATATATATATGAAGAAATATAGTCTTAAAGTGTGCTATATTTATGGGATAAAGTGCTCAATATCAGAAATAGAGCGTGTGTAAACATATATATATATATATATATATATATATATATATGAGAGAGAGAGAGAGAGAGAGAGAGAGAGAGAGAGAAAGAAAGAAAGAAATATAGAACAAATTGAAGAACGGACAGAGCAGGATATATAGATAGAAAGTTAAATAAATGATGACATGAATGAAAATAGACAGATAAATGTAGATGGATATACATAGATAATGATAGGTAAACGAACATAAATTAACAGGGTGATAGAGGAAAATAAAGAGATGAATATATATATATATATATATATATATATATATATATATATATATATATATATATATATATATATATATATTATAATTGTTTTTAAAAATATATTATCAACGCAACATTGAATTCCCCATGTTTCAAAACTGAAACTTCAATTCAAATTTAATCATACAAATTAAACTTAAGATACAAAGTTCTGTTCCATTATCAAGCGATGCTAAGAATAACTTTTTTAGAAATTTATTCACTTAATTTATAAGTCCAGATAAATTTGATATTTTTAGATGTTGTTAAGGAAAATTACATCTTTTTTAATTTTATTTAAGTGGTGTTAATATCTAACTTATTTAGAAAACTCATGTATCTAATGTATTGTAGCTATCAAGTCAAGGTTGGGCTGGGGTGTCTGTCTGTTGATACTAACTTCCTTTTTTCAAGTAGAAATTTTGTCTATGTTGCAACACATCGTATGGGTTTCAATAGCAATACATTTAGCATTTTTATTTTATTTTTATTTTTATATAAATTTCAATTACGATTTTTTCAAAATTCACTTTTTTAATATTCCTATTTTTATTCGTACCGACTTAAGATATTATATTTAATTTATTTCCTAATTGAGTACATATATGGTAATGTCAAAATTAATATATTAGAATTTAAATATGTATTCATAAATAAAAATAGTTTAATACATAAATAGATTCTAATATATTAATATTATATTTCATATAGACCAATAGATAAATAGACGTACATAGATCAACAGAGAGATAGATGAACAGGCAGATATATATATATATATATATATATATATATATATATATATATATATATATATATATATATATGAATTAATGGATTAAAATAATTGTATATTTTGCATTTACCAACCTGTCAGATCCTTATTCATTTAATCTAAGAGATAAGTCCAAGTGAAAGAAAATAAAATATATCTTTTTAATTAGCATAAAAAGCAGCTAACATCATCTCTCTCCTCATCGATAATCACCGTTCAATTTGCTTGGTATGGTCCGCTGGCAGCGTGTTGGGCCTTCTGTTACTATTAGAATGGCATCAGTTCTTTGCATGAAGTCAACTATGTTCTAAACTCTCTTTGAAAACATTTTGGTTAATTCTATTAATAGCATCACGTAATTCTTCTAGATTGGTTTTTCGGCACATCCAAGACTGGAATTTAGCTTAGGTGAACTATGGGATTGAGATCCGTTGACGATGGAGAACACTTTAACACAGAAAACTCATTGCTGTATTCTATGATCCAAGCTGCCACTATTTTTTTAATCACGTTTTCTGGTTATGCTAGAAGGTGCAGCGAGACGATTGGTCCTTCACAGATATAAACTGATGCAAATGGTTAACCACAATACCTGGACAGGCTACGACAGTTAAACGATCTTTTTTTTCCCCTGACAAAAAAACAAAAATCATACGTTTACTCTGAAAGTATAAAATTATGTACAAAATATCTGTAGCTGAAGCCTTACAATTGCATACAAAATATTTAGATTTCGGCATTAAGTAACCCCTACAGGTGTTGATATGCCATTAAACAAATTCAATCACTCAATCAACCAACAAATTACCCATAAAAATATATCCTCGTGCCAATAACCGTTATACTAACCACATGCCCATATCTGTTTAATTCTGCATTTTTCATATTACCTATTTTTTCTTTGATGTCGACTGAATTATTTCCCTTGGTAATAAATATTTTTATTTGTTTACCGTCTAATCTCTATGGCTTCCTTTAAATACAAATAATTACATTAGCATGACTAATAAGAGGTGGGAGTTGAGAAGTGATCAGCTTATATCAGCTATATTTCTTAGAGGGCTGTATCAAAGTTTTCATATGCTCGTCAATTTATCCGGGTCTGCGATTGCAGAACATTTAATAGATAATCCGATTTTTGCCTCGTCTTTTTTTTCTCAGTCTTCAAAAGGCAACATTCAGATTACCATATGAAAGAGCTTAAGACCCTCTATATTAAATACACGCAAATGCCCATCTCTGTTGATAGATTAATTTGTTTTGTACGACTTATCAACCATTTGTAGGTTATTTAAATTCGATACATATTTCAGATTGTCGGAAGTTGCTTAAAGTACTAAGCAGTGTCTCATAAATCACTAAGTAGGACGTATGGTTACTGGGTGTAAATATAATGTATCTGTAATGCATAGTACTAAATTTAAAACTGAGAAAAATCGTAAGGATAAGTTCTCGTTTTTTTTTTAATCATTTACACTTTCTCCCTTATAAAGTCAAAGTTGACCCTGCAGGCAACTATTCTGTGACCATATTCCTATGATAACATCGACGGGTAAATTTTTAAGGATACTACCTTTGACATAACTGATGACAAAGGCAGTATCCTTAAAATGTAATAAGTAGACTGATTTTTTTAATTTCAAATTGTCCATGTCAATTTACGGCCGCTTCATTTTGTAATTGCGTTAAGGCACTGTGGAGTAATGGATAGCGGTTCGGACTGAGGAATCTGAGAACTGAGTTCGAATTCCAGTCGAAGCCATTACATTCACTTAAATGCTAATACCCTTGGGGAAGGTATGAATCCTCCTCTTCTCCCCCCAGCTATGGATAAATAGAAGGACAGACCAGGTTTTTATAGTCTTGAATGGCAACTGGTCTACTGCAGAAAGAAATGGCAACCTACTGCGGGAAAAATATCTTCCTCGTTAATCATGTATCAAAAGATAAATGATCGCCTAAGCGTATATCTCGCATGACACATAACTGACTGACTGATTAATAATTCTTATATTATCTTTTCTGAGAAATCAATTAATATCTCACTTTTTCGTGGGTTTTGTGCTTCGTACGCTATGCTTTGTTGGCGGCTTATTCTTTTAATCATTTCACCCCACGCAAGGCCATAAAGACAGTAAGACACAAATTAAAAATATGGAAAAATTATTTAGGAGCAAGGATAATTAAATAAGGAAGACTGAAGATAATGACTGACATTGCATTTAAACTTTTAAGGATTAAACTTGGCTGGAAAGCCTGAAGCCAGAAGAGAGTTCCACAAGCGATAAGTGCGACTGTTAGCATAGAACTAACATCTACATATTTTAACTGAAAAATTATGAGTCCTTGCCACCAAGCTATTACTGCACTTAAATTCATAAAGTCTTGGTACTATAGATGAAAAATCACCAGAACAACCACCATGAGATTATTTATAGAAAAGGTAACCAATTTACAGCGGTGGGAAAGTGACTGAAGCCGAGATGCTATGCCAGGGCAAGTAACATTGCAGATTCTTATTTGTATTTTCTTTAAGAATCTCTAAATACAATGCGAAAGTATAATCAGCATTGGATAATTTGTTTACTCGTCATCTATAACACTAAGTCGTCGTAAAACTCTTCAATTTGTTCATTAGAACTTTTCGAGGTTGGTCCATACACTTGAATCATTTTGCGAATTGTCTTTTGTATAATCAGAACAGTATATGCGCTACTCTGCCTGATACGCTCTAATATGAGATTTGCCTAAGAAGATGCCAGTATAAACTTGGCACTCATTGTTACACCAGGCCATCAGAGACCGTCATCTAAATGAGGGTTATTGTTCTTTTCAAGAAGGAACTGCAGGCATGCGAGTGATTTCCTTTACGCTAGTAAAGAATTTCGCAAGTCCAAGCCCACACTCTCAATTTACCATCCAGACGCCAGTGACAAGGTGGAGGTACAAGACGGCTGTCTGAGGTCCAGTCGCATTGAATAGTTTGATCAAGATCTGATACAAAGAATGTACGCCTAACCGATTTCAAATTTAGTTGTCTTTCCCAGAGCTGACAGCCATCTATAGCAAGAGAGCAAATTTTACCTGGAGGAAGACGGATTCTTACATTTTCCGAAGGCGTTAGTGCGAAGCGAACGACACAAACAAGATGGGAATTTGTTGCTCGGTTCGCTGATTCCAGTTTCCACGCCGATAATCGATACGCTACTTGTACGTCCTCTGACCGCTTACAAAATGAATTCAATACATTTCCATATTGAATATTGTTGTCTTTAGTTACCGTTTCACAATCTGTGGCTAGTAACGCTTTGATCCAGTCTCGTCATGATGATCGAATGTAATGCAAATTCTTCTTAAGCTTTGGATATAGAATCACGATAATATTCTACATATAAAATTATGTGACTTCTGTCCGTCCGTACGTCACACCTTCTAAAATAGTCATGCATTGACCGGTCGAAACCAAATTTTGGGAAGAAGTGTAAACTCATAAGACGATATAAAGTACAGTTTGTTTTCTTAGGGTGCGTAACTTTTGTGAGGGTGCGGAATTAAAAGTTGTATTATTTAACATACAAAATACTCCCGCTATTTTAAAAACAATATAATGATTAAAATAACAAATACTTATTTAATAAAAATGCAATATTGTTCTTTTGCGTATCTTTTAAATTTTTGTATATAAATGTATATGCGTTTGCGAGAACTATGAGCAAATCACAAGGTCAAACGCTTCAAAATGTTGGAACTTGGCTCCAGAAAGAAATATTTACACACGGCCAATTTTATGTTGCATATTCAAGAGTAAGAAATCCGGAGAATTTATTCTGCGTTGTTAAAAAGCAAAAAAAAAAAAAAACAAAAAAAAGAAATTATCTTACAAAATATTGTTTACCATGAAACACTATAAAATTAAATTGAATTAAAGAAATTATTAAACCGTGATGTATGGCTTTTGTGAAAGTATATTTCCAAACAAATTATCTTATTCAAATATCATCGATTGGTTTGCGAAATTGAGCGCAACGTTTAATTTGTGTATCTCGATAGAAAAATTGTTAGCGATAACATCAAAAATACTAAAAATGTGAGGATTGCAAGCGTTTTGCAAAAAAAAATAAAAATAAAAAGAAATTATAGTAATTTGTATTAAATTGTTCAGCATTACACCAGGTATTTTCTGTAATCGGATTACAAAAGAAAAATAGGTGCGGTCTGAGTATAAAAATAACATATATAATAAAATTGTGAAACGAACGCATGTACAAATTATAAGATAATAACCTCGTCTAAATTTGCACAGCTGTGAGAACACAAACTCAGTGGACATCACAGAGCAGAATTGATTTCCTTTGACATATGTGACGACAGGTTCCGTTCGTAATGGAAAAATTCGCACGTTTCATAATGGGAGAGTTTACGATATATATATATATATATATATATATATATATATATATATATACATATATATATATATATATATATATATATATATATACATATATATATATATATATATATATATATATATATATATATATATATATATATATAGAGAGAGAGAGAGAGAGAGAGAGAGAGAGAGAGAGAGAGAGAAGAGCCAAAGCCAGAACCTATGTACCTAGGTTTCACCTAGCGGATCATCAGAATAACTCTGGTTCTATGTTTTCCAGTTTTTGCTCTACTTAATGTATTGAGCACTTTTATGTTAATCTGTCGGTGTTTGTTCTTTTGTCCAGACATTGCAGTGCTGATTGATTATTTTCAAGCAGCACGGATGTTTTTAGTCTTTTCTTTTTTCATTGAATTTTCCCCTGATATTAGTTTGTCTAATATTTTTTTTATTTACAAATTGTTTTCTGTGTTTTTTACACCGCCACAATGTAGGTAAAAATATATATATATATATATATATATATATATATATATATATATATATGAACAAAGAACATATAAAATCCGGTGTTCTTGTAGATATTTTTATTTTTACACAATAGTGCTCAATGTAAATTTACAGAGCATTAATATTATAAATTAATTGATTTAAAATATGTTTTTTTCGCTACACAGTGATAACCATGTTTCAAAAATGGAAGCTAAAGCCTTCGAATTTAATTTTGTTATTAAATTAAAGACATTAGTTCCATATATATATATATATATATATATATATATATATATATATATATATATATATATATATCCTGAGAGTGAGAGAGAGAGTGACATTATATTTTTAAAGAATCAATCGATTCCTCCATAATCTTGCATTTTTATTATGTCCAGCGTTATTATAGAGGACACTTCTATTTGAAATAAACGCCCTATTTTTTTTCTCTCATTCAATGGGATGAAGACATGACAGTGGCGACAAGGATTCGAATTCACATGATATTTTTTCCTCTCGCTTAGCGTAAATAGCTGGCGAAGAAAATTCAAAATTCACAAAAAAGAATTTTGTGAGATTCGTGTATATTCCTAAAGTCGAAAAACTTCAAGGCTATATGATATACGGCTGTTAGAAAAAAAACTTTTTCGTCACAGTTAAAACTACTTGAACGAACAAAATACACTATGGAAGAACTGAAGATAATTATTCAGCAACAACAAAAGTTCCAAAAGGTATTATTACAACAAACCAACGAGAGGGATTCAATATCGAGAACAGTTGAAGGCAATCCTGAAGAAGCAAGGAACATACAATGCGTCAATTTCATTTTCACCGGTCTCAGTCACTAACTCAATTAGTCTATTTCATTACGTCCCAGAAGTAAACATTAGATTCTTATCGCACGTCAGAAGCTACGAGACCATTTGCTGAGAAGAATGTCTTGGATGGTCGGATGAAAAGAAAATACGTCGTCTGTTATGAAAGTTGTGTCCCGCTGAACATGAAAAATATCGGAATTTCATTTTGCCGAATACTCCAGAAAAAGTGTCATTTAACAAAACAGTGTCGATATTATCAAAAAACGTTGATGAAAGCAATTCGTTTTTTTTATACACATTAGCAATGCATGAACCTTACTAAGGACGAAAATGAAGATTTTGTCACATTTTTAGTTTGGTTTCGCTTGTTTTGTTTTCATTAGCGGTATATAAACCCCATTGGGTAATTTAATGCGAAGAAATTTTTATTGCTGGTAATAATTTTTTTTCAAAAAATGTATTGTTGCTATTTTTTTCACAAAATGTATTGCTGGTAAATTTTTTTTCTAAAAATGTATTGTTGCTATTTTTTTCACAAAATGTATTGCTGGTAAATTTTTTTTCAAAAAATGTATTGTTGCTATTTTTTTCACAAAATGTATTGCTGGTAAATTTTTTTTCTAAAAATGTATTGTTGCTATTTTTTCACAAATGTATTGCTGGTAAATTTTTTTTCTAAAAATGTATTGTTGCTATTTTTTTCACAAAATGTATTGCTGGTAAATTTTTTTTCTAAAAATGTATTGTTGCTATTTTTTTCACAAAATGTATTGCTGGTAAATTTTTTTTCTAAAAATGTATTGTTGCTATTTTTTTCACAAAATGTATTGCTGGTAATTTTTTTCAAAAAATATATTGCTGGTAATATTTATTTTTCTCAAAAATGTATTGCTGGTAATCTTTTTTTCCAAAAATGTATTGTTGCTATTTTTTCCCAGAATATATTGCTGGTAATTTTTTTACAAAAATATATTGCTGGTAATATTTATTTTTCTCAAGAATGTATTGCTGGTAATTTTTTTTTCCAAAAATATATTGTCGTCAATATTTTTTTCTTTTTAAATGTATTGCTGGTAATATTTTCTTTTTTCAAAAATTTATTGCTGGCAATATTTTTTTTCAAAAATGTACTGCGGGTATTAAAACCTATTTTTACAATTTCATAGTGTTTTGACTCCAGTTTGGGGCAACTATTTGCCCATTGCTGGGCCCCTAACAAGTGCTACCACCACGGGTCAGGGTGAACCTGGGAACACCAGCAATTACGAGGTGGTTCCACGATTCTCAAAACCTCCTGATCATAGAGGCCTTGCTCTCGGATGTAATTTATCGGCTTACCCAGGACGCGGATGTAGTTTATCGTCATACCCAGGACGGACCGTTTTTTACTTTAGAAAAATTCGTCAATAACCAAATAAGTATTTTACATGTTTTCCAACATTTTCTGACTAGGTATAAGACGGCCTTGTATTACACAAGGTGACAAAGTGTCGACTTAATAACCTTGTAAGGGAGTATATGTTCAGGCCTGCGAAGTAATTTTCATCCTGATGGTTTGCCATGTTGCATCAAGAACAGGTGTGAATATCGATGTAGATGATACGTTTATTCCTGCACGCGCCTCCCAAAATGTAGATGATCAGACCAGGCCGAAATCATTTATGTAGGGGGATAACTGCAATGTAACATTCAATATCTTAACAGCTCCGTAACGTTTCATTATCACCTAGCAGGGCGGTGTTCTACCAACTGGACTGAGCTAACTGCCACATCACGTTCAAACACTGGTTCAGGTACGATCACCGAAGTAACGCAATGGTGAGCCTGGTCAGTACCTAGATGGGAGACAACTTGGAAATACCAGTTGCTGTAAACTTGGATATTCGGGTGGTGTTGTACACGGCCACATCACGTTCAAACACTGGTTTACGTACGATTTCCTATGTTAAGCAACTTCGATCATGGTCAGTACCTAGATGGGAGACAACTTGGAAATACCAGTTGCTGTAAACTTGGATATTCGGGTGGTGTTGTACACGGCCACATCACGTTCAAACACTGGTTTACGTACGATTTCCTATGTTAAGCAACTTCGATCATGGTCAGTACCTAGATGGGAGACAACTTGGAAATACCAGTTGCTGTAAACTTGGATATTCGGGTGGTGTTGTACACGGCCACATCACGTTCAAACACTGGTTTACGTACGATTTCCTATGTTAAGCAACTTCGATCATGGTCAGTACCTAGATGGGAGACAACTTGGAAATACCAGTTGCTGTAAACTTGGATATTCGGGTGGTGTTGTACACGGCCACATCACGTTCAAACACTGGTTTACGTACGATTTCCTATGTTAAGCAACTTCGATCATGGTCAGTACCTAGATGGCAGACAACTTGGAAATACCAGTTGCTGTAAACTTGGATATTCGGGTGGTGTTGTACACGGCCACATCACGTTCAAACACTGGTTTACGTACGATTTCCTATGTTAAGCAAGTTCGATCATGGTCAGTACCTAGATGGGAGACAACTTGGAAATACCAGTTGCTGTAAACTTGGATATTCGGGTGGTGTTGTACACGGCCACATCACGTTCAAACACTGGTTTACGTACGATTTCCTATGTTAAGCAAGTTCGATCATGGTCAGTACCTAGATGGGAGACAACTTGGAAATACCAGTTGCTGTAAACTTGGATATTCGGGTGGTGTTGTACACGGCCACATCACGTTCAAACACTGGTTTACGTACGATTTCCTATGTTAAGCAAGTTCGATCATGGTCAGTACCTAGATGGGAGACAACTTGGAAATACCAGTTGCTGTAAACTTGGATATTCGGGTGGTGTTGTACACGGCCACATCACGTTCAAACACTGGTTTACGTACGATTTCCTATGTTAAGCAACTTCGATCATGGTCAGTACCTAGATGGGAGACAACTTGGAAATACCAGTTGCTGTAAACTTGGATATTCGGGTGGTGTTGTACACGGCCACATCACGTTCAAACACTGGTTTACGTACGATTTCCTATGTTAAGCAACTTCGATCATGGTCAGTACCTAGATGGGAAACAACTTTTTAATACCAGGTGCATTTAGCTTAGATATGCGGTTGTTATGACATACGGCCACATCATACTAAAACACTGGTTCTCATACGATTTCTTATGTTAAGCAACGTCGATTTTGATCAGTACCTAAACGGGAGTCAACTTAAAAATACCAGGTGCTAAAGTCTTTGAAGTTCGGCTGGTGTAAAAAATAATGGCTCGGAATTCTTAATCTGGGTACTTAGGCCAGTATCTCAATGCGTGACCACTTGGAAATACTAGCTCCTGTAAGCTTGAATGTGCGAGGGACACATCTCGTTAAAAAACTGGTTCGCGTACGATTTCCTGTGTTAAGCAATGTCGATCCTGGTCAGTACCTAGATGGGAGACAATAAGCTATAAGCGTTGGTGTTCGGGTGGTGTAATGAATAATGCCTGGGAATTGTTCAGTTGAGAGCCAAGTTCCAGTTCCATATCAGTTCGTTATATTCTCTTACGCGCAAAAGCCTTTGGCCAACGCTATGTATCAAACTCTTCTCCCTCAAATTATAGGTTAATTAGTAATCATTATTATCTAAAAAATATTCTTTCAATCTAAAAATATTTTCTGGATTTAAATAATGATTTATCAAAAGGTTGATAAATCGTAAAAAACGAATCAATCAATGAAATATTGATTGGCTGCATCGTCATATTTGTTCATTTACATTCTCACGTATATAAATCTATAGAATCTATCGTGGTCACAAAGTGAGGTATTAGTTTATATATCGATTGTAATATAGAATTGATCCCCAACTTTATATTCTCATTATAATTTATCTTTTGTTTATCAAATACTTATAAGGCATGAATCCACTTCTCCCCCAGCTATGGGTTAATTAGTAAGAAGTGTATCATTAAAATTATTATTATCTGAAAAAAAATCTTGCGATCTAAAAATATTTTCTGGCTTTAAGTGATATGAAAAGGGGTGATAAGTCGTAGAAATCGAATCAATCAACAGCTTTTGACTTTTTTCGAAGATAATTCAATTAACGACCTTTAAAAATGTTCGCGGCGCACCTACGATCCTCTCACGGCACACCAGGGTAATGTAACGGATATCTTCGAAGTTATGGGTATATTTATGCCCTTGGGAAATCAGTCAAATAACCTCTTCTTTTTACCGCTAATTGTGAAATGTAGCGAAACGTAGAGTCTTTACTTTTAGACAGTTACTAATATTTTTGGTAGTAATATTTTGCTGCCTCTGTAATTATTATTGCTTAATTAGTATCATGGGAAATGGTAATGAAATCAGCAGAGCGAGTTCGATTTCTGGAATAGTCAGCTGCGTTCAGCTTCTCACAAATATCCTATGGGTTAAAAACCAAATTCGATTGGGTTCTTTAGCCCTTGGTGGCATTGAATGTAATGGAAGGAAAACGCTGAATTCTAAACCATTCAATTTAATGCGCATATAATAAAGAAAAGGAGAACGTGGAGAGTCATGATGGCCTACATCCTGAAGTGATATGGCATTAAAAAATTAAAAAATAGCCAGTAAATGAAATTCCACTGATAAAGGGCTGCATATATAAAACAAATAGAAACAAAGAAAAATAAGTCTACCAATAGTATTGCTGCCATATATACTCTAGTTCTCCTGCTATATATTTAGAGATTCTTGATAAAATTCAAAGAAATATAGTTCTCAGTATCTGAGTGTAGGTTCCCTGAAGCTTAGACTCAAGGGGTCCAATCAGTTGCACCATACATTAAAACCGACTCTACAGGATCTCCTTTTGAGGTTGTCTTGTAGATTAGATGTTCAGATTACATGACTTTTCTTGAAGGTGGTCCAGGTTTTAACTATGAGAATTTTCACGTCCTTTTCAGTAGAATTTATTTCACTTCCTTTTGTCTCCTGAATCTATCTTGCATAAGTCTACCATTCGTTCATGCTTACAATATTGCTGCAACATATGGTCTGGAGCTCCAGGTTTATATCTAGAGATCCTTGATAAAATCAAACGAAGAATAAGCAATATTATTGGTCCTGGTCTAATTGTAATTGTTCGGACGAGCGCTTCGCTATAGTACCTCTGTGAGGAAGGTTCCTTTTTCCCCGTCGGTGTACGACCGGAGCTTGACGCCAGACGTATTTGTGATTGTCTACGAACTGTTTTTTGATTTCAACCTTTGTTTCACGTTAAGTTACTTTTAATTTTCAATTTCCTTCCGTTTAATTTACTGACGTTTTTGCCAAAAGTTTGATTTTTTTTTTTCCTTTCTTTTCCCTCCCCTCATTTTTATTTTACCCCTTGTGGTTTCTAATTTTTTAATTTTCATTTATACTTATTTTTGAGTTTTAATTTCCTTTTATTTTTTTAGTAACTTCCCCACGCCAAACTTTATTTTTCATTGTTTATTTTTCCCCACGTCAGACTTTGTTTTCTTTGTTTACATTTTATTTCTACGTGCTTCATTGTTCTTTTTCGTAAATAACTGTTAAATATTCTGTGTTCCTTTACTTAAAACTTTTCTGTGTTTATTGTAACTTTTCGTATTTATTTTTATATTCGTTAGTTCTTTATTTTAGTTTACGTGTTTCGTTCGTGTTTGGGTTGACTAGAATTTTCTAGCAGCAGCCATATTGTTTTTATGAACTGGTTTGGCATTTTTCGTTTCGTATTTTCTGTTGTATTATTGAAAAAAAAAGGTACTTTTGTTTATTTTCTGTCTTAAATTTTTTTTTTCCTTCGCGTACTCGCATTTTGTAATTTGTAACTGTTAACTGGTTTTATTTTTAGCAGATTTTCTCCTCTTTGCGTATGTGTTTCTGTTTAAGTAACTTATTTTTGCGTGTTTAACTGTTTATTGTTCTGTCTCGTTAAATTTCTTTTTGTTATTGTGATTTATTCGTATTTATCTTTCGTTTAAATTATACTTTTATTTGTTGTTTTCTGTTTTGGGTGAAAGAAAAAAAAACTTGTTTTAAAAAATGGGTGCCAAGAAAACTGAAAAAAACCTGTTTGGATCTATAAAAAAAAAAATGTCCCGCCGGATAAGGATTTAGAAATGGATTCTCAAGAGTGTCAAAAACTTGAAGAAAAAAGTATGGTGTCTTCTAATGTTGAAAATTTAGAAGATAAAATCAAGAGTCCAGAAAAAAGTATGGTGGCCTCAAATGGCCAAAATACAGTCACTGAATCCAGTGTTCCAGACCAGACTATGGTGGCCGAAAGTTGCCAAAATGCTGACAATAAAACCAGACAACAGGACAACAGTATGGTGGCCGAGAGTAGCCAAGTATCATCTATGCAGACATCCCAAAATAATGACGGAAGCATAGCGGCGGGAGAGACGCCATCTTGCTGGAAGTCCCCGCCGAAGTGTAAAATCAACATGACCGAGTTCCTGGAGAAAGCCAAGAGCTACGCACATATGGTGACAGTAAATGGGCTCTTGTCCAATCCCGAGAAACGTTGAAAAAAGAATTGTCCGTCTTTGTGGTGGACAAGCGCACGCGCAAAATTTGTCGCTCCACAAAAGATACTGTGATTAAAGCCTTGACTTCTCTGTGCATTAAAGCTCAGAGGGTCATCAAAGGTAAAGACTTTTTTTTATGTGGGACGTACTGTTGCCCACGCCTACCGACTGTGAAAGTGCAACGAGGAGTGAACTCATAACAAAGGACCTGATTCTGCGCACAGAATATGAAGGCAGACGGAGGACCAAGGTGGCAGTATATGTGGTTTCTCCTCAGATTGTCGGGAAGAATTTGGCCGCCTATCTGTGCCAGTTTGGACAGATACTCAATGCTTCCTCAAACAATCTGACCGTGGCGGAGGGGGGGTCCAGTTGAAACTCCACCCAACTTTTGATCAAAAGGCCTTCCGCTCCATCCCCAACTGTCTGGATGTAGAGGGCCAAAAGATACCAATAATTGTAACAGGGCGACAACCGGCATGCTGGAAGTGTTGACAGACTGGTCACCTGTCCTCTTCCTGCGCAAAGAAGAAGGCTTCTGCTGTTCTGCCCCCCGCTCAACCAAACACCCCTTTGGTCGAGTCTATTCTATCTGTCTCGCCTGTAGTGGGCATGCCAGCGACCAGAACCGGTGTGGAAAATCCCCCGGTTGGGTCCAAATCTCAGTCCCCATTCCCCGAAATGCCTTTGCCCGCTGCTACAGCAGTTAGGAGGAAGGGAGAGGGGGAATAACAGGTCGTTGGTAGGGCTAAAGGGAAGGCCCAGGCAGCGGAACCTCGTTTCACACCAAAAACAGGAAAAGGCACAAGCAGCCCCACTCCCTCAACCAGTCCTAAGGACGATTCTCCGGCCAGCTATTCGGATAAACCCACGATGAAAATGATCCAGTACGAACCTTCATTCGAGAAAAAAGAAAAATTACAACAATTAAAAGAATCTCTGCAATCCAAACGTCAGGATGATGACAATAAATCTGGCATCTCTTTTTCGGCACCGTCTTCCCCTGTTATAAACATTATCCTATGGTTCCTCCCGCTATTGTCAAACCTTTAACCCAAGTTTCATCTAAAATGACCACACTCCAGAAGGCAAAATCACCACCTAGAAAACCATTACCCATTCCATCTCCCAATCCTTCCCCTATGCAAACACCCATCAATTCTCCAAGGAACGATGAACAAAAGAGACAAAGAAGCACTTCCTCCGACTCACCCGTGTCCACAATAGAAAAAAATAAAATCTAAACCAATTTACAATACAGGGGAAGACGTGTGCCGCGTCTCCAAAGATATAGAGGAGAAGGCAAAGAAACTCGACAATTTAAAAACTCTTTTAAATTTTAGGAAATTAAAAGATTTAGACGTAGAGAACCCCCGAAACTTTCCCAACGCTAAAAGGGTTCTCACTGTGGTGAGATCTGGCGTAGCCGGCCAGCAGATATGGGCCATGATGGCCGATGCGAATGAAACGTTTGGCCAGTTCCCACCAATGTCATGTTTTGTCGACGAGAATGTGAAAAAATTGCAACAATTTTGTTCAGGGAGGTTCCCGATTTTTGTTGACCCCTCCCTATATAGAGCTCTAAAGCTAACATTCTTCTTGGACATTGGCGGCCTGTCTCCTTATGGCACCATCAAGAGTGAGATGGGTACTGGCTCAATGGGAGCGGCCGTCGGTGTCCTAACCCCGGCCATGCTCAATGCAGGAGAGAAAAACTAGTCGGTTTCATCATGGCTCTCTGGTAAGCAAGTGTGAAGGCCTGAGGTCGGAGTCTCGCAGGGCGAGGCTCTCACGTGACTTTCAGCGTCTCGGGGTGAAAATGTGTTGTGTGCAAGAGACACGTTTTTCTTCTCGCGAATATGAGGGCATTCTGTCTAAGGGTTTTTCCCTCTATTCAGCATGATTTGATGGACGCTCGAGGAGTGTCGCTTGGCTGGTTAGCACGTCTTTGAAGGCTGCGTGTGTTCTTGTATTCGCGGATCCGGCGGGCAGATTTTGCGTACTGGATGTTACAATAAAGGATAAAGCTCTTCGTCTCATTAGGGTTTTAGCGTCATATCAGCATCTCTATCGGTTATTTAATGCAAAAATCTAAATATTTTGATTTGTTTGTTGGTTGTTTTTGTTTAGCGGGATATCAACATCTCTGTGTGTTATTCAATGCGAAGATATAAATATTTTGATTTGTTTTGGTTTAGCGGCATATCAATATCTCTTTGGGTTATGTCAACATCTCTGTTGGTTATTTAATACGGAAATCTAAATATTTTGATTTGGTTGTTTTTGTTTAGCGGCATATCAACATCCATATGTGTTATTTAATGCGAAAATCTAAATGTTTGATACGTAATTTTATTTATCGGCTTTAGTGATACACGTCTTAATAATTACTCTGTAGCTTGGTTGGGAAAGAACTGGATTCATGCTTTTCCCAACGGTATTTGCGCGTAAGTTAATATGGCAACCCCAACGGGAATTGAAACTCGGCACTCCGATTAAAAATTACGAACCATTATCTATCACACCACCTGCACATCCAAGTGAACAACACCTGGTATTCGCAAGCTGAGTCCCACTTAGGTACCGACGAGGCACGATGTTGCTTAATTTCTGTGAACGTACACGAACCGATGGCTTAAAACCATGTGGACTTAAACCATACCATGCGCGCATCCAAGTTTACAGCACCTGGTATTTCCATGCTCTCACTCATCTAAGTCCTGACCACGCTTGACATTGCTTAACTTCGGTGATCGTACACAAACCGATGTTTAAACGTCATAATGTCCGTAAGCCATTACTAATGCGCATCCAAGTTTACAGCACCTGGTATTTCCCCGTCCGCGGTATGACGATAAACTACATCCCCGTCCTGGGTATGACGATAAACTACATCCGCGTCCTGGGTATGACGATAAACTACACCCGCGTCCTGGGTAAGACGATAAACTACATCCGTGTCCCGGATAAGATGATAAACTACTTCCGCGTCCTGGGTAAGACGATAAACTACATCCGCGTCCTGGGTATGACGATAAACTACACCCGCGTCCTGGGTATGACGATAAACTACACCCGCGTCCTGGGTATGACGATAAACTACACCCGCGTCCTGGGTATGACGATAAACTACACCCGCGTCCTGGGTATGACGATAAACTACACCCGCGTCCTGGGTAAGACGATAAACTACATCCGTGTCCCGGGTATGACGATAAACTACACCCGCGTCCCGGGTAAGACGATAAACTACACCCGCGTCCCGGGTAAGACGATAAACTACACCCGCGTCCCGGGTAAGACGATAAACTACACCCGCGTCCCGGATAAGACGATAAACTACATCCGCGTCCCGGGTAAGACGATAAACTACATCCGCGTCCTGGGTAAGACGATAAACTACATCCGCGTCCTGGGTAAGACGATAAACTACATCCGCGTCCTGGGTAAGACGATAAACTACATCCGCGTCCTGGGTAAGACAATAAACTACATCCAACAGCAAGGCTTCTGATCAGGAGGTTTTGAGGAGCATGGAACCACCTCTTAATTGCTGGTGTTCCCAGGTACACCCTAATCCGGGGTGGTAGCACCTTAGGGTCCCAGTTATGGGCAAATAGTTAACACTCAGATTATATCCGTGTCCTGGGTATGACCATAAACTACATCCGCGTCCTGTGTATGAGGATAAACTACATCTACGTCCAAGAGCAAGGCCTCTGATAATACGTTTTTAAAAAAATAATGTTGCCAGCTGTACGTTTTTGAAAAAATAATATTAACAGCTATACGTCTTTTTAAAGAATAGTGTTGCCGGCGATACATTTTTGCAAAAATAATATTAACAGCTATATATTTTTAAGGAAAAAATATTAACAGAAATATATTTTTGGCAAAACAAAAATGTTACCAGGAAAAAAAATGTTTCTGTCTATATTTCTGAGATGAGGTATTATGTACATTATTTACATTATTCGGACTATTGTCCTCATCTTTGTCGCCATATTTATTACAACGTTTCGGCCGTTGTACGCTCGGCCCTTCTTCAGGTGATCCTCAAGGATACAGTGCACAGTCGATAAAAGCGTTAGTTAGATCCAGTGACAGGACCCAAAGAGTGTGAGTTCAATACCCGGCTAAGGCAGTGGAGAACTTTCAGAAGGAAGTTAACAGGAGATAACGGATAACTGACATCCATTAAACATGGCACGTGGAACTAGAACAGTCTACCTCAGTGAGCGAAATAAAGGGTTCAGTTCGACATTCCAACCACCTGAAGAAGGCCGGAACGAACAATGGCTGAAACGTTGTAATAAATATGGCGATGAAGATGAGGACAATAGTCCGAATAATAATAAAGTTGTCGGCATTAAATGACCCATTGAGGTTGATATGCCGTAAAATAAAATAAACCAAACCAATCTAAACCAAAGAATACATATTCTATTCATAAGAATCTATCCTAAAAATGTTGTCGGCATTAAATAACCCATTGAGGTTGATATGCCGTAAAACAAAATAAACCAAACCAAAGAATACATATTCTATTCATAGGAATCTATCCTAAAAATGTTGTCGGCATTAAATAACCTACTGAGGTTGATATGCCGTAAAACAAAATAAACGAAACCAATCTAAACCAGAGAATACATATTCTATTCATACGAATCTATCCTAGAAATGTTGTCAGCATTAAATAACCCATTGATGTTATGTCATAAAACAAAACAAACCAAACCTGGTATTTCCAAACTATCATCCATCTATGTCCTAATCACGCTTGAAGTTGCTTAACTTCGGCGATCGTCCTGGAACAGGTGTTTACATGTGATACGGCCGTAAGAAATACCAACCGCCCATCCAAGTTTACAGCACCTGGTATTTCCAAGATATCACTTATCTATCTTGACCACGCTTGATGTTGCTTAACTTTGGTGATCGTACTGGAACCGGTAATTCAAGGTGATGTGGACGTAAGCCAGGTTTTATTTGTGAAAACTAGCTTTGTGGTGTGCAGTTCATGGTCTCTACTCGACGCTGTCTGGAAATCTGCGTACTTAACATGGCTTGTATTGCAATTACGTGATTTTTGTCACTATGCCAGCGCTAATTAACAGTTTACGTCAAAAGCCTGTCGAGGAAGAGAAAGAAGAGACTCCCGTAGAGCAAATCGGAAGGAACAAAAGATACAATAAATATTTCTAAATCAATTTTTCAGAAGCAAAAAAAGATGATTCTTATATACACTAATGTTCAAAAGTGGGAGTCTACTCCTGGTAATCTTTTAAATTGGCCTAAAAAAACGGTTGTTTTGAACTTTAAATAAGAATAAAACATTATACATTGGAACCTCGTTTCATGAATTTAATTCGTTCCTGAAGGCCGTTCGTAACCCGAAATGTTCGTAAACCGAAACTATATTTCCAGTAGGAATCAATGTAGAGAAAAAAAGTTACAGTACAATAAAATTAGAAAAGAAAAGCACGACACAACATACAAATGTATACAATAATGTCGGTCGACTCAGAAATGATTCCGTTCGGGTTAACTCGGTTCGGTAATGTTCTTCGAGAACCGAAATTTTGTTCGATAACCGAGGTATTTTCATCTCCAATTTTCTGTTCGAAAACCGATTTGTTCGACATGTGAGACGTTCGAGAACCGAGGTTGCACTCTACGTGGTTAAAAAAAAATTGAGATGATTTTTTTTTATTAGAATTTTTATTATGACAAAAAGAAAAAGATTATTTTATGATTAAATTTTGCTCTTATCAAAATATCCTAACCTTACTGCAACACAATTTTTCAGTATTCGATGCAAAAGTTTCTCAATTTGATAATTGATTCCATTCTCTTTTCTTTTCTCTCTCTTCTTTTTTTTTTTTTTTTTTTTTTTTTTTTGGGAGTGTCTTCAAATTTTAAACTGTAATGTACATTTTAACAGATTAGGAAGTGAGTTATCAAGGTTCTCCACAACTTCCTCTCCTTCTTAGCTTTTAGTAGATTTTGAGATGTCACCGAAGACTCGTTGCTACTTCGTAATGCCAACGAATACTCGTTGTCACTTCGTAATGCACGTTGTAGTAGAGACTTTGTAATCGCAGATACAACTATATCACTCGCACTAATAGTACTTTCTCGATAATACTCGCTCGAAAAATAACCACTGTATAGTGACTCGAATAGTAATCCGTATAGTAATCAGTATAGAGATATAGTATAGTGATGTAATGGTTAACAAGATTATCTAGTTAGAATCAGCTGATTAGTGAGTTCGATCCTCGCTGTGTACTGCATACTTTCGGCTTTGCGCCACATCTCAGCTGCGCTTAGGAAACCATTATAATATGGAGACAAAAGATTTTAAGTGTTTGTTGATGTCAACGAATACTCGCTGCCACTTTTGTGATGCCAACGGATACTCGTTGTCACTTTCGTAAAGCTTTTTGTAGTAGAGACTTTGTAATCGCAGATAAAACTATAGTAACGCCGTTGAACAATACTAGTGTCAGACGTCTTCAAATAACACTCACACTAGTAGTACTTGCTCGATAATACTCGCTCGAATAATAATCACCGTATAGTGATTCGAATAGAGAAGTAGTATAGTGACTAGAAATTTTGGCCACCTGTAATTTGGACAGATGAAAGTAAATTCTGCTAGTCTTCGAATTCGAGATATTTTTTATGTTTGGAGAAATCAGAATGAGACTTGGAACACTGGAATGTCTGCAGACATCCGTGAAACATGGAGGGATTGGAGTAATTTTGTCGGTCGCTGTCTGGTTTGGATGGAAATCTGAGCTGATTCTTGTTGATGGGTGGTTTAATGGTCCAAAATACTGTCAAATATTAGAGAAAGGACTACGCCCAATATTTGAAAATAATCAGATTGACAAGAATGTCTACCTTTATCAAGAAGATAGAGTGCCATGCCATGCGAGTAAATCGACCATTCGCCCTTGCATGGAGTATCGCTGCCATATATGGTCTGGAGCCCCTGCTGTTTGCCTCAGGGTTCTTGATAAGATCCAGAGACAGATATGCAATGTAATTGGCCCTGATCTGTCATCTCGTCTGCAGTCGCTCTCTCACAGACGCGCCGTTGTCTCGCGCTGTATTTTTTTTACAAATACTTTCACGGTAATTGCTCCGATGAGCTGCTTTCGCTGGTTCCCAGGCCTCATGAATTTAAGCGTCCTACGAGGCTGGCATCCCGTTCCCACCCCTTCACCGTTGAAACTGTTAGATGTAGACGTCTCTTCTACTCCAATAGCATCATGTCTCGAACCTCTCGCCTGTGGAACTCCCTTCCTTATTCCTGTTTCCCTGACAAATACAATCTCCAACTATTTAAGTATAACGTCAATCGACATCTCCAGTTGCCTTGATCTATCCACTTCCCTTCTCCACATCCTTTCTCCTTTCATTCCTATCTGCTCTCGCTCCAAATCTTCTGTAACCCCCTTGCCTTGATCGATCCACTATCTTTCTCCACATCCTTCCCCCCCTTCATTCCTATCTGCTCTCGCTCCAAATCTTCTGTAACCCCCTTGCCTTGATCGATCTACTATCTTTCTCCACATCCTTTCCTTTACCACTCCTATCTGCTCTTCCTCCAAACCTTCTGTAACCCCTTGCGTGCTAGTGGCTTTCAGCCTTGCTTGGGGTGAAAAGCTTAAAAAAAATTAGCAGAGGTTTGGAAGGAATCGCAAGAAATCAAGTCACTGCCATGGGTAGCCTAAAGTCCTGATATAATCCAATAGAGCGCGTTTGGGAGAACCTTTCACCGAAAACTTCGAGAGCGTACAACCGAAATCACGTCAGTGGCAACCCTTAAAGAAACGTTGCTAAAGGAGTGTCAAAATATGGATCAGACGATTGTTGATAACTTGATCAAATCCATGAAAAATCGAATACAAGCACTGAAACTAGCAAATGGAGGACCTATTCTATACTAGTTTCAAATACTGTTTATTTATGTTGAGTTGGGATAACGTAATTAAATTTTGAAATTAGATGTAGTTTATTTCTCCTGGCTAAAAACTTTTCTTAGGCCACCGTATAGCAGAAGCACATTATTACTAAATCATTGTGTCATCAAATAAGACCTTCACCTACTTCAAAGGGAAATTATACTGAACAATTCAGCTATAGAGGATGCAATGGATGAATCGTCGTCTAAATGACGCAAAATTGAAAATAACATTGACATTTCATTTTAAGATATATTTACCAAAATTACATAAAAATATTTGGGAATACGAAAGAGTAAATTTATTCAATAAAATCGCCATTGTCTTCAACCACGGCCTCCAGAATACTTCGGGATCTCCTGCATCTCTTCTGGACGATCTCCTTGTTTAAGTTGGTGAATGCTGCCTTCAGTTCATCTTTGGTGTTACAAGGGCTTTGGTTGATCTCTTGCTCAATTGTGCCCCACACATAATAAGCAAGGGACTTGCTGTCTGGCAAGTTAGGTGGCCAGATGTAAGATGTGATATGGTTGCAGAAATTGTCTGACAGTCATGACTGGGTTCTCCTGGCATGGTGCAGAGTCCTGTTGCCAGACCTAGTTTTTTCCAGCATCCACCAACTTGACACAGGCACCTGATGTAGGCCACCACGTTGAGTGTGAGACCCTGTGGAAGATGAATAGAGGCATAACGTCGCCATCACTAATGATCACTCCAAACACCTTCGTAATCACCATTAGACTCATCCAACTCTTTCTGAATCCTCTAGCACTGTCCTCAGATTGACAGCTAAACATTCTGAAATGTTTGTATTGGAGCTTCCGGTGCTGCCAAGCGGTATAGCATGTCGCTTCGAAATTTCAGATGAAGTGAATTGCGTCATGGTGCTCTTTTTCTCACAGATATTGCCCAGCTGCCCCTACTATACTGTGTAGTCGACAAAATCTAAAACAAACAACGCGCATGCGCGAAATTAAAATCATATAATGGCGATAATTTACCGATCGGACATTCTATTATACTAATGTGAAATTTTCGATAAACAATACATATTTATTTTTATTTATTTTTTTTAAAGCTTTTCACCCCAGGCAAGGCTGAAAACCACTAGCACGCAAGGGGTTACAGAGGATTTGGAGCGAGAGCAGATAGGAGTGATAGAGGAAAGGATGTGGAGAAGGATAGTGGATAGATCAAGACAAGGGGTTACAGAGGATTTGGAGCGAGAGCAGATAGGAGTGATAGAGGAAAGGATGTGGAGAAGGATAGTGGATAGATCAAGACAAGGGGTTACAGAGGATTTGGAGCGAGAGCAGATAGGAGTGATAGAGGAAAGGATGTGGAGAAGGATAGTGGATAGATCAAGACAAGGGGTTACAGAGGATTTGGAGCGAGAGCAGATAGGAGTGATAGAGGAAAGGATGTGGAGAAGGATAGTGGATAGATCAAGACAAGGAGTTACAGAGGATTTGGAGCGAGAGCAGATAGGAGTGATAGAGGAAAGGACGTGGAGAAGGATAGTGGATAGATCAAGACAAGGGGTTACAGAGGATTTGGAGCGAGAGCAGATAGGAGTGATAGAGGAAAGGATGTGGAGAAGGATAGTGGATAGATCAAGACAAGGGGTTACAGAGGATTTGGAGCGAGAGCAGATAGGAGTGATAGAGGAAAGGATGTGGAGAAGGATAGTGGATAGATCAAGACAAGGGGTTACAGAGGATTTGGAGCGAGAGCAGATAGGAGTGATAGAGGAAAGGATGTGGAGAAGGATAGTGGATAGATCAAGACAAGCGGTTACAGAGAATTTGGAGCGAGAGCAGATAGGAGTGATAGAGGAAAAGATGTGGAGAAGGATGGTAGATAGATCAATGCAAGTGGAGATGTCGATTGACGTTACATTTGAATAGTTGGAGATTATAGTTGTCAGCGAAACAGGAATAGGGAAGGGAGTTCCACAGGTATGAGGTGCGAGATATGAAGCTATTGAAGTAGAAGAGACGTCTACATTTAACAGTTTCAACAGTGAAAGGGTGGGAACGGGATGCCAGCCTCGTACGACCCTTGAATTCATGGAGCCTGGGAACAATTACCATGGTAGTATTTGTAAAAGAGACAAAGAGAGGCGACGGCGCGTCTGTGAGAGAGAGGCTACAGACGAGAAGCCAGATCAGGGCCAATTACATTGCATACCCGTCTCTGGATCTTATCAAGAACCCCCAGGCAAACAGATTTAAAACATTTTGTCTTATAATTTGTGCCCAGCATTAATATAGTGTTATATACACTTTTATGAAATGGTAAAAGTCCGACAATTATTTTAAGACATTTTTTATGTTCATACGTTCTTTTTATAGATACTAATATTTAAGTAAATGTTCTATTTATAATAAACAGTATTAACGACATTTACCGGCCTGAATGTCCGAGAAATTTTCAGAGAAAATATGCGTCATCCGACAGGAATCGAACCTGTATCCTATACGAAACTGTCATATAGCCTGACGTGCCTTAACCAATTCGGCCACAGAGGAGCGTTCGGTTAGCAAGGTCGATTTTACTGTTTTTAAACTACAATTCTCCATGATTTTCTATCGTACATTCATATCTGCTCGATGCGTATCCAAATGTAAACAAATGACGTCACACATTATGAAATGGACAAAGTCCGACAATTATTTTAAGACATTTTTATACGTTCTTTTAAAAAATGTCTTAAAATAATAAGATAGAGAGATAGATGTGAAAAGAATGAGATAGATAGATATGAAGAGACCGAGTTATATAGACATGAATAAAGCGAGATAAATAAAGAGAGATAAATATGAATAAAGCGAGATAGATATGTAGGTATGAACAGTCCCAGACATATAGATAGACAGACAGGAAGAGACAAAGATAAACAGATGAATAGATAGCCATGAATAGACCAAGATAGATAGATTTGAATAGAGTAATAGACTTGAATCGACCGACATAGATAAACAGGAATAGATATAGATAGATATGAATAGACTGGGATAGATAGATAGATATGAATAGACTGAGATAGATAGATAGATAGATAGATATGAATAGATTGAGATAGATAGATAGATATGAATAGACTGAGATAGATAGATAGATAGACTGAGATAGATAGATAGATAGATATGAATAAACACAGAGAGTCAGATAGATATGAATAGACACAGAGTCAGATAGATAGATAGATAGATAGATATGAATAGACACAGAGTCAGATAGATAGATATGAATAGACACAGAGTCAGATAGATAGATAGATAGATATGAATAGACACGGAGAGTCAGATAGATAGATAGATAGATATGAATAGACACGGAGAGTCAGATAGATATGAATAGACACAGAGAGTCAGATAGATATGAATAGACACAGAGAGTCAGATAGATAGATAGATAGATATGAATAGATTGAGATAGATAGATAGATATGAATAGACTGAGATAGATAGATAGATAGACTGAGATAGATAGATAGATAGATAGATATGAATAAACACAGAGAGTCAGATAGATATGAATAGACACAGAGTCAGATAGATAGATAGATAGATAGATATGAATAGACACAGAGTCAGATAGATAGATAGATAGATATGAATAGACACGGAGAGTCAGATAGATATGAATAGACACAGAGAGTCAGATAGATATGAATAGACACAGAGAGTCAGATAGATAGATAGATAGATATGAATAGACACAGAGAGTCAGATAGATAGATAGATAGATATGAATAGACACAGAGAGTTAGATAGATAGATATGAATAGACACAGAGAGTCAGATAGATAGATAGATAGATATGAATAGACACGGAGAGTCAGATAGATATGAATAGACACAGAGAGTCAGATAGATATGAATAGACACAGAGAGTCAGATAGATAGATAGATAGATATGAATAGACACAGAGAGTCAGATAGATAGATAGATAGATATGAATAGACACAGAGAGTCAGATAGATAGATAGATATGAATAGACACAGAGAGTTAGATAGATAGATATGAATAGACACAGAGAGTCAGATAGATAGATAGATAGATAGATATGAATAGACACAGAGAGTCAGACCGATAGATAGATAGATAGATAGATATGAATAGCCTAAGATAGAGAAAGATAGGTAAAGTTAATGAGACAGAGAGAAAAAAAAATGATCATTTGAAATGAATCATTGGCAATCTATATTCCTGTCTACCTTTTTGTCTCCTACATTTTTCTTCCTGACCTGACAGGCGGTTGTCGTCGGCATTTATTTGTCCTCCTGGATTATACATCTTCCGTGACAAAGGTAACTTAATCCATGAGTCGCGTGCACAGTTGCTAACCTGTCTTGAAGCCTCATTGGCGATAATGGACGACCCTCGTTTGGTTCCCTCGTCTGAATCAAATCATGACAACACACTGTGTAAATTAATGAATCATAGGACCACACTAATAATTTATTTTACTCAAAAGAAACGGCATGATATAAAAATCAATGATGAATTTCGTTTCCCGGACCTTATAATCATATGATATTCAACAGGTAGAAAACAATGGCTTCATGATATATTCCAGATTTCTCAGGTGTCAAAAATTGTTTTGATTTGTTTTTTACTACAGTCTAAATTTATTATTTATTATTTTCTAATCAAAATTTACATCCAGTTGCTTACGTTCCTTAGCTGACTGTTGCAAGAGGTAACTTTAGAATGAGAGGCTGTTAACATCGATCTGATAGCATTAGCAAATTAGTTTGATAGACGATCAGTTTGATAAAAGACACTTGAGTGAATTCACGAGAGACAGAGATAAAAAAAAAAACAATATGAATAACGACGAACAAGGTGAATGCGATAATTGAACATTTTCTATGAAAAGAAGACAGTGTCAAATTCTACAATACTAACTTGCAAGGAATAATTATTTTATGACTAATCGTATTCTAGCTCGTTATTTTGTATCATGCACTTGATTCATGCGTTAATAATAATAATAATTATTATTATGAAAAGAAAGTATATCTCTTATACAACATCTTATTATTGTTGCTTTTTATCCCAACACTCTGGCTCTATACACTCTTCATTATTACTATTATTTTATTACTAGTTTTATTCCATCTTATTATTGTTGCTTTTTATCCCAACACTCTGGCTCTATACACTCTTCATTATTACTATTATTTTATTACTAGTTTCATTCCATCTTATTATTGTTGCTTTTTTATCCCAACACTCTGGCTCTATACACTCTTCCTTATTACTATTATTTTATTACTAGTTTCATTCCATCTTATTATTGTTGCTTTTTATCCCAACACTCTGGCTCTATACACTCTTCATTATTACTATTATTTTATTACTAGTTTTATTCCATCTTATTATTGTTGCTTTTTTATCCCAACACTCTGGCTCTATACACTCTTCCTTATTACTATTATTTTATTACTAGTTTTATTCCATCTTATTATTGTTGCTTTTTTATCCCAACACTCTGGCTCTATACACTCTTCCTTATTACTATTATTTTATTACTAGTTTCATTCCATCTTATTATTGTTGCTTTTTTATCCCAACACTCTGGCTCTATACACTCTTCCTTATTACTATTATTTTATTACTAGTTTCATTCCATCTTATTATTGTTGCTTTTTATCCCAACACTCTGGCTCTATACACTCTTCATTATTACTATTATTTTATTACTAGTTTTATTCCATCTTATTATTGTTGCTTTTTTATCCCAACACTCTGGCTCTATACACTCTTCCTTATTACTATTATTTTATTACTAGTTTTATTCCATCTTATTATTGTTGCTTTTTTATCCCAACACTCTGGCTCTATACACTCTTCCTTATTACTATTATTTTATTACTAGTTTTATTCCATGTTATTATTGTTACATTTTATCACAACACTCTGGCTCTATATACTCTTCCTTATTACTATTATTTTATTACTAGTTTCATTCCATCTTATTATTGTTGCTTTTTATCCCAACACTCTGGCACTATACACTCTTCATTATTACTATTATTTTAACCAGTTTCATTCCATCTTATTATTGTTGCTTTTTATAGCAACACTCTGGCTCTATACACTCTTCATTATTACTATTATTTTATTACCAGTTTTATTCCATCTTATTATTGTTGCTTTTTATCCCAACACTCTGGCTCTATACAATCTTCCTTATTACTATTATTTTATTACTAGTTTTATTCCATCTTATTATTGTTGCTTTTTTATCCCAACACTCTGGCTCTATACACTCTTCCTTGTTACTATTATTTTATTACTAGTTTCATTCCATCTTATTATTGTTGCTTTTTTATCCCAACACTCTGGCTCTATACACTCTTCCTAATTACTCTTATTTTATTACTAGTTTTATTCCATCTTATTATTGTTGCTTTTTTATCAAAACACTCTGGCTCTATACACTCTTCCTTATTACTATTATTTTATTACTAGTTTTATTCCATGTTATTATTGTGACATTTTATCCCAACACTCTGGCTCTATACACTCTTCTTTATTACTATTATTTTATTACCAGTTTCATTCCATCTTATTATTGTTGCTTTTTATCCCAACACTCTGGCTCTATACACTCTTCATTATTACTATTATTTTATTACCAGTTTCATTCCATCTTATTATTGTTGCTTTTTATCCCAACACTCTGGCTCTATACACTCTTCCTTATTACTATTATTTTATTACCAGTTTCATTCCATCTTATTATTGTTACATTTTATCCCAACACTCTGGCTCTATACACTCTTCATTATTACTATTATTTTATTACCAGTTTCATTCCATCTTATTATTGTTGCTTTTTTATCCCAACACTCTGGCTCTATACACTCTTCATTATTACTATTATTTTATTACCAGTTTCATTCCATCTTATTATTGTTGCTTTTTTATCCCAACACTCTGGTTCTATACACTCTTCCTTATTACTATTATTTTATTACCAGTTTCATTCCATCTTATTATTGTTGCTTTTTTATCCCAACACTCTGGCTCTATACACTCTTCATTATTACTATTATTTTATTACTAGTTTTATTCCATCTTATTATTGTTGCTTTTTTATCCCAACACTCTGGCTCTATACACTCTTCCTTATTACTATTATTTTATTACTAGTTTTATTCCATGTTATTATTGTTACATTTTATCACAACACTCTGGCTCTATATACTCTTCCTTATTACTATTATTTTATTACCAGTTTCATTCCATGTTATTATTGTTACATTTTATCACAACACTCTGGCTCTATATACTCTTCCTAATTACTATTATTTTATTACCAGTTTCATTCCATCTTATTATTGTTGCTTTTTTATCCCAACACTCTGGCTCTATACACTCTTCATTATTACTATTATTTTATTACTAGTTTCATTCCATCTTATTATTGTTGCTTTTTTATCCCACCACTCTGGCTCTATACACTCTTCCTTATTACTATTATTTTATTACTAGTTTCATTCCATCTTATTATTGTTGCTTTTTTATCCCAACACTCTGGCTCTATACACTCTTCATTATTACTATTATTTTATTACTAGTTTTATTCCATCTTATTATTGTTGCTTTTTTATCCCAACACTCTGGCTCTATACACTCTTCCTTATTACTATTATTTTATTACTAGTTTTATTCCATGTTATTATTGTTACATTTTATCACAACACTCTGGCTCTATATACTCTTCCTTATTACTATTATTTTATTACCAGTTTCATTCCATGTTATTATTGTTACATTTTATCACAACACTCTGGCTCTATATACTCTTCCTAATTACTATTATTTTATTACTAGTTTTATTCCATCTTATTATTGTTGCTTTTTTATCCCAACACTCTGGCACTATACACTCTTCATTATTACTATTATTTTATTACCAGTTTCATTCCATCTTATTATTGTTGCTTTTTATAGCAACACTCTGGCTCTATACACTCTTCATTATTACTATTATTTTATTACCAGTTTTATTCCATCTTATTATTGTTGCTTTTTATCCCAACACTCTGGCTCTATACAATCTTCCTTATTACTATTATTTTATTACTAGTTTTATTCCATCTTATTATTGTTGCTTTTTTATCCCAACACTCTGGCTCTATACACTCTTCCTTGTTACTATTATTTTATTACTAGTTTCATTCCATCTTATTATTGTTGCTTTTTTATCCCAACACTCTGGCTCTATACACTCTTCCTAATTACTTTTATTTTATTACTAGTTTTATTCCATCTTATTATTGTTGCTTTTTTATCAAAACACTCTGGCTCTATACACTCTTCCTTATTACTATTATTTTATTACTAGTTTTATTCCATGTTATTATTGTGACATTTTATCCCAACACTCTGGCTCTATACACTCTTCTTTATTACTATTATTTTATTACCAGTTTCATTCCATCTTATTATTGTTGCTTTTTATCCCAACACTCTGGCTCTATACACTCTTCATTATTACTATTATTTTATTACCAGTTTCATTCCATCTTATTATTGTTGCTTTTTATCCCAACACTCTGGCTCTATACACTCTTCCTTATTACTATTATTTTATTACCAGTTTCATTCCATCTTATTATTGTTACATTTTATCCCAACACTCTGGCTCTATACACTCTTCATTATTACTATTATTTTATTACCAGTTTCATTCCATCTTATTATTGTTGCTTTTTTATCCCAACACTCTGGCTCTATACACTCTTCATTATTACTATTATTTTATTACCAGTTTCATTCCATCTTATTATTGTTGCTTTTTTATCCCAACACTCTGGATCTATACACTCTTCCTTATTACTATTATTTTATTACCAGTTTCATTCCATCTTATTATTGTTGCTTTTTTATCCCAACACTCTGGCTCTATACACTCTTCATTATTACTATTATTTTATTACTAGTTTTATTCCATCTTATTATTGTTGCTTTTTTATCCCAACACTCTGGCTCTATACACTCTTCATTATTACTATTATTTTATTACTAGTTTCATTCCATCTTATTATTGTTGCTTTTTTATCCCACCACTCTGGCTCTATACACTCTTCCTTATTACTATTATTTTATTACTAGTTTCATTCCATCTTATTATTGTTGCTTTTTTATCCCAACACTCTGGCTCTATACACTCTTCCTTATTACTATTATTTTATTACTAGTTTCATTCCATCTTATTATTGTTGCTTTTTATCCCAACACTCTGGCTCTATACACTCTTCCTTATTACTATTATTTTATTACTAGTTTCATTCCATCTTATTATTGTTGCTTTTTATCCCAACACTCTGGCTCTATACACTCTTCCTTATTACTATTATTTTATTACTAGTTTCCTTCCATCTTATTATTGTTGCTTTTTATCCCAACACTCTGGCTCTATACACTCTTCCTTATTACTATTATTTTATTACTAGTTTCATTCCATCTTATTATTGTTGCTTTTTATCCCAACACTCTGGCTCTATACACTCTTCATTATTACTATTATTTTATTACTAGTTTTATTCCATCTTATTATTGTTGCTTTTTTATCCCAACACTCTGGCTTTATACACTCTTCCTTATTACTATTATTTTATTACTAGTTTTATTCCATCTTATTATTGTTGCTTTTTTATCCCAACACTCTGGCTCTATACACTCTTCCTTATTACTATTATTTTATTACCAGTTTCATTCCATCTTATTATTGTGACATTTTATCCCAACACTCTGGCTCTATACACTCTTCATTATTACTATTATTTTATTACCAGTTTCATTCCATCTTATTATTGTGACATTTTATCCCAACACTCTGGCTCTATACACTCTTCATTATTACTATTATTTTATTACCAGTTTCATTTCATCTTATTATTGTTACATTTTATCCCAACACTCTGGCTCTATACACTCTTCATTATTACTATTATTTTATTACCAGTTTCATTCCATCTTATTATTGTTGCTTTTTATCCCAACACTCTGGCTCTATACACTCTTCATTATTACTATTATTTTATTACTAGTTTCATTCCATCTTATTATTGTTGCTTTTTTATCCCAACACTCTGGTTCTATACACTCTTCCTTATTACTATTATTTTATTACCAGTTTCATTCCATCTTATTATTGTGACATTTTATCCCAACACTCTGGCTCTATACACTCTTAATTATTACTATTATTTTATTACCAGTTTCATTCCATCTTATTATTGTTACATTTTATCCCAACACTCTGTCTCTATACACTTTCATTATTACTATTATTTTATTACCAGTTTCATTCCATCTTATTATTGTTGCTTTTTTATCCCAACACTCTGGCTCTATACACTCTTCATTATTACTATTATTTTATTACTAGTTTTATTCCATCTTATTATTGTTGCTTTTTTATCGCAACACTCTGGCTCTATACACTCTTCATTATTACTATTATTTTATTACCAGTTTCATTCCATCTTATTATTGTTGCTTTTTTATCCCAACACTCTGGTTCTATACACTCTTCCTTATTACTATTATTTTATTACCAGTTTCATTCCATCTTATTATTGTTGCTTTTTTATCCCAACACTCTGGCTCTATACACTCTTCATTATTACTATTATTTTATTACCAGTTTCATTCCATGTTATTATTGTGACATTTTACCCCAACACTCTGGCTCTATACACTCTTCATTATTACTATTATTTTATTACTAGTTTCATTCCATCTTATTATTGTTGCTTTTTTATCCCAACACTCTGGCTCTATACACTCTTCATTATTACTATTATTTTATTACCAGTTTCATTCCATCTTATTATTGTTGCTTTTTTATCCCAACACTCTGGCTCTATACACTCTTCATTATTACTATTATTTTATTACCAGTTTCATTCCATCTTATTATTGTTGCTTTTTTATCCCAACACTCTGGCTCTATACACTCTTCATTATTACTATTATTTTATTACCAGTTTCATTCCATCTTATTATTGTTGCTTTTTTATCCCAACACTCTGGTTCTATACACTCTTCCTTATTACTATTATTTTATTACCAGTTTCATTCCATCTTATTATTGTGACATTTTATCCCAACACTCTGGCTCTATACACTCTTCATTATTACTATTATTTTATTACCAGTTTCATTCCATCTTATTATTGTTACATTTTATCCCAACACTCTGGCTCTATACACTCTTCATTATTACTATTATTTTATTACTAGTTTTATTCCATCTTATTATTGTTGCTTTTTTATCCCAACACTCTGGCTCTATACACTCTTCATTATTACTATTATTTTATTACCAGTTTCATTCCATCTTATTATTGTTGCTTTTTTATCCCAACACTCTGGCTCTATACACTCTTCATTATTACTATTATTTTATTACTAGTTTTATTCTATCTTATTATTGTTGCTTTTTTATCCGAACACTCTGGCTCTATACACTCTTCATTATTACTATTATTTTATTACCAGTTTCATTCCATCTTATTATTGTTGCTTTTTTATCCCAACACTCTGGCTCTATACACTCTTCATTATTACTATTATTTTATTACTAGTTTTATTCTATCTTATTATTGTTGCTTTTTTATCCGAACACTCTGGCTCTATACACTCTTCATTATTATTATTATTTTATTACCAGTTTCATTCCATCTTATTATTGTTGCTTTTTTATCCCAACACTCTGGTTCTATACATTCTTCCTTATTACTATTATTTTATTACCAGTTTCATTCCATCTTATTATTGTGACATTTTATCCCAACACTCTGGCTCTATACACTCTTCATTATTACTATTATTTTATTACTAGTTTTATTCTATCTTATTATTGTTGCTTTTTTATCCGAACACTCTGGCTCTATACACTCTTCATTATTATTATTATTTTATTACCAGTTTCATTCCATCTTATTATTGTTGCTTTTTTATCCCAACACTCTGGTTCTATACACTCTTCCTTATTACTATTATTTTATTACCAGTTTCATTCCATCTTATTATTGTGACATTTTATCCCAACACTCTGGCTCTATACACTCTTCATTATTACTATTATTTTATTACCAGTTTCATTCCATCTTATTATTGTTACATTTTATCCCAACACTCTGGCTCTATACACTCTTCATTATTACTATTATTTTATTACCAGTTTCATTCCATCTTATTATTGTTGCTTTTTTATCCCAACACTCTGGCTCTATACACTCTTCATTATTACTATTATTTTATTACTAGTTTCATTCCATCTTATTATTGTTGCTTTTTTATCCCAACACTCTGGCTCTATACACTCTTCATTATTACTATTATTTTATTACTAGTTTCATTCCATCTTATTATTGTTGCTTTTTTATCCCAACACTCTGGCTCTATACACTCTTCCTTATTACTATTATTTTATTACCAGTTTCATTCCATCTTATTATTGTTGCTTTTTTATCCCAACACTCTGGCTCTATACACTCTTCATTATTACCATTATTTTATTACCAGTTTCATTCCATCTTATTATTGTTGCTTTTTTATCCCAACACTCTGGCTCTATACACTCTTCATTATTACTATTATTTTATTACCAGTTTCATTCCATCTTATTATTGTTGCTTTTTTATCCCAACACTCTGGCTCTATACACTCTTCATTATTACTATTATTTTATTACCAGTTTCATTCCATCTTATTATTGTTGCTTTTTTATCCCAACACTCTGGCTCTATACACTCTTCATTATTACTATTATTTTATTACCAGTTTCATTCCATCTTATTATTGTTGCTTTTTTATCCCAACACTCTGGCTCTATACACTCTTCATTATTACTATTATTTTATTACCAGTTTCATTCCATCTTATTATTGTTGCTTTTTTATCCCAACACTCTGGCTCTATACACTCTTCATTATTACTATTATTTTATTACCAGTTTCATTCCATCTTATTATTGTTGCTTTTTTATCCCAACACTCTGGCTCTATACACTCTTCATTATTACTATTATTTTATTACCAGTTTCATTCCATCTTATTATTGTTGCTTTTTTATCCCAACACTCTGGCTCTATACACTCTTCATTATTACTATTATTTTATTACTAGTTTCATTCCATCTTATTATTGTTGCTTTTTTATCCCAACACTCTGGCTCTATACACTCTTCATTATTACTATTATTTTATTACTAGTTTCATTCCATCTTATTATTGTTGCTTTTTTATCCCAACACTCTGGCTCTATACACTCTTCCTTATTACTATTATTTTATTACCAGTTTCATTCCATCTTATTATTGTTGCTTTTTTATCCCAACACTCTGGCTCTATACACTCTTCATTATTACCATTATTTTATTACCAGTTTCATTCCATCTTATTATTGTTGCTTTTTTATCCCAACACTCTGGCTCTATACACTCTTCATTATTACTATTATTTTATTACTAGTTTCATTCCATCTTATTATTGTTGCTTTTTTATCCCAACACTCTGGCTCTATACACTCTTCATTATTACTATTATTTTATTACCAGTTTCATTCCATCTTATTATTGTTGCTTTTTTATCCCAACACTCTGGCTCTATACACTCTTCATTATTACTATTATTTTATTACCAGTTTCATTCCATCTTATTATTGTTGCTTTTTTATCCCAACACTCTGGCTCTATACACTCTTCATTATTACTATTATTTTATTACCAGTTTCATTCCATCTTATTATTGTTGCTTTTTTATCCCAACACTCTGGCTCTATACACTCTTCATTATTACTATTATTTTATTACCAGTTTCATTCCATCTTATTATTGTTGCTTTTTTATCCCAACACTCTGGCTCTATACACTCTTCATTATTACTATTATTTTATTACTAGTTTCATTCCATCTTATTATTTTTGCTTTTTTATCCCAACACTCTGGCTCTATACACTCTTCATTATTACTATTATTTTATTACTAGTTTCATTCCATCTTATTATTGTTGCTTTTTTATCCCAACACTCTGGCTCTATACACTCTTCCTTATTACTATTATTTTATTACCAGTTTCATTCCATCTTATTATTGTTGCTTTTTTATCCCAACACTCTGGCTCTATACACTCTTCATTATTACTATTATTTTATTACCAGTTTCATTCCATCTTATTATTGTTGCTTTTTTATCCCAACACGCTGGCTCTATACACTCTTCATTATTACTATTATTTTATTACCAGTTTCATTCCATCTTATTATTGTTGCTTTTTATCCCAACACTCTGGCTCTATACACTCTTCATTATTACTATTATTTTATTACCAGTTTCATTCCATCTTATTATTGTTGCTTTTTATCCCAACACTCTGGCTCTATACACTCTTCATTATTACTATTATTTTATTACCAGTTTCATTCCATCTTATTATTGTTGCTTTTTTATCCCAACACTCTGGCTCTATACACTCTTCATTATTACTATTATTTTATTACCAGTTTCATTCCATCTTATTATTGTTGCTTTTTTATCCCAACACTCTGGCTCTATACACTCTTCATTATTACTATTATTTTATTACCAGTTTCATTCCATCTTATTATTGTTGCTTTTTTATCCCAACACTCTGGATCTATACACTCTTCCTTATTACTATTATTTTATTACTAGTTTCATTCCATCTTATTATTTTTGCTTTTTATCCCAACACTCTGGCTCTATACACTCTTCATTATTACTATTATTTTATTACTAGTTTTATTCCATCTTATTATTGTTGCTTTTTTATCCCAACACTCTGGCTCTATACACTCTTCCTTATTACTATTATTTTATTACTAGTTTTATTCCATCTTATTATTGTTGCTTTTTTATCCCAACACTCTGGCTCTATACACTCTTCCTTATTACTATTATTTTATTACTAGTTTCATTCCATCTTATTATTGTTGCTTTTTTATCCCAACACTCTGGCTCTATACACTCTTCCTTATTACTATTATTTTATTACTAGTTTCATTCCATCTTATTATTGTTGCTTTTTTATCCCAACACTCTGGCTCTATACACTCTTCATTATTACTCTTATTTTATTACTAGCTTCATTCCATCTTATTATTGTTACTTTTTATCCCAACACTCTGGCTCTATACACTCTTCATTATTACTATTATTTTATTCATAATTTTATTCCATCTTATTATTGTTGCTTTTTTATTCCAACACTCTGGCTCTATACACTCTTCCTTATTACTATTATTTTATTACTAGTTTTATTCCATCTTATTATTGTTACATTTTATCCCAACACTATGGCTCTATACACTCTTCGTTATTACTATTATTTTATTACCAGTTTTATTCCATCTTATTATTGTTGCTTTTTATCCCAACACTCTGGCTCTATACACTCTTCTTTATTACTATTATTTTATTACCAGTTTCATTCCATCTTATTATTGTTGCTTTTTATCCCAACACTCGGGCTCTATACACTCTTCCTTATTACTATTATTTTATTACTAGTTTCATTCCATCTTATTATTGTTGCTTTTTTATCCCAACACTCTGGCTCTATACACTCTTCCTTATTACTATTATTTTATTACTAGTTTCATTCCATCTTATTATTGTTGCTTTTTTATCCCAACACTCTGGCTCTATACACTCTTCATTATTACTCTTATTTTATTACTAGCTTCATTCCATCTTATTATTGTTACTTTTTATCCCAACACTCTGGCTCTATACACTCTTCATTATTACTATTATTTTATTCATAATTTTATTCCATCTTATTATTGTTGCTTTTTTATCCCAACACTCTGGCTCTATACACTCTTCCTTATTACTATTATTTTATTACTAGTTTCATTCCATCTTATTATTGTTACTTTTTATCCCAACACTCTGGCTCTATACACTCTTCATTATTACTATTATTTTATTCATAATTTTATTCCATCTTATTATTGTTGCTTTTTATCCCAACACTCTGGCTCTATACACTCTTCATTATTACTATTATTTTATTACTAGTTTTATTCCATCTTATTATTGTTACATTTTATCCCAACACTATGGCTCTATACACTCTTCGTTATTACTATTATTTTATTACCAGTTTTATTCCATCTTATTATTGTTGCTTTTTATCCCAACACTCTGGCTCTATACACTCTTCCTTATTACTATTATTTTATTACCAGTTTCATTCCATCTTATTATTGTTGCTTTTTATCCCAACACTCGGGCTCTATACACTCTTCCTTATTACTATTATTTTATTACTAGTTTCATTCCATCTTATTATTGTTGCTTTTTTATCCCAACACTCTGGCTCTATACACTCTTCCTTATTACTATTATTTTATTACTAGTTTCATTCCATCTTATTATTGTTGCTTTTTTATCCCAACACTCTGGCTCTATACACTCTTCATTATTACTATTATTTTATTACTAGTTTTATTCCATGTTATTATTGTTACATTTTATCCCAACACTCTGGCTCTATACACTCTTCCTTATTACTATTATTTTATTACCAGTTTCATTCCATCTTATTATTGTTGCTTTTTATCCCAACACTCTGGCTCTATAAACTCTTCATTATTACTATTATTTTATTACCAGTTTCATTCCATCTTATTATTGTTGCTTTTTTATCCCAACACTCTGGCTCTATACACTCTTCATTATTACTATTATTTTATTACCAGTTTCATTCCATCTTATTATTGTTGCTTTTTTATCCCAACACGCTGGCTCTATACACTCTTCATTATTACTATTATTTTATTACTAGTTTCATTCCATCTTATTATTGTTGCTTTTTATCCCAACACTCTGGCTCTATACACTCTTCATTATTACTATTATTTTATTACCAGTTTCATTCCATCTTATTATTGTTGCTTTTTATCCCAACACTCTGGCTCTATACACTCTTCATTATTACTATTATTTTATTACCAGTTTCATTCCATCTTATTATTGTTGCTTTTTTATCCCAACACTCTGGCTCTATACACTCTTCATTATTACTATTATTTTATTACCAGTTTCATTCCATCTTATTATTGTTGCTTTTTTATCCCAACACTCTGGCTCTATACACTCTTCATTATTACTATTATTTTATTACCAGTTTCATTCCATCTTATCATTGTTGCTTTTTTATCCCAACACTCTGGCTCTATACACTCTTCATTATTACTATTATTATATTACCAGTTTCATTCCATCTTATTATTGTTGCTTTTTTATCCCAACACTCTGGCTCTATACACTCTTCCTTATTACTATTATTTTATTACTAGTTTCATTCCATCTTATTATTTTTGCTTTTTATCCCAACACTCTGGCTCTATACACTCTTCATTATTACTATTATTTTATTACTAGTTTTATTCCATCTTATTATTGTTGCTTTTTTATCCCAACACTCTGGCTCTATACACTCTTCCTTATTACTATTATTTTATTACTAGTTTTATTCCATCTTATTATTGTTGCTTTTTTATCCCAACACTCTGGCTCTATACACTCTTCCTTATTACTATTATTTTATTACTAGTTTCATTCCATCTTATTATTGTTGCTTTTTTATCCCAACACTCTGGCTCTATACACTCTTCCTTATTACTATTATTTTATTACTAGTTTCATTCCATCTTATTATTGTTGCTTTTTTATCCCAACACTCTGGCTCTATACACTCTTCATTATTACTCTTATTTTATTACTAGCTTCATTCCATCTTATTATTGTTACTTTTTATCCCAACACTCTGGCTCTATACACTCTTCATTATTACTATTATTTTATTCATAATTTTATTCCATCTTATTATTGTTGCTTTTTTATCCCAACACTCTGGCTCTATACACTCTTCCTTATTACTATTATTTTATTACTAGTTTCATTCCATCTTATTATTGTTACTTTTTATCCCAACACTCTGGCTCTATACACTCTTCATTATTACTATTATTTTATTCATAATTTTATTCCATCTTATTATTGTTGCTTTTTATCCCAACACTCTGGCTCTATACACTCTTCATTATTACTATTATTTTATTACCAGTTTTATTCCATCTTATTATTGTTGCTTTTTATCCCAACACTCTGGCTCTATACACTCTTCCATATTACTACTATTTTATTACCAGTTTCATTCCATCTTATTATTGTTGCTTTTTTATCCCAACACTCTGGCTCTATACTCTCTTCATTATTACTATTATTTTATTACTAGTTTTATTCCATCTTATTATTGTTGCTTTTTATCCCAACACTCTGGCTCTATACACTCTTCCTTATTACTATTATTTTATTACTAGTTTTATTGCATCTTAATATTGTTGCTTTTTATCCCAACACTCTGGCTCTATACACTCTTCCTTATTACTATTATTTTATTACTAGTTTTATTCCATCTTATTATTGTTGCTTTTTTATCCCAACACTCTGGCTCTATACACTCTTCATTATTCCTATTATTTTATTCATAATTTTATTCCATCATATTATTGTTATATTTTATCCCAACACTCTGGCTCTATACACTCTTCGTTATTACTATTATTTTATTACCAGTTTTATTCCATCTTATTATTGTTGCTTTTTATCCCAACACTCTGGCTCTATACACTCTTCATTATTACTATTATTTTATTACTAGTTTTATTCCATCTTATTATTGTTACATTTTATCCCAACACTCTGGCTCTATACACTCTTCCTTATTACTATTATTTTATTACTAGTTTCATTCCATCTTATTATTGTTGCTTTTTTATCCCAACACTCTGGCTCTATACACTCTTGCTTATCACTATTATTTTATTACTAGTTTTATTCCATTTTATTAATGTTGCTTTTTTATCCCAAGACTCTGGCTCTATACACTCTTCCTTATTACTATTATTTTATTACCAGTTTTATTCCATCTTATTATTGTTGCTTTTTATCCCAACACTCTGGCTCTATACACTCTTGCTCATTACTATTATTTTATTACTAGTTTCATTCCATCTTATTATTGTTGCTTTTTTATCCCAACACTCTGGCTCTATACACTCTTCCTTATTACTATTATTTTATTACTAGTTTCATTCCATCTTATTATTGTTGCTTTTTATCCCAACACTCTGGCTCTATACACTCTTCATTATTACTATTATTTATTACTAGTTTCATTCCATCTTATTATTGTTACTTTTTATCCCAACACTCTGGCTCTATACACTCTTCCTTATTACTATTATTTTATTACTAGTTTCATTCCATCTTATTATTTTTGCTTTTTATCCCAACACTCTGGCTCTATACACTCTTCATTATTACTATTATTTTATTACTAGTTTTATTCCATCTTATTATTGTTGCTTTTTTATCCCAACACTCTGGCTCTATACACTCTTCCTTATTACTATTATTTTATTACTAGTTTCATTCCATCTTATTATTGTTGCTTTTTTATCCCAACACTCTGGCTCTATACACTCTTCCTTATTACTATTATTTTATTACTAGTTTCATTCCATCTTATTATTGTTGCTTTTTTATCCCAACACTCTGGCTCTATACACTCTTCATTATTACTCTTATTTTATTACTAGCTTCATTCCATCTTATTATTGTTACTTTTTATCCCAACACTCTGGCTCTATACACTCTTCATTATTACTATTATTTTATTCATAATTTTATTCCATCTTATTATTGTTGCTTTTTTATCCCAACACTCTGGCTCTATACACTCTTCCTTATTACTATTATTTTATTACTAGTTTCATTCCATCTTATTATTGTTACTTTTTATCCCAACACTCTGGCTCTATACACTCTTCATTATTACTATTATTTTATTCATAATTTTATTCCATCTTATTATTGTTGCTTTTTATCCCAACACTCTGGCTCTATACACTCTTCATTATTACTATTATTTTATTACTAGTTTTATTCCATCTTATTATTGTTACATTTTATCCCAACACTATGGCTCTATACACTCTTCGTTATTACTATTATTTTATTACCAGTTTTATTCCATCTTATTATTGTTGCTTTTTATCCCAACACTCTGGCTCTATACACTCTTCCTTATTACTATTATTTTATTACCAGTTTCATTCCATCTTATTATTGTTGCTTTTTATCCCAACACTCGGGCTCTATACACTCTTCCTTATTACTATTATTTTATTACTAGTTTCATTCCATCTTATTATTGTTGCTTTTTTATCCCAACACTCTGGCTCTATACACTCTTCCTTATTACTATTATTTTATTACTAGTTTCATTCCATCTTATTATTGTTGCTTTTTTATCCCAACACTCTGGCTCTATACACTCTTCATTATTACTATTATTTTATTACTAGTTTTATTCCATGTTATTATTGTTACATTTTATCCCAACACTCTGGCTCTATACACTATTCCTTATTACTATTATTTTATTACCAGTTTCATTCCATCTTATTATTGTTGCTTTTTATCCCAAAACTCTGGCTCTATAAACTCTTCATTATTACTATTAATTTATTACCAGTTTCATTCCATCTTATTATTGTTGCTTTTTATCCCAACACTCTGGCTCTATACACTCTTCATTATTACTATTATTTTATTACCAGTTTCATTCCATCTTATTATTGTTGCTTTTTTATCCCAACACTCTGGCTCTATACACTCTTCCTTATTACTATTATTTTATTACTAGTTTTATTGCGTCTTAATATTGTTTCTTTTTATCCCAACACTCTGGCTCTATACACTCTTCCTTATTACTATTATTTTATTACCAGTTTCATTCCATCTTATTATTGTTGCTTTTTATCCCAACACTCTGGCTCTATACACTCTTCATTATTACTATTATTTTATTACTAGTTTTATTCCATCTTATTATTGTTGCTTTTTATCCCAACACTCTGGCTCTATACACTCTTCATTATTACTATTATTTATTACTAGTTTCATTCCATCTTATTATTGTTACTTTTTATCCCAACACACTGGCTCTATACACTCTTCATTATTACTATTATTTTATTACTAGTTTCATTCCATCTTATTATTGTTACATTTTATCCCAACACTCTGGCTCTATACACTCTTCGTTATTACTATTATTTTATTACCAGTTTTATTCCATCTTATTATTGTTGCTTTTTATCCCAACACTCTGGCTCTATACACTCTTCATTATTACTATTATTTTATTACTAGTTTTATTCCATCTTATTATTGTTACATTTTATCCCAACACTCTGGCTCTATACACTCTTCCTTATTACTATTATTTTATTACTAGTTTCATTCCATCTTATTATTGTTGCTTTTTTATCCCAACACTCTGGCTCTATACACTCTTCCTTATCACTATTATTTTATTACTAGTTTTATTCCATTTTATTATTGTTGCTTTTTTATCCCAAGACACTGGCTCTATACACTCTTCATTATTACTATTATTTTATTACCAGTTTTATTCCATCTTATTATTGTTGCTTTTTATCCCAACACTCTGGCTCTATACACTCTTGCTCATTACTATTATTTTATTACTAGTTTCATTCCATCTTATTATTGTTGCTTTTTTATCCCAACACTCTGGCTCTATACACTCTTCCTTATTACTATTATTTTATTACTAGTTTCATTCCATCTTATTATTGTTGCTTTTTTATCCCAACACTCTGGCTCTATACACTCTTCCTTATCACTATTATTTTATTACTAGTTTTATTCCATTTTATTATTGTTGCTTTTTTATCACAAGACTCTGGCTCTATACACTCTTCCTTATTACTATTATTTTATTACTCGTTTTATTCCATCTTATTATTGTTACATTTTATCCCAACACTCTGACTCTATACACGATTCATTATTACTATTATTTTATTACTAGTTTCATTCCATCTTATTATTGTTACTTTTTATCCCAACACTCTGGCTCTATACACTCATCATTATTACTATTATTTTATACTAGTTTTATTCCGTCTTATTATTGTTGCTTTTTATCCCAACACTCTGGCTCTATACACTCTTCCTTATTACTATTATTTTATTACTAGTTTTATTCCATCTTAATATTGTTGCTTTTTATCCCAACACTCTGGCTCTATACACTCTTCCTTATTACTATTATTTTATTACTAGTTTTATTCCATCTTAATATTGTTGCTTTTTATCCCAACACTCTGGCTCTATACACGCTTCCTTATTACTATTATTTTATTACTAGTTTTATTCCATCTTATTATTGTTGCTTTTTATCCCAACACTCTGGCTCTATACACTCTTCCTTATTACTATTATTTTATTACTAGTTTTATTCCATGTTATTATTGTTACATTTTATCCCAACACTCTGGCTCTATACACTCTTCCATATTACTACTATTTTATTACCAGTTTCATTCCATCTTATTATTGTTGCTTTTTTATCCCAACACTCTGGCTCTATACTCTCTTCATTATTACTATTATTTTATTACTAGTTTTATTCCATCTTATTATTGTTGCTTTTTATCCCAACACTCTGGCTCTATACACTCTTCCTTATTACTATTATTTTATTACTAGTTTTATTGCATCTTAATATTGTTGCTTTTTATCCCAACACTCTGGCTCTATACACTCTTCCTTATTACTATTATTTTATTACTAGTTTTATTCCATCTTATTATTGTTGCTTTTTTATCCCAACACTCTGGCTCTATACACTCTTCATTATTCCTATTATTTTATTCATAATTTTATTCCATCATATTATTGTTATATTTTATCCCAACACTCTGGCTCTATACACTCTTCGTTATTACTATTATTTTATTACCAGTTTTATTCCATCTTATTATTGTTGCTTTTTATCCCAACACTCTGGCTCTATACACTCTTCATTATTACTATTATTTTATTACTAGTTTTATTCCATCTTATTATTGTTACATTTTATCCCAACACTCTGGCTCTATACACTCTTCCTTATTACTATTATTTTATTACTAGTTTCATTCCATCTTATTATTGTTGCTTTTTTATCCCAACACTCTGGCTCTATACACTCTTGCTTATCACTATTATTTTATTACTAGTTTTATTCCATTTTATTAATGTTGCTTTTTTATCCCAAGACTCTGGCTCTATACACTCTTCCTTATTACTATTATTTTATTACCAGTTTTATTCCATCTTATTATTGTTGCTTTTTATCCCAACACTCTGGCTCTATACACTCTTGCTCATTACTATTATTTTATTACTAGTTTCATTCCATCTTATTATTGTTGCTTTTTTATCCCAACACTCTGGCTCTATACACTCTTCCTTATTACTATTATTTTATTACTAGTTTCATTCCATCTTATTATTGTTGCTTTTTATCCCAACACTCTGGCTCTATACACTCTTCATTATTACTATTATTTATTACTAGTTTCATTCCATCTTATTATTGTTACTTTTTATCCCAACACTCTGGCTCTATACACTCTTCCTTATTACTATTATTTTATTACTAGTTTCATTCCATCTTATTATTTTTGCTTTTTATCCCAACACTCTGGCTCTATACACTCTTCATTATTACTATTATTTTATTACTAGTTTTATTCCATCTTATTATTGTTGCTTTTTTATCCCAACACTCTGGCTCTATACACTCTTCCTTATTACTATTATTTTATTACTAGTTTTATTCCATCTTATTATTGTTGCTTTTTTATCCCAACACTCTGGCTCTATACACTCTTCCTTATTACTATTATTTTATTACTAGTTTCATTCCATCTTATTATTGTTGCTTTTTTATCCCAACACTCTGGCTCTATACACTCTTCCTTATTACTATTATTTTATTACTAGTTTCATTCCATCTTATTATTGTTGCTTTTTTATCCCAACACTCTGGCTCTATACACTCTTCATTATTACTCTTATTTTATTACTAGCTTCATTCCATCTTATTATTGTTACTTTTTATCCCAACACTCTGGCTCTATACACTCTTCATTATTACTATTATTTTATTCATAATTTTATTCCATCTTATTATTGTTGCTTTTTTATCCCAACACTCTGGCTCTATACACTCTTCCTTATTACTATTATTTTATTACTAGTTTCATTCCATCTTATTATTGTTACTTTTTATCCCAACACTCTGGCTCTATACACTCTTCATTATTACTATTATTTTATTCATAATTTTATTCCATCTTATTATTGTTGCTTTTTATCCCAACACTCTGGCTCTATACACGCTTCATTATTACTATTATTTTATTACTAGTTTTATTCCATCTTATTATTGTTACATTTTATCCCAACACTATGGCTCTATACACTCTTCGTTATTACTATTATTTTATTACCAGTTTTATTCCATCTTATTATTGTTGCTTTTTATCCCAACACTCTGGCTCTATACACTCTTCCTTATTACTATTATTTTATTACCAGTTTCATTCCATCTTATTATTGTTGCTTTTTATCCCAACACTCGGGCTCTATACACTCTTCCTTATTACTATTATTTTATTACTAGTTTCATTCCATCTTATTATTGTTGCTTTTTTATCCCAACACTCTGGCTCTATACACTCTTCCTTATTACTATTATTTTATTACTAGTTTCATTCCATCTTATTATTGTTGCTTTTTTATCCCAACACTCTGGCTCTATACACTCTTCATTATTACTATTATTTTATTACTAGTTTTATTCCATGTTATTATTGTTACATTTTATCCCAACACTCTGGCTCTATACACTATTCCTTATTACTATTATTTTATTACCAGTTTCATTCCATCTTATTATTGTTGCTTTTTATCCCAAAACTCTGGCTCTATAAACTCTTCATTATTACTATTATTTTATTACCAGTTTCATTCCATCTTATTATTGTTGCTTTTTATCCCAACACTCTGGCTCTATACACTCTTCATTATTACTATTATTTTATTACCAGTTTCATTCCATCTTATTATTGTTGCTTTTTTATCCCAACACTCTGGCTCTATACACTCTTCCTTATTACTATTATTTTATTACTAGTTTTATTGCGTCTTAATATTGTTTCTTTTTATCCCAACACTCTGGCTCTATACACTCTTCCTTATTACTATTATTTTATTACCAGTTTCATTCCATCTTATTATTGTTGCTTTTTATCCCAACACTCTGGCTCTATACACTCTTCATTATTACTATTATTTTATTACTAGTTTTATTCCATCTTATTATTGTTGCTTTTTATCCCAACACTCTGGCTCTATACACTCTTCATTATTACTATTATTTATTACTAGTTTCATTCCATCTTATTATTGTTACTTTTTATCCCAACACACTGGCTCTATACACTCTTCATTATTACTATTATTTTATTACTAGTTTCATTCCATCTTATTATTGTTACATTTTATCCCAACACTCTGGCTCTATACACTCTTCGTTATTACTATTATTTTATTACCAGTTTTATTCCATCTTATTATTGTTGCTTTTTATCCCAACACTCTGGCTCTATACACTCTTCATTATTACTATTATTTTATTACTAGTTTTATTCCATCTTATTATTGTTACATTTTATCCCAACACTCTGGCTCTATACACTCTTCCTTATTACTATTATTTTATTACTAGTTTCATTCCATCTTATTATTGTTGCTTTTTTATCCCAACACTCTGGCTCTATACACTCTTCCTTATCACTATTATTTTATTACTAGTTTTATTCCATTTTATTATTGTTGCTTTTTTATCCCAAGACTCTGGCTCTATACACTCTTCATTATTACTATTATTTTATTACCAGTTTTATTCCATCTTATTATTGTTGCTTTTTATCCCAACACTCTGGCTCTATACACTCTTGCTCATTACTATTATTTTATTACTAGTTTCATTCCATCTTATTATTGTTGCTTTTTTATCCCAACACTCTGGCTCTATACACTCTTCCTTATTACTATTATTTTATTACTAGTTTCATTCCATCTTATTATTGTTGCTTTTTTATCCCAACACTCTGGCTCTATACACTCTTCCTTATCACTATTATTTTATTACTAGTTTTATTCCATTTTATTATTGTTGCTTTTTTATCACAAGACTCTGGCTCTATACACTCTTCCTTATTACTATTATTTTATTACTCGTTTTATTCCATCTTATTATTGTTACATTTTATCCCAACACTCTGACTCTATACACGATTCATTATTACTATTATTTTATTACTAGTTTCATTCCATCTTATTATTGTTACTTTTTATCCCAACACTCTGGCTCTATACACTCATCATTATTACTATTATTTTATACTAGTTTTATTCCGTCTTATTATTGTTGCTTTTTATCCCAACACTCTGGCTCTATACACTCTTCCTTATTACTATTATTTTATTACTAGTTTTATTCCATCTTAATATTGTTGCTTTTTATCCCAACACTCTGGCTCTATACACTCTTCCTTATTACTATTATTTTATTACTAGTTTTATTCCATCTTAATATTGTTGCTTTTTATCCCAACACTCTGGCTCTATACACGCTTCCTTATTACTATTATTTTATTACTAGTTTTATTCCATCTTATTATTGTTGCTTTTTATCCCAACACTCTGGCTCTATACACTCTTCCTTATTACTATTATTTTATTACTAGTTTTATTCCATGTTATTATTGTTACATTTTATCCCAACACTCTGGCTCTATACACTCTTCCATATTACTACTATTTTATTACCAGTTTCATTCCATCTTATTATTGTTGCTTTTTTATCCCAACACTCTGGCTCTATACTCTCTTCATTATTACTATTATTTTATTACTAGTTTTATTCCATCTTATTATTGTTGCTTTTTATCCCAACACTCTGGCTCTATACACTCTTCCTTATTACTATTATTTTATTACTAGTTTTATTGCATCTTAATATTGTTGCTTTTTATCCCAACACTCTGGCTCTATACACTCTTCCTTATTACTATTATTTTATTACTAGTTTTATTCCATCTTATTATTGTTGCTTTTTTATCCCAACACTCTGGCTCTATACACTCTTCATTATTCCTATTATTTTATTCATAATTTTATTCCATCATATTATTGTTATATTTTATCCCAACACTCTGGCTCTATACACTCTTCGTTATTACTATTATTTTATTACCAGTTTTATTCCATCTTATTATTGTTGCTTTTTATCCCAACACTCTGGCTCTATACACTCTTCATTATTACTATTATTTTATTACTAGTTTTATTCCATCTTATTATTGTTACATTTTATCCCAACACTCTGGCTCTATACACTCTTCCTTATTACTATTATTTTATTACTAGTTTCATTCCATCTTATTATTGTTGCTTTTTTATCCCAACACTCTGGCTCTATACACTCTTGCTTATCACTATTATTTTATTACTAGTTTTATTCCATTTTATTAATGTTGCTTTTTTATCCCAAGACTCTGGCTCTATACACTCTTCCTTATTACTATTATTTTATTACCAGTTTTATTCCATCTTATTATTGTTGCTTTTTATCCCAACACTCTGGCTCTATACACTCTTGCTCATTACTATTATTTTATTACTAGTTTCATTCCATCTTATTATTGTTGCTTTTTTATCCCAACACTCTGGCTCTATACACTCTTCCTTATTACTATTATTTTATTACTAGTTTCATTCCATCTTATTATTGTTGCTTTTTTATCCCAACACTCTGGCTCTATACACTCTTCCTTATCACTATTATTTTATTACTAGTTTTATTCCATTTTATTATTGTTGCTTTTTTATCCCAAGACTCTGGCTCTATACACTCTTCCTTATTACTATTATTTTATTACTCGTTTTATTCCATCTTATTATTGTTACATTTTATCCCAACACTCTGACTCTATACACGATTCATTATTACTATTATTTTATTACTAGTTTTATTCCGTCTTATTATTGTTGCTTTTTATCCCAACACTCTGGCTCTATACACTCTTCATTATTACTATTATTTTATTACTAGTTTTATTCCATCTTAATATTGTTGCTTTTTATCCCAACACTCTGGCTCTATACACTCTTCATTATTACTATTATTTTATTACTAGTTTTATTCCGTCTTATTATTGTTACTTTTTATCCCAACACTCTGGCTCTATACACTCTTCATTATTACTATTATTTTATTACTAGTTTTATTCCATCTTAATATTGTTGCTTTTTATCCCAACACTCTGGCTCTATACACTCTTCATTATTACTATTATTTTATTACTATTTTTATTCCATCTTAATATTGTTGCTTTTTATCCCAACACTCTGGCTCTATACACTCTTCATTATTACTATTATTTTATTACTAGTTTCATTCCATCTTATTATTGTTACTTTTTATCCCAACACTCTGGCTCTATACACTCTTCATTATTACTATTATTTTATTACTAGTTTTATTCCGTCTTATTATTGTTGCTTTTTATCCCAACACTCTGGCTCTATACACTCTTCATTATTACTATTATTTTATTACTAGTTTTATTCCATCTTAATATTGTTGCTTTTTATCCCAACACTCTGGCTCTATACACTCTTCCTTATTACTATTATTTTATTACTAGTTTTATTCCATCTTAATATTGTTGCTTTTTATCCCAACACTCTGGCTCTATACACGCTTCCTTATTACTATTATTTTATTACTAGTTTTATTCCATCTTATTATTGTTGCTTTTTATCCCAACACTCTGGCTCTATACACTCTTCCTTATTACTATTATTTTATTACTAGTTTTATTCCATCTTATTATTGTTGCTTTTTATCCCAACACTCTGGCTCTATACACTCTTCCTTATTACTATTATTTTATTACTAGTTTCATTCCATCTTATTATTGTTGTTTTTTTATCCCAACACTCTGGCTCTATACACTCTTCCTTATTGCTATTATTTTATTACCAGTTTCCTTCCATTTTATTATTGTTGCTTTTTTATCCCAAGACTCTGGCTCTATACACTCTTCCTTATTACTATTATTTTATTACTAGTTTTATTCCATCTTATTATTGTTACATTTTATCCCAACACTCTGGCTCTATACACTCTTCATTATTACTATTATTTTATTACTTGTTTTATTCCATCTTATTATTGTTACATTTTATCCCAACACTCTGGCTCTATACACTCTTCGTTATTACTGTTATTTTATTACCAGTTTCATTCCATCTTATTATTGTTGCTTTTTATCCCAACACTCTGGCTCTATACACTCTTCATTATTACCATTATTTTATTACTAGTTTTATTCCATCTTATTATTGTTACATTTTGATCCCAACACTCTGGCTCTATACACTCTTCATTATTACTATTATTTTATTACTAGTTTCATTCCATCTTATTATTGTTACTTTTTATCCCAACACTCTGGCTCTATACACTCTTCCTTATTACTATTATTTTATTACTAGTTTCATTCCATCTTATTATTGTTGCTTTTTATCCCAACACTCTGGCTCTATACACTCTTCATTATTACTATTATTTTATTACTAGCTTTATTCCATCTTATTATTGTTGCTTTTTATCCCAACCCACCAGGTCTAAACTCTCCCCCATTTTTATTATTTCTATGTTTTGATATATATTCAAGAACCATGATTGACCTCTATATGAAAGTCTCAAGTCTATTTTTGAAAATGACTTCAGTTTTCAGGTTAATATTTGGTTTTGTAGCAATGTTCGTGCTGAGATTATTCCATGTTCAATTCCTTCATCTCCTATCCCCAAATAGTTGTAACTAATCCAGACACCAACGTATTTATATTGTATACTATTTACTAATTCCATATCCTGAATATTTGTGATGGATTCCCGGTAGATACCATCACTGCTTTCATTCCAGTTCATAGTTTGTTTTTTTGTTTTTTTGCTTTGTTTCTTTGTTGTACTTGTTGCTGTTGAAGATCATTTTTATCCCAGCTTTGAACACCCTTTTCCCGAGCATGACCTTCTCATCATCTGCATACCAGCCTCGAATGTCAAATGATGTTTTCCAGCAGGAGAACAATTTGGGATATTGTGCAGTATGCTTAAATTCTTCTCTTCTTGCATTTGTATATTAAACAGATTTTGTCAGATTTTCACAGTTTATTACATAGGTGTTGGGATGAGTCGGTTCTAAGTTTAGCTTAGATATGGCACAGCACCGATAGTATGGCGCACCCAGTGAGGATCATACTCACTACTCAGTCGCAATTGATCTAGCATGGCAAGCTTGCTAACCATTACACCGCCTCGAGGTGCCCTATAATTTTCTAAGCGTAACTTAGATGTGACACAAGGCCGAAAGTATGGGGCACCCAGTGAGGATCTACTCAAACATAATTGTTCTAGCGACACTAGCTTGTTAACCATTACACCACATTATAATGCCCTATGATTTTCTAAACATAGCTTAGTTGTGGCTCAAGGCCGAAAGTATAGGGCACTCAGTGAGGATCGCACTCACTTATAATTGTTCTAGTGAGACAAGCTTGCTAACCATTACACCACATCGGGGTGCCCAAAATGATTTTCTATGCGTATCGTAGATGTGGCACAAGGCCGAAAGTATGGGGCACCCAGTGAGGATCGAAGTCACTATTCAGTCGTAATTGTTCTAGCGAGAAAAGCTCGCTAACCATTACACGAAATAATGGTGCCCTATGATTTTCTAAACGTAGCTTAGAGGTGGCACAAGGCCAAAAGTATGGGGCAATCAAACTTACTCCTCAGGCATAATTGTTCTAGCGAGACAAGCTTGTTAGCCATTACATCACATCGAAGTACCCAGTTGGCATCTTGGACAAAAAACAGCAACAACAAAAATGTCTATCTTATGTAAGTAGAAGAGAAAATAATGATATAACCAAGGTTCCACAAGGCAGTGGTTCGTAGGAAAGATCTGCTTGAGTGGAACTTACGTCTCAGTAATGGAAAATGTTTGGAATGAGGATGATCCACTACGTAGCAATAAAGCAGTGATAGCCTTACGAAGTTTTGTCTGTGAGAAAGTGTTTTCAGGGTAGAATATAATTTGTCAACCACAAGAACACAGACGATTTTAGACACTGTCGATAACAGAAAGTATGGATGGATAGCTTCAGACCAAATATAACAGAAGGACTCCATTTTGGGCCTGATCTGGCGTTTGTAAAGGTAAAGTATAGCCTCAGGAGTCAGGTACATACAGGCAAACGATCATTTTTCCTGCATCTTTAGCGTTTCATCTGTGAGATAAAATTACAGATTTATTACATAGGTGTCACCCACAAGGCCGTGTAATTGCTATCGAACAGTGAACATTTGCTAGTACTAGCCCGGAAGTTCCACTTAAGGTCTGGGTTAAGTTTAAGGCCCAAGAGCCACTGAGGGAAGATCCATTCATCATGCGTGGTGATAGTTCCTAGTCTGACTGGCAATAGTGTCTCGCTAGAACAGTTATGTCTGAGTAGTGAGTTCGATCCTCATTGAGTGCTTCGTAATTTTGGCCTTGTGCCACCTCTAAGCTACGTTTAGAAAATCATAGGGTATCATGATTTGGTGTAATGGTTAGCAAGTTTGTCTCGCTAGAACAATTACGACTGAATAGTGAATTCGATTCTCAGTGGGTGCCCCATACTTTCGGCCTTGTGCCACCTCTAAGCTACGTTTAGAAAATCATAGGGCATCATGATGTTGTGTAATGGTTAGCAAGCTTGTCTCACTAGAACAATTACGACTGAATAGTGAATTCGATCCTCACTGGGTGCCCCGTACATTTGGCCTTGTGCCAGCTCTAGGCTATGTTTAGAAAATCATAAGGCATCATTATTTCGTGTAATGGTTAGCACGCTTGTCTCGCTAGAGCAATTACGACTGAATAGTGAATTCGATCCTCACTGGGTACCCCGTATATTTGGCCTTGTGCCACCTCTAAGTCACGTTTATAAAACCATAGGGTATCATGGTGTGGTGTAATGGTTAGCAAACTTGTCTTGCGAGAACAGTTATATCTGAATCGTGTGAAGCGATCTTAATTAGGTGCCCCATACTTTCGGCCTTGTGCTACATCTTAGCTATGCTCAGAAAAATCATATAGCATCATGATGTTGGTTTTTGAGGCATTGAATTTATCTAACCATTCCCGCCCCCCTCAACTGAGATGTTAACTCTAGATGAGGGAAGACATCAGCTGCCAATCTCTAGTCATCTAGTGTTTGGGAGGCACACCCACAGACCGTTGACTCATCAGCATAGATATCCACAAATGATCTTGACTTGTGAATGAGCCTATTTCTTCTGTGTTTATCTGCTTGAGTCTATGGCAGTGCTACTCTAAGCGGTGATCCACAGACTGGTGCCAGTATGCGAACCATCAGCTACCGGAATGCGGCCAGTGTCCAGGCCATGCTAAGATTAAGGTTATATAATTGTTGTTTTTGTGTTAATAAACTGCTTATTTTTTATTACTTTTTATATATTTTGATACTGAATTATTTTTTGAAAAATAAATGGAAGATAAAAAATCGTCAACTTTTATTATATTCATTATATTTATTGCTTCCGGTATAAATTAATATCACCACGAATTATTACAGGTACATGACACACTGAGGGAAAAAGTGCCGGTCCGCCACATCAGATAGTTTGGGAAGCATTGGACTAATTTTCTTTAAAATTAAATTAGAATATCTTTTATTTTTTAAAATTTAAAAAAGAAATTTCCTTTAAAAATATAAAAAAATAAAAAGAACTTTTTTTTTATATTATTTTATTCTGTTCTTTAATATATATATATATATATATATATATATATATATATATATATATACATACATTTTATATATATATATTTTGCACAATTTTAATTCGGTTCTCAGTGGTGAGTTCTGAGTCAGTAGCAAGTCGGACAGCGAACTGTCTGACTCCAATTCCTGCTTTTCTCTGTCGAGTCTCTATTCGAAGACAGAACCCCGATTGAGACATCCTCCGCCCGAAGACTGAGGTCTTGTCACACTCAGTCCAAAGACAGATTTCTTGTATTGTCGCGAACCTGGGTCTGACTCCGACGGTCTGGTAATTACCGGTCACCCACTGCAGACTAAATGCGACACAAGTGAAAAACCTGATGTATTATGTCTTGTTTAGGTCTTCCTCTTCTTCTTATTATTATTAATTATAGAGAGGCAAATTTAACTGCTTGGATAATCTTAATTTACCAATACCTCTTGGTGTATCTGGCCTGGGCTTTTAAGGCCTGCATTTATGCATAGATGTGTGTAGTCACTCTAGCAACTGCTATTTGCATTGTGCTTGCATTGAAATACTGGTTCATCTATGAGCACCAAAACTGAACAAAGTCGAACCTGCTTAGGTGCTGAGTGCTGCTGGTGGTCCACAGACCAGTGCCAGTATGCGAACCATCAGCTACCGGTACGCGAACCAGTGTCCAGGCCATGCTAAGGAATCTTTTGCAAAGATTAAGGTTATATAATTTTTGCTTTTGTGTTAATAAACTGCTTATATTTTAATTGTAAGGAGTAATGGATAACGGCTTGGATTGAGGAATCGGAGAGCCGCGTTCGAATCCCAGTCGAATCCGTTACATTCACTTACGTGCTAACACCCTTGGAAAAGGTGTGAATCCTCTTCTTCTCCCTCCAACTATGGGTAAATAGCAGGACAGACTGGGTTCTATAGCCTTGGATGGCAACTGGTCTAGAAGAAGGTCAACTCTGAATTCAAAACCATTCGGCGTCTGCACCGGCATCCGGCGGCCTCTTGGTTACTCCTGCCTCTGCGTCTGTGGAAATTCTGCGGCAAGTAAGAGCATATTCCTCCCTCCACTGGGATAGCACGCGAGGTGTGGGGACCGCGTGTGAAGTTCAAATTCCCTTGTTACTCCGTTTCAAGAATTCACCGCCGTTGGAATCGGGAATGGCTGTCGCTCGTTTCAGCATTGGCGACGGATCGCCGTGCTTGGTCGGCCTTCGTTCCGGACGCGGTGAATTCCTTGGAAGGAGCCGGCTTAACCGATCCGGGGTGAATGCCGCAACATACATGCATACATACATACATACATTATATTTTTATTACTTTTTATGTTTTCATATTGAATTATTTTATGAAAAATAAACGGAAGATTAAAAAATAGTCAACTTTTATATTTATTATCGTTTCCAGTATAAATTAATATTACCATAAAACATTACAGGTACGTGACACATTGAGAAAAAAATGCCGGACCGCCATATCAGATAGTTTGAGAAGCACAGCTTTAACCCACTCAGCTAGACAAGATAGTTCCTGAAGGATACCCAAATTGTCAGACCCCTGAAGAAGGCTAGAGTGTACAATGACTGAAACATTGCAATGACAACAAAGATTAACTTTTCAGTTTCCTTAACACCTTGCATCTTAGTGGCTTTATTGTTTTCTTTGGGGTGAAATGATTAAAAAAAAAAAGAAAAAAGAAAGAAAACATTAGACTGTAAGATATACAGTGGGCTATGAAAGTTCGTGGAAGTAAGGAAATTAATGAATTACTGTAAATCACTTGGCAAATGTTTTCCGTAAACTGCAAAATCGTATTACCCTTTGTATTGCTAATGATGGAGGACATGTGGAAAGTTAAATAAAATTTCAATAAAACCTTAAAAAATATAGATTTTTTACTTCTTTCTAATCCTTTTTACAAATTATTTCTATTGCAAATACAAATAAAAAGTTATAATTTTTTTAAAGTGCACACGAACTTTATGGGCACCCTGTATATATATATATATATATATATATATATATATATATATATATATATATATTGTATGTATATGTATTTTGTACAATTTTAATAGAATTATAATAGAGAGACAAATTTAACTGCTTGGATAATCTTAATTTACCAATACCTCTTGGTGTATCTGGCCTGGGCTTTTAAGGCCTGCATTTATGCATAGATGTGCGTAGTCACTCTAGCAACTGCTATTTGCATTGTGCTTGCATTGAAATACTGGTTCATCTATGAGCACCAAAATTGAACAATGTCGAACCTGCTTAGGTGCTGTAAATCAGTGCTACTGGTGGTCCACAGACCAGTGCCAGTATGCGAACCATCAGCTACCGGTACGCGACCAGTGTCCAGGCTATGCTAAGGAATCATTTGCAAAGATTAAGGTTATATAATTTTCGTTTTGTGTTAATAAACTGCTTATTTTTTTTTATTACTTTTTAGGTTTTTATATTGAATTATATTTTGAAAAATAAAGGGAAGATAAAAAAAATAGTTAGCTTTTATTATATTCATTATATATACAGGGTGCCTATAAAGTTCGTGTGCACTTTAAAAAATTTATAACTTTATTTGTATTTGCGATAGAAATAATCTTTGAAAAATGTTATAAAGTTTAATGTACCTAGTTTTAAGTATAGCTAAAATAACTAATGTGATTTCAGGCATTACTGTAAATCAGTTGGCAATTTTTTTTCCGTGAACTGCAAAATCGTATTACCCTTTGTATTGCTAATGATGGAGGGCATGTGGAAACTTAAATAAAATTTCAATAAAACCTTAAAAAATATAGATTTACTTCTTTCTAATCCTTTTTTTACAAATTATTTCTATCGTAAATACAAATAAAGTTATAAATTTTTTAAAGTGCACACGAACTTTATGGACACCCTGTATATATTTAAATATATCTAAATATAGTTAAATTAACATTCTCTGTGTTGAAGTCATTGTCGAACCGAAACGATTTGCGATCACCGACCAAGAGAAAAAGCCGAGCTGAGATCATTCATAGCAGTTAACATATAACTGTTGTCTATATTAGTGATTATAAGCGTTTAATTTGTTCAGGAACAGGTATATACTGACCTTTTATAATTTTGTGTCTATAAGTATTGACTTGTTTCGGCAATAGATAAGTATTTGTCGTTCATATTTATGCTTTTAAGGGTTTACTGGACTCCCTGGCCTGAACGGCAACTAGTTTAGGTGATGGAAAACACGGAATTAAATGGACGTCAGAATGCATCCTGAAACACCAATATTTTCCGCATGATCTCAGATATTTAGAAGAGTAAAACAAACTGATTACCAAGAGAAATGCATATACAGGATGTACCTAAAGTTCGTGTGCACTTTAAAAAATTTATAACTTTATTTGTATTTGCGATGGGAATAATCTGTAAAAAATGTTATAAAGTTTAATGTACCTAGTTTTAAGTATAGCTAAAATAACTAATGTGATTTCAGGCATTACTGTAAATCAGTTGGCAAATGTTTTCCGTGAACTGCAAAATCGTATTACCCTTTGTATTGCCAATGATGGAGGACACGTGAAAACTTAAATAAAATTTCAATAAAATCTTAAAAAATATAGATTTACTCCTTTCTAATCCTTTTTACAAATTATTTCTATCGCAAATACAAATAAAGTTATACATTTTTTAAAGTGCACACGAACTTTATAGGCACCCTGTATATATATATATATATATATATATATATATATATATATATATATATATATATATATATATATATTTGTACAATTTTAATAGAATTATAATAGAGAGACAAATTTAACTGCTTGGATAATCTTAATTTACCAATACCTCTTGGTGTATCTGGCCTGGGCTTTTAAGGCCTGCATTTATGCATAGATGTGTGTAGTCACTCTAGCAACTGCTATTTGCATTGTGCTTGCATTGAAATACTGGTTCATCTATGAGCACCAAAATTGAACAACGTCGAACCTGCTTAGTAATTAGATGGTTGACTGTATGAGAAGAGCAGGTGCTGTAAGCTTTGACGTACAGGTGGTGTAAATCAGTGCTACTGGTGGTCTACAGACCAGTGCCAGTATGCGAAGCATCAGCTACTGGTACGCGACCAGTGTCCAGGCCATGCTAAGGAATCATTTGCAAAGATTAAGGTTATATAATTTTCGTTTTGTGTTAATAAACTGCTTATTTTTTTTTATTACTTTTTAGGTTTTGATATTGAATTATATTTTGAAAAATAAAGAGAAGATAAAAAAATAGTTAGCTTTTATTATATACATTATATATACAGGGTGCCCATAAAGTTCGTGTGCACTTTAAAAAATTTATAACTTTATTTGTATTTGCGATATAAATAATCTGTAAAAAATGTTATAAAGTTTAATGTACCTAGTTTTAAGTACAGCTAAAATAACTAATGTGATTTCAAGCATTACTGTAAATCAGTTGGCAATTTTTTTTCCGTGAACTGCAAAATCGTATTACCCTTTGTATTGCTAATGATGGAGGGCATGTGGAAACTTAAATAAAATTTCAATAAAACCTTAAAAAAATATAGATTTACTTGTTTCTAATCCTTTTTTACAGATTATTTCCGTCGCAAATACAAATAAAGTTATAAATTTTTTAAAGTAAACACCGACTATATGGACACCATGTATTATTTCCGGTATAAATTAATATTACTACGAAATATTACAGGTGCATGACATTGACGAAAAATGCCGGTCCGCTATATCAGATAGCTTGAGAAGCACTGGTCTAGGGCCAGAGCATTAGAAGACGTCACTTTTTATTTAATAAGATATTTAAAAGTTTCATCAACGGTCTGGTTTTGTTTTGTAACATCTTACCAGACTATCATTATGGTAGGAAAGAAACAGGTGTTATTCTAGCCTGGGCAATATCTGATCATCTTGCCAGCTCTTAAATAATCTGCTTTCTGCATTTTAGATTTATATAACATGTTTTAAAGTTTTTGTTTATTGGTTCTTTCTAACTGGTTTTGTTTTTCATCTCTTGTGGATAAAGTTTGAATTTTATTGTGTTCGACATACAAAGGCTAAGCCATAAAGAAAAGGCACAATACAATGAAATCTCGTTTTGTTCTGGCCAAAGGTGAAAAAATCAATTCGCTTGATATTACTATAAAAATCCAAAACGCAATAAAGATTAAATAAATCACATCCTTTCTTCTTCTTCTTTTTCTTCTTCTTCTAATTATTATTATCTATTATTCTTATTATTTTCCTTCTTCGTCTTCTTATCATTATTCTCTTTCTACTTCTTCTTCTCCTCCTTCTTCTTACTCTTTCTTTTTCTTCTCTTCCTTTATTTTTCTTATACCCCTTCTCCTTCTTCTTCTTCTTATTGTTATTATTCTTCTTATCTTTTTCTTCTTCTTCATCATCATCTTCTTCTTCTTCTACTACTACTACTCATTCTCTACTTATTCTGATTCTTCTTTTTCTTCTTATTTTCCTTCTTTGTCGTCGTCTTATTCTCCTTCTCATTCTTCTTCCTTCTGTTTCTTTCTCTTCTTCTCTTCCTCCTTTATTCTTCTTGTTCCCCTCCTCCTTCTTCGCCTCCTCTTCTTAATTCTTCTTATCATTCTCCTTATTAATATTATTATTGTTATTATTATTCTCCTTCTTTTTATTCTCCTTCTTCTTCCACTTTTTCTTTTCCTTTATTTTCTACTTAATATTATTGTTATTATTATTATTATTATTATTTTCCTTCTTCTCATTCTCATTCTTAATTTTTATTCTCCTTCTTCTTACCCTTCTCCATTCTTCTTCTTATTCCTCTACTTCTTCTTCTCCTAATTCTTATTCTCATTCTCCTTTTTTATTATTATTATTATTATTATTATTATTATTCTACTTCTTCTACATCATTATTATCTTCTTCTTCTTCTTCTTCTTCTTCTTCTTATTATTATTATTATTATTATTATTATTCTACATCATCATTATCATCATCATCTTATTATTATTATTATTATTATTCTACTTCTTCTTCTTCTACTTCTTATTATCTATTTATTTATTTATTATCTCCTTTGTCTCAAAATGATCTTATGTTGTAATCTTGCACAGGTTACAACAAACGTCCATGGCTCATGTCATTTCTTCCCTTCTTTACATCCAGAAAATCTTTCTCAGAATTCTGGGCGTCCCAAGCCGTGCCAAGTCTACCTCAGTTCCAAAGGCATCAACAACAACAGGAACAATTTCTAGTTTAAACCGCGACAAGCCTGCAATCTCATATTTCAAATCTTGGCATAATTCCTTTTTCTCTTTTAGTTTCTTAACTACACCTCCATCCTCTGGTATATCTATATCGATGATGTAACGCTATCTTTATTTTTTACTGTAAGCTCATCTAATACAAGGCCCAAGAGCCACTCGATTTACATGGTTACTGATTGAGATAGTAATAAAAGGGTAAGTAAGAGAGAATTATGAGGATAAGTAGGATAGATATCGGTTGATCCTGGAGTTAAAGAGAATAAGATTGCACTTTTAATGGAAGCATTCTCTCGGGAGTGAATTCTACAAAGTAGCAGTTTTATGGAAGAAGCTGTCTGGGTGGAAGTTGCCTTTTTATCAAAGAAACACGAAAGGAATCGGGATGGTTTACGACCTGGAATACGGCATGGTGGTTCTTAACCTCAAATATCCGAGACGGTGGATCTAAGGAAGGTAACTCGCCCGAATGTCTGCCTTAGTTACAGCGATATAGTAGTGAGTGGCTGGCAACATTTCGTCTGTGGGATAAAGTTACAGAATGTAGAGTAATCCATCACCCACAAGGCCGCGTAATCGCTATCGAACATTGGGGATTTGCTAATACCAGGCAAAATAGAGCAGAAATACTCCATTCTTGGCATGATCTGATTATTGCATTATCATTATGTGTTATAATTCACTGCTAGCGGTTATAATATTACGTCTTGTTTAGGTTTTAGCGCCATGACGTCATTAGAATTCTCTCCGACTGACCCCAACTGACTGATATTTACCGATCGCCCCACTGCGAACTAGATGTGATACAAGGTCAAATTTACTGTATAGGAACCCGAGCGTTTCCACCCGGGTCACTAGTCAAAATTTAGCCAGCGCCCGGCAAAAGCGGGCTCGGGTACAGAACTGGTCTGTTTTTCTCAGCCGAGTCTCTATTCGAAGAGAGAGCAATGACCGAGTCACCCTCTGCACGAAGAGAGAAGTCTTGTCAGTAGCAAGCCATACAGCGAACTGCCGGCCTCCAATACTTGTTTTTCTCTACTGAGTCTCTATTCGAAGACAGAACCTCGATTGAGACAAACTCCGCCCGAAGACGCAAGTCTTG